>CM066322.1:160232323-160844823 GCA_033807775.1 Saussurea involucrata | reverse complement strand
CGCCTACGCCGACACTTGCACATTGGGGACAATGTGTGGGTAAGGTTTGGGGTTGCCCAATCGGGCCTACGTTATGCACGTAGATTTCTCGCACCTATGCATGTTTAGATCACAATAGCTTATTTTTTTGTTTTGAATGATTGAGACCGACTATTGTGGGGAGAATCTCGTGATAGTGACGTGACCATTAGGAAAGGACCGGGAAAGGACATGGCTAGGGACATTAGTGGAGACCACCCAATAGCGAGTTTTGAGCCTAAAAGACGTTTTTCATTTCGAGGGATTTATACACTTAAATCGTATACACTTTTTCGAATTCCTTGTCGTGAATATAGAATGATCTCGCTATATTATTGCATTGAGTAGCAAAGACGACCATCGGGATATTAGGTAAGGGTGTAGTAGACCATTTCGTGTGGACCTTAAGAGATGATTCCAGCATTGTGTGTCTTGTTTAACCCTGTTTTTTAGCTATCGTACCTTTTTACCCATTTGTGTGTAACCATAACCCCGTTGTAGCCAAACACTCACCATGTTCATTCCAGAACCACCTTTAAACCCGAGCCAAAATCCTTAGCCAACCCTTATCCGAAAGTGTGTTAAACAGAGGCGGTAATGAATAGAGAGGATAAAGCGGAAAAGAAATAATACAGGCCAGTCATGAGAATAAATAGAAAAGAGGGCCAATGCAGCCCCAATCGAATAAAGCGGACAAAAAAAATTAAATTAAATACAGTTTTTAGATAGCTTCACAACAGCTGAATAAGAGAGTCAAAGCGACTCCAGTAGTGACAAAGAGGGCCAAATGATAGAGCATAAAGCTAGGAAGTTTAGAATTGCTAAAGTTTAACACACCAAGGATCTTTGTTCGTTTTTACCCTTCACTTCTTAGCCGGTACCCTAGCTCCGTTACAACCTTTGTAAAGACCTGGGTGATCTTCTGGAAAACGTGATTACGGTATACGACCGCCTTTACTAATAGTCCCTGTCTTGCTACTTGATTCCTTTCTGAGATCAATTTTTGGACATTTGTGCGTCTTTCAATAGAGTTGTCATGTGATTTTAGAGTATTATTGTACATAACTTCCTATACATGACAACATATACGACAACCTAGGTTCGAGCGAAATGAGAGTACCCCGTGAGGTAGGGTCGAGGCGAAATGTTTTCCCTAGTATTTCTGGACCTAGAACAACCTTAGTGTAATCGGAGCAGTCACGCATTCAACTTACAATGGAAGGTCATAGATCAAACAGAATAAGGATGAGGCGAGAGTGAGATAAGCATTCACGGGTATGAGAAATCACCAGTGCATCACGTGGTACCAATTGGGAGTTGTGCAATTATTATTTCACTGATATGTGCTTTTACTCTATTTTATCGCTAATTTGCTTGGGGACAAGAAACGCTCGGTTTGGGGTTGTTGATAACGCAACTTTTTGGCGTTATTTTCAGTTCTCAAACCAATGAGATTGGCTTGTATTCTAGCAAAAAGGCGTGGAGTTTATGGTTTATCGAGTGATTTATGCAGGTTATCTAAAAGACAGCGTTCATCGAGAAAAGAAGCTAAAAGGAGCCAAAACAAAGCCCGAGATCCAAGCCCAAGACCCGCGCCCGAACCATGACCCGAAGCTGACCCGGAGGCCAAAAAGAACACGCGCGACTTGCAAGTCGCGCAGTAAGCCGCGTAACCCTTTGTTTCAACATTATACTTTGGCGAATTTTTTGATTTTAGGTCATTCTGGACTCACCTCACACACGACGAACGGCAGACGACTTGGGGTGATTTCGAGAGCTTTTTCGGAGCTTTTGGAGCCACGATAGAGGATCGATTGGAGTCAGATTCATCACGCGAAGTAGAGACGAGCACGAGAGATGGGAGTACATCATTCCATTCACCACGATCACGTTTGCGATGTTTTCATTCATTGTTTCATCCCTTTTTCTTGTGTTTGAATCCACCACCAACATGAACTAATTTCTATATGTTGGGGGTTGGAATGAATTTGATTTAAGCATATGAACATGTAACTTGAGACTTTTATCAGTTTTTCCTATATTAATGAAGCATGTGATTTGGATTTTAATGCTTTTGTGAATTTGGCCAATTTACAATTGATTTGTTGTTTCTAATTAAGTTCGAGAGAATTAATTGTAACTAGAACTAGGAATCGCATGCCTAAGGTGAGAAAGGAGATAGAGATATTCCGAGTAAGCCTTAGTCCCGTAAAATCTTGAGCTTAATGTATTTTGAATTCCATCGGTGAGATCGAGAGATAAACTTGTGCTTTTCAAGATAAAAAACCGTAGTTGCTCGAAAGAGAACAACGGTGATTTTTACAAGATTGGGTATTCATTATAAAGAATAACTGGTAAATGTTTTGAGTCAATTGTTTGTATGTGAAAGTCTTAGGATTTCCAACCCTCAACTGTTTCCTCTATCTGAAGTTCTTAAGTTGTTTACTGTTTGTGTGTTGATTTAGTTTTGTTTTCAATTAAGTAGTTTAATACCAACCACCCAATTTGCGATCATTCACTTAATAGCAATTATAGTAATTGTGATATTTAGTTCCTAGTTCCTGTGGATTCGATACTCGTACTTCCTTACGCATTACTTGATTTCGACACCATACACTTGTGGTTAAATTTAGGGGTGGGGGGGGGGGGGGGGTGATACCCGCCTATCAGTTAGTTGATATCAGATATGTGTAACTGTTATGTATATATGCGAATATGTATTTATGTTAAGTAGAAGGAAAAAAGTTAGTAGTGGTATTTGTAGTATTGTAATGAAGACCTAATATGCGGACCTATGTGATTGTTGTGGTAATTTCATGTAAATGTGTTATATGTAAGGGTGGGTATTACAATTAAGGGCCACCAAAACCCGCTATACCTCAATTAGACCCCTTACGCTATGTTCTTGAGTTTTGGAAGAAAAGAAAAAAGAAGGAAAAGAAAAAAGAAAGAAAAGGAAAATAAAGATTTTTTTTATTTGTGTTCTTGAGAGTGAAGGGAAAGGAAGGAAAGAGAACAAAAGAAAATAAATTTTCATGTTCCTGAACATGGGAGAAAACTAGGAAAGGAAAAATGTCATTTTTACAAATATACCCTAATCATTTTATAGTAGAATGTAATTGATGGATAGATGTGTAATTTTATAAATATTTTCAATTGTTATAAATTCTTTTTCTTTCTTTTCCTTCTCTTTCTTCCCACCTTTTGGGAGGAAAGTTTTGGGTAGAAAATCAACAAGATTTCCCTTCCCTTCCCTCTCCCTCCTTAAAAAAAACTCGAGAACACAAGTTTTTTTGTTTCCCCCTACTTACCTTCTTTTTCCTTTCCTTTTCTTCGTAAAAAAACTCGAGAACACAGTGTTAAAGTCTAATCAATCTCAATATGGCCCACTTAGACTTGTTGAGGATAATAAGGCCCATTAAGACCCATTAGACAAAAACGACCCATAAAACTTAGTTAAGGACCATGATGACCCATTATACCTTAATGAGACCCATTAGGGTTTATTCAGATTGATTAATGACCCTTTAGACCCATCATGGCCCACTTAGACTCGTTGATGGAATAAGACCCATTATACTAATTTAGACCAAAATGACCCATTACGGACCACCATGACCCGTTATACCTCAGTTAGACGGATTAAAATCTATTCAGACTGTTTATGACCCATTTAGACATATCATGACCTACTTAGACTCATTAAGAACCATAAGACCTTTTATACCCATTTAGACCATAGCATCTCCAACAGCATTCCTATAAAATTTCTAAAATAGAGAAAAAAAGTCAAAATTGCTAAAAAAATTACCATTGGTCTCCAACAGCATTGCTATATTTTTTTCTATATGTAAAGTGTTCTCTATATTTAGCAAAATGTAGAGAATGTTTTAGAAAATTTCTATTTTAGCAAACCTTTTAGCAAACCTGTTAGAGATGTTTAGCAAACCAAAATGCACTTTTTGCTAAAATAGAAATGCTGTTGGAGATGATCAACCGGACCAGCGGTAAAGAGATTAAATGTCTTCTTTAAATACATATATTTTTTCTAGATGCATTTTCGACATAATCATTATTATTCTTCTAAAATCTGCCGAAGATTTTTAATTATTTTATACAATGATTTATTTCATTACATAAAAAATAAATGTATTTTTTTTAAAATACATATAGTTTTAGACGAATTTTCAACGGAATCATTAATATCCTCCTAAATTCAGTTGAAAATATTTCAATTATTTTATATAAATAATTTATTTCGTTACATAATAAAAAAATGTTTTTATTTTGAAATATCCGTCTAAAATCCGTCGAGAATCTAAAATAAAATAATTTACAGGAATTAGAGTATTTTAGAAATAATTAAAAGGTTTAGTTTTAATTTTTTAGTCAAATTTATAGTTTTCACATGGTTTAGTTTTAGTTTTTATGTCAATTCATAGTATTCATCATGTGCTCACAAGGTTTGAGTTTAGTTTTTTTTTTGAAATTTATAGTGTCATTACAATGGTTTAGTTTTTTTTTTTAAAAGTACATATATAGTTAGACGAGTTTTCTGACTGAATAATTAATATCCGTCTAAATTTCGTTGAAAATTTTCAATTAGTTTATATAAACAATTTATTTCGGTACATATTTAATAAATACATGTTTTTTAAATATCCATCTAAAATCCGTCTGGAATCTAAAATAAAAATAATCCACCGGAATTAGAGTATTCTAAAAATAGGAGGGAATTAAAGTGTTCTAAAAATACTTGACAGGTTTAGTTTTAGTTTTTTAGTCAAATTTATAGTTTTCACAAGGTTTACTTTTAATTTTTAAGTCAATTCATAGTATTCACCTTGTGCTCACAAGGTTTGGGTATAGTTTTTTTAGTGAAATTTATAGTGTCATTACAATGGGTTCACAAGGTTTTGGTTAGTGAATATGGGTTCACAAAGGTGGTCACCGGCGAATACCATCGAACAGCAGAGAAAAAGTATCTGAATTCACAAAGAAGAACACTCAAATTCTGGAAATCAAGTACTGAGGGCCAGAAGCACATAGCGAACTTTAGAACAGCAGGAGCAAAGAGATATCTCCCGAAGAACAGCTCCCGACGCACGTCATCGACTCCCGACCAACAGTTTACACTTTGTATTCACACACGACAAACACATGTTTTACACATTCAAACACTTGTACTTTACATTTCGAAGCATTTCCTTCATTTGTATTGTAACCATCGTACGACCGACACCAGTACCGAAGGACATCGCCCCTGATTGGCGACCATAGTGCAGCGACGACACCCCCTGTCGTCCGCAGGTTTTTTTCTCGTTTGAGGTTTTTCCTGCGTCATCAAATCCCTTGTTTCTTTATTTTATTTATCGTCGCACGTCTCGTCGAAAAGATCCTTTCTTTAGTTGTTTAAGTCCACATCGACCTTAAGTTGTACTTTGGTGCGATTTTTGGCATTAACAGTTTGGCGCCATCCGTGGGACTACATCTAGAGAAAATCCTCGACGAACGTGCATTCTACTAATATTTTCTTGGAATTTCTTCTATTTTCTGTGGCAGGAAAATGGCAGCCCCTGGAGATCCACAACAAGCCATCGCTCAGATGTATCAGGAGCTCGAGGTTGCCAGGAATCAACTCAATGCGATGGCAGAGCAGAATCGCAGAGCAGCTGAAGAGATCGCGCGGCTAAGGAATCCTTTTGTATCCCAGAATGGTCCTAGACCATTCATCCAGAATCCAGGTCCGGGACCAGGCCCGTCCGCGCAGAATCAGCATCCAGGTCCATTCATGCAGAATCAGCAGCCGGTTCCGTTCATTCCGAATCCCCAGTCTAGGCAGATTCCCCCTCAACACATCCGACCACCACCCTTGAACAATGGATCCCAACCATTGCAAGGTGGTGCTCAGCCGTTTCAGAATGGATCCCAGCCGTTTTCCCAACCATCCCAAAGTGGTTCGCAACCTTTCCAGCAAGGATCGCAATCTTTCCAGCAGAGATCGCAGCCATTTCAGACTCAGCATGGACTACAATCGTTTCAGAATGGACCGCACCAATTCCACTATGGGTCGCAGCCATATTTTGTTCCATTCAACGGGGACACCAATGGTTCGTCACATGGTAATGGCACTAGTCCATGGACCAACCCCTCGACAGCGGCAAATCCTGATCTTAACGATCCCGTCGCCCAGCGTTTGAAGATGTTATAAGACCAAAATGAGCGCGTCCTGTCCTTGCTCGCCAAGTTGCCTGGGGCAGCCGTGCCTGTCGACGTCGAGCCTTGCTCGGGGTATCAGGCGTCGTCCTTCATCGACGAGATCGCCACCGTCGAGGTCCCAAAGAAGTATAACATTCCTGCCTTCACTCCCAAGTATTCGGGTGTGACCGATCCAACCGAGCATGTCGCGCAGTATAAGCAGCTCATGTGGATGATCTCGATCCCACATATGTACCAGGAAGTATGCATGTGCAATAGTTTCGGGGCAACTCTCACTGGTCCAGCTCTCCAGTGGTTGATCAATCTCAAACCCAAATCTATCGGGTCGTTCGCCGAATTGGTCAACCAATTCTCCCGGTAATTCGCCAGCAGTCGTAAGATGGAAAAGCAGACTAGTGATCTGTACTATGTCGTGCAGAAGACCAATGAGTCTATTCGAAGTTATTTCAATAGATTCAATGCTGAAATGATCAGTATCCGCAATTGTGACATCAAAACTGCGATCGAAGCTTATAAGCGTGGTCTAGACGATAGTTCAGGTTTATATATCGATCTGACCAAGTATCCCCCAGAGACTTTCGAAGACGTCCGAGCTCGAACCTTAGCATACATGAGGGTCGAAGACGATGCAGCCTTTCGTCGCAAACACACTACAACAAGAAGCCGTTAGATGTCAAGAAGACATAATTCAAACCGAAAGCCATATCCAGAATAGAGTCAGCGCGTCAGATTTCAAACGTTCGTTTCAAGACGAAGGCAGAAGCTAGGACCGCGACTAAATTCCCCGTGTACCCCAAGATCTCCTCTTATGGGTTCAAAGGGTCAGCTAAAGACTTAGTCGAAGCTCTGAAGACCACCCAAGCAACCATCCGGTGGCCGAAGAAATCAGACTTGGACGATGCTAAGAAGGATAAATCAAAGTGGTGCGACTTCCACGTCGACCATGGTCATGCGACAGATGATTGTATCGCACTCAAGAAGGAATTAGCATATCATGTCCCAAAAGGTAATCTCAAAGGTATTATTGATGATGTCGTTCTTCCATCTGATAGCCACCGATCGTCAGTGCCCAAGCGTGCAAAGATCATCAATTGCATCACTGGTGGTTCGGACGTGTGCGGTATGACGTACTCCGCAGCCAAGCGTCATGCCAGTCAAGCGCCCGACGACCGGCCTATTCCTCGTTCATCCAGACCCAAAGGAGATTTGGAATTAGAAGCCATGAAGATCATGTTCGACCAAGTCGACCTCAGCGACTCGTACCAAAAGCATCACGACAGGTTGATCATTCAACTCACGGTCGGTAACTGTTTGACGCGTCGAGTATTGGTAGACGGGGGCAGTTCAGCAAACGTCATTTTTCTCAACACTGTCAAAGCCATAGGAATTGATCGCTTAGAAATCACCCGACGTTCGACAACTTTGGTCGGTTTCAATGGAGAAGCGACGAGCACCTTTGGAGAGATAATTTTGCCCGTCTATGCCGGAGGAGTCAATAAACAAACTAAGTTCGGTGTTATCGACTGTGCGTCAGCCTATAACATCATCTTAGGTTGACCATGGATTCATGAAATGAAAGCCGTTCCCTCGACGTATCATCAAATGTTGAAATTCCCTATGCCATGGGAAATCCAGGAGATCAAGAGTGAGCCAAAAGTTGCTAGTGAGTGCTACAAGTCTACCTTGAGGCCGCGAAAATAAACTGAAGTCGCAAGATCAAGCCCTTGACAGGTTCGTTCTTCTATCCCTAAGTTTATATCTTTTTCACAGAGATAAGTCTACAATGGTGCCCTGTCGCACGACAACATAGTCGACCGCAGACAGTATTTCACCAGATCGCCGTGACGTCCTGTCATTTAAAACCTATTTTTCCCGAAAATAATAGGATGATAAATGACAGGGGGCAAATCGAGAGAGAGTCTGAGAAGGTATGTTCCCTAACTCTTTTTCATATGATTTTTTCTCACGAACGACTACTGACTTAAGCATCGGAGGGTCGTTGGCTAGCCAACGACCAATCCTCGACATTGTTTTTTCGCAGAATCGCACAACAGTAATCATTAAGTCTACTATATGACTTTAAATTCGCAAGGTCGCACGATATAAACGATCAGGTCTTTTTTCCTTGATCATCCCTCCACAGGGGCACACGATTCAAATTCATTTGTATGATCTAGTCGTACGGTAGCAAAGCCTAAACGACTTACCCCTAAGTTTCTCAACTTTCATGGATGCTTTAATCGCATGTTCTTGTATTTGTTTTACGTCCTTATCATCGTATTACACTAAAGGCCTTAGTCGCATGATTTCATATGTATTTTATGATCGAATTCATAACCAGTGTGGTTTGAATAAAGCATAAAAACAAAATATATATTCATTGTGTAAAACATTAGATACATACTCGACCATCAATAGGTCGAGCGGCAAAAACAAAGAAAGTGAAAATTTTAGATTGCAGGGGAACACCGGTCGCGTCCCTGCTCGAAGTCCCGACCTGAGGACCTTCATCTGCCATTCCTCCCGCACGAATCTCCAGCAGTTCATACTGAGCATCGAAAAGTTGGATGGCCAGTTCATCCGCGCGCGCCAAAGCCAACCTCTCCCTTTCTAACGCCGATTCCTCTCTTCTCAAAGCTGATGCCACCAACTCCTCAACTTTCGACATCTCGGCGTGTAAAGCCAAAGATGACTTGAACGTCTTAAAATACACAAGAAAACGTTAGACAACGAACGACGGACAACTAAAACAACGAAACAAGTCATAAAAAATTGACGCTTACCGTGAACGCTGTTGTTGGTCCCGAAGGCCTATACAAGTTTGTAGAAGGGGGTGGGGTTGAATACAAACACACAAATTTACTTTTCTAAATTGTTTATTGATAAATCATTAACAATTTACAGCTTGTTGCGGAAACAAGATTAAGGATAAACCTAAATCTAAACAAGTTGGAACACTAAGGTTTCTTGCACTAAGAGAGATAAGGAAATTACTAATAATAACCTATCTTGAGATAAGAGATTGAACTTGTCCAGAGTTAGCAAGTTACTTCAAATGAAGTGAGTTCATCTCTTTATATACTGCATGCATTTAGTGCAAGTCAGTATACACTTTACACGTGTCATCAGCGGATTGGTTGCATGTCATTGACCTTTGTTGACAACCTTAGTAGCCGCATGGAATGAACAGTGTAGTATCAGAGTGGTTGTACGATTTCAGACAGTCGGAGGTTCTTTTCTGACATTTCGTACGGAGTCGTGCAAGGGAGGTTAAGACAAAAGTATTTTGTACGGAGAACTTCATGATCAGCTTTCGTTGATTCAGAGCATTATCATTTTCTATTCAGCGAATGATAAAGTTCAGCGATAGCTGAAGTCTTTGTACTTGATACTTCACGTTGAGTAGACAAATCTGAGTCTTCGCTGATCCGCATCAGTTCATTAGGAGACTTGTCGCTGGTTCTTGAGCTTGATCTTCGACTTCAGCGTAGAACCTATGTTGACGTGAAACTTGTCTTTAGGGATCATAAGTAAACAACTAACTTATCAGCGATCACCATAATGACTGAACAGACTCAGAGCATTAATGGTGAACAGTGTTCGCTGAATGTTTAATCTAAAGAACGAGAGTTCCTATCAGCGGTACTGTAAGATCTTAGTACTTATCAGCGATAGTGAAACTCTAATGTATATTGGTTACTTACAATTTTCACTAAGTATATAAGAGAGGGTCATTATCAAATCACTGAGGGTTTGGATCAACAATCTCCCCCTATTTGATTATGACATAGCAACAAAGAAAATTGCTATTTAATGAAAACATAAGAATAAAAAAAACTCATAAAATATTTGTCCCTCTTACTGTTTTCTGGGATCTTTTCTGTATTGATGGAGTAAAGTACTTTCGCTGAAATCTTTCTTTAAAACTTTGAATCATGTTACAAAGGGGAAAGGAAAGATTACAAGTACAAGCGAAATAAATTACAAGTACAAAAGAATAACTGATACAATAGAGAAATGGGCGATCATATCAGCTTATAAAGGGTTCTTCCTTAATGAGAAGTTCATTAAGGGTCATTGATGTGGGAATCATCCAGTCAGGAACGGTTACGCCTTGTTTTCTTTTGTTTAGAGCTTCTTCAAAAATCAAGGGTTTCAGATGTCGTGCCTGAGGGTCATTTCAGAAGTCACACCAGTATATAAGATCTTTCAGCTGTTCGATGGGAGTGATGGGAAGTTCAGAGATGCGTTGAAAACGCTTTCCACCATCGTAGTCAAAGAAAAATATCCCGTAGGGTTCGCTTATGAATTTTCCAGGGATGAAAGTCTCACCAAGAGGAAGAGATGTGTCAAGCATGGAAAGATCAGGATCAGGACCAAGGACTTCAGCACGCGAAAAACCAATACCTGTTTCATTTCGTATGACAGGACCATCATTTGAAGATTTAGATTTCTTCTTCTTCGCTGAGGCCTTTCTTTTCTGATTTTCGAGAGGAGGAGGAGGAGGAATATCCACACAGAAGTAGACTAAGTCGATTTATTTGTTGATCAGCTTTTCAACATGTTCCTTGTACTTCGACTGAGACTTCTAGATGGCTAACCTGATCTCCAACCATTCAGAAAGACCGTACTTCGTTATGGCTTCAGCATAGAACTTTTCGTACTGCTTATTTTCTCTGAATATCTCGACTTCAGCGATTGAAACTAGGGTTGTTCTTCCAGTGATGAATACCTTGATGATTCTGGAAGGTCGATATCTAAAATTTACCTTTTCTTTGCACCAGGCTAGAATAGACTGAGACACAGTTCTCTTTTCTTCAGTTATCTTCTTGGCGTCTTCCCAGAGCTGACGTTGAACTTCAATTGGAGCTCTTTTCAGCTTGGGGTCTTTCACTGATCGTTGAGAAAGCTGGATGGCGTATTCTCTGTCCTTTTCTTCAGCTTCTTTTCTTTCAGCGAGTAGACTTTCAGCTCTGAGGTGATCCTTGAGTTCCTTTTTAGAAAGTTTGAACTTTGGAGGAATGGAAGGAAGTTGATCACGCCTCAAAATTATTCGTTGATCTTCGAACTGCTTTATTATTTCCTCTCTTCTTTTCTGATCCTCTTCACTCAGCTTTTGAGGAGCTGAGGAAGGTCTGCGTCTGTGCGAGAGTAGCTGTTCTTCAGGTTCATCAGTCTCAGAGATCAAATCTAAGAATGGGAT
This sequence comes from Saussurea involucrata, assembly GCA_033807775.1. Lineage (NCBI taxonomy): Eukaryota > Viridiplantae > Streptophyta > Magnoliopsida > Asterales > Asteraceae > Saussurea > Saussurea involucrata. Next base: position 160,833,383 of record CM066322.1, on the reverse strand, counting down.
TATTTCTTCAGCATCAGCTGGTATTATTTGTGAAGTTGCAGTTGTGGAAACTTCAGCGATATCCTCAAACAGGGGAGAGGACTAGCTGAAACACATCGATCTTTCGAGTAAGAACTTGGGTAGAATCAGAGAAAAGAAATTGGTTCAAGTGTATAGACTTGGGTAGTAGAACTGATAGTGTATAGATAGAGGAGGGATGGAGTAAGAGATTTTTAGTGTACCTGACAAACCGGCTTTCCAAGCAAGATTGTCAGATTGTCATCTTCAGCGACGCTTTTGCCTTTGCCTTTCTCAGCTCCAGAGGCTGAGGGCTTTGATTTGGTCCGCTCCCCTGTTGGTTCATTTATGGAGATCCCCTTGAGAGCAATCGTCCTCTGAGCAGGTTTGACAATGAAGGAGTCATCATCATCGTTGTCGTCATCATCATTCTTTGGAGAAGATGATGGTTCTTCATCAGATAGATCGATGGCTTCTTCGTCTTCAGCTTCAGATTCGGATTCTTCAGCTTTGTCTTCAAGTTGCTCCCCCTCAGATACAGAGGCGAGCTTCTCGGTTTCCTCAGGGTTTTCATCTCCCTGAGGTCCAGCGGTGGTTTCTTCAGCTGTCTTCTCACTCTCTTCAGCAAGAGTAAGGTCTTGAGTCTTCTCCTCCTCGATAGATTCATCAAGGAGATGGTCTTCAGAGTTCTACTTCTCCCCCCCTTCTTCATGATGAATGGGGGAGGAATGGGTTGACTCAGCAGCTGTAGTTTCTCTGTCTTCATGGCCAGAGATTCCTACACAAACTTTAATATTTGCTAATCTGTCTTCAAGGCCAGATATAGCAGGATTGATCTTCAAGAGAACATCACGATCAGCTTGGGTGAAGCTCTCAGGTGCAGGAGTAGGAGCAGGGGCAGGAGCATTCGCTTTGTTCAGTAGCTGCTCCATCATAAGCTTCATCGAACCAACATCAGTCTTTACAGAGCTTAAGTCAGTTGTCAGAGAGTTCACATGTGTCTTTACAGCAGACATATCTCCTTCGAGTGTTCCAACCGATGTCTTCAGCGTTGTTACTTCGCTGGACATGGATGAAACTGAAGTTTTGATGGAGAGGTAGTCTGTGTAGATGTCAGCGAGCACCTTGGCAAAGTCGCTGAGGCTTTTGTCAACCTTCTCCAATTCTTCTTTGGAGGCTTTTTCTTCCACCACTTTCGTCAGCTTTGAAAGGTTCTCTCCAGCGTTTGTTACAGCTGTAGAGTTGTCGGAAAGAGTGGTGGTGAGACTTGTCAGCTTTGTCTCCACGTTCTTCAGGGAATCGTTGAGATCTCCCAAATTAGGACCTGTAACAAATAAGTACTTATGAACAGAGGAAAGCTCAGAAGTATGGGGTTCAGTTACAGTGTTTATGGGTTGGTGTATACCTGCAGGAGGATTGATGAATTCGTCGAAATCATGATGTCCTGTATAGTGTTCCATGTCGTCTTCAAGAGTACGAGGACGCATGGTTAGTTCTGCAGGTCCTGTCGTCATTATTCCTTGAGAAGAGTCAGCTTTGGCTTCTGGAGGAATGATGGCATCTCCAGTGATCTTTGGAGGAGTGTCCAAGAAATGAGAGGGAGAAGCGATGGTTGAGAATTTGTATTGGGTACGGAGTTCAGCGTTGGATCCGCTGAGAATCTCTTCTCCAGTATTTTGAGAGATAGGAGGAGGTTGGGTAGGTTCCAAGTTTGTAACCTCAGCGTTAAGAGACGCTGAAGTTGGGATGGAAGGGATAGCTTGTTCAGGTGTGGCAGAGCGTACCACAGAACTTTCCTTCAGCTCTTTAAGATGAGCTGAGGAGTCTTCAGCATGAGATTGCTGGGGTTGCTCCTTTGTTTTCTTGATCCTTTTAGAATCAAGTTGGGTTGTAGAGGGTTTCCTTTTTCTAGGAGTAGATTTTGTGGCCTGGGTATCAGCGATGGGTATTGTCGCTGAAGTAGCCACAGAAATAGAAGAAGTATAGTTAAGAAGAGTTAAAAGGGTAGAAAGACGTACCTCGTTTTCCACCGGTTTGAAGTCGAGTACCTTAGGGCCAACCTGAGAGAATTTCAGGTCACCCACTTTCGGGTAGCTGTCCTTCAGGCCTGTCTGGAAGACGGCGCTGATAAATCAGGGGTATGGAACCCATGGAGGTCTGTCAGCGACAGAGTCTATCTTTTGCACTAGGTCATCATAGATTATTGATGCCCAGTAAACGTGTAGACCTTTCAGCAGAGCGTATCCTATTGCTTGCTGAGGTTGAGCGGCTTAGTCAGAGGAGCCGGTCTTAGCAGTCATGCAGCTGATTAAATGAGCGAAGATGAAGTTCATCTCGCTGGGCATTTTCGATTTCTTCATCAGGGTCAGCTTCTTCTCGGGCTTCTTGTCTCTCCCAGTTTCCCATACGTAGCCCATTATCAAGAAATGCAGTGATGGCTTCCCTGTCAGCGGGTCTCTTGTGGTCAGGGAAAGGAACAAAAGGTTTTTCTTTTGTGGCTAAGGGAAGTTTCAGGGATTTGCGAATTATGGCAGGGGTGATTTTGAACATGCCAAAACTTGTATCACAGAGAATACAGTATCGTTTTCGAGGGATCTTTGGCGGATGGTAGCTGAGAGTGTCTGGCAGAGTACCAGAACTTGGATAGTAAAAGCTGATTGGCAGGAGGTGTAATAGTCAGGGCTGTTGAAAGACAACAATTCTTCAGGAAGCTCACAGCATCATCCAGATGTGTGACTTGCTTTCGAGGAGGAAACTCGAGAAGCGCATAAAGGTTGTTGTCCTTGGTCCAATCCAGTTCTTCCAGAGAGAACTTGACCTGAGGAGCCTTGATTATCTCCAATTCCTTAGCAGCATCAGCAGAGGTTTTCTTTGCGGTAGAAATGTCAGCAGAGGCCATTTCTGTATTATCTGTTCAACCAAAGATGTTAACAAATAAGAATTATCTTAATGTGGAAAGATTTTCCAATAAGATGGTTCGAATTTTGTCCATTTCATTCAGACAAAAATTGTCTTAATGAAGATTAGGGTTTTTCTTGTTTTTGAAAAACGAAATGTAAACCCATTTAGTCTTGTTTTCCAGTTTCTTTGAAGAAAGATATTCTGGAAACGAATGAAGAACAAGTTTAAGATTTTTGTATTTAAAACTTGAAGAACAACCATGAAAGGTTGTGTTCATAAAACCATGAAAGAAATGATTTTATTTTTGAGAAGTTCTTTTGTTTGATCTTGTTAAAACAATGAGAAGATCAGAAACAAGTTATGAGCATTTAAAAAAAATAAGAACATATTAACCTTCGATGTTTGATGAAGAAGATGATGAACAGTTCTTAAAGTTTTTGAGAGCACAAATGCAACAGTGAATTCTTTCTTGCGGAGGAAGATTGTTCGCGTAAAAGGAAAATATAAACGAAGAAGTTGTTTATATAGAGAGTTCTTAGAGAGAGAAAAACTTGAGCGGGAAAATTTGTCATCATGACACGGACACGTGTTTGCATTTGATTGGATGGTGAACGAAACGTGCAAACGTGTGTCAGAAAGAAGAACGTGCCAGGGCTTATCCGTTGCAATGACGTCACAACTGTCCTTTCATATTCTTTTAGGACGTCTCTGAGGTTTTGAAAGCTCAGAGACTCTTTTGAAAAACATGAAACACTGAATAGAAATATCAGTGAAGGTTTTAGAAATTTCAAAGTATCGCTGTTAAGGAAGAGATATTCAGCGATGTAATTTGTTTTGAAATCTTGCAATTTCATGCGATTGTCAGAGAGAGAAAAACATACCTTGATATCAGCGAATCAGGTTTATTCAGAGAGAAGATGATGGAATAGGTTATACAATTTGATTTTATCCTATCGCTGATCAATGTGAACCGCTGAAGATTTTATTCTTCATAGTTCAGCATTCCAAGCTCGCTGATGAGAAAGTTGAATCTTTTCTCATCAAGAGGTTTGGTGAATAAATCAGCTAACTGATAATCAGTTGGGATAAAATGAAGTTCTATATCTCCATTCATCACATGATCTCTGATAAAATGATATCTGATTTCTATGTGTTTTGTCTTTGAGTGTAGCACTGGATTATTTGCTATAGCGATGGCACTTGTGCTGTCGCAATAGATTGGAATTTTTGAGAACTGAAGGTCATAGTCTAGTAGTTGATTTCTCATCCACAAGACCTGAGAACAATAGCTTCCAGCGGCTACATACTCAGCTTCAAGCGTGGAGGTGGACACTGAGTTTTGCTTTTTACTTGTCCAACTCACTAGCTTTCCACCCAAGAGCTGACATCCTCCTGTGGTGCTTTTCCTATCCAATTTGCAACCTGCAAAATCACTATCTGAATAGGTGGTTAGGTCAAAACCTGAATCTTTGGGATACCAAAGACCAAGATTTGCAGTACCCTTAGGGTATCGAAAGATTCGCTTTACAACGATCATATGGGATTCCTTAGGTTCAGCTTGATATCGTGCACACAAACATGTTGCGTATATAATATCGGGTCGGCTAGCTGTAAGATACAAAAGAGATCCGATCATCCCACGGTACAACATGACATTAACAGGAATACCGTTAGTATCCTTGTCATGTATCATCGGTGGTGCCATTGGGGTTTTCATAGCTGAACTTTGAGTTAAGTCGAATTTTTTCAGCATATCTTTAACATACTTTCCTTGGTTTATGAAAGTTCCTTTCTCAGTTTGCTTAATCTATAGACCAAGGAAATACGTTAGCTCACCCATCATACTCATTTTATACTCATCTTTCATTCTATCAGCGAAACGAGTACAAAGCTCAGGGTTAGTAGAACCAAATATAATGTCATCAATATATATTTGAACAAGAATGATATGACCATTTACTATTCTGAAAAATAGAGTTTTGTCGATTTTACCTCGCTCGAATTTTTCAATATGGAGATAAGTGGACAAAGTGTCATACCATGCACGTGGAGCTTGCTTCAAGCCATAAAGTGCCTTATCCAGTTTATAGACATAACCTGGACGCTTAGGATCTGAGAATCCTGGAGGTTGTTCCACATAGACTTCTTCATTCAGCTTTCCATTCAGAAACGCTGACTTAACATCCATTTGATATACTGTGAAGTCCTTGTGTACAACGTATGCTAAGAATAGACGAATTGATTCTAATCTTGCTACTGGAGCAAATGTTTCGTCATAATCTATGCCTTCCTCTTGTCTGTATCCCTGAGCAACAAGTCGAGCCTTGTTGCGGGTTACAGTTCCATGTTCGTCCAACTTGTTTCGATAGACCCATTTAGTGCCTATCACTGTTTTGTCAGTTGGTCTTCGAACAAGTTTCCAAGCTTTATTTCTTTTGAATTCTGTCAGCTCTTCTTGCATAGCGCTGACCCAGTTTGGATCTCTGAGGGCATCATCTATTTTCTTTGGTTCAGTTAGAGAAATAAAGTTAACAAATAAACAAATATTACCTGCACTTCGACGAGTCTGAACACCAGTGTTTGGATCACCAAGAATTTGATCGATTGGGTGATTGACAGTCCATCGCTGAGCAGGAGCATACGTCGCTGACTCAGTCTAAACTGGAGGAGCTGAAGATGAGGCTTCAGCAACTTCTGGAGTATCATCTAAGAGAGGAATGCTTGCATTTGTCATTTCATTTACTGATTGCTGAGAGATAGATGGAATGTCTGAGACATTTGGTTCAGCAGCAGGTATAGTGTTTATAGGAACAGCTGAGACCCATGATGTTTCAGCTTCACTATTCTGCATGTTTGGAATGATAGTAGGACCATCATTTTCAACTGTATGAGCACGAGTAGTGGGAATATCTTCTGAATCACCAAGATGAGAAAACATTCATTGATTCAGTTCTTCAGTATCAGCAGACGGTTTAGAGTTCGCTGAACGGGATTCGTCAAACGTGACTTGAATTGTTTCTTCTACAGTTTGTCTTCTACGATTGAAGACTCTGAAGGCTTTGGATATTGAAGAATATCCAAGAAAGATTCCATCATCAGCCTTTGGATCAAACTTTCCAAGGGCATCTCTGTTGTTCAGTATGAAACACTGACATCCAAAGATGCGAAGAAAGCTAATTGAAGGCTTTCTCCCATGAAAAAGTTCATAAGCTGTTTTATTGAATCTTTTGACTACCAGCGACCTGTTTTGCGTAAAACAAGCAGTGTTGACAGCTTCTGCCCAAAACTGAGTAGGCAGGTAAGAATCGCTGACCATTAAACGTGCAGCTTCAATGATTGTTCTATTTCTTCTTTCAGTGACTCCATTTTGTTGCGGTGTTGTCACTGAAGAAAAGTTGTGAGAAATACCCTTACTCTCAAAGAAGGAATCAAGAGAACTATTTTTGAATTCAGTCCCATGATCACTCCTTATTGAGCGAACGGTCAAATTGTTCAGGGTTTCCATCTTCCGAACAAAGGTGATGAGTTCTTCAGGGGTGTCACTCTTAGAACGGAGAAACATTACCCATGTGTAACGAGAGAATTCATCAACTATGACCAGCGTATAATTCTTTCCAGCGATGGATTGTTTGTTAACAGGGCCAAACAAATCCATATGGAGTAATTGTAGAGGAGATGACACTGAGGAGACTTGCTTTGACTTAAAGCTTGCCTTGGTCTGCTTCCCTTTTTCACACGCTGAACATAAGTTCAGTGTCTTGAAGTTGAGATGAGAGAGCCTCTTATGCCATAGCCAGTTGACATCAGATGGGGCCTTTGAGAAGAAACATGAGTTCTCAGTGGTTGTTGAGTCCATGTTTATTACATAAACATTTTCCAAACAATAACCGCTGAGAGCTATCTTCTCCTTTTTGTCAGTGACAAAGCAGGATTCCTTAGTGAAAATCACTTTGTTATCCTTGTCGCAAAGCTGACTGATGCTCAGAAGATTATGATTCAACCCTTCAACATATGCGACTCTTCTGAAGGAGGTTGTACCATTTGAAAGTACACCATACCCTCGGGTATGTCCTTTTCCATTTCCACCGAAAGTCATAGAGGGACCCTTCTCTTCCTTGTATTCAGCGAGCAGACTTTTCTTTCCAGTCATATGTCTAGAGCATCCGCTATCGAGATACCAGATACCCTTCTTAACCTGCATTTACAAAGGAAGATTAGTTTTGCTTGGGTACCCACTTAACCATGTATACACATTTGTCAGTGGAAGTAGATGGAATGGAAGGTTCAGCGGTCTTCGCAGCATTTGAAGATTCAGCTTTGTCTTTCTTCACTTTGGTCAATTTCTTAACCTCAGTGGTAACCTTGACCTGATTTGCACCAGGGTTGGTCTTCTTTGCCTTGGGGGCAATCTTCACCTTAGCTATCTTTTCAGCTTTGGTGGCTGTGGGGCACTTACTAGCAATATGATCGGTAAGTCCACAGTGATAACATTTCCTATAACTAAAAGTAGTTCTAGGACCATTTGAATGCTGAGCTTTTAATTTCGAATTTGAAGTGCCAGCACCAAGTAAACTATTGGTTTTAGAAATGGGATGAACATTCAGTTCTTCAGATTTCTCACCAAAGACATCCACTCTGAGTCTAGGAGTAGATCGCTGAATAGATCCAGAGATCTGATTTCTAGAACCAGAGGGGTAGGTCACTGAAGCTTTAGAAGCATTCAGCTTAGGTACTAAAGTACCCTTCTGAGGATTTTGGTAAATAACAATTCCTTTTCCTTTATCTTTAGAGACAGAGGTAGGTTTTGGATAAACCATTTTCTCCTTGCCTTTTGAGGAGGTAGGAGTTTCCTCAGGGATTGGTGTAATGGACGAGGAGCACTGAGAAGATGAAGTATCAGCGACTGAGGATACGAATGTTCCAATTTTAAGCATTGAACGCTCAGTGGTTGGTTTTGGAGTATCATATTTGTAACCCAAACCACGTTTATCACTCAGGGGAATCTGAGACTTAATTATCTCAGTGATCTTTGTTGAAGAATTACACCATCCTTCAACAGTAGCTTTTTCAGCTTTTAATGCAACGATAGCTTCTGCTCGTTCGATTTTGACTAGCTGATTTAAATATACTTGATCTTTAAAATCTTCTTCAATTTTAGAAAGCTTTTCTATTTGAAGGTGACAGTTTTTAAGCTGTTCAGCGAGATCAAGGTTTTGGTTTTCAACCACAGTTTTGCCGTTCATGGCTTCGTATAAACTTCTAGTCAAGAGATCGATCTTACGGAGACTATCAGCTTCATCAATATTTGCAATATTGGTAAAGAAAGAAGGCGATACCTGAATAGCAGAGGTTGAAGTGGAAGGAATGTCTGAACTTTCTTCCTTATCTTCAATCTTAGCCATAAGGCAAAGATTGGCTTCATCATCTTCAGAGTCAGATGATGATTCTTCTTCATCAGAAGCAGCCCAATCATAGTTGGCCATAAAGCCTTTGCCTTTCTTCTTAAAGCTTTTCAGCTTTGCATATTTCTCCTTCAGCTTTGCATATTTGTCATCTTTATTTCTAGGAACAAAGTTTTTCTTTGGGAAAGCTGAAGGTCTAGTGACTTTCTTTGACCTGCACTCATTAACGAAATGACCTGTCTTTTCGCAGTTGAAACAAGTAGCAATAGCCTTATCAACAAAACCTGATGATTTAGGCTTGTCAGTTATGGAAAGAGGTTTGGTCTTTCTAAACATCTTCTTTTTGGCGAATCTCCTGAACTTTTTAGTTAGGAGAGCCAAAGATTCATCATCATCTGAAGAATCAGAATCTGATGACCTTTCAGAGTTACTTTCTAACTCAGTGATGGTGACTGAGGGTCGCTGAGTAGAAGGTTCCTCTGAGATTAAAGCAACAGGGGTGCTTTTGGAATCTTTTACAAGATTCTTCTTAAGATGGCTTGATTGTTCCTGATTCAGCAACGTACCCTATAAGGTTGAAAGATTCATTGATTTGAGATCTTTCGACAGTTTGAGACACATAGAATAATTGTCCCAGCTTTCAGGTAAACATTCTAGAAACTTTGTCAGTACTTCAAAGTTAGAATATTCCTTACCAACCGTTTTCAGATCTATAATTAAGCAATTAAAACGTTGGTGAACTTCAGAGAGAGTTTCATTCTTACCAGAAATGAAGCTTTCATATTGTCTTACCAGGTTGATTTTTCTTGAGTCCTGGACTTCAGACGTTCCTTCATACTGAACACATATTGTGTCCCACATGGCTTTTGATGTTTTCAGATTCATGACGGAATGGTAGACTTCGTCAGGAAGAGCCATGGATAGTATGGATCTGGCTTTTGTATCTATAGCCACTTTCTTCTTATCTTAGGAATAAGCCTTTCTGGAATAGCAGGTCTATTCGCAGCGGCTGGAACTGCAGGGTCGATAGTTACAGGGATGAATGGGCCGTTTTCGAGATAGTAAGGCATAGTAGGGTCTACACCTTCTAAGAAGAGAGTCATCCTATTTTTCCATAAGTTGAAGTTATCTCTGGAAAATCTAGGGGGTTTTGCAAGAGAACCATTGTCTATATAATTTGTGTTTGTGTTGGTGGCCATTTTCAGATAATAGCAAGGAAGAGAAAAATCTTAGATTAGATCTTGTTTATGAGATTAAACAAATCCGCTCTGATACCACTTGTTGGTCCTGAAGGCCTATACAAGTTTGTAGAAGGGGGGGGGGTTGAATACAAACACACAAATTTACTTTTCTAAATGGTTTATTGATAAATCATTAACAATTTACAGCTTGTTGCGGAAACAAGATTAAGGATAAACCTAAATCTAAAAAAGTTGGATCACTAAGGTTTCTTGCACTAAGAGAGATAAGGAAATTACTAATAATAACCTATCTTGAGATAAGAGATTGAACTTGTCCAGAGTTCGCAAGTTACTTCAAATGAAGTGAGTTCATCTCTTTATATACTGCATGCATTTAATGCAAGTCAGTATACACTTTACACGTGTCATCAGCGGATTGGTTGCATGTAATTGACCTTTGTTGACAACCTTAGTAGCCGCATGGAATGAACAGTGTAGTATCAGAGTGGTTATACGATTTCAGACAGTCGGAGGTTCTTTTCTGACATTTCGTACGGAGTCGTGCAAGGGAGGTTAAGACAAAAGTATTTTGTACGGGGGACTTCATGATCAGCTTTCGTTGATTTAGAGCATTATCATTTTCTATTCAGCGAATGATAAAGTTCAGCGATAGCTGAAGTCTTTGTACTTGATACTTCACGTTGAGTGGACAAATCTGAGACTTCGCTGATCCGCATCAGTTCATTAGGAGACTTGTCGCTGGTTCTTGAGCTTGATCTTCGAATTCAGCGTAGAACCTATGTTGACGTGAAACTTGTCTTCAGGGATCATAAGTAAACAACTAACTTATCAGCGGTCACCATAATGACTGAACAGACTCAGAGCATTAATGGTGAACAGTGTTCGCTGAATGTTTAATCTAAAGAGCGAGAGTTCCTATCAGCGGTACTGTAAGATCTTAGTACTTATCAGCGATAGTGAAACTCTAATGTATATTGTTTACTTACAATTTTCACTAAGTATATAAGAGAGGGTCATTATCAAATCACTGAGGGTTTGGATCAACAACTGTTAATGCCAAAAATCGCTCCAAAGGGGCAACTTAAGGTCGATGTGGACTTAATCAACTAAAGAAAGGATCTTTCGACAAGACGTGCGACGAGGATAAAAATAAATGAGATAAGGGATTTGATGACGCAGAAAAAACCTCAATCGAGGAAAAAACCTGTGGACGACAGTGGGTGTCGTCGCTGCACTATGGTCGCCAATCAGGGGCGATGTCCTTGGTATTGGCGTCGGTCATACGATGATTACAATACAAATGAAGGAAATGCTTCGAAATGTAAAGTACAAGTGTCTAAAGTGTAAAACAGGTGTTTGTTGTATGAATACAAAGTGTAAACTGCTGTTGGTCGATAGCTGTTGTCGTGCGTCGAGAGCGATAACTTGAGCTTTCCTTCGAGTGTTCTTTGAGTTCGCTGTAGGATTCTAGCCTTCAATACTTGATTTCCAGAGTTTGAATGCTCTTCGCTGTAAGCTTGGATGCTGTTCTCTGCTGTTTTGTGATGTTAGCTGATAATTGCTGGTATGTCTTATGTGCGAGCCCGTGGTCCTTGATGGGAAGACTTAGCCTGGTATTTAAAGTCTTCGTATCATTAATTAGTTCCATTAATGCTTTGATCAATGGCTACAACGGCTGGAAACGGTCGCCGGAGTGATTATCCATAATGTTCTTCGTCCGTTACGGCTGCTCACTGTTAATGGCTTTGACCCCTGCATTAAATACTTAACACACGTAACAGTCAAGGCTTACGTTAGCTTTGGTCGAGGGTAAAATGATCTTACGCGATGGTCGTGCGGGACGGGCGACGCTGTGGTCGAGCGTCATGAGGGACGTACGACTTACCTTTTACGGGAGACGACGGATGTTTTCTGGGTTCTTGTTGAGACCTTATTTTAATACAAGATTTGGATTATAACGCGCGTCTTACCTGTTTTGGTCGCGGTCGTACGACGTGATTTTTTGCCCAAACAGTTTGCCCCCAAAATTTGAAAATTGAATGTCAAATTTAAGTTTTAAATTTTGCTTGTCGAATGCTTTAGACTTGTATCCTGGGTTGAGGGACTTACCTGGTTGCCGTGGAACTAGACCGGTTCGCCTTTAACTGAACGAGAAGTTGGAAAGTTGTGACGTCATACTAACGCATGATGATGCTCACCAGCTGTCGATGACAGGTGTCGACGATCCGGGCGGGCACGCGAAAGGACGGGGATGCGCGGCGGTCATCCAGGGATTCGATTTGATGCGATTGTTTGTATAAAGATCACGACAGATCTTTTCTTCCTATACTTCGAAGTGTTTCTTTGGGAAGAGATTTCTCCTTGATTCCATTCCATTCTTCGTCCGAACTTACTTGAATCGTTGCAAATCTTCAACCTAGTAGAGATTGTTCGAGGTTTGGAGCGCATTGCTCTTCCGCTTTGGTTTTTATCGATTGTCTCCTTCGTTTGATAAACAATGTCGACTGAACCAGAGAGTTCTATCGTGAGTCAGGAGGATTTAGATACCTTTAGGCGTCTTGCGAAGATCCCTGCGGAAGTAGAGTTAACCATTCCAGGGGATGTACGTCATGAGAATTGTCCTGAAGGATGCTTCGTGATATACGAGTATCCCTTCAAAATAGGGTTTGAGTGGCCGTATTCGGTTTTATCTAAGAATTTCATGCGATATTTTGGCCTGTCACCAGGGCAGTTGATGCCCCAACTTTGACCCTGAATGATTTCTGGTTGGCTTATCATGTTAAGAGAGACAATAATTGGCGTTACAGTTCGTATTCCAAGTTTAAGGGTGACCACACCCTGGTTTTGGGAACTGGCGTCAATGATCGTGGGTAGAAATCGAGTTATGTATTCGTGCGTACTGACTCGCTTGACATCAATAGCAAATGGATTCGTCCGGACTGGAACATGGGAGGTATGCTTTTTCGATATATGTCGTTGTTTGGTTCTTCCGCTTTCTATTTACTCATTGCATTTGTCGTCTTCAGATATTCAGTACGATGCCTTGCAGCCGAACGAAGGTTCTCGAGCCAAGGTCGACCGATTCCTGAGTTATAGTACTGATGATCGATCTTTCGTTACGTGGCAACCGGCGGCCGAGGATGAGGACGCGATGGGAGACTCTGAAGAAGAGGGAGAGGAGGATGAGAGGGAAGAAGCGACTGGTAAATGTACCGTAGTTTATATTTTACTTTGTTTACTCTATCCGCCTGACGCTTCATGTATTTCCTGATCAGTGCCGACCAAGAGGAAACCGGTCTCTAGGGCGAGAGGGGAGCAGGTTATGCGTGCCCTTCGGGGTGAAAATGTCTCGACAGCTGGGTCGAGTGAAAAGAGAACCCGGAGGACAGTCCTGAAGGAACAGTCGTCTAGGGTTGGTAACTCGTCGGGAGGTGTTCTGCCTAAGGAGGCGAGGGCGTCATCTAGCCGTTTTGGCGTAACGGACGCGACACCAGCAAGTTCTGCGCTTCCGGCGACGGTGACGAGACCGGTGTTCAAGATGTCAACCCCATCATCTGCCGTCAGGGGCGATGGGTCGTCGGCCGAAGTCACGACGGTTAATTTTTCATTGTCGTCGGACTTTATGGCGGATGGTGTCCTAGACGGGACGACGTTGCTTCCTCACTTGGAGAGGTGTTTGCTTCCATCTTTCAGGGAGCGTTTTCACGGGGTTCTGGCCGGAGAGATAAGATCTCAGGTTGCCAGGCTGGCGTTCTCAGTAAGTGTCAATCTTTCATGACTTGTTTCAACGTTCGATGCCGTTCGTTGTCTAACACTTTTTCGTGTATTTTTAGACGTTCCAGTCGTCTATGGCATTGTACGTCGAGATGTCGAAAGCCGAGGAGTTGGCGGCGTCTGCTTTGAAAAGAGAGGAAGCGGCGTTAGAAAGGGAGAGGTTGGCTTTGGCGCGCGCGGATGAACTGGCCATCCAACTTTTCGATGCTCAGTATGAACTGCATGAGATTTGAGCGGGAGGAGTGGCGGATGAAGGTCCTCAGGTCGGGACTTCGAGCAGGGATGCGACTGATGTTCCCCCTGCAATCTAGAATTTTCACTTCCTTCGTTTTTGCCGCTCGACCTATCGATGGTCGAGTATGTATTTAACGTTTCACACAATGAATATATCTTTTGTTTTGAATCTTATGCTTTATTCAAATAGCATTGTTTTATGAAGTCGAACATAAAATACATATGAAATCATGCGACTAAGGCGTTCATTGTAGTACGATGACGTAAAACAACTATAAGAACATGCGATTAAAGCATCCATTCAGGGTATAAAAGTTAGGAAACTTTAGGGAAAAGCCGTTTAAATTCCGCGATCATACGACTGGATTGTAGAATGAGTTTGCATCATGTGCCCCTGTGGAGGGATGATCAAGTCAAAGACCTGACCGTCGTGCGACCTTGCGAATTTAAAGTCATATAGCAGACTTCGTGCGATCCTGCGATAAAATGATGTCGAGGGTTGGTCCTTGGCTAACCAACGACCCTCTGATGCTTAAGTCAGTAGTTGTTTGTGAGAAAAATTTGTATGGAAAAGAGTTAGAAATCATACCTTCTCACTCTCTCTATTTGCCCCCTGTCATTTATCATCCTATTCTTTTCGGGAAGAATAGGTTTTAAATGACAGAATGACACGGCGATCTGGTGAAATACCGTCTGCGGTTGACTATGTTGTCGTGCGACAAGGAACCATAGTAGATTTATCCCTGTGGAAAAGATATTAATTTGGGGATAGGAGAACGAACCTGTCGAGAGCTTGATCTTGCGACTTCAGTTTATTTTCTTGGCTTCAAGGTAGACTTGTAGCATTCACGAGCGACTTTTGGCTCACTCTTGATCTCCTGGATTCCCCATGGCGTCGGGAATTTCAACATTTGATGATACGTCGATGGAACGGCTTTCATTTCATGAATCCATGGTCGACCTAAGATGATGTTATAGGCTGACGCACAGTCGATGACGCTGAACTTGGTTTGCTTGTTGACTCCTCCGGCATAGACGGGCAAAATTATCTCTCCAAAGGTGCCCGTCGCTTCTCCATTGAAACCGACCAAAGTTGTCGAACGTCGGGTGATTTCTGAGCGATCTATTCCCATGGCTTTGATGGTGTTGAGAAAAATGACATTTGCTGAACTGCCCCCGTCGACCAATACTCGACGTGTCAAACAGTTACCTACCGTGAGTTGAATGATCAACCCGTCGTGATGCTTTTGGTACGAGTCGCCGAGGTCGACTTGGTCGAACACGATCTTCATGGCTTCTAGTTCCAAATCTCCTTTGGGTCTGGATGAACGAGGAATAGGCCGGTCGTTGGGCGCTTGACTGGCATGACGCTTAGCTGCAGAGTACGTCAGACCGCATACATCCGAACCACCAGTGATGCAATTGATGATCTTTGCACGCTTGGGCACTGACGACCGGTGGCTATCAGCTGGAAGAACGACATCATCAATAATATCTTTCAGATTACCTTGTGGAACATGATATGCCAATTCCTTCTTGAGTGCGATACAATCATCTGTCGCATGACCATGGTCGACGTGGAAGTCGCCCCACTTTGATTTATCCTTCTTAGCATCGTCCAAGTCAGACTTCTTCGGCCACCGGATGGTTGCTTGGGTTGTCTTCAGAACTTCGACTAAGTCTTTAGCTGACCCTTTGAACCCATAAGAAGAGATCTTGGGGTACATGGGGAATTTAGTCGCGGTTTTAGCTTCTGCTTTCGTCTTGAAACGAACGTTTGAAATCTGTCGCGCTGGCTCTATTCTGGATATGGCTTTCGGCTTGAATTCTGGCTTCTAGACACCAAGCGACTTCTTGTTGTCGGTGTGCTTGCGACGAAAGGCTGCGTCGTCCTCGACCCTCATATATGCTAAGGTTCGAGCTCGGACGTCTTCGAAAGTCTCTGGGAGATACTTGGTCAGGTCGGTGTACAGACCCGAACTATCGTCCAGGCCACGCTTATAAGCTTCGATCGCGGTCTTGATGTCGCAATTACGGATACTGATCATTTCGGCATTGAATCTATTGAAATAACTTCGAATAGACTCATTGGTTTTCTGTACGACGTATTACAGGTCGCTAGTATGCTTCTCCATCTTACGACTGCTGGCGAATTGCTGGGAAAATTGGTTGACCAACTCAGCGAATGACCCGATGGATTTGGGTTTGAGATTGATCAACCACTGGAGAGCTGGACCAGTGAGAGTCGCCCCGAAACTCTTACACATGCATACTTCCTGGTACATGTGTGGAATCGAGATCGTCCACATGAGCTGCTTATACTGCGCGACATGCTCGGTTGGATCGGTCACACCTGAATACTTGGGAGTGAAGGCAGGAATGTTATACTTCTTTGGGACCTCGACGGTGGCGATGTCGTCGATGAAGGGTGACGCCTGATATCCCGAGCGAGGCTCGACGTCGACAGGCACGGATGCCCCAGGCAACTTGGCGAGCAAGGACAGGACGCACTCATTTTGATCTTCTAACATCTTCATACGCTGGGCGATGGGATCCTTAAGATCAGGATTTGCCCCTGTCGAGGGATTGGTCCCTGGACTAGTGCCATTACCATGCGACGAACCATTGGTGTCCCCGTTGAACGGAACAAAATATGGCTGCGACCCATAGTGGAATTGTTGCGGTTCATTCTGAAACGATTGTGGTCCATGCTGAGTCTGAAATGGCTGCGATCTCTGCTGGAAAGATTGCGATCCTTGCTGGAAAGGTTGCGGATCACATTGTAACGGCTGGGAAATCGGTTGGGATCCATTGTTCAACGGAGGTGGTCGGATGTGCTGAGGGGGAATCTGCCCAGACTGGGGATTCGGAATGAACGGACCCGGATGCTGATTCTGCGCGGATGGCCCTGGTCCTGGACCTGGATTCTGGACGAATGTCCTAGGACCATTCTGGGGTCCAAAAGGATTCCTTAGCTGCGCGATCTCTTCAGCTGCTCTGCGATTCTGCTCTGCCATTGCATTGAGTTGATTCCTGGCAACCTCGAGCTCCTGATACATCTGAGCAACAGCTTGCTGTGGATTTCCAGGGGCTGCCATTTTCCTGCAACAGAAAATAGAAAAAACTCCAAGAAACTATTAGTAGAATGCACGTTCGTCGAGGATTTTCTCTAGATGTAGTCCCACAGATGGCGCCAAACTGTTAATGCCAAAAATCGCACCAAAGGGACAACTTAAGGTCGATGTGGACTTAATCAACTAAAGAAAGGATCTTTCGACGAGACGTGCGACGCGTATAAAAATAAATGAGACAAGAGATTTGATGACGCAGGAAAAACCTCAATCGAGGAAAAAACTTGCGGACGACAGTGGGTGTCGTCGCTGCACTATGGTCGCTAATCAGGGGCGATGTCCTTGGTACTAGCGTCGGTCATACGATGATTACAATACAAATGAAGGAAATGCTTCGAAATGTAAAGTACAAGTGTCTAAAGTGTAAAACAGGTGTTTGTTGTGTGAATACAAAGTGTAAACTGCTGTTGGTCAAGAGCTGTTGTCGTGCGTCGAGAGCGATAACTTGAGCTTTCCTTCGAGTGTTCTTTGAGTTCGCTGTAGGATTCTAGCCTTCAATACTTGATTTCCAAAAGTTTGAATGCTCTTCTGTGTAAGCTTGGATGTTGTTATCTGCTGTTTTGTGATGTTAGCTGATGATTGATGGTATGTCTTAGGTGCTAGCCCGTGGTCCTTGATGTGAAGACTTAGCCTGGTATTTATAGTCTTCGCGTCATTATTAGCTCCATTAATGCTTTGATCAACGACTACAACGGCTGGAAACGGTCGCCGGAGTGATTATCCATAATGTTCTTCGTCCGTTACGGCTGCTCACTGTTAATGGCTTTGACCCCTGCATTAAATACTTAACACACGTAACAGTCAAGGTTAACGTTAGCTTTGGTCGAGGGTACAATGATCTTACGCGATGGTCGTGCGGGACGGGCGACACTGTGGTCGAGCGTCATGAGGGACGTACGACTTACCTTTTACGGGAGACGACGGATGTTTTCTAGGTTCTTGTTGAGACCTTATCTTAATACAAGATTTGGATTATAACGTGCGTCTTACCTGTTTTTGTCGCGGTCGTACGACGTGATTTTTTGCCCAAACAAACGCCAGACTGGCAACATGAGATCCTATCTCTCCGGACGGAACTCCATGAAAACGCTCCCCGAAAAATGGGAGCAAATACTTCTCCACGTGAGGAAACAACGTCGTCCCGTCTAGGACCCTATCCGCCATAAAGTCAGACGACAACGTAAAGTTAACCGTCATAACTTTGGCCGATGACCCCTCGCCCCTGTCGGCAGACGTTAGGATCGACACTTGAGACACCAGTTTCGTCACTGTCGCCGGAGGCGCAGAACTTGCTGGTGTCGCGTCCATCACGCCAGGACGGCTAGATGACACCCTCGCCTTCTTAGGCAGAACAACTCTCGATGAGTTATCAACCCTCGATGACGGCTCTGTCCTCTCGATTCTCTTTTGGCTCGACCCAGCTGTCGAGATGTTTTCACCCCGGAGGGCTCGCATGACCTGCTTCCCCCTCGCCCGAGAAACTGATTTCCTCTTGGTCGGCACTGATAAGAAGATACATGAAGCGTCAGACAGGCAGAATCAACAAGATAAAATAAAGATTACGGTACGCTTACCAGTCACCTCTTCCTGCACGTCTTCATCTCCATTATCTCCTTCTTCAGAAGCTTCTATCACATCCTCGTCCTCGGCCGTCGATTGCCACGTCACGAAAGATCGGTCGTCAACGCTAAGACTCAAGAACTTGTTAATCTTAGTCTGGGAATCCACATTCGGCTTCACTACGTTGAATGGGATCTCTGAAGGCAACAGGAGGAGAATGATAAGTAAAAGTCATAAAAATAAATGAAACTTAGAAGCGACGAAGTATACCTGTCTTATTCTAGTCTGACCGCATCCAATCGCTGCTGGAATCCAGTGAATCGGTACGAACAAATACATACCTTGACTTCCACCCACGATCATTGACACCAGTTCCTAAAACCAAGGTATGATCACCCCTGAACTTAGAATAAGGACTATAGCGCCAATTCTTATCCCTTTTCACTTGATACGCTGCCAAGAAATCATTCATGATCATAGGGGATTCCCATTTCGCGGACGCTCGCTCGATAACCAAAAGAACTCGCCAGAGTTGGGGCAACAGCTGCCTTGGTGACACATCAAAATCCTGCATGAATGACTTTGATAAACCCAAAAATGGCCATTCAAACCCTATTTTGAAAGGATACTCGTACAATACAAGATATCCCTCAGGACAATCCTTAGAACGCACGATCCCCGGACACCGCAACTCTATATTTGTAGGGATTTTTGCTAAACTCCTAAAAGCGTCTAAGTCTACATGATTCGTGATAAGACTAGCAGGCTCTGTCGACATTGTGTATCAGAGGACAGAACAAGGTCGTATATAAATCAGCAGAATCTCCTATAAACTATGGAAAGGATTCGGAGAGAATCGGCAAGAAGATCGCAGGAATCGCGGAATAGAAATTCTTGCAGAAAAGAGAAGGAGTCGCTAAGGAAGAATCAAAAAATATCCTTCGATCTCTCCGAAAGCGTAAAAAAAGAATGGGTTCGCCAAAATCTCTATTTATGTAAAAGATCGTGCCAAATCGGGTTCTTTGATAAATCAACACGCGTCCACGTCCTTCCGCATACCAATACAGATCTTCTACACCTGTCCTCAACAGCTGGTAAACATCATCGTGTGTCACCATGACGTCATGACCTTGTTCCTTTTCAACTTCTCGTTCAGTTAAAGGCGAACCGGTCTAGTTCCACGACAACCAGGTAAGTCCCTCAACCCAGGTCACAAGTCTAAGTGTTCGACAAGCAAAATTTAAAATTTAAATTTGACATTCAATTTTCAAATTTTGGGGGCAAACTGTTTGGGCAAAAAACTCACGTCGCTCGACCATGACCAGAAAAGGTAAGACGCAGGTTATGAACTATGTCTTGTATTAAGATAAGGTCTCGACAAAGACCCAGAGAGCATCCGTCGTCCCTTGTGAAAGATAAATCGAGAGTTCCTTACGACGCTCGACCGTAAGCGTCGTCCGTTCCGCACGACCGTCGCATAAGACCATGCGACCTCGACCAAAGCTAACGTTAACCATGACTGTTACATTTGTTAAGTGTTTAATGCAGGAGTCAAAGTCATTAAGGAGCAACGGATATAACCGACGCAACCATCAACGATCGATAGCCATAACGAACGAAGATCATCATGGATATTCACTCCGACAACCGTTACAGACCGTTGCAGACGTTATAGAAGTTAAATGAAGCAATCAATGAGCTAATTAAAGCTCCTGAAGACTATAAAGACCAAGCTAAGTCATCCTTCCAGGGCATCTGAGAATACACCGGCGAATACCATCGAACAGCAGAGAAAAAGTATCTGAATTCACAAAGAAGAACACTCAGATTCTGGAAATCAAGTACTGAGGGCCAGAAGCACATAGCGAACTTTAGAACAGCAGGAGCAAAGAGATTTCTCCCGAAGAACAGCTCCCGACGCACGTCATCGGCTCCCGACCAACAGTTTACACTTTGTATTCACACACGACAAACACCTGTTTTACACATTCAAACACTTGTACTTTACATTTCGAAGCATTTCCTTCATTTGTATTGTAACCATCGTACGACCGACACCAGTACCGAAGGACATCGCCCCTGATTGGCGACCATAGTGCAGCGACGACACCCCCTGTCGTCCGCAGGTTTTTTCCTCGTTTGAGGTTTTTCCTGAATCATCAAATCCCTTGTTTCTTTATTTTATTTATCGTCGCACGTCTCGTCGAAAAGATCCTTTCTTTAGTTGTTTAAGTCCACATCGACCTTAAGTTGTACTTTGGTGCGATTTTTGGCATTAACAAATGACGATTCACATTTTTTCTTACGATCGCCAGTCATGGCAAATGCAGGTTGCTATTTATAGTCGACAGTAAAAGACGACTTACGTTTTTTCTTATGATCGCCAGTCATGGCAAGCGCAGGGTGCAACTTATAGTCTTCTCACATATTTTGTGATCGCCAGTCACGAAAAACACATGTTAAAATTCTCGGTCGCCAATAAAAACGACTCGCATGATGAAATCTCATCGCTAGTCATGGCATATGTCTTCAATAAAGACGACTTGTACAATCACCAGTCATGGTAAGACGCACGTCAAAATGCAAAAGTCGCCACTAAATGCGACTCGCATGCTTTAATCTTAGGATCGCCGAGAAAGGCAAGTCGCAAGATTAACCGTATAATCACAAGCAAGAGTCAAGTTCAGAAGATCCTTCAAGAAATGCACGATGGGGAGTGTGGCAATCACTCAGGAGGTCGTAGTTTGACTAATCGTATCTCTCGACAAAGCTACTTTTGGCCGACATTGCGACAAGGCGCCGTCAGGTATCCCCAGCAAATGGACTTGCAGAGTCGAGCAATAAGACCATTATTGCCTCGATCAAGAAAAGATTGAAAGCTGCAAAGGGAGAATGGGTCGAAGAGCTCCCTTCGGTCCTGTAAGCAAATCGCACGACGCCCCGCACGTCCACAAGACCAACCCCTTTCTCTTTGGTCTATGGTTGCGAAGCAGTTTTGTCGGTCGAGGTCCAACTCCCAAACTCGAGGCATACTTTCGTCGACCATAACTTGGTTGGTTTAAGTTATGACCTTGACGCCCTTGAAGAGCTTAGAGAATCAGCATTGATCAAAATGGCATCGCAAAAGCAAGCGGTCGAACGACATTTTAACAAGAATGTTAAAGTTAAAGTCTTTCCAGTAAGCGACTACGTCCTCCGACGAGTGTTCCAAAGCACTCAAACGCATAATACAGGTAAACTTTTCACCAAGTGGAAGGTCCTTATCGTATCTCAGAAGTCGTGGGTAATGGTGCCTATCAGCTCTAAACCCTCGACGGTCGAGATATCCCACGCAGCTGGAGTGCAACGCATCTGAAAAGGTATTTCTTCTAAGTCCTTTTCCTTCTTTCATACGATTATTATTCATTACGATGATTACTGACTTAAGCATCGGAGGGTCGTTGGCTAGCCAACGACCAACCTCTGACATTGCTATATCGCAGGGTCGCACGGCTTAAGTTACTAAGTCTATCATACGACTTCAGTAAAATCGCACGATATAAACAATCAGTTTTATTAGACGACTCGATTGTATAACTACAGGAACACATGATTCAAGTTCATCGTATGATCAAATCACACGATCGTAAGGTCTCACGACCCCATGATCTAAGTTCTTTAACTTAGAAAAATTTCATGTTCTGAATTAATGCTTTGATCGCATGCGCTTATGTTTTCTTACACGATTCAAAAATATGAAAGTCTTATGACTTACGTTCTAATCGTTGTATTGCAATGAATGTCCAAGTCGCGCGACTTCTTGTTCATTTTTTTGAATTTTTACAGTTGATATTACATTTGTCCATGACATGTATGAGTCGAAATAATACTCAAGTTCAATAGAAAGGTAAAATTTTTACCGATTCTCGCGAAAGCAAAAATAACACAACGTAACATAAGTCTCTAACGACCGTATCGGCTCGGAACGCCAGATCATAGGTCTCTAACGACCGTATCGGCTCGGAACGCCAGATCATAGGTCTCTAACGACCATATCGGCTCGAAACGCCAGATCATAGGTCTTTAACGACCATATCGGCTCTAAACGCCAGATCAAAAGTCTATAACGACCGTATCGGCTCGGAACGCCAGAACATAAGTCTTTAACGACTGTATCGCAAGATTATTAAACTTTATCTTGGTTCGATCATCTAATGATCGCCGCCAAGCTTTATTTCGGCCCAGTCGTCTTACGATTGACTCCCGATCCATACGTCTCATTTTGATTGATCATCATCAGTTCCTTGTGTTTTAAGATCGTCGTAAGTTTTTCATCCTTCACATTAGTGGATGAATACCACAAGTATCTTGTGCATTAAAGATCATCTTTCGATCGTCGCAACTTACTTAACACTATCAACTGGTCTCACAATTTTAGCTGACCAAGTCGGTTTTCTTCTAAATGATCCAATTAGCAGAAATGGCACGGCTCATCATTTTACTTTGGTGCGAGATCTAAAATTCAAATGGCTTTGAAATTCAGATCTCAGGGGGCTAACTGTTTGGGTAAAAAATCACACCCTCGACCGACTTGGGAAATTCCCTCGACATGATCAAGGATATCTATGACGGTCATACTCTCGACCGACAAAGATAATACCCATTATTGCCATATCCCCAACACACGATAGTTGGTTATTAAAAGACATCTCGGGTCAATAATCATCTAATGATCGAACGTGTCGCACATCACGCATCGCTAGTCTCACGACGATAATCTTATGTCACTAAGTACTATGTTACTAGTCCTACGCCACTAGTCTTATGTCGCTAGTTACATGTTGTCAGTTACGACTCGTTGGTCTTACGTCGACAGTCTCCTATTATCGGTCTTATATCGCTCTGGTCCTGCGACAACATCGTCCTGACCTACTGATCTTACGACCTAATCCTTCGACATCATCCTGGTCTTACGACATTTTCATAAGACCCTTCTTATATTAAGATAAGGTCTTACAAGACATTTATAGTCATATACATGGTCTTATATTTCGGCGACGGTCGTATGCTCCATAAGACCGTCGTCCAGAACTTAAGACGGTCTTACGATTATACTAACTATTAATGGTCAACAGTCGTTTCTCTTGTTCATTAATGCAAGTCTATGGATATTCATGGCATAACGAACAGTAACGGACGATCTCTTAATGACATTAAAGACTCGACAACGGTTACAAAATCAAACATTCAAACTGTTTGGGCAAAATTTCACAGGTCTCGACCACGACCAGAAAAGGTAAGACACATGTTATGAAGCTATATCTTGTATTAAGATAAGGTCCCGACGAAGACCCAAAGAACCTCCATCGTCCCTCCTAAAAGGTAAGTCGAGAGTTCCTCACGACACTCGACCTCGACGTCGCCCGTTCCGCACGACCGTCGCATAAAACCGTGCGACCTCGACCGACTAACGCGTTATACGAACTGTTATATTTGTTTAGTGATTAATGCAGGAGTCAAAGTCATTTATGGACAACGGCTATAACCGATGAAATCCGTTATGAGCATCTAAACTCACATTGAAGACGACGACCGTTACAACAATCATCAAAGATCTTAATGATTCAATTAAAGTCATCCGAAGAGTATAAAATCCCGGCTCAATCATCAGTTCAAGACATCTGATCGACATCGAATAATACAGAAAGAGAGAAAGAACAATAGCAGCGAACAACAGAAGCAAACGCAAACACTCGAAGAATATTCGTTCAAACCAAAGAGATCATTCATAGAAGATCGCTCTTGACACAAAATTCTCACTCTCGACCAACAGTTTATACATTGTTTTCACACACGACGTACATTGTTTTTACATTCCAAACACTTGTACTTTACATTTCGAAGTCTTTCCTTCATTTGTATTGTAATCTCTGTACGATCGACACCCGAAACACGAAGGACATCGCTCCTGATTGGCGACCATAGTGCAGCGACGACATCCACTGTCGTCCGCAGGTTTTTTCCTCGTTGAGGTTTTTCCTGCGTCATCAAATCCTTTGTCTCATTTACATTTTTGTCTTTGTCGTACGCCTTTGTTGAACGATTCCTTTCTTTAGTTGTTAAAGTCCACATCGACCCTAAGTTGTCCCTTTGGTGCGATTTTTGGCATTAACAGTTTGGCGCCATCCGTGGGACCCCATCTAGAGAAAATCTTCGACAAACGTGCGTCTTGCTAACGATTTCTTGGAGTTTTCTTTGTTCTCTGTTGCAGGAAAATGGCAGCCCCTAGAGATCAGCAGCATGTCATTGCCCAGATGTACTAGGAGCTTGAAGTCGCTCGAAATCAAATCAACGCCATGGCAGAGCAAAGCCGTAGAGCTGCCGAAGAGATCACACGGTTAAGGAATCCCTTTGGACCTCATAATGGTCCTAGGCCATTCGTTCAGAATCCAGGCCAAGGATCGTTCGGTCAGAATGGTCCTCGACCATTCGCGCATAATCTAGGTCCAGGATCAGGTCCGTTCGCTCAGAATCAGCATCCAGGTCCGTCCATGCAGAACCAGAAACTGGGACCGTTCAATCCAAATCCCCAGTTCGGGACGGTTCCTCCTCAGCACATAAGGCCACCACCCATGCAGAATGGGTCACAACCATATTTTGTTCCTTTCAACGGAGATGCCAATGGTTCATCGCATGTCAATGGCACCAGTTTAGGAGTCAATCCGCAAGCAGGGGCAAATCTCGACCCCAATGACCCTGTCACCCAGCGATTGAAAATGCTAGAAGATCAGAACGAGCGTATCTTATCTTTGCTCGCCAAGCTGCCTGGGGCAGCCATGCCCGTCGACGTCGAGCCCAGATCAGGATTTCAGGCATCACCCTTCGTCGATGAGATCGCGACTGTCGAGGTCCCGAAGAAGTACAATGTCCCCGCCTTCACGCCCAAGTATTTAGGAGTGACCGATCCGACAGAGCACGTCGCGCAGTATAAGCATCTCATGTGGACGATCTCAATCCCACACATGTATCAGGAAGTCTGTATGTGCAAAAGCTTCAGTCCAACTCCCACTGGTCCTGCTCTCCAATGGTTGATCAATCTCAAACCCAAATCCATCGGGTCGTTCGCTGAATTGGTCAATCAATTCTCCCAGCAATTTGCTAGCAGTCGCAAGATGGAGAAGCAGACCAGTGACCTATATTACGTCGTGCAGAAGACCAGTGAGTCTATCCACAGTTACTTCAATCGATTCAATGCAGAGATGATCAGCATTCGCAATTGTGATGTCAAGACTGCAATTGAAGCTTATAAGCGTGGTCTGGACGACAGCTCAGGTTTACACACTGACCTGACTAAGTATCCTCCAGAGAATTTCGAAGACGTCCGAGCTCGAACCCTAGCGTATTTGAGGGTAGAGGACGACGCTGCCTTTCGTCGCAAGCATACCGACGACAAAAGGTCGTTAGGTGTGAAAAAGCCCGAGTTTAAGACAAAAGCGATTTCCAAAAAAGAGCCCGTGTGCCAGATCTCGAACGTCCGATTCAAGACAAAAGCAGAGGCTAAGACCGCGACCAAATTTCCTCAATACCCCAAGATATCCTCTTACGGATTCAAAGGGTCCACTAAAGATTTGGTCGAAGCTCTGAAGACCGCCCAGGCGACTATTCGATGGCCAAAGAAGTCCGATCAGGACAACGCTAAGAAAGATAAATCTAAGTGGTGCGACTTTCATGTCGACCATGGTCACGCGACAGATGATTGCATAACTCTCAAAAAGGAGCTAGCGTATTACGTCCCGAAGGGCAGTCTCAAAGACATCATCGACGACGTTGTTACCCCAGCTAACGACGTTCGACCGTCAACCCCCGAGCATGCAAAAGTCGTCAATTGTATCACCGGTGGTTCCGACGTATGTGGTCTGACGTATTCCGCAGCCAAGCGTCACGCCAGTCAAGCGCTTGACGATCGGCCTATTCCGCATTCATCAAGGTCTAAAGGAGATTTAGAATTGGAAGCTATGAAGATCGTATTCGACCAAGACGACCTCGGCGATTCGTATTAGAAGCACCACGACGGGTTGATCATTCAACTCACGGTTGGTAATTGTTTAACTCGACGAGTCTTGGTCGATGGGGGCAGCTCAGCGAATGTCATCTTCCTTAACACCATCAAGGCCATGGGAATCGATCGTTCGGAAATCACTCGATGTTCGACGACTTTGGTCGGTTTCAATGGAGAAACGACGAGCACCTATGGAGATATCATCTTGCCCGTCTATGCCGGAGGAATCAACAAGCAGACCAAGTTCTGTGTCATCGACTGTGCGTCGGCCTATAACATCATCTTAGGTCGACCATGGATCCCTGAAATGAAGGCCGTTCCCTCGACGTATCATCAGACCCTGAAGTTCTCTACGCCGTGGGGAATCAAGGAAATCAAGAGTGAGCCGAAAGTCGCTCGTGACTGCTATAAATCCACTCTGAAACCTCGAAAGTAAATCGCTTAGCAGATACCGTACGACAGGTTCGTCCTTCTATCCCTAGAAACAAACTTATGCCTTGTCTACAGGAATAAAATGACCATATGGCCCTGTCGCGTGAAAACACAGTCAATGCACACCTAGATGGCATTCCCCAAGATCTCTGTGTCGATCCGTCATTTAAAACCTATCCTCTCCTAGAAAGAATAGGATAATAAATGACGGGGGGCAAATACTCCGTTAATTAAAGAAGAATCTAAGAAGGTACGTTTCCTAATTTCTTTTTCTTCTTTCATACGATTTTTTCACAACGATGATTACTGACTTAAGCATCGGAGGGTTGTTGGTTAGCCAACGACCAACCTCTGACATTGTTTATTCCGCAGAATCGCACGACAATAATCAAACGACTCTAGTTTCGCAAGGTCGCACGACATAAACGATCAGGTCTATGACTTGATCATCTTTCTGCAGGGGCACACGATTCAAATTAATCGCACGACTTAGTCGTACGATCGCAAAGTCTAACGATCTCATGATCTAAGTCTCTTGACTTAGAAAAATTTTATACTCTGAATGTATGCTTTAGTCGCATGAGCTTATGTTTATATACACGATTTAAAAGTCTTATGGCTTACGTTCCAGTTATTGTGTTGCAATGATGCTTAAGGTCGCATGATTCCTTTTACTTTATGAATTTAACAGTCGATGTGATGTTTGTTTGCCAAATATATAAACCGCAAGTTCAAACAGAAGTCTGAATTTCATTCATCGAATAAACTGTCATTTATAAAAAAAACTCGACCACCAACGGTCGAGCAACAAAGAAACAGAAATAAACGATGATATCTTTCTAAGGTTGGGGAGGGACGTCGGTCGCATCTTTGCCCGGCACGTCACCTTGGAAACCCTCCTCCTCCTCCTCGACCTCCTTCTCATCATCCGAGTCGAGCTCTCTCTCAGTCCCGACCTCCTTGAAGAACAGATCCAACTCGTCCGACGCTGAGGCCACATGATTCTTGCCTAGCAAGTGATTTCGCATCATAGCCGCTCGAACAGTGAGTCGAGCGAAGGAAAAGATGGACTTATTTTCATCCCTCAACTTCTCTAACTCCTTCTCTAAATTCACGGCTTTGGATTGAGAATCCTCCACTTCTTTCTCCTTCATAACCAGGGATTCCTTCATCCCCTCTAGTTTCTCCCTTTGATTGTGCATCACAGACAGGGACTCCTTTAGACGCGAGTTCATATCATCCCTCGTGTGGTCGAGAGACTCCAGCTCGTTCAAAGCTTCGTCGAGTTTCACTGATGCCGCCTATTCGTGTTCTAAAGTGGACCTTTCCCTTTCTAACGCCGCATCTTCTTTCTCGATGGCAGAAGCCATTAAGCCTTCTACCTTTGTCGATTTAGCGTACAACGCCAAAGACGACTGAAACATCTGAAAACGTATGAAAACACATTAGCAAAGAATACGACGTCGACAACATATAAACAAAAGTCTTGAAAGATAGACTTACCATGAACGCTAGTCCAGCAACATGGGCCTCAGTATCCTCGAGAGAAACTTCGTCAAAACACTCTCTGAAAGAAGGGAGCTGATACTTTCCCAAATGAGGGAACAGTTTCGTCCCGTCTAGGACATTATCATTCAAAAAATCCGACGGCAACGTAAAGTTCACCGTCGTTTCAGAGCCCGTTTTCACGCCCTTGCCCTTGTCAGCGAAAGAAGGGCCTGACGCGGCAAGAGAAGACATCGTCACCGGTCGCGCCGTATCAACGGACCTTGTGTCAAAAACCTTCTCGATAAACACAATCAATACCTTAGCCCTCTCAGGCGGGACGACTCTCGACGAACCACCCGTCCTTGACGATGGTTCACTCAAAACGGACATTCTCGTCCTGTTGTGGAGACCCGACCCAGATGTCAGGACTTCTTTTCTCTTTAAGACCCCCGACCCAGCTGTCGAGGTATCCTTCCCCCTGTCTACACTCGCCTTGCGAGTTAGCTCGACTTGAGCCATTTTCTCGACGGCTGCAGGCGCCCAAGATTCTCCTGTATGGTAAAAGAAAGAATTAGACGATTGAGAACAAAGATAGATTAGGACGAGCAGAAGCAAAGAGATACTTACCAGTTATCTCTACTTCCTCCTCCTCTCTCTCCTCGGTCGCCTCAGAATCCTCTCTCTCATCTTCTTCTTTCTCCTCTCGACCCATCCTCACTCTGTCGCTCAAGAAAACGGTGTCATCATCCTCGTATACCAAATGACGCATGACGTACGACCGGTCTTCGGTACTAAACTCCAGGAACTTTTCGACCTTAGCCCGGGAAGCATCGTCCGGCTCTACCTTGTCGAAATCAATATCTACGCATAAAAAGAAGATCGGTCGAAAAAACAACCGAGCAACAGAATAACATAAAACGTACAATCAAAGGCTCACCCGTCATATTCCAACCCACCCTAATCTAGTCGCTATCAGCATCCAGCATCGACACACACACAAATAGATACCTCTTCTTCCATCCACGGTCGTTGACCGCAGTATTTAAAACTAGGGTACGATCACCCTTGTACCTTGAAAACAAACTTTAGCGACGGTACCGGTCACTTTTGACCTTATACGCCGTCAGAAGGTCCCTCACATTCATCGGTGGATTCCAGTTGGAGGTAAGTCGTTCGATGATCAGGATAACTCGCCAGAACTAGGGCATCATATGCCTCGGCGAAAGATCGAATTCACACATGAACTCTTTGACTAGAGGCGAATATGGCCAATGAAAGCCTATCTTGAACGGGTATTCGTATATAACGACGTACCCCTCAAGGCACATTTCCGGTCGAACCTTGCCAACCTTGCTTATGGTAATCCCTACGGGAATCCTCGCTAGACTTCTAAAGTCGTCGAGATCTTCTTCGTTTTTAATGGTGCTTCTAGGCTCTGTCGACATTGCCAACCCCGTTAAATTGATTTGCACTTCTGAAAGGCCCCAGATATCCTAGTTTTTTCTAGGCTTTCTAGCAATCGACTTGCGACGCATACGCAAACTGGAGGGTCGTATCTTATATGATCTCATAAAATCCTAAATTAGGTCAAAGATTCTTGCAGGTTTAGAAATAATCGAACGAAAATCGACAAGAAAACCCCTAAAGAAATCTTTGCTCAAAACCCTCTGAAATCGTAAACAAGAAAAGATCCATCATAATCTTTATTTATGCAGTCGATCATGTCAGGTCGAGTCCTTTGATGATCACTGTGTGCCTTCGTTTCTTCGTATGACCACACGGATCATCGACACCTGTCAAAGACAGCTGGTAAGCACAATCGTGCGTCAGTATGACGTCACGGCCTCGTTTTCTCTTCGAATTCTCGTTCAGTTAGAATCGAACCAATTCGGTTCCGAAACAATCAAGGTATTTTTCAACACAGAACCCTGAACACCCTACGAGCAAAATTTAAAATTCGAATTTGCCATCCTACATTCAAATTTTGGGGGCAAACTGTTTGGGCAAAATTTCACAGGTCTCGACCACGACCAGAAAAGGTAAGACACATGTTATGAAGCTATATCTTGTATTAAGATAAGGTCCCAACGAAGACCCAAAGAACCTCCGTCGTCCCTCCTAAAAGGTAAGTCGAGAGTTCCTCACGACACTCGACCTCGACGTCACCCGTTCCGCACGACCGTCACATAAAATCTTGCGACCTCGACCGACTAACGCGTTATACGAACTGTTATATTTGTTCAGTGATTAATGCAGAAGTCAAAGTCATTTATGGACAACGGCTATAACCGGCGAAATCAGTTATGAGCATCTAAACTCACATTGAAGACGACGACCGTTACAACAATCATCAAAGATCTTAATGATTCAATTAAAGTCATCCGAAGAGTATAAAATCCCGGCTTAATCATCAGTTCAAGACATCTGATCGACATCGAATAATACAGAAAAAGACTCGAAGAATATTCATTCGAAGCAAATAGATCATTCATAGAAGATCGCTCTCGACGCAAGATTCTCACTCTCGACCAACAGTTTATACATTGTTTTCACACACGACGTACATTATTTTTACATTCCAAACACTTGTACTTTACATTTCGAAGTCTTTCCTTCATTTGTATTGTAATCTCTGTACGATCGATACCCGGAACACCAAGGACATCGCCCCTGATTGGCGACCATAGTGCAACGTCGACATCCACTGTCGTCCGCAGGTTTTTTCCTCGTTGAGGTTTTTCCTGCGTCATCAAATCCTTTGTCTCATTTACATTTTTGTCTTTGTCGCACGCCTTTGTTGAACGATTCCTTTCTTTAGTTGTTAAAGTCCACATCGACCTTAAGTTGTCCTTTTGGTGCGATTTTTGGCATTAACACAAAGCGCATTCAATGCCCGACAGCGGTTACAAGACCAACCATTAAAGCTCATTAATGACCAGCGAACCCAATATAAAGGCATGCTCCATCTTCGAGGGGGAGATCAGTCTACCTTCACCTGAACATCTACGCTTACACTCATTTCCACATTTCTTTCACAATACAACAGTGATCAACGAAGCATTCGAACACGCATCACTAACGCAGGTTTCGCACGACAACAGTTCGAACCACCCGACGACGGCAGTTCAAACCGCACGACAAGTATATTTTTTTGCACGATTTACGCACGACACACTGTTGGTTAAATGTGCTCAAGAGTAATTGTAAAATAATATTACCGGTAATATATGATCCTATAGGGTCACACCGAACAACAAGTAGACACTAAATTGATATTTATAAGAATTTGATTCTTGATAAATATTATTTCTTGATGAATATTATTAATTATATTAATAAATATAATTTTTAATATAAGATGCAAAAAGGAAATCTAGTTTATTAAAATATGATGATTTTAATAACTAGTGGATACAAGGAGGGATTACAAGTAGCAAGTTTAAAACTATTAAAATAAAGATTTTAACTATTTTTAACTAAAGGGGCTTGAAATGAAATTATGCATGGAAGACTCAATTTTCATTGGACCACTTTATGAACCAATGAAAATTACTTAACTTGACTTGTGTTTTGAGAATAAAAGAGATGATGAAGCCTTTCAAATGAAACACTTGATTTTTGCTCTCTCTCTCCCTCCCCTCTCCACTTTCGGCCGAACACACACACATAGTGTGTGTGTGTGTGTGTTTTGTGTTTTTCCATTTACAACTCTATTCTAGAGTTCTTGAAGTCTTGCATCAATCTTCAAGAAGAAGTACTAGCATACAATAGTGTTGGAACTTGTTGGTGGACAACTAAAGAGGAATTCTTTTTGAGTTCTTGCCATCTTCAACTAATCATCTCCAAGGTCTACAAAGGTTGTACTTTCTAAAACCTCCTTGTTTAGTTTTAATCTTTCATGTTTCATGCAAATGGATCCTTGGTGGGTGTTAAACTTGCTTTAATGTTGTTCATTTTTAAAAGCTTCCGTTGCAAATGTTTTCTACAAAGAAATCGTTTTTTTGAACAAATCCCAACAAGTGGTATCAGAGCCTCTTTTGCATGCATGTTTAGATTTTTTTATATGAAAAATGCTTGGTTTTTAGAAGCCATGGATGATTTTATTTTGTATGAAGAAGTTCATACATGGCATCTTTGGCAACTTTATTTTTTTGTTATTTCTTATGACCAAATTTTTACATGCATTTTGGTCATAAAAGTTGCCTTAAAAAAACAAAGTGTTTGTTTATTTTTATTTTTATTATATGTAATTGTTGGGTATAAACAAGCCAAAGACCTTTTGTGATGTTTGTGTTGTTTATATTTTTTGGTTATTTTTGTTCATAATATTTTGTAATAGTAAGTAGGCATTTCTTTTTGTTATTTTTGTATTAAATAGATTAGTTTATTTTATATAAAAATGTAACAAGTTGAAGAATGGAGTCTATGAAGGAGTAAGACACTCATCATGGAGTTACTAAGAAGATTATGCAAGCAAATGGTTGCTATGGCAAGTGGGAGCTAGAAGACTTTTTTTTGAAAGTTCCTTTTTGGTCCCTTAGGGATGGACTTGACATTCTTGTTTGGTTCACAAGAATAGTCACTAGTTTTTTTTTTGCTTGGTTTATACACCTTTTACATATTTTTGATATTTTTTTATGTTGATATTATCATGTATGGTTGAAATAGGTTCTTGCATGCTAGATAATATTTTGAACATAAAATAAATCATCTTTTGGAGTTTTGGCTTTTTCAAAATAACATTTTAAAGTAAAATGATAAAAATGAGTTTTAAATAAAAGGAGTATTATTATAAAACTCTTAAAAAAATTGAAGTACTAAAAATGAGTTAAAGTTGTGATTTTAAAACTCATCCAAACTACAAATCTAATAATAAAAGGTTGTTTTATTAAAAGAACTAAAATTGGTTCTAATGAGCTCAAACTAAAACCTTAATATAGGATATTAATATAAAAGAATTTGACCGCAACGAAATAGTTAATAAAATGGAGATTTTATTTTAAAGAACCAATTAAAGAAAAATATGTTTTTCAAAATTATAAGTACCATGTGATATTGGATGCATGCAATATACATGATACAATATGTTTATAAAACTAGAATTATAAAACATCTAAAATCCCTTTTATAAACGCAAGTACATGCCGTCCTTTTTGAAAACACTCGCACATCGCTTGTATGATTCTTGTGGGATAAATGTCACCTAACTACTTGGACCGTCTTTTGATGGACGAAGTGGTTTCGCGTTTTCTAGTGGGATAAAGGTCACCTAACCACTAGTTATGCGTCGATTCCACAAGTTGTTCAAGTTGGATGACTTGATCGGGGATCTTTTGTGATAAAGGTCACCTAAGCACTAGAAACCCGAGGCATATATGGGATCAAACATGCCAAAATAAACGTTGTTAAGGATCCCATATTACTAGGAATTACATTTGGATGTAATTGGCGAACGTCACCTACCATGTTGAATTAAATAGATGGGATAAAGGTCACCTAACCATTTATTTGTTTTGCAACGTTGGATCCTAGACTTTGTATTATTAATGTTTTAAATACATAAAGGGTGTTAATAAATAAAGTTTTTAAAATCGAAAATACTAAATAGAACCTTGTTAAATTTTGTAGATGGCAACTAATGCGAATCACCATACCAATTACCTTCGATCTCTCCTAGAAAAGGAAAAACTTAACCACACCAACTTCCTAATCTGGCGCCGAAATTTGAGAATTGTTCTCAGGCCGGAAAAGAAGTTGTATGTGTTGGATACCCCTATTCCCGATGAACCTCCCGTTACTCCTAGGGCTCCTCACGCTGAATGGTCGAAACATGTGGATGATTCGATAGAAGTGTCGAGCCTCATGCTAGCCACAATGATTCCCGAACTCCAAGAGATTTTTGAGAATCACACGACATTTGACAGGATAAATCAGCTAAAAGAAATGTTCCAGCAGCAAGCCCGCACTGAACGATTCGAAACAGTTCGATCGTTACATGCACGCAAGATGGAGGGAGGAGGAAATGTGAGCAATCACGTACTCATGATGAAAGGTCACTTGGATCATTTGGAGCGTCCTGGCTCTAAATATCCAACGGATTTGGCTACGGATATTATTCTGAATTCTTTACCCAAATCCTATGACCCCTTCATCATGAACTACAACATGAATGGTTGGGAGAAACCTATCTCAAGGCAGCATCAGATGCTCAAAACTGCTGATAAGAATCTCCCAAAGAAAACCCCTCATGTGCTCATGATTCGGGAAGGGAAAACCAAGAAGCCCAAAACTACTAACTCCAAGGCTAAGTTTGTGAAGGGCAAGGGCAAGAAAGTTGCCCGAACCCCACCAACTAAAAAGAAGGAGAAGGTGGCCAAAGAAGACGCATGTTTTGAATGTGGCGTGGTTGGTCACTGGAAAAGGAACTGTCCTACTTACCTTGCGGAGTTGAAGAAGAAGAAGGTCGGCGAAGGCACTTCAGGTATCTATGTGATAGAAATAGATCTATTTACTTTTTCACCTAACACTTGGGTATTTGATACTGGGTGTGGAACTCACATATGTAACATGTTACAGGGGTTCAGAAGAAGTAAGCAACTGAAGACAGGTGAAATCGTACTCCACGTTTAAAATGGAGCAAGAGTTGAAGCTCAAGCTTTAGGAGATTACGATTTACGTTTACCGAATGGCCTGTATTTGACACTAAACAATGTGTGTTATGTCCCTGGCCTGACCAGGAATATTATTTCAGTTGCCCGTTTAAAACAATTTGGTTTTACTTATCGTTTTAATGACGATGTTATTCATGCTTACAAAAATGATATGTTCTATTTAGAGGCTAGACCTCTAAATGGTATATATGAAGTAAAACTAGATGGTTCCACAAATGATAGTTCTATTTACCATGCTAGCACCAAAAGACTCAAGAATGATTTGAGCGACTCTTATTTATGGCATTGTCGTCTTGGCCATATAAACAAGAAACGCATATCCCAACTTCAAAAGAGTGGTATTTTGAAGGCAAATGAGAAAGAATCATTTGATATATACGAATCTTGTTTATCGGGGAAGATGACCAAAGCCCCTTTCTCTCATTTACATTTTTGTCTTTGTCGCACGCCTTTGTTGAACGATTCCTTTCTTTAGTTGTTAAAGTCCACATCGACCTTAAGTTGTCCCTTTGGTGCGATTTTTGGCATTAACACAAAGCGCATTCAATGCCCGACAGCGGTTACAAGACTAACCATTAAAGCTCATTAATGACCAGCGAACCCAATATAAAGGCATGCTCCATCTTCGAGGGGGAGATCAGTCTACCTTCACCTGAACATCTACGCTTACACTCATTTCCACATTTCTTTCACAATACAACAGTGATCAACGAAGCATTCGAACACGCATCACTAACGCAGGTTTCGCACGACAACAGTTCGAACCACCCGACGACGGCAGTTCAAACCGCACGACAAGTATATTTTTTTGCACGATTTACGCACGACACACTGTTGGTTAAATATGCTCAAGAGTAATTGTAAAATAATATTACCGGTAATATATGATCCTATAGGGTCATACCGAACAACAAGTAGACACTAAATTGATATTTATAAGAATTTGATTCTTGATAAATATTATTTCTTGATGAATATTATTAATTATATTAATAAATATAATTTTTAATATAAGATGCAAAAAGAAAATCTAGTTTATTAAAATATGATGATTTTAATAACTAGTGGATACAAGGGGGGATTACAAGTAGCAAGTTTAAAACTATTAAAATAAAGATTTTAACTATTTTTAACTAAAGGGGCTTGAAATGAAATTATGCATGGAAGACTCAATTTTCATTGGACCACTTTATGAACCAATGAAAATTACTTAACTTGACTTGTGTTTTGAGAATAAAAGAGATGATGAAGCCTTTCAAATGAGACACTTGATTTTTGCTCTCTCTCCCTCCCCTCTCCACTTTCGGCCGAACACACACACATAGCGTGTGTGTGTTTTGTGTTTTTCCATTTACAACTCTATTCTAGAGTTCTTGAAGTCTTGCATCAATCTTCAAGAAGAAGTACTAGCATACAATAGTGTTCGAACTTGTTGGTGGACAACTAAAGAGGAATTCTTTTTGAGTTCTTGCCATCTTCAACTAATCATCTCCAAGGTCTACAAAGGTTGTACTTTCTAAAACCTCCTTGTTTAGTTTTAATCTTTCATGTTTCATGCAAATGGATCCTTGGTGGGTGTTAAACTTGCTTTAATGTTGTTCATTTTTAAAAGCTTCCGTTGCAAATGTTTTCTACAAAGAAATCGTTTTTTTTAACAAATCCCAACACACACGTCATCTGCACACGACTAAGTTTACTTTTTCTATAATTGTAACTTATTGTACACAAAATACTTGTTTCCAAAGGACTGTCGCCCCTGATTGTCGACCATAATGCACTGTCGACTCTCACAAAGTCGACCGCGGTTTTTTCCCTCGTTTTGGGGTTTTCCGCGTCACCAAATCTCTTGTCTCTTTTACTTTTTCCTCGCAATTATGTTGGTTGGCTTGAGATACGTTTCTTTAGTTGTTAAACGTCCACATCGACCTTAAGTTGTACTTTTGTGCAATTTTTGGCATTAACAATAGCCAAAGATAAATCCAAGATGTTTGATCCATTCTCAATCGAGCAAATTCCCAGAGATCAAAACACTGAGGCCGACGCACTAGCTAACCTTGGATCAACGCTTAATAAGCCGTCATTTGACGCTATTCCTATGATACATCTAGCGACCTCGTCTATTGAAGACTCTAAAGAAATCTGTACTCTTAGCACGGAAGACAGTTGGTCGACTGACATCAAAATTTATCTTATGCACGACCAACTACCTGAAGATCGAATGGAAGCTCGCAAGATTCGATTCAAAGCATCGAAATACATAATCATTGGCGATAGACTCTATCGACGCTCATCGACGGGTCAAAATCTAAGATGCATCTATAATTCTGAACATGTACACGTTGGTTCCCTTTTTGCTTAAACAAGATTATCATATCTATTAGTTCAAGTTTAATGTTTGATGCGAAAGCGTATTTGAAGAACTAATAGATAAGTTTGATAGATTTAGAACAGAATATAGATAAACAGTGAACAGAATATAATAACTCAAGGTTTACTGAATATATATGTATTAAGAACAGGTTTAAGAACAATGAGTAAGTAAAGCTTTTAAACAGATATGACTCTTAAGGTGTATAAGCTTTTGTGTTCTTGTGATGAGTTTTTCTCTTGATGTTTTTTATTGATAAATCGATTGATTGATTTCTTAAGGAAGAACTCAACATGAGTCTTCCTTATATACTACTCTTAAGGGGACCATAAAGCAGGCTACTATTCAAAACGGTACTGATGAATAGTTGAACGGATGTCGTAAACAGTTAGAAGGATGGCAAGAACAGTCAGACGTGCTGTATTGCATTTAATGCAGCAAACGTCTATTGTGTACTAAGCCCTATTGAATCCAATCAGAGTTTGACACGTCGACGTTGGACAGGGCATGTTGCCATGCAAGTTGAAGAACGGGTCCTGGAACAGTAGCAAGATATTATAAATATCTTTGAAGTCTTTGTTGAAGACCACAGAGGCTCTGTGAAGTGTTACAGAGGTTCTGCGGTTTGGTCCTACGTAGAGCAGTCTTCTCCTGATTCCGAGTCTTGGGTCTTCTTGGCGAGTACAACAGAGGTTCTGTAGGAAGCCTCTGTTGCTTCTGTAGCTTCTTGACCTTGATCTCTCGGTAATGTCGGCAGAGCCTCTGTAAGAGGCTTTCTTCACTTAGCCTATTTTACTACTTCTAAATACTTCTATGATTAGGAAGATTGAAGCAAACAATCTCCCCCTAAGTAGTGAAAAATAAAAAATTTGAACTTGAGTTTAGTTAGGCTAAGTTAGATAAGACAGAGGTTAAACAATACCTAGAAATTTTTTCATTTTGAAATATGCTAGAGGCATTTTACATTTGAGTACAATGAAAGATAAACTGACTTTGTTTGCAGAGATAGGAGGTCTGAGAATCAGATTTTGGCATCTTTGAAATCGTTGTAGCTTCTGTTGTCTCTGCCGACTCTTCTAATCTCTTTGTATAATTTGATGCAGAGTTCTCTTAGGCGGATTGTGGCATCAATCTCTCTGATGATGGTATCTGCAGCATCTCTATCCATTTTCTCTGTACCTCTGTATTTTACAAGGCTTGCTCTGAACTTGTTCAGAGTACTAGTTGCGTACTTCTGACAGTCTATGATTACAAAAAGTTTAACCTCGCCTTGTGGGTTTTGAAATACTAACCCAAAACGTGGTTCTGTAATGATTGAGTTGGGCACGGCGTCCGGTGGGCAGCGATCTTCTGGTGGTCGTAAATCTAGATGTTTGAGACCAAGATCATTTCCCAGCTGAAAATCTATCATGCTGTAGAGCAGAAGCTTTTCCCTCATCGCTTTTCTCAACACTTGATAGGCTCTGGTGTTTGGCTCTGTGTTGTAGTTGTCCTTTGTCCATTGCAGAAGGTCAGGTAGATCATAAGGATTGATATTTCTTAGGTCAGCATCAGCGAAGGTAGTTTCTGAATTGTTCTCTCTTCTGACTTTGTAAAGATTGTACCTGACCCTTGGATAGGTTCTTGTGAAGGAGAATCTGCAGAAGATTACCTTTTTGATCTTGTGAATTGAGAAGACATCTGCTTTGGTTCTTGGCTTTGTCCTTGTGAAGATGTTCTCAAATTCTTCTCTGATCCTTGGATCTGTCACATGATCTATTGGATGATTGGTCTGAAAGGATTGTTTATAGAGGTATTTGTATACCACTTCTTCCATCTCTTCATGTGTTGGACCAGGTTTTGGTACTTGTCTTCTAAGACTCTCCATTTCTTGAACAACTTCTGCAGCTCTACCAGTTAGAGGAATGTCTGACAGAGGCTTCAATCCATATGCCCAGTCAACTTCTTCAGGCTTTGGAGTTTGAAAGGTATCAAACGCACTCTTCATTAGTTTCTCTGTAGGCTTTGGCAATGATTTCTTCTTCTTAGGTTCTTCTGTCAGTATCCCTTTTCCCTTGTCTTTTGCTTTTGGCGGGGCAGAGCCTGTTGCTTCTGTAGGTTTGGAGGTTGGCTCTTCTGTTGGCTTGATGGGGGTTGCCTCTGTGGGTTTTGACATTTGTGATTTAGAGGACTTTTGTGGCGATGGTTCTGTTGGCTTGAGTTGCTCTGTAACCTCTGTTGGAGGTTCTTTGGTGACTTCTTCTGTGAGCTCAGTTTCTGTTGATGAAGATTTGACATAGAATCTTCTTGCCATTTTGAAGGATAATGTGAATTTGTACCTTTCTTCTTCTCTCTGTACCATTCGTTCAGTCATTGTATTGTGCATTTTTCTCAGAACATCAAAAGCAGAGGTCGTTGCTCTTTTTGGTTTGGTGGCAATTGACTTTCTTCTTGGAATGGTTTGAGGTTTCTTTGTTGATTTTGTAGTTGGGGAGGAAAGATCTTCTCTAGAGGAGGATGATAGATGTTGAGCATCTTCTCTAAACATTGTAGGGAATTCCACAGAGGTGGGTGTTTTATCTGTGGTTTGTTGACCTGTTTCTTCCAAAATGATTACCTCAGGGGTTGTTGTTGCCTCTTTGGTTTTCTGATCAGCTTCTGGAACATTGGTTTCTTCAGGAGTTGATTCCACAGAGATGGGTGTTGTCTCTGTGGTCTGTTGAGTTTGTTGTTGATCTTGGGTTTGTTCTGGAGGGGCTTGACTGATTGGTTCTGCTGCGATTGGTGGACCTTGTAATCCTCTGCTCGTAGCTTTCTCCCTTGTATTCTCCCCCTCAGGATTATCTGATGGACCAGGATGGTCATCATCAGAATCATCCTGACTCTTATCAGAAGTACCCTCTGTTCTGCAAGAAGCTTTGGGTTTCTTCGGTAATTCTGCTCCTGCTGCCTTCAACTTTTCACAGACATCATCACAGAGGCCAATTAGTGTCGCAAGTTCTGCTTCTGTTTTAAAACGCATTCTGCCAACACTTTTTCTGAAATCCTTGACATAGTTGGCATTTGCTGTTGTGAAGGAGACAATGACTTATGTGACCTGGTTTATGACGTTCTGTCCTAGCTCTGTAAGCTGTGCTCTGGTCATGTAGTCTTTTGGTTGCATCATTGTCGTGTTGCGTATTGCCTCTGCTTGTACTTGTGTAAGGGCATTCTGTAGATCTGCAGGAGTAATGCCCTCTTCTCTGTTTGATTGCGTATTCATTTGTTCAAGGAAGTTTTTGACAGAGTCCTTGAACGCAGAAGTTGCAGTTGTTCCGAATTCCTGAGCTGCAGAAGTGGCTGTTGCTTTGGCAGTAGATTCGGCAGAAGACTTCATCTGTGAGATGATGGATTTTACCTCTGTGGACAGATTGTCCATTTTGGTGTTCAGATTCAGGATTTCCGTAGATGTTGTCTCTGCAAAAGATTTGAAAGAGCTTTGCAACTCTTTCATTGTTTGGTTCACAGAGGTGACAAGGGTTTGGAACTCATCCCTTGATACTTGTGTTCCTTGTGTAACCTCTGGAAGAACACATTCTTCTCCAGAGTGAGTCCCTGTTCCTGGGACACCTTCGTTCACCCTTGTTTGTATGATGGGGGTGGAAGGATTTCCTTCTGATCTTTGAGAAGAAACCTGAGTTTCGATCTCTACAGAAGTTCTGTGAAGAACATTGTCCAAATCCAATCCAGAGGTGGGTATTGGAATGTCCTTCTGTTGACTAGGAGACTTGTCTAGAGTCTCTTTGTCTCTGTGCTCACTACTTCTCTCTGAAAGAAGATTTGGCCCTAATGTGTGCGTGGCAG
Organism: Saussurea involucrata; assembly: GCA_033807775.1. Lineage (NCBI taxonomy): Eukaryota > Viridiplantae > Streptophyta > Magnoliopsida > Asterales > Asteraceae > Saussurea > Saussurea involucrata. The sequence goes on along the minus strand of CM066322.1, from coordinate 160,792,363 downwards.
AGGAAACAAATTCCTCTATTGGGTGTTCTAGTGTGATCTGGGGCGATTGATCACGAACAATAGGTGAGTCTCTTTGAGGAGACTCCCTAGGAATGGATTCCCCGGTTTTTGTAGGCACAGAGGTTGAAAGAGTAACCTCTGACTGGATGGGTTGGGTTTGGTTCGAGCTGTGCTGCTCTTTTTCAATAACTCCTTCTGCAGCTAGACCTGCGGAGTTAGATATGTGGGTTGCACTGGGAGGGGGTGAGGGATTTGTGCCTTCTTCAACTTCGGCATCTTTTTCTTTTCCTTTTTCTTTTTCTCCCATTTTCTCTATGATTTCTTTAACCTTTTCTGTATTCCACTCATCTGCTTTCTTTTCATTCCCTTTTTTGATGGCTTCTTCTGACATGTCTATTTCCTCTACCCCTTCTTCTGTATATGTGCATGGACTCTTTCTGTGGACGTCCGATCCTAGTTGAATGAAGGGGTTCTGTAGGATAATAGGTGTCTTAGCTGATTGATCTTTGGGTGTTTGATCATCGTCTTGTAGATGAGTGTCGACGCCAGAAATGGAGAAAAAATGTTCATCTGGGGAGTGGTGGTCGAGAGGTTGTGCCGTCCACCCTGCTGTATTTAGGGTGTTGGCAATGTCAGGGTTCTGTAGAAAGTCGTTCAGGTCTCGTTGGTGAGCAAATCTATCTGGGGATTGATAGGGTGATTGATATTCTGTTTCTGCAATTTCTACTTCTGCATCTTCTTCTTCTGCAGTTCTTTCTTCTGCGATTTCTTCTTCTGCAATGGTAACCAATTTTTCAAGTGATTTACCATGCTTCTTTTTCTTGGTCTTTCTCCTCTTGGGTTTTGGTGCCCCTTCCTCTGTGGTTTTTGATTTTCTTTTCTTCTTCTGCTTAGGGGAGGAGGGAGGAATTGAGGAGCCAATTTCTGTGGCATGAGGAGGTGAAGGTTGATCTGCAGCTTCACTTGTGGAGGTGCCTTCTGCAGTTTTTCTCTTCTTAGCTTTTGGAGTAGATGCAGAGGTTTTTGAAGAAGATTTCTTTCCCATAAGTTCTGCACGTTTGGCTATGAAGCTGAGTTGAATAGCCATATGTTTTGCTAAATTCTGGTCTTTTTCTGCTTGAGTAGAAAGAGGTTTTGCAATCATTGTTCCTAGGTGTACACCTAAACGCGGGGGTGTCATATGACTCAGTTTAGGAGTTCTATGATCGCGTATATACTCTTTCTTAAGGGTTTTGTTCGTTGCATAGCTCAGAAGCTTCTTTGATAAAGGTCTGCAGTGTGTGTAGCCATCTGCATGATCAGTGGGGGTGTTTTTGTTCATAGGGAACTGTTTGGGAATTGGCCCTTCCATTGGCCAGTTCTGAATCAGCAACAGAGGTTCGAACAGTACGCCCAATATTCTTTGGAATTGCAGAGGTGGTAGAAACTTGGGATCGTTTTCTTTGACCCTTCTTGTGTTGTTCTTTCTGTCGATGGTATTGATGATCTCTTGCATCATTATTGTCGCGTAATCCAGTGGAAGATCATAGTAAACGCCATACATGATGGTCAAGATTTGATGTGAGCTCTGGTCAATACTTCCTATCTTCCCTGTCAGGCATCTGTTAAGTATAACAGAGATCCAATCATGCCTCTGTAGAGAGTGCATTCTACAGAGATGCCATTTGGATCTAAGAATAACTTATTTCCAGTGGCCATTGGAGTTTTCATTGCAGAGGTATCAGAGAGGTTTTATTTTAAAAGAATTTCAGAGACATATTTGGCTTGATTTATAAAAATTCCCTCTGAAGATTGTTTTACTTGAAGTCCGAGAAAGAATGTTAATTCTCCCATCATACTCATTTCAAACTCACTCTGCATGAGTTTTTCAAAACTTTTGCACTCTTCCGAATTAGTAGACCCAAAAATTATGTCGTCCACATAGATTTGTACAAGCATTATCTCACTGTTTTTGCGTTTATAGAATAAGGTAGTATCTGTTGTACCTCTGTTGTAGCCATTGACTAGAAGAAAGGTAGAAAGTCGTTCGTACCATGCTCTTGGAGCCTGTTTCAGTCCGTATAGAGCCTTTTCAAGGTAGTATACATGCCTTGGGAACTTTGAGCTTTCAAACCCTGGTGGCTGATTTACGTAAACCTCTTCTTGGATTTTACCGTTGAGAAAAGCTGATTTTACGTCCATCTGATAGACTTTAAAACCTCTGTGGGCTGCGAAGGCTAAGAATATTCTTATTGCTTCGAGCCGTGCGACAGGGGCAAAAGTCTCATCGTAGTCTATGCCACTAATCTAGCTTTGTTTCGGATGACCACTCCATCTTCATCCTTCTTATTTCTGTAGACCCATTTAGTCCCAATGGCTTGTTTCCCTCGTGGCAGAGGTACTAAAGTCCAGACTCTGTTACGCTCAAACTGCAGAAGTTCTTCTTGCATGGCGTCTACCCAGTTTGGGTCATCTAGGGCTTCAGAAATCTTCTTTGGTTCTATCACACTAATAAAATTTGTAAAGAAACAAAAATTAGCAGTGGCAGACCTGGTTTTTACTGAGTCAGAAGGCTCTCCAATTATTTGTCTTGGAGGATGGCTTTTTGTCCACTGAGTTGTGCGTGGAAGATGGTCATCAATGTCATCGAACCTTTCTTCAGAGGCTCCTTGTTTTTCTTCTTCTTGGGTAGCTTTTGTCGTTCTTCGTGCCTTGGTAGTTGATCCTACCGTTAGTGGAATGATTGGTATTAGTGGTGGTGGAGTTTGTTCTTCTGAGGAAGTATAGTCTTGGTCCTCAAGAACCTCTGTTATTGGTTCTTCTGTGGATTGTGGATTTTGATTTTCAGCAGCTTCTGTGGTCGTTTTTCTTGATGTTTCATCTTCTGCAATTTCTTCTTCGGTATTTGCATCTGTAGTATTTATAGAGGAAGATGAAGCATTATTTGGACCAGTTAGAGTCATACCTGTAGGATTTTTTCCGACAGAGGATGGTTCTTCAGAAACTCTGATTGTTCCAACAGAAGGATCAATATCATCGTGGAACATTTCTAAAAATAGAAGATCCAAGTTTTCTTTTGTTCGTGAGATGTCAGAGGATTTCCCTTTAATTCCGAGTTCTGAACTGATTTGCTCAGAAGTCATCTGGAATGAATCATCAAAAGAAACATTAATGCTTTCTACAATCTTGCGAGACTTTGTAAGGAATGTTCTGTAGGCTTTGGAAGTGGCAGAGTATCCAATGAATTTGCCTTCATCAGCTTTTACTTCAAACTTTCCTCTTGAATCTCTGTCGTTTAAGACAAAGCATTTGCATCCGAATACATGGAAAAATTTGATGTTTGGCCGCCTTTTGTTAAGCAATTCGTAAGGCGTCTTGAGGTGTCTTTTCACAACGGTTGAACGATTCTGTGTATAACATGCAGTAGAAATTGCTTATGCCCAAAAGTTCATTGATAATCCGCATGCTGACAGCATAGTTCTTGCGGCCTCCACAAGTGTTCGATTCTTTCTTTCGACAACACCGTTCTGTTGTGGAGTGCGAGCGGCAGAGAAGTTCTGTGATATTCCTTCTGTAGAAAGATAGGTTTCAATGACACAGTTTTTAAATTCTGTGCCGTTGTCACTCCTTAACTTCTGTATTCTGCAGTCATAAAGAACTTGGATTCTCTTCATTAGATTTATCAATATAATTGGAACATCTAATTTCTTTCTAACAAATTCAACCCATGTGAAACGTGAATACTCATCAATTAGGACAAGTATGTATTTCTTGCCACCTAGGCTCTGTATGGCAATGGGACCGCAGAGGTCGACATAAAGCATGTACAGAGGCCTAGTGCAAGATACGTCTGTTTTGCCTTTGTGGGAAGCCCTTCTGTGTTTTCCCATTTCACAGGCCGAACACAAGTGATCCTTATTGAATTTAACATCTGGCAAACCTTTAACTAGATTAAGTTTTACTAGTTTATCCAAGGTGTGAAAGTTTAAGTGACAGAACCTGTTGTGCCATAACCAAGCTTCTTCACTTTTGCAAGCTACTAGGCAGACTTTTTCCTTGGATTTTGAATTAAAATTCATTAGGTATAGATCACCTCTTCTTTCAGCTCGCAGAAGTTCCATTCCTGTGTTTTCACTTTGTAGAGAGCATAAAGTTCTTTTAAATAACACATCAAATCATGTATCACAAAGTTGACTTACACTGAGTAGGTTGTGTTTGAGGCCATTCACATATGCAACTTTGTATACAGAGACATTTTCTTTTTGTATGACTCCATAGCCTTTGATGTGTCCCTTCTTGTTGTCTCCAAAAGTTACAGATCCACCACCGTGTGTTTCTTTGTACGTGGATAGTAATCTTCTGTCGCCAGTCATGTGCCTTGAGCATCCGGAGTCAAGATACCAGATTGGCACATGTAGCTTCTGTAAGACAATCACAGAGATTTAGGTACCCATATCCACATGGGTCCAATATTGTCAGAATTTTTCAAGTTTGCCTTGGCATTCTTGAAATACATTTTATCCTTAGAAGAATCAGATTGTTTCTCTTTTGGTTCTGACTTTTGAGTTCGAATTTTAGTGGAGAGTAAACAATCTGAACTTGAGAAGTGTTTATTCAACTGGAACATAAGATCAAAACAATGACAATATTGAATATGAGATGTGATTTGTTTGAACTTTTCATTGAATTTATTGAACTGAGCCACAGAGGCATTACATTCTTTCTTAACATTAGATTTCCTATTACAAGAAGATCTATGAATACTTGAATGTTGTTTGCAAAAGTCTTGTTTAGTTCCTGCCTTCTGTGACTCTATTCTGTGGTGAACATCTTTCTTCACTGTCACAGAGGAAAAATATTTGTTAGCTTCAGGAAATTTTCCTTTTTGTTGCCAAGTGGGATTCTCTTTAATTTTCCTCAAAGGTTTTGAAAATTTTGAGCTTTTTGGAGTTACAGAGGCCCTTTTCAGATTTTCAAGCTCTGTAGAGGTTTTAACTTGAATACACATTTTGAGAAAATATGGACAAATAGGGATCTCTGTGATTTTCTCTTTTGGAAAGATGGTTCTGTTAAGAACCTCATAGGAGAATTTAACATCTTCTGTGTCACAATGAACTATTCCTGATTTTGAATCAGTCTCTGAGTCGTCAGAGGATGAATCGTCCTCATATACAGAGGTTGAATCATCTCTTTCGATAGAGGCTGGACTTTCTGAGCATGTATCATACAAGCTATCTTCCTCTGTTAAATAACTTTCATAGATAGCAGAGGTTTCTGATGAGATCTTTTCAGTGAGAATTTGCTCTATAGAAGATGTACTGAGATTTTCTAAAACATTTGATTTCAAAACTTCCAAGATTTCTTTTTCAATAGATTTTTTAAGTTTTTCTTCTGAAAAGATGGGTTTAAACTCAGGAGCTTCTGCAGATAATTTCTTTTCATCATTTATCATGCAGACAAAAGCGACCTGTGTTTGAGTCTCTGGTTTACCAAACTTAAAGATACCAATCTGATCTTGTGTTTTCAGATATTTCTTTGGTTTGATTCCTCTATTGACAGAGGTTGAAGATGATGAATCTGTGTTTTCAAACCACACATTGATCATCTCTGTGTGTTTCCTTAAGTGGGGTTCTGCAGAGATTTTAACCCTTTTACTTACAGAGAGTAAGTTTGGAAAGTTTGGTTTGTTAGTTTTTCCCAAAACAAATAGAGAAGACAAAGGTTTTAGTCTTTTATTTTCAACTCCTAAAGTAATATCACTGTACCCTATACCTCGTCTTGCTATTTGAGAGTTTACTTTTTCGTATACCTTCAGTGCATCTTTATAGTTTTTAATTAAAACTTTTCTTCTTAAAAGATCTTGCCATAGAACCTCTCTTTCTCTTTGGAAATATTCTTTTAGAGCTCTTATATCTGTTGTTTCACTTTTTGAAACAGAAAGTTCCTTTGTTTTGATGTTTAAAGCATAGGTTAATTCGGAAATTTGCCTTTTTAAAGGATCTATCTTTTTGCTCCAATATTTTTCAACTTTTTCTTTTTCTTCAAAGATTTTGGCTTTTTCTTGAGTGAGAAGCCTTACTTCTCTCTAATTAAAGGTCTGTCTTTTCTGAATGCTTTCATATACTTCTTTCAGTTCAATGTTAAGTTTAAATAAATCATCATCTACAAAATTAGTACTTGAGGTAGAGTTTGAAGTGGATACCTCAGTGTCAGTGCCGGAGTCGACTTCTGCCATGCCACATAACAGGGCATTTGTAGGGAATTCATCGTCAGAGGTGGAGTCTGATTCAAAGTCCTACTTGTTTGCCTCATAATGCCCTTTGTTCGCCATTAGAGATTTTTGCGCATAATACTCGACCTTCTTTTTGTAAAAGGCTGAGTCCTTCTGTGGACGATTTGGTCTACTTCTGCAATCTTTTGCGAAATGACCTGGCTTGCCGCAGTTGAAACATCCTTGGGAGGTGTTTCCAGTTCGATCGTCAGACTTCTGTTGGTCTCCACTTTTCTCCGTTCGGCATTCGTTTGCGTAATGACCAGGCTTACCACATTTGTAGCATTCTTGTGTGTGGCCTACCTTGTCATCTGATCTCTGTCGGTCATTTCCTCTGTAGTCTGACCTCTGTCGGTCACTTGATTCTTCTCTTCTTCCATCATCTCTTCTACCAGAATTCCTTTGGTTATTTCTGAACTCTCTTGTCAATAGAGCCAATGATTTAGCTAATGACGCAAGAGTTATTTCTTCCTCTACCAGCTCGTCTTCTTCGCTATCAACCATTACTAACTTCTTCTTCTCCTTCTTCTTTTCCTCTGATGCTCTCTCATTTCTTGGTCTGTCTGTAGCCTCTGTAGATTTACTAACCAATGCGTAAGGTGCCATGGTTAGTGTTTTAGCTTGGGCTATTTGAGGCTCTTGTGCGGCTAGTGTTCCATAGAGATCGGAGAGTGTCCAGGAGTCTAGATCTTGATTTGTTTGTAAAGACATAGACAACTGAAGCCACTCATCGTTTAGGCTCTTTAGAAACATGACGTTATTTTCTTCCGTGGTTCTGTGAATGCCAGACTTTCTGCATTTGTTTATGAGAGAGTTGAACCGGTCGTATGTTGTTTGCAGAGATTCTGTTGCAGAAGCTCTGAAGGCATGATATTCGTTTATGTATTGTGCCCTTCTGTTCTTCTGTGTTTTAGCGCCCCCCTTCCAACTGTCTTTCTAATTCTTTCCAAAGATCGTGCGCTGTTTCGCATGCATCTAAGGATTGAAATATTTCGTTGGGGATAGCCATGATCAATATTCTCTTTGCTTTCTGTGCAACTTCATCTTCTGCCTTATCTTCATCTGACCATTCTCCTTTTGGCTTAGGTTTTTGATGTTCAGGGATTTCAAGAGTTTCAGCATTAGCTGGTACACGTGGTATAGTTATCATAGGAACCGGAGGAAGATTATAAAGATATTGTTTGAGATTTTTTTCAGTACCCTCAAAGAAATGAACCATTCTTATTTTCCATTGAGGATACTCATCTCTCAGAAGAGTAGGAGGTTTGGTTAATGAGCCAGCAGTGAAAAAGTTATTGGTATTAGTCATTTTGAGCAAAGGATAATTTGATGGAGGATTTCTGTGTATGAAGGTCTGGAAGGATTTCTGGGTAAAAACTAAAATCCATATTTAAATGTAGAGATAAGATATACATGAAGAACAATCATAAAGAAAATTATCTCATATTCATTGATGATTAAATATGGAGAGGAGAAATGTTGAAGAACACCACACTAAACATGAAACGACTCTCATAAGAAACTAGTCTATGTATGTTTTTGTGTGCTTTCCATATTTCTCACTTCTTGAAATAAGACTATGGACACCTCTTATATAGGGCCATTTACACATTAGATATTTAAGATATCTAAAATCTAGACAATATCTAAAATATCTATACAAAATATCTAAGTAAATATCTATAAGAAAATATCTAAAACATTAAAATATCTTTATAAAACATTCATTTAATTAGGAGCTAATTAAAGCTAACAATCTCCCCCTAATGTTTTATAAAGAAAGCATCATCTTATAGTCTCCCCTTTGCTTTCTTTAGAACCTTTGATGTTTCGTTCTTCAAGTCTTCAAAGCATCATGTGCTCCCCCTCAAATGTAGGCTCATCCACCGAGCTTTAAACGTGAATAACAGAGGATGGAGTGACATTTAAAATGTGACAAATGTAGCTTGACACCATGAAGAACCGTTGAGAGAACACCGTTCTTGAAAGCGGAAAGAGCATGAGTGAAATGCGATGCTTTCGGTGCAGCAAGAGTCCATTGACTTTGACACAGATTCTGACCATTAAGCACACTGATTCAGACCAAAATCAAAACATAAAAAAGTTTCACCTGTGTCTTAGGAATCCAACGCATCTGGATTCATCAAATTTGGAGCTTCGAGGAGGGAGTTCTGTTGAAAATACGACAGGTGCGCAAAGCTGACAGCAAGAACTAAGACGTTGCGCTATGGGCTCTGAGGTTCGGTCGTAGAGGTTCAGTCCACAGAGGCTCTGTCGGGTTTCACAGAGGCTATGTGGTGAACAGTACCACATAGGGTGGTCACGTGCGGCAGAGTTTTGGTCGCGTGCGGCAGAGGTTTGGTCGTGTGCGGCAGAGGTTTGGTCGCCGCTCGGCAGAAGCTTAACAGAAGTGTTTCACTTACTTTGACACTGATTTAGACCATTTTACCTCTGGAGTTTGCAAAAACTTAAAACACAAACAACTTTCATTGGTTTGTTATCTGTTCAGATCATCTTGAATCACCTCTTTTCGAGCTCGTACGACAAAGATATGGTTGATTTACCACAGTCGCGCAGATCTGTCCATCAGCTTTCCATCAGCACACTGTTGTCTACTTCAACGATGCATATGACCCTTAAAAATTTCGAATCTCTGAATTCTCAAAACACGAAAATTGTTCATCTATGTCTTAGGAATCCAGGGCTATTTGAATCGCATCAATCGGTGTTTTTATGAGTGAGATATGATCAGTTTAATACAGCAGCGCAAATCTGTCATTAAATCTGATTTGATGTAAAAGATAAGACGATCTTCATATAATTTTTAAAACCGTGAGTGCAAATAATTCGATCTCTAATTGATCAAGTCAGAAAACTAATTAGAAGAACTCAAAGTTAAAAAAAAAACGTTTCAGATCCGACTTTGAACATGTAACAAAACATCAAATCTTTCTCAAACAACTTTCTCAAGACCCAAATGATTTTGTTATCCATATATAAATGTTTATGAGCAGCGGAAGACAAACAAAATCTGGATCAAAGATAGTCCAATCTTGAAAATAAAGGTCAGATCAAACAAAGATCAACAACCTTACTACCAAGATGCAAAAAGAATTGCTATGGACTTAAGCACACACAAGGATGAGATCATAGATCAACCATCTACTTAGTGCTTATCAAATAAAACCAATGAATGAGAAAGAATCAAAACACACACATGAAGTATATCATAAACTAAACCATCTAAAACTTCCATTGTTGCATAGATGGTCGATTTTGAAGAAAAGTTTCTTCAATCGGATTATCAGATCTATTAGTTCAAGTTTAATGTTTGATGCGGAAGCGCATTTGAAGAACTAATAGATAAGTTTGATAGATTTAGAACAGAATATAGATAAATAGTGAACAGAATATAATAACTCAAGGTTTACTGAATATATATGTATTAAGAACAGGTTTAAGAACAATGAGTATGTAAAGCTTTTAAACAAATATGACTCTTAAGGTGTATAAGCTTTTGTGTTCTTGTGATGAGTTTTTCTCTTGATGTTTTTGATTGATAAATCGATTGATTGATTTCTTAAGGAAGAACTCAACATGAGTCTTCCTTATATACTACTCTAAAGGGGACCATAAAGCAGGCTACTATTCAAAACGGTACTGATAAATAGTTGAACGGATGTCGTGAACAGTTAGAAGGATGGCAAGAACAGTCAGACGTGCTGTATTGCATTTAATGCAGCAAACGTCTATTGTGTACTAAGCCCTATTGAATCCAATCAGAGTTTGACACGTCGACGTTGGACAGGGCATGTTGCCATGCAAGTTGATGAACGGGTCCTGGAACAGTAGCAAGATATTATAAATATCTTTGAAGTCTTTGTTGAAGACCGCAGAGGCTCTGTGAAGTGTTACAGAGGTTCTGCGGTTTGGTCCTACGTAGAGCAGTATTCTCCTGATTCCGAGTCTTGGGTCTTCTTGGCGAGTACAACAGAGGTTCTGTAGGAAGCCTCTGTTGCTTCTGTAGCTTCTTGACCTTGATCTCTCGGTAATGTCGGCAGAGCCTCTGTAAGAGGCTTTCTTCACTTAGCCTATTTTACTACTTCTAAATACTTCTATGATTAGGAAGATTGAAGCTAACAGTACAAAATATCTTTAAGGAGATGCACGATGGCGAGTGTGGCAACCACTCAGGTGGTCGCAGTCTTGCGAATCGTATCTCACGACAAGGCTATTACTGGCCGACATTAAGGCAAGATGCCACCAGGTACGTCCAAGGCTGTGACGCATGTCAACGACATTCAAGTATGACCCACCAACCCTCCGAACCTTTACATACGACCTTAATTCCATGGCCTTTCATGAGGTGGGGAATGGACATCGTTGGCAAATTACCTCCTGCCCCAGGGCAGAAGGTCTTTCTGTTAGACCTTACAGATTATTTTTCTAAATGGATAGAAGCAACTGCTTACTCCCAGATTCGGGAGAAAGAAGTTTTTTCTTTTATCCAGACTAACATCCTATGCAGGTTCGGAATCCCTTCCGAAATCGTGTGTGACAATGGGTTACAGTTCATAAGTGATCGTACCCAACGATTTTGTGAGGACCGTAGTATCAAATTTACGACCTCAACCCCACGTTACCCCCAATCTAACAGTCTTGCAGAATCGAGCAATAACGTCATCATCAATTCAATCAAGAAAAGACTTAAGGTCGCAAAAGGGAAGTGGGTCGAAGAACTCCGAACGGTCCTATGGGCCAATCGCATGACGCCTCGAACATCGACAGGACAGACACCATTTTCATTAGTCTGCGGTTGTGAAGCCGTCTTACCTATTGAAGTGCATCTCCCGACATCGAGACATACGTCTGTCGATCATAATTTGGTAGACCTAAGCTACGACCTCGACGCTCTTGAAGAGTTAAAAGATTTTGCTTTAGTCAGGATGGCATCTCAACGACAAGTCATTGAGCGACATTTCAATAAAAACGTTAAGGCCAAAATCTTTCAGGAAGGTGACTACGTCTTGCAACGGGTGTTCCAGAACACTAAGGAACCAAATGCAGGAAAGTTGTCCACTAAGTGGGAAGGACCTTATCGAATATCTGAGGTCGTCGGAAAGGGTGCTTATAGGCTTCAAACCCTCGACGACCAAGACATCCCACGTAGCTGGAACGCAGTACATCTAAAAAGGTACTTCTTTTGAATTTCCATTTTTTCGATTTACTTCGACAAACGATTACTGACTTAAGCATCGGAGGGTCGTTGGTCAAACCAACGACCACCCATGAATCTTACATTGTAGGCTAGCAGGATCGCACAAATGTCAGTCTTACGACCTACACCATGAGAAGACAAAGTCTCTGAGACTTGCGTATCACAAAAGGAATCTTATGATTCATTACAACAGGACTTATGATCATCACAGATGTTCTTTATTGCGTAGACAAAGTCTTATGACTTGAATTCCATACTTAGAATGTTTTTTCGGCCCGGTTGCCCGGCTACTTTCCAAGTTATATGTACATGTGTCGTACAATTCTACGTTCGCTCTACTACTTTCTATACTAGTTTATTTTGTTCATTTACAACAAAGTAAAGCACATGACGGTATAATGAAAGACACACTTGTATTAATCCAAATGTGGTATAAGAAAAGGTACAACCACCAACGGTCGCCCTAGAACAAAATACAAATTACAAAAGCTCAAAAGCCTATTGAGGGCCCTGGTCGACTCCACCCTCGTCTTCCGCACCACCCGTCTTGGTCTCTGCGGAGTCAGTGTCGTCGACCCTATCCTCTTGGTCGAGATCCTCCTCGGTCCCGATGTGTTCGAGGTAGGACGCGACCTCGACCTGTGCGCCAGCCAAAGGGTTTTTCCCCTGCAGGTGATGGCGCATAATTGCCGCCCTGACCTTCAGACGGGTCAACGCCTCAAACGAAAGGAGCTTCTCCTCCAAGGCCCCCGTCTTGGCCTCAGCAGCCTTAACCGATGACTTGATATCCCCCACCTGTTTTTCGTGCACGGTGAAGGATGCCTTAATCGTCGTCACCTCTGCTTCATAAGCAGAGGCCCTTTCCAACGTCTCCCTGAGGCAATTTTGGAGCTCCTCCTTCTGTAGTGACAACGTCTCTAGAAGACTCTTGAGATCGTCCACTTGCACGGAGAGAGCCTATTCCTTGGCCTTCGTCGCCCACTCATCCTCTCGAGCTTTACGCTCATCCTCTTGTGCTCGCTGAAGCTTCTCAGCGACGGAAGGATCGACCTTCTGGAGCTCCTCCAGTTAGCCGAAGAGGCACAAAGACAACTGAAACGCCTGCAGTCGCACGAAAAAGCATAAGGTAAGTTTAACATACGACAGAAATACTTACCAAAAAGGCCACGCCCGCGATGTGAGACCTTGTCTCGTCCGTGGTAACACCACGATAACGGTCCTTGAAAGCTGGTAGGAGGAATTTTCCCAAGTTAGGGAAAATCTTCGCCCTATCTAAGACGCCGTCCAATAGGAAGTCCGACGATAATGGAAAGTTTACCGTCATAACTTCAGGGGACCCTTCAGTCTGAGGACCTTTCCACTTCTCCCCTGCAGTGGACAACCCAAGACGTCTTCGCCTTCTCAGGGGTGGAGACCTTCAAAGGCTCTCCACCCGTCGACGACGGTTCCCTCGGGGGAACCGACTTGGTCTTCTTCAAAACCTCCGACCCCGAAGTCGAAGGATCCTTCCTCTTCAGTTCCTTGGCCTTCGTAGCCAAGGCCAGTTGGGCTTCTCTCTTCGCCTTACCCGAAGCAGACTGCATATCAGAACCACCTATAAAAAATAAAAGTGTCAGATATTGTCGTACGACTCGAAGAAAAGCTGAAAACGTATGACTAATGGACACTTACTTATCGAAGTCTCTTGTTGACTTCTTTCTTCAGCTTCTGAAGTGCTGACGGTCACACGACTAGGAGAGTCAAATAACTCTCCAGCCCCACAAGAAAAAAGTCTCGCAACCTTTTCTTGAGAATCAACAGCAGGACCGATCCCAGCAAAATTGATATCTGAAACAAGCGACAAAAAATTAGCAAAAGACAAAGTTAAGTACTAAAAGACGTACGACAAAATAAAAATTATATATCGCTGGTGTTCCACCGAGACGCGACCCATGAAGTATCCTCATCTATACGACCAAGCGTCCGCACCCGACCAAGAACATATTTGGCCTTCCACCCACGATCATGAATTAGGGTATCAGGGACCAAAGTATGTCCACCCCTCGTCTTAGAGGATAGGCTATAACAGTGATAGTACATGTCGTTGGTCTGCTTCTCCATCTTGCGACTGCTGGCGAACTATTGCGAAAACTGGTTGACCAACTCTGCGAAGTTGCTGATGGACTTGGGTTTGAGGTTGATCAACCACTGGAGAGCAGGACCTGTAAGAGTCACCCCGAAGCTTTTGCACATGCACACTTCTTGATATTGATGTGGTATTGATACTGTCCACAACAATTGTTTGTATTGTGCAATATGTTCTGTTGGATCAGTTATTCCTGAATATTTTGGTGTAAAAGCAGGAATGTTGTATTTCTTTGGCACGTCGACAGTCGCTATCGTGTCAATGAAAGGCGATGCTTGAAATCCTGTGCGGGGTTCAACGTCGACGGGAACGGCGGCGCCTGGTAACTTGGAAAGTAGCGACAGCATCTTCTCGTTTTGATCTTCTAATAACCTCAGTCGTTGGGCGACGGGGTCATTAGGATCGGAATTTACGCCTGTTAGAGGGTTAACCCCTGAGTTCGTGGCCGTCGTCGTACCGTTTTCGTACGAAGAACCATTGGCATCCCCGTTTAGAGGGACGAAATATGGCGAGGCGCCATTATGCAATGGTGGCGGTCTCAAATACTGACAAATGGCCCCGGGCCTGAATTGTTGACGAATGGCCCTGGACCTGTCTGGAATTAGGGCCTTATGATAGGTGCACCCATAGGTCGGGGACCATTATGAGAACCAAAAGAATTGCCCATCACTGGATTCCTCAGAGAAGCGATTTCCGCGACTGCTTTCTGATTCTGCTCATGCAGGGCTTGAATCTGACTTCGAGCCGCATTCAATTCCGACTGAAGTTGAATCATGGGATCTTGATAATTTTCCATTGACCTGAAAATAACAAAAACTTCACAAGATCGTTAGAGCGATATATGTGTTGGCTTGAGATTTTCTCTAGATGGGGTCCCACGGATGGCGCCAAACTGTTAATGCGAAAAATCGCCTAAAAGAACAACTTAAGGTTGATGTGGACTTTAACAACTAAAGAAATGTATCTCAAGACCAATCAACACAATTGCAAGGAAAAAGTAAATAAGACAAGAGATTTGGTGACGCGGAAAACCCCAAAACAAGGGAAAAACCCGTGGTCGACTTGTTTGAGTCGACGGTGCACTATAGTCGCCAAACAGGGGTGAAAGTCCTTTCATAACAGGTGTTTTGTGTACAATAGATTACAAATAAATGTAGAAATAAACTTAGTCGTGTGTAAAAGTCGTGTGTCGTGTGTTAATCGTGCGAAAAAGTCTGTTGTCGTACGGTTCGAACTGCTGTCGTGCGAAGTTGCTTCAGCGATATTCGTTCGAATGCTCTATGGATTGTTGTGTTTTCGATGTGTAATAGCTTAGAAAATAGATGGAGCAGATGTAGATTTGATCGCTTTTTCGGTTGCATTGCAGGCCTTTATATAGCTTTCGCTACTCGTTAAATGTGTCTTGATGGCTCGCTTTGTAACCGCTGTCGGGCTTTTAATGCCATTGATGATTTATCTGTAACTGGCCGTTTGCGCCATGAATGCTCGTGGACCTGCATTAATGAACAAAATAAATGGGTGTTGACTGTTAACGGTTAGTGTAATCGTACGACCGTCATAAGTCTCGTACGTCGGTCGTACGGAACGTACGACCATCACAAAAATGTACGACCAAATATTCGTCTGTAAATAACCTGTAAGACCTTATCTTAATACAAGAGTGGTCTTATGGAAATGTTATATGAGTTTTCTAGCGTCGGTCGTAAGGTGTGATTTTTTACCCAAACACATCACTATAGCATTCTTGGCTGTGGAAGTGTGTTTCCGCTGCCAAATGCTGAAAACTTTGTACTGATTTGAGATGTATTGGGACCCTTTTTGGGCTTATTTTATCTATGCAATGTTATGGTTTTTGGGGTTGCTACAACATGAGAGCACGCCATGTGTTCTAGACAATCACGGAATATATATTTATCATCATGAATGTGTAAAATGTCTCGTTCATTATTCATGATGAATGAGGAAAAATCGGGACACATGTGCGCTCTCGTTTGTTCCCCATTTCACAACGGAATTAGGTTCACAACCGAACTTTCCTCTCTCTCTCTCTCTCTCTCTCTATATATATATATATATATATATATACAAATCATGTATTTGTTGCACCCCTTACAAACCATATATTTATATATATATATATATATATATATATATATATATATATATATATATATATAGGGTCCCCTTCTTTTGTTAACCAGTCATTTAGTGTTAACTTTGTTAACTTATTTTGGACCAATAAGAATCAAGATACATGTTTGGTTTTAATATTGATCGGATGGTTGCTTCAAATGTATTATAAGAAGGTTAACATTTTAATTATTTGAAGTAATTATTCTTTCCACCTTTCACGCCTATCCAATTATGGTAGTTATTAATATATTATTTTTTAATATTCATCCTAATATTCATTATATTATCTCTTTATTTTATCATTAAGGCAATTTTTTCAAGGAATTCTTCCACGCTAATTGAACTGCTATACCCAAACTTTCACATATGCATGATATGAAACTGCATATATGCATATCATAGAAATGCATATATGCACATCAGAGAATTGCATATATGCACATATTACAATTGCATATATTTACACTTTACATTTGTAGCATATATGCACATATGAAAACTGCATATATGCACTCTTTACACCTACAACATGCACATCAGAGAATTGCATATATGCACATTAGAGAATTGCATATATGTACATATTATAATTGCATATATGTACACTTTACACCTGCAGCATATATGCACATATCAAAATTGAATATATGCACACTTTACACCCCCAACATATATGCATCCCTTCAAAATTGCATACATGCACATACCAAAATTGCATATATGCACAAATTACAACCGAAAATTGCATCCCCCTGTTGATTATTGCTCCGAAAACCACTGATTTGTTGTGAGAGTTCGTATGGAATCTGCTTGTTTACTAATCGATTTGTAATCGACCTTCTTGGAATCGACGGGAATCAATTTTCTTTTGAACGATTTGGATTCGTTTTGTATCGCTTGGAATCGATTTGCCTTCTTGGAATCGACGGGAATGGTTTTGCTGTTGAATGATTTTGGAACGATTTTGGAATCGATTTCGAATCGATTTGCTTTTTGAACGATTTTGGTATGGATTTGGAATCGAATTTGGTAGGATTTTGGAATCGATTTTGGTTTTAATCGATATTGGAGAGAGAGTAGGGTGTTTGATTTTGTTTCTAAATGAGGTTGATATAACAAGGTCCGTGAAAGTAGCAATTGGTTAACTCATCCCTTATCTGATAGTTACATAGGGTTGTTAATTGACAAGAATACCCCTGTGCATATATGCTTCAACCGTGTTTTTTATTTAATTGTGAATTAAAAAACCATTTTAATCTTAGCCATTGATTTTTATGATTGATGGTCCTGATTAGTTAACACAAATAAATGGTTAACAAAAGAAGGGCCCTCTCTCTCTCTCTCTCTATATATATATATATATATAGAGAGAGAGAGAGAGAGAGAGAAGGGGGGGGGAGAATCATGCGAGAAGATATACGTTTTGCGAGAAGTGGAGAAGTAATTCTGACCAACCACCTAATTTTATTAAAATTTTAATTAAAAGCCATTAATTTTTAAATAAAAGGGTATATGGGACCTTTTATAACAGACTTATCTTTAATTATATTTAACCGATTTATATCCCTAACAAAGTGGTATTCAATTTATTTTTTCCCAAATTTAAAACTTTAATTCCAATCTAAATCAATATTACTTGGGAGACATCCTTTCAACTTCTCTTCTTTCTTTTCTCTCTCTCCCCCTCGCCATTTTCAACTTCCTTTTCCAACCATTTATTAAATTTCTTCTAATAAATCTTTTCCTTTTCTTCTTCCTTAGATTAGTGTGCAGATGCTCTTTTGTTTGAATTTTTTTTTGATCCATTCTTGAAGAATTGGGTGTCGCATTTGTTGGTATTGTTCTTAAAGTATTTTTGCAGAATTTGGTATCTCAACTTTTTTAAATTTCGTTTTTGTCGTTTCGATCAATGGATCCAAGTCCAAAGTTTTCTCATTTTAGAGTTCCTTCATACAGCTTATCTGATGAAGATAATTTCGTTGACGTTGAACACTTGATGTGTTGCACTTCATATAGTCCACGTACGATAGCTGCAAATAATGATGTGTATTACCACCAGTAATATGCAAATAATGGTGTGTATCACATATGATTACTTCATCTTATCACATGTCATTAATTTATATTATCACAAATCACATACGTCATAGATGATTACATACAGTAATGCATATGTAATCATAAATGATTACTTCATCTTACACATATCAGCAAATCTGATATCATATACGTCATGTTAAAATCATACCTTACCTCCTTTACAATCACATATGATTATTTGCTTACTGCATATGTCATCATAGATGATTTACCTATTGTAATGCATATGTCATCATAGATGATTACCTATTGTAATGCATATGTAATCATAAATGATTACCTCGTGTACAATCATATATGTTAACTCCAAACAGTGGATTATTTGGAAGAAAAGAAAAAAATAAGGAAAAGAAAAAAGAAAGAAAAGGAAAATAAAAGTTTTTTATTTGTGTTCTTGAGAGTGAAGGGAAAGGAAGGAAAGAGAACAAAAGAAAATAAATTTTCATGTTCCTGAACATGGGAGAAAACTAGGAAAGGAAAAATGTCATTTTTACAAATATACCCTAATCATTTTATAGTAGAATGTAATTGATGGATAGATGTGTAATTTTATAAATATTTTCAATTGTTATAAATTATTTTTCTTTCTTTTCCTTCTCTTTCTTCCCACCTTTTGGGAGGAAAGTTTTGGGTAGAAAATCAACAAGATTTCCCTTCCCTTCCCTCTCCCTCCTTAAAAAAAACTCGAGAACACGAGTTTTTTTGTTTCCCCCTACTTACCTTCTTTTTCCTTTCCTTTTCTTCGTAAAAAAACTCGAGAACACAGTTTTAAAGTCTAATCAATCTCAATATGGCCCACTTAGACTTGTTGAGGATAATAAGGCCCATTAAGACCCCTTTAGACAAAAACGACCCATTAAACTTAGTTAAGGACCATGATGACCCATTATACCTTAATGAGACCCATTAAGGTTTATTCAGATTGATTAATGACCCTTTAGACCCATCGTGGCCCACTTAGACTCGTTGATGGGAATAAGACCCATTATACTAATTTAGACCAAAATGACCCATTACGGACCACCATGGCCCGTTATACCTCAGTTAGACGGATTAAAATCTATTCAGACCATGTATGACCCATTTAGACATATCATGACCTACTTAGACTCGTTAAGAACCATAAGACCTTTTATACCCATTTAGACCATAACAACTCATTAAAACCCATTGTAACTCGCTGACACTCAATACCCAATATATATGACCATTAGGACCAATAAAACTTGTTAATTGAGGCATCTTATTTAAGGATGTGTATCGGTGGCTTGGAACCCGATCAAAAGAAAAACAAACATAAAAATTAATATGGAAACAAAAGATCCAATGCATATGAATTGGTTCAGTAATGGGTTAAATTTGGCTCCATTAGTAAACCGGACCGGCGGTAAAGAGATTAAATGTCTTCTTTAAATACATATACTTTTTCTAGATGCATTTTCGATATAATCATTATTATCCTTCTAAAATCTGCCGAAGATTTTTAATTATTTTATAAAATGAATTATTTCATTACATAAAAAATAAATGTATTTTTTAAAAATACATATAGTTTTAGACGAATTTTCAACGGAATCATTAATATCCGCCTAAATTCAGTTGAAAATATTTCAATTATTTTATATAAACAATTTATTTCGTTACATAATAAATAAATGTTTTTATTTTGAAATATCCGTCGAGAATCTAAAATAAAATAATTCACAGGAATTAGAGTATTTTAGAAATAATTAAAAGGTTTAGTTTTAGTTTTTTAGTCAAATTTATAGTTTTCACAAGGTTTAGTTTTAGTTTTTATGTCAATTCATAGTATTCATCATGTGCTCACAAGGTTTGAGTTTAGTTTTTTTTGTGAAATTTATAGTGTCATTACAATGGTTTAGTTTTTTTTTAAAGTACATATATAGTTAGACGAGTTTTCTGACGGAATCATTAATATCCGTCTAAATTTCGTTGAAAATATTTCAGTTAGTTTATATAAACAATTTATTTCGGTACATAATTAATAAATACATGTTTTTTAAATATCCATCTAAAATCCGTCTGGAACCTAAAATAAAAATAATCCATGGGAATTAGAGTATTCTAAAAATAGGAGGGAATTAAAGTGTTTTAAAAATACTTGACAGGTTTAGTTTTAGTTTTTTAGTCAAATTTTTAGTTTTCACAAGGTTTACTTTTAATTTTTAAGTCAATTCATAGTATTCACCTTGTGCTCACAAGGTTTGGGTTTAGTTTTTTTAGTGAAATTTATAGTGTCATTACAATGGGTTCACAATGTTTTGGTTAGTGAATATGGGTTCACAAAGGTGGTTACTTTAGTTGGTCATGGGGTAGGAGAGATGGAAGAAAATGAGAAGAGAGGATAAAGATTGAAAAATACCTATAACGACTTTTCTATTACTAAAAATGGTCATAGGGCAGGTTCATTTGCAACGTATAACTTACGTTGTGAACATGTGTAATAATCGTTGTCCTCAAATGTTATGTTCTTTTTAAAGTTGTGGTCCAAGTATGAAAAAGGAAACTTAAGGATTCATTGGCAATAACTGAAAGATATATAAAGGGGGGTAAAACCCCTAATTCCCTTCCTTTGTGGTTGTTGTATCGTGAAAGATAGAAGAGGGGAGGAGATTGAGGGGGCGTCTGGTTCGCATAATGATTTTTGAAGGAATAGAATCTTTCAAAGTAATTGGAATCTGGAGGAATTGGAATGGAATGTTATCATATTTGATCAAGTGTTTGGTTGGTAGGAAATAGAATTTAATCTGTCAAATGAATTGGGATATGTCTGTTTGGTTCACAAAGGAATTGAAATGAAATTTGAAAATTGAAAAAAATACCCTTTATTCGATATAGTATTTTTGTTTTTTTAAGTATAAATAGTAATAAAATTAACATTGATTATGAAAAAAAAAGGTAAATTATTGTTTCCATGAATTTTGTTGATCCATACGCTCAGTGATTTGATAATGACCCTCTCTTAATACTTAGTGAAAATTGTAAGTAAACAATATGTATCAGAGTTTCACTATCGCTGATAAGTACTAAGACCTTACGATACCGCTGATAGGAACTCTCACTCTTTATATTAAACATTCAGCGAACACTGTTCACCATAATACTCTGAGTTTGTTCAGTACTTATGGTGATCGCTGATAAGTTAGTTGTTTACTTATGATTTCTGAAGACAAGTTTCACGTCAACATAGGTTCTACGCTGAAGTCGAACATCAAGCTCAAGAACCAGCGACAAGTCTCCTAATGAACTGATGCGGATCAGCGAAGACTCAGATTTGTCCACTCAACGTGAAGTATCAAGTACAAGACTTCAGCTATCGCTGAACTTTATCATTCGCTGATAAACGATGATGAAGCGCTGAATCAACGAAAAGCTGATCATGAAGTCCTCCGTACAAAGTACTTTTGTCTTAACCACCCTTGCACGACTCCGTACGATATGTCAAAAAAGAACCTCCTTATTGTCTGAAATCGTACAACCACTCTGATACTACACTGTTCATTCATGCGGCTACTAAGGTTGTGTACAAAGGTCAATGACATACAACCAATCAGCTGCTGCCACGTGTAAAGTGTAAACTACCATGCATTAAATGCATGCAGTATATAAAAAGAAGAACTCACTTCATTTGAAGTAACTTGCTAACTCTGGTCAAGTTCATCTTCTTATCTTGAGATAGGTTATTATTAGTAATTTCCTTCTCTTTCTTAGTGCAAGAAACTTAGTGTTCCAACTTGTTTAGATTTAGGTTTATCCTTAATCTTGTTCCGCAACAAGCTGTAAATTGTTAATGATTTATCAATAAACAATTTAGAAAGGTAAAATCTGTATGTTTGTATTCAACCCCCTGTTGATCCAAACCCTCAGTGATTTGATAATGACCCTCTCTTATATACTTAGTGAAAATTGTAAATAAACAATATGTATTAGAGTTTCACTATCGCTGATAAGTACTAAGATCTTACAGTACCGCTGATAGGAACTCTCGCTCTTTTGATTAAACATTCAGCGAACACTGTTCACCATTAATGCTCTAAGTCTATTCAGTCATTATGGTGATCGCTGATAAGTTAGTTGTTTACTTATGATCCCTGAAGACAAGTTTCACATCAACATATGTTCTACGCTGAAGTCGAAGATCAAGCTAAAAGAACCAGCGACAAGTCTCCTAATGAACTGATGCGGATCAGCGAAGACTCAGATTTGTCCACTCAACGTGAAGTATCAAGTACAAGACTTCAGCTATCGCTGAACTTTATCATTCGCTGAATAGATAATGATAATGCTCTGAATCAACGAAAGCTGATCATGAAGTCCTCCGTATAAAATACTTTTGTCTTAACCTCCCTTGCACGACTCCGTACGAAATGTC
The DNA here is from genome assembly GCA_033807775.1 of Saussurea involucrata. Classification (NCBI taxonomy): domain Eukaryota; kingdom Viridiplantae; phylum Streptophyta; class Magnoliopsida; order Asterales; family Asteraceae; genus Saussurea; species Saussurea involucrata. Next base: position 160,770,144 of record CM066322.1, on the reverse strand, counting down.
AGAAAAGAACCTCCGAATGTCTGAAATCGTACAACCACTCTGATACTACACTGTTCATTCATGCGGCTACTAAGGTTGTCAACAAAGGTCAATGACATGCAACCAATCCACTGATGACACGTGTAAAGTGTATACTGACTTGCATTAAATGCATGCAGTATATAAAGAGATGAACTCACTTCATTTGAAGTAACTTGCTAACTCTGGACAAGTTCAATCTCTTATCTCAAGATAGGTTATTATTAGTAATTTCCTTATCTCTCTTAGTGCAAGAAACCTTAGTGTTACAACTTGTTTAGATTTAGGTTTATCCTTAATCTTGTTTCCGCAACAAGTTGTAAACTGTTAATGATTTATCAATAAACAATTTAGAAAAGTAAATTTGTGTGTTTGTATTCAACCCCCCCCCCCCCCCTTCTACAAACTTGTATAGGCCTTCGGGACCAACAAGTGGTATCAGAGCGGATTTGTTTAATCTCATAAACAAGATCTAATCTAAGATTTTTCTCTTCCTTGCTATTATCTGAAAATGGCCACCAACACAAACACAAATTATATAGACAATGGTTCTCTTGCAAAACCCCCTAGATTTTCCAGAGATAACTTCAACTTATGGAAAAATAGGATGACTCTCTTCTTAGAAGGTGTAGACCCTATTATGCCTTACTATCTCGAAAACGGCCCATTCATCCCTGTAACAGTTGACCCTACAGTTCCAGCCGATGCGAATAGACCTGTTATTCCAGAAAGGCTGATTCCTAAGGAAATACACATGTGGACCGATGAAGATAAGAAGAAAGTGGCTATAGATACAAAAGCCAGATCCATACTATCCATGGCTCTTCCTGACGAAGTCTACCATTTCATCATGAATCTGAAAACATCAAAAGCCATGTGGGACACAATATGTGTTCAGTATGAAGGAACGTCTGAAGTCCATGACTCAAGAAAAATCAACCTGGTAAGACAATATGAAAGCTTCATTTCTGGTAAGAATGAAACTCTCTCTGAAGTTCACCAACGTTTTAATTGCTTAATTATAGATCTGAAAACGGTTGGTAAGCAATATTCTAACTTTGAAGTACTGACAAAGTTTCTAGAATGTTTACCTGAAAGCTGGGACAATTATTCTATGTGTCTCAAGCTGTCGAAAGATCTTAAATCAATGAATCTTTCAACCTTATATGGTACGTTGCTGAATCATGAGCAATCAAGCCATCTTAAGAAGAATCTTGTAAAAGATTCCAAAAGCACCCCTGTTGCTTTAATCTCAGAGGAACCTTCTACTCAGCGACCCTCGGTCACCATCACTGAGTTAGAAAGTAACTCTGAAAGGTCATCAGATTCTGATTCTTCAGATGATGATGAATCTTTGGCTCTCCTAACTAAAAAGTTCAGGAGATTCGCCAAAAAGAAGATGTTTAGAAAGACCAAACCTCTTTCCATAACTGACAAGCCTAAATCATCAGCTTTTGTTGATAAGGCTACTTCTACTTGTTTCAACTGCGAAAAGACAGGTCATTTCGCTAATGAGTGCAGGTCAAAGAAAGTCACTAGACCTTCAGCTTTCCCAAAGAAAAACTTTGTTCCTAGGAATAAAGATGACAATGTTGGTCCCGAAAGGCTTAAACAAGTTTGTAGAAGGGGGGGGGGGGGTTGAATACAAACACACTATTTTACTTTTCTAAATTGTTTATTGATAAATCATTAACAATTTACAGCTTGTTGCGAAAACAAGATTAAGGATAAACCTAAATCTAAACAAGTTGGAACACTAAGGTTTCTTGCACTAAGAAAGATATGGAGATTACTAATAAAATCCTATCTTGAGAGAGATTTGAACTTGTCCAGAGTTAGCAAGTTACTTCAAATGAAGTGAGTTCATCTCTTTATATACTGCATGCATTTAATGCAATTCAGTATACACTTTACACGTGTCATCAGCGGATTGGTTGCATGTCATTGACCTTTGTTGACAACCTTAGTAGCCGCATGAATGAACAGTGTAGTATCAGAGTGGTTGTACGATTTCAGATTTTCGGAGGTTCTTTTCTGACATTTCGTACGGTGGCGTGCAAGGGAGGTTAAGAAAAAAGTACTTTGTACGGAGGACTTCATGATCAGCTTTCGTTGATTCAGCGATTATCATTTACTATTCAGCGAATGATAAAGTTCAGCGATAGCTGAAGTCTTGTACTTGATACTTCACGTTGAGTGGACAAATCTGAGTCTTCGCTGATCCGCATCAGTTCATTAGGAGACTTGTCGCTGGTTCTTGAGCTTGATCTTCGACTTCAGCGTAGAACCTTTGTTGACGTGAATCTTGTCTTCAGGAATCATAAGTAAACAACTAACTTATCAGTGATCACCATAAGGACTGAACAGACTCAGCGATATGGTGAACAGTGTTCGCTGAATGTTGAATCTAAAAGTGCGAGAGTTCCTATCAGCAATACTGTAAGATCTTAGTACTTATCAGCGATAGTGAAACTCTGATACATATTGTTTACTTACAATTTTCACTAAGTATTTAAGATAGGGTCATTATCAAATCACTGAGGGTTTGGATCAACAATCTCCCCCTATTTGATTATGACATAGCAACAAAGAAAATTGCTATTTAATGAAAACATAAGGATAAAAAGAACTCATAAAATATTTGTCCCTTTTACTGTTTTCTGGGATCTTTTCAGTACTGATGGAGTAAAGTACATTCGCTGAAATCTTTCTTTAAATCTTTGAATCAGGTTACAATATGAATAATAAAGATTACAAGTACAAGCGAAATAAATTACAAGTACTGAAGGATGACTGATACAATAGAGAAAGTGGTGATTGTTGTCAGCCTTCAAAGGGTTCTTCGTTAATGAGAAGTTCATCAAGGGTTGTCTTTTCAGTTGGAATCATCCAGTCAGGAACCTTTTCTCCTTTATTCTTTAGCTTCAGAGCAGCTTCAAAAATCAAGGGTTTTAGGTGTCGTGCCTGAATGTCTTTTCTGAAGTCGCACCAGTAGATGAGATCTATGAGCTGTTCGATTGGAGTGATTGGAAGCTCAGCGATCCGTTGAAAGCATTTACGTCCGTCGTAGTCAAGAAAGAATATTCCATAAGGATTACTGATGACTTTACCAGGGACGAAAAGTTCACATGGTGGCAAAGAGATGTCAAGGGCAGATAGATCAGGATCAGGACCAAGTACTTCAGCGCGAGAGAAACCAATTCCAGTTTCATTTCGTATGACAGGACCTGAGTTTGAATCTTGACGTTTCTTCTTTGGTGAGCCCCTTTTTCTTTTCGGATTTAGATCAGGAACAGGAGGAATATCCACACAAGAAGATATCAAATCGATCTGTCTGTTTATCAGCTTTTCGAAATGATCCTTGTACTTAGATTTTGATGGTTGGATAGCTAACCTCATCTCCAGCCATTCAGAGAGACCATACCTTTTTACAGTGTCAGCACGAAAGGTTTCAGATGAGCCATCTTCTCTGAACAGTTTGATGTCAACAATAGGTACTCCGATGGAGGTTCTTCTAGAGATGAATACCTTGTTGATCTTCGCTGGACGATATCTGAAGTGGATTTTCTCTTTACACCAGATCAGGGTGGTCTGAGAAACTTCAGCTTTCTTTTCCACGATCTTCTGGGCTTGTTCCCAAAGCTTTCGTTGGATTTGAATGGGAATACGCTTCAGCTTGGGGTCTTTGACAGATTCTTGAGTGAGCTTGATGGCGTATTCTCTGTCTTTATCTTCAGCTTCCTTCCTTTCAGCGATGAGGCGTTCAGCTCTGAGATGATCCTGGTATTCAGCTTTTGAAATTCTGAACTTAGGAGGAACTGAAGGTAGTTGATCGCGCCTTAGGATGATTCGCTGATCCTCGAATCTCTTTATCATTTCTTCTCTCCTCTTTTGATCTTCTTCACTCAGCTTTTGAGAAACTGAGGAAGGTCTGTTTCTGTGCGAGAGAGGTTGTTCTTCTGATTCATCAGTCTCAGAGATTAAATCTAAGACTGGGAGTATCTCTTCAGCGGTAGCTGGAATTATTGGTGAAGTCGCAATAGAAGATCTTTCAGCGATATCCTCAAACAGGGGAGAGGACTAGCTGAAACGCAGCGATCTTACAAATAAGAACTGGGTAGAAGAACTTGGGTAGAAAAGATAGAAAAAAAATGTGGATGTGTATGGTGTTTGTGGAATGGATAACTGATTGTTCAGAGATGATCAGGGAAGGAAAAATAAGTTTAGTGTACCTGACAAATCGGCTTTGCAAGTAGGATCGCCAGATTATCATCTTCAGCGATGCCTTTGTCTTTGCTTTTCTCAGCGCCAGAGGCTGAGTGCTTTGTCTTTGTTTTTGTCTTCTCCCCTGTGGATTCGGTTATCACGATCCCTTTAAGAGCTTTTCGAGGAGCATTTTTTACGACAAAGAATTCGTCATCTTCATCATCATCATCATCATCGTTCCTTGGAGAGGAGGATGGTTCAGCTTTAGGGATGTCGATGTCTTCGTCTTCTTCTGCTTCGGATTCCTCAGCATCTTCTTCGAGTTGCTCCCCCTCAGATACAGAGGCGAGGTTCTCGGTTCCCTCAGGGTTTTCATCTCCCTGAGGTCCAGTAATCAGATCTTCATTACCCTCTCCCCTGATAGATTCATCATGGGAAAGGTCTTCAGCGCTCTTATTTTGATCTTCAGCGCTCTTCTCCTGTTCAGCGCTCTTTTCCCCCTCTTTCTCATGATGGGCGGGGGAGGAATGGGTAGACTCAGCATTGGTGTTGTCTCTGTCTTCTGGGCCAGAGACTTTCACACAACCTTCAAGCTTAGCTATTCTGTCTTCTAGGCCAGAAATAGCAGGCGTGATTTTCTTCAGCTCTTGGCGATCCTCTGCGGTGAATGAGTCCAAAATAGGTGCAGGGGCCGGAGCAGGAGCTGGATTGTTTGCCTTGTTCACCAGCGTCTCGATCATTGTCTTGACAGAACTAAGATCGGTCTTCACTGAGCCCAAGTCGGTCTTGACCACTGACATATCACCTTCGAGTGTACCAACCGATTTCTTCAGCGTTGTAACCTCGCTGGAAGTGGTGGAAACTGATGATTTGAGGTTGGTGTAGTCAGTGTAGATGTCGGAGAGCACTTTGGCAAAGTCGGCGAGAGTTTTATCAAGGTCTTTGATGTCATCAGAGGAGGCCTTCTTTTCCACCACAGTAGTCAGCTTCGTCAGATTCTCTCCAGCGTTTGTTACAGCTGTAGAGTTATTTGATAGACCGGTGGTGAGATCTGTAAGTTTCATCTCCATGGACTTCAGAGACTGGTTGATGTCTCCCAAATAAGGACCTGTAACATATAAGTACTTGTGAACAAAGGAAAGCTCAGAAGTTTCAGGCTTAGTTACAGTGTTTAAGGTGGGATCTGTACCTGCAGGAGCGTTGACGAACTCATCAAAGTTTCGAGTCCCTCCATAGTGTTCCATATCTCCCTCAAAAGTTCCGTGAGGGATGGAGATCTCTGCAGGTCCTTTCTTCGTCATTCGCTGAGAAGCTTCAACGGCTTCTTGAATGATGGCATCTCCAGCTTTAACTGGAGGAGTGTCCAAAGAAATAGAGGGAGGAGCGAAGGATAAGAATTGGGGTTGGGTTGCAAGTTCAGCGTTGGATTCGCTGAGAAGTACTTCATCAGTCTTTTGAGAGACTGAAGAAGGTTGGGTAGATTCCAAAGTTCTAACCTCAGCGTTTAAGGACGCTGAAGTAGGTTTAGAAGGGATGGCTTGAATTGGTGTGGCAGAGCGTACCACGGAACTTTCCTTCAGCTCTTCAGAATGAGCTGAGGAGTCTTCAGCATGGAGTTGCTGGGGTTGCTCCTTGGTTTTCTTGATCCTTTTGGAATCAAGAGGGGTAAGAGATTGTTTCCTTTTCTTAGAAGGAATGGATTTTGTGGCCTGGGAATCAGCGAGGGGTATTGTCGCTGAAGGAGCCACAGAAAGCGGAGAATTAAGTAGAGTGAGAAGGGTAGAGAGACGTACCTCGTTGGCGACAGGCTTGAAGTCGAGAACTTTAGGGCCAATCTGAGAGAGTTTCAGATCACCCTCTTCAGGATAGCTGTCCTTCAGGCCATATTGAAAGATGGCGCTGATGAATCGTGGGTAAGGAACCCATGCTGGTCGGTCAGTGGCAGAATCAACACGTTGAATGAGGTCTTCATAGATGATGGAGGCCCAGTCAATGTTGAGACCTTTCAGCAGTGCGTAACCCATGGCCTGCTGAGGTTGAGCGGCTTGATCAGAAGATCCGGATTTCGCTGTCATGCAGCTGATCAGGTGAGCGAAGATGAAGTTCATCTCGCTGGGCATCTTGGATTTCTTTATCAGCGTCAGCTTCTTCTCAGGTAGCTTGTCTCTTCCAGTCTCCCAGATGTAACCCATCGCATCAAGGAAAGCAATGATTTCTTCCCTGTCAGCGTGCTTCTTGTGGTCAAGAAATGGAATGAAAGGATTTTCTGAGGTAGCGTTAGGGAATTTCAGAGCTTTGCGGATTATTGCGGGGGTTATCTTGATGGTGCCATACTCAGTATCGCTGAGTATGCAGTCGATGGTTTTAGATGGATCTTTGGCGGAGGGTAGGTCGGTGTGTCTGGCAGAGTACCAGAATTGGGATAATAGACGCTGACTGGCAGGAGGTGTGATTGTCAGTGCTGTGTAGATGGGGCTATTCTTCAAAAAAATTACAGCGTCGTCTAGATGGGATACTTGCTTCCGAGGAGGAAACTCGAGAAGCGCCGAGAGGTTGTTTGCCTTTGTCCAGTCTAGTTGATCCAGCTCAAACTTAACCTGAGGAGCTTTGGTGATTTCCAGTTCCTCAGAATCAGCGGAGATGGACTCAGCGGTAACATTCAGCTTTGAAGTTGCCATTTCACTGTATTATCAGTTCAACCAAAGATGTTAACAAATAAGAAATATCTTAATGTGGAAAGAAAATTTCCATTAAGATTTTATATTGTCCATTTCATTCAGACAAAGAAAAAATGTCTTAATGAAGATTAGGGTTTTTCTTGTTTTTTTTTTAAAAAAAAAACGAATATAACACCCATAAGCCTTGTATTCCAGTTTTTAAAAAAAATGGATACGAAAGAAGAACAAGTTTAAGATTTTAGATTTAAAACTTGAAGAACAACCATGAAATGGTTGTGTTTATAAAACCATGAAAGAAAATGATTTTATTTTTGAGTTCTTTTGTTTGATCTTGTGTAAAACAATGATAAGATCGAAAACAAGTTATTCGCATTTGATAATAGATAAGAACATATTAACCTTGAGTTCGAAGAAGAAGATGATGAACAGTTCTTGAAGATTGAGAGCACAAAATGCAACAGTGTTCTTTTCTTGCGGAGAAAGATTGATTCGCGTAAAAGACAAATATAAACTTTGAGAGTGTTTATATAGGAAGAGAGTAGAGAGAGAAAAACTTGAGCGGGAAAGTTTTTCATCATGACACGGACACGTGTTTGCATTTGATTCGATAGACAACGAAACGTGCAAACGTGTGTCAGAAAAAGAGCGTGCCTGGTGTTATCCGTTGCAATGACGTCACAACTGTCCTTTCACATTCTTTCGTTGTCTCTGAGGTTTTGAAAGAAAAACTCAGGGACTCTTTGGAAAATGTGAAGCACTGAATAGAAATATCAGTGAGGGTTTTAAGAAATTTCAAAATATCGCTGTTAAGGAAGAGATATTCAGCGATGAAAGAATTTGAAATCTTGCATTTTCATGCGTTTTGTCAGAGAAAACATACCTTGATATCAGTTTAACCCAATTTATTCAGAGAGAAGATGATGAAATGGATTGTACAAGTTTATTTTATCCAGAGCCTATATAAGAATGTATAAACGTATCGCTGATTAAATGTGAACCGCTGAAGATTTATCCTTCAAAGTTCAGCATTCCAAGCTCGCTAATGAGAAAGTTGAATCTTGTCTCATCAAGAGGTTTGGTAAACAAATCAGCTAACTGATAATCAGTTGGGATAAAATGAAGTTCTATATCACCATTCATCACATGATCTCTGATAAAATGATATCTGATTTCTATGTGTTTTGTCTTTGAGTGTAGCACTGGATTGTTTGCTATAGCGATGGCACTTGTGCTGTCGCAATAGATTGGAATTTTGGAGAGCTGAAGATCATAGTCTAGTAGTTGATTTCTCATCCACAAGACTTGAGAACAGCAGCTTCCAGCGGCTACATACTCAGCTTCAGCTGTGGAAGTGGACACTGAGTTTTGCTTCTTACTTGTCCAACTTACCAGCTTTCCACCCAGGAGCTGACATCCTCCTGTGGTGCTTTTCCTATCCATTTTGCAACCTGCAAAATCACTGTCTGAATAGGCGGTTAGATCGAATCCTGAATCTTTGGGATACCAAAGACCTAGATTCGCTGTACCCTTAAGATATCGAAAGATTCGCTTTACAGCTTTCATATGGGATATCTTAGGTTCAGCTTGATATCGTGCGCACAGACATGTTGCAAACATAATATCGGGTCGGCTAGCTGTAAGATATAGTAGTGAGCCGATCATCCCACGGTACAGCGTGACATTGACAGGAACACCCTTTGTGTCCTTATCAAGTATCAGCGGTGGTGCCATAGGGGTTTTCATAGCTGAACTTTCAGTTAAGTCGAATTTCTTCAGCATATCTTTAACATACTTTCCCTGATTTATAAAAGTTCCTTTTTCAGTTTGCTTAATCTGAAGACCAAGGAAATATGTTAGTTCACCCATCATACTCATTTTATATTCATCTTTCATTCTATCAGCGAAACGAGTACAAAGCTCAGGGTTAGTAGAACCAAATATAATGTCATCAACATATATTTGAACTAAAATGATATGACCTTTTATTTTTCTAAAAAACAAAGTTTTGTCAATCTTACCTCTCTCAAATTTTTCAAGGTGGAGATAAGTAGAAAGAGTGTCATACCATGCACGAGGAGCTTGCTTCAAGCCATAAAGTGCCTTATCCATCTTATAAACATAACCTGGACGCTTAGGATCTGAGAATCCTGGAGGTTGTTCCACATAAACTTCTTCATTCAGCTTTCCATTTAGAAACGCCGACTTAACATCCATTTGATGTACAGTGAAGTTTTTTGTGTACATCATATGCTAAGAAAAGACGAATAGATTCAAGTCTTGCTACTGGAGCAAAGGTTTCGTCATAATCTATACCTTCCTCTTGTCTGTATCCCTGAGCAACAAGACGAGCTTTGTTGTGAGTTACAGTACCATGTTCGTCCAACTTGTTTCGATAGACCCACTTAGTGCCTATCACTGTTTTGTCAGTTGGTCTCCGAACAAGTTTCCAAACTTTGTTTCTTTCGAATTCAGTCAGCTCTTCTTGCATAGCGCTGACCCAGTTTGGATCTCTGAGGGCATCATCTATTTTCTTTGGTTCAGTTAGAGAAATAAAGTTAACAAATAAACAAATATTACCTGCACTTCTACGAGTCTGAATACCAGCGTTGGGATCACCAAGAATTTGATCGATTGGGTGATTTACAGTCCATCGCTGAGCCGGAGCATGCGTCGCTGACTCAGTCTGAACTGGAGAAACTGAAGATGAGGCTTCAGCTACTTCTGGATAATCAGCTAAGAGAGGAATGCTTGCATTTGTCACTTCATTCACTGATTGCTGAGAAATAGATGGAATTTCTGAGACATTTGGATCAACTGCGGGTATAGTGTTTATAGGAACAGCTGAGACCCAAGATGTTTCAGCTTCACTATTCTGCATATTGGGAATGATAGTAGGACCATCATTTTCAGTTGTATGAGTATGAGTAGTGGGAACATCTTCTGAATCACAAAGATGAGAAAACATCAATTGATTCAGTTCTTCTGTATCAGCGTTCGGTTTAGAGTTCGCTGAACGGGATTCGTCAAACGTGACGTGAATAGTTTCTTCTACAGTTTGTCTTCTTCGTTTGAAGACTCTGAAGGCTTTGGAAACTGAGGAGTATCCAAGAAAGATTCCATCATCAGCCTTAGGATCAAACTTTCCAAGGGCATCTCTGTTGTTCAGTATGAAACACTGACAACCAAAGATGTGAAGAAAGCTGATTGAAGGCTTTCTCCCATGAAAAAGTTCATAGGCTGTCTTTTTGAATCTTTTGACTATCAGCGACCTGTTTTGCGTAAAACAAGCCGTGTTGACAGCTTCTGCCCAAAACTGAGTAGGCAGGTGAGAATCGCTGAGCATTGAACGTGCAGCTTCAATAATTGTTCTATTTCTTCTTTCAGCGACTCCGTTTTGTTGTGGTGTTCTCACTGACGAAAAGTTGTGAGAAATACCCTTGCTTTCAAGGAAGGAATCAAGAGAACTGTTTTTGAATTCAGTTCCATGATCACTCCTTATTGAGCGAACAGTCATATTGTTCAGAGTTTCCATCTTCCGAACAAAGGTGATGAGTTCTTCAGGGGTGTCACTCTTAGAACGGAGAAATATTACCCATGTGTAACGAGAGAATTCATCAACTATGACCAGCGTATATTTCTTTCCAGCGATGGATTGTTTGTTAACGGGGCCAAACAAATCCATATGGAGTAGTTGAAGAGGAGATGACACTGAGGAAACTTGCTTGGACTTAAAGCTTGCCTTGGTCTGCTTCCCTTTTTCACACGCTGAACATAAGGATTCTTTGGCGTATGAATGTTGAGGTAGACCAGTGACTAACTCTTTGGATGAAAGAGTGTTCAGTGTCTTGAAGTTGAGATGTGAGAGCCTCTTGTGCCATAGCCAGTTGACATCAGAAGATGCCTTTGAGAAGAAACAGGAGTTCTCAGTGGTTGTTGAGTCCATGTTTATAACGTAAACATTTTCCAAACGATAACCGCTGAGAGCTATCTTCTCCTTTTTGTCAGAGACAAAGCAGGATTCCTTGGTGAAAATCACTTTGTTATCCATGTCGCAAAGCTGACTGATGCTCAGAAGATTATGCTTCAACCCTTCAACATATGCGACTCTTCTGAAGGATGTTGTACCATTTGAAAGTACACCATACCCTCGGGTGTGTCCTTTTCCATTTCCACCGAAAGTCACAGAGGGACCCTTCTCTTCCTTGTATTCAGCGAGCAGGCTTTTCTTTCCAGTCATGTGTCTAGAGCATCCGCTATCGAGATACCAGATACCCTTCTTAACCTGCAATACAAAGGAAGATTAGTTTTGCTTGGGTACCCACTTCGTCATGTATACGTGTTTGTCAGTGGAAGAGGTTGGAATGGGTTCAGCAGTCTTCGCAGCATTTGAAGATTCAGCTTTGTCTTTCTTCACTTTGGTCAATTTCTTGACCTCAGAGGTAGGAGTCACCTTGACCTGACTTGCAACTGGTTTGGTCTTCTTGGGTGCTATCTTCACCTTAGCTATCTTATCAGCTTTGGTGGCTGTGGGACACTTACTTGCAATATGATCGGTAAGTCCACAGTGATAACATTTCCTATAACTAAAATTAGTTCTAGGACCACTTGAGTGCTGAGCTTTTAATTTGGAATTAGAAGTGCCAGCACCAAGTACACTATTGGTTTTTGAAATAGGACGAACATTCAGTTCTTCAGATTTCTTACCAAGGACATCTACTCTGAGTCTAGGAGTAGGTCGCTGAACTGATCCAGAGGTCTGATTTCTAGAACCAGATGAATGAATCACTAAGGCTTTGGAAGCATTCAGCTTAGGTACTAAAGTACCCTTCTGAGGATTTTGATAAATTACAATTCCTTTACCTTTGTCTTTAGAGACAGAGGTAGGTTTTGAATAAACCATTTTCTCCTTACCTTTTGAGGTAGGAGTTTCCTCAGGGAGTGGTGTAATCGACGAGGAGCACTGAGATGAAGAAGTGTCAGCTATTGAGGATACGAACGTTCCAAATTTAAGCATTGAACGTTCAGTGGTTGGTATTGGAGTATCATATTTATAACCCAGACCACGTTTATCACTCAGAGGAATCTGAGCCTTAATTATCTCAGTGATCTTTGTTGAAGAATTACACCATCCTTCAACAGTAGCTTGTTCAGCTTTTAATGCAGCGATAGCTTCCGCTCGTTCGATTTTGACTAGCTGATTTAAATGGACTTGATCTTTAAAATCTTCTTCAAATTTAGAAAGCTTTTCTATTTGAAGGTGGCAATTTTTAAGCTTTTCAGCGAGATCAAGATTTTGGTTTTCAACCACAGCTTTGCCGTTCATGGCTTCGTATAAACTTCTAGTCAGTAGTTCGATTTTACGGAGACTATCAGCTTCATCAATATTTACAATATTGGTAAAGAAGGAAGGTGATACCTGAATGGCAGATGTTGTAGTGGAGGGAATGTCTGAACTTTCTTCCTCTTCTTCAATCTTGGCCATGAGACATTGATTTGCTTCATCATCTTCAGAATCAGATGATGAGGCTTCTTCATCAGAAGCAGCCCAATCATAGTCAGCCATCAGGCCTTTTCCTTTCTTCTTAAAGCTTTTCAGCTTTGCATACTTCTCCTTCAGCTTTAAGTATTTGTCGTCTTTATTCCTTGGAACAAAGGATTTCTTTGTAAAAGCTGAAGGTCTCATGATTTTCTTTGACCTGCACTCGTTAGCGAAATGACCTGTCTTTTCGCAGTTGAAACAAGTAGCAGTAGCCTTATCAACAAAAGCTGATGACTTAGGCTTGTCAGCTATAGAAAGAGTTTTGTTCTTTCTAAACATTTTCTTCTTGGCGAATCTCCTGAACTTTTTAGTTAGGAGAGCCAAGGATTCATCATCTGAAGAATCAGAATCTGATGACCTTTCAGAGTTACTTTCTAACTCAGTGATAGTGACCACGGGTCGCTGAGTAGAAGGTTCCTCTGAGATTAAAGCAACGGGGGTGCTTTTGGAATCTTTTACAAGATTCTTCTTAAGATGGCTAGATTGCTCATGATTCAGCAATGTGCCATATAAGGTAGCAAGTGTCATTGATCTTAGATCTTTTGACAGCTTGAGACACATGGAATAATTGTCCCAGCTTTCAGGTAAACATTCTAAAAACTTTGTCAGTACTTCAAAGTTTGAATATTCCTTACCAACCGTTTTTAGATCTATAATTAAGCAGTTAAAACGTTGATGTACTTCAGAGAGAGTTTCATTCTTACCAGAGATGAAACTTTCGTATTGTCTTACCAGGTTGATCTTTCTTGAATCCTGGACTTCAGACGTTCCTTCATACTGAACACATATTGTGTCCCACATGGATTTTGAGGATTTCAGGTTCATGACGGAATGGTAGACTTCGTCAGGAAGGGCCATGGATAGTATGGATCTGGCTTTTGTATCTATAGCCACTTTCTTCTTGTCTTCATCGGTCCAATGATGGATTTCCTTTGGAATCAGCCTTTCTGGAATAGCAGCTCTAGTTGCAGTGGCTGGAACGGAAGGATCAATCGTTACAGGGATGTGTGGACCGTTTTCAAGATAGTAAGGTATAGTAGGGTCTACACCTTCTAAGAAGAGTGTCATCCTATTTTTCCATAAGTTGAAGTTATCTCTGGAAAATCTAGGGGGTTTTGCAAGAGAACCATTGTCTATATAGTGAGTGTTTGTGTTTGAGTTGGCCATTTTCAGATAATAGCTAGGAAGAGAAAAATCTTAGATTAGATCTTGTTTATGAGTTTAAACAAATCTGCTCTGATACCACTTGTTGGTCCCGAAAGGCTTAAACAAGTTTGTAGAAGGGGGGGTTGAATACAAACACACTATTTTACTTTTCTAAATTGTTTATTGATAAATCATTAACAATTTACAGCTTGTTGCGGAAACAAGATTAAGGATAAACCTAAATCTAAACAAGTTGGAACACTAAGGTTTCTTGCACTAAGAAAGATATGGAGATTACTAATAAAATCCTATCTTGAGAGAGATTTGAACTTGTCCAGAGTTAGCAAGTTACTTCAAATGAAGTGAGTTCATCTCTTTATATACTGCATGCATTTAATGCAATTCAATATACACTTTACACGTGTCATCAGCGGATTGGTTGCATGTCATTGACCTTTGTTGACAACCTTAGTAGCCGCATGAATGAACAGTGTAGTATCAGAGTGGTTGTACGATTTCAGATTTTCGGAGGTTCTTTTCTGACATTTCGTATGGTGGCGTGCAAGGGAGGTTAAGACAAAAGTACTTTGTACGGAGGACTTCATGATCAGCTTTCGTTGATTCAGCGATTATCATTTACTATTCAGCGAATGATAAAGTTCAGCGATAGCTGAAGTCTTGTACTTGATACTTCACGTTGAGTGGACAAATCTGAGTCTTCGCTGATCCGCATCAGTTCATTAGGAGACTTGTCGCTGGTTCTTGAGCTTGATCTTCGACTTCAGCGTAGAACCTTTGTTGACGTGAATCTTGTCTTCAGGAATCATAAGTAAACAACTAACTTATCAGCGATCACCATAAGGACTGAACAGACTCAGCGATATGGTGAACAGTGTTCGCTGAATGTTTAATCTAAAAGTGCGAGAGTTCCTATCAGCAATACTGTAAGATCTTAGTACTTATCAGCGATAGTGAAACTCTGATACATATTGTTTACTTACAATTTTCACTAAGTATTTAAGATAGGGTCATTATCAAATCACTGAGGGTTTGGATCAACAGACAAATATGCAAATCTGAAGGAAAAATATGCAAAGCTGAAAAGCTTTAAGAAGAAAGGCAAAGGCTTTATGGCCAACTATGATTGGGCTGCTTCTGATGAAGAAGAATCATCATCTGATTCTGAAGATGATGAAGCCAATCTCCGCCTTATGGCTAAGATTGAAGATGAGGAAGAAAGTTCAGACATTCCCTCCACTTCAACCTCTGCTATTCAGGTATCGCCTTCTTTCTTTACCAATATTGCAAATATTGATGAAGCTGATAGTCTCCGTAAGATCAATATCTTGACTAGAAGTTTATACGAAGCCATGAACGGCAAAACTGTGGTTGAAAACCAAAACCTTGATCTCGCTGAACAGCTTAAAAACTTTCACCTTCAAATATAAAAGCTTTCTAAAATTGAAGTAGATTTTAAAGATCAAGTATATTTAAATCAGCTAGTCAAAATCGAACGAGCAGAAGCTATCGCTGCATTAAAAGCTGAAAAAGCTATTGTTGAAGGGTGGTGTAATTCTTCAACAAAGATCACTGAGATAATTAAGTCTCAGATTCCCTGAGTGATAAACATGGTTTGGGTTACAGATATGAGACTCCAAAACCAACCACTGAGCGTTCAATGCTTAAATTTGGAACGTTCGTATCCTCAGTCGCTGATACTTCATCTTCTCAGTGCTCCTCGTCCATTACACCAATCCCTGAGGAAACTCCTACCTCCTCAAAAGGCAAGGAGAAAATGGTTTATCCAAGACCTACCTCTGTCTCGAAAGATAAAGGAAAAGGAATTGTTATTTACCAAAATCCTCAGAAGGGTACTTTAGTACCTAAGCTGAATGCTTCTAAAGCTTCAGTGACCTATCCCTCTGGTTCTAGAAATCAGATCTCTGGATCTATTCAGCATGGATCTATTCAGCGTTCTACTCCTAGACTCAGAGTGGATGTCTTTGGTAAGAAAGCTGAAGAACTGAATGTTCATCCCATTTCTAAAACCAATAGTTTACTTGGTGCTGGCACTTCAAATTCGAAATTAAAAGCTCAGCATTCAAATGGTCCTAGAACTACTTTTACTTATAGGAAATGTACTGTGGACTTACCGATCATATTGCTAGTAAGTGCCCCACAGCCACCAAAGTTGAAAAGATATCTAAGGTGAAGATTGCCCCCAAGGCAAAGAAGACCAACCCTGGTGCAAATCAGGTCAAGGTTACCACTAAGGTTAAGAAATTGACCAAAGTGAAGAAAGACAAAGCTGAATCTTCAAATGCTGCGAAGACCGCTGAACCTTCCATTCCAACTACTTCCACTGACAAATGTGTATACATGGTTAAGTGGGTACCCAAGCAAAACTAATCTTCCTTTGTAAATGCAGGTTAAGAAGGGTATATGGTATCGCGATAGCGGATGCTCTAGACATATGACTGGAAAGAAAAGCATGCTCGTTGAATACAAGGAAGAGAAGGGTCCCTCTGTGACTTTTGGTGGAAATGGAAAAGGACATACCCGAGGGTATGGTGTACTTTCAATTGGTACAACCTCCTTTAGAAGAGTCGCATATGTTGAAGGGCTGAAGCATAATCTTCTGAGCATCAGTCAGCTTTGCGACAAGGATAACAAAGTGATTTTCACTAAGGAATCCTGCTTTGTCACTGACAAAAAGGAGAAGATAGCTCTCAGCGGTTATCGTTTGGAAAATGTTTATGTAATAAACATGGACCCAACAACCACTGAGAACTCCTGTTTCTTCTCAAAGGCCTCATCTGATGTCAAATGGCTATGGCATAAGAGGCTCTCTCATCTCAACTTCAAGACACTGAATACTCTTTCTTCAAAAGAGTTAGTCACTGGTCTACCTCGACATTCATACGCCAAAGAGTCTTTATGTTCAGCGTATGAAAAAGGGAAGCAGACCAAGGCAAGCTTTAAGTCAAAGCAAGTCTCCTTAGTGTCATCTCCTCTACAACTACTCCATACGGATTTGTTTGGCCCTGTTAACAAACAATCCATCGCTGGAAAGAAATATACGCTGGTCATAGTTGATGAATTCTCTCGTTACACATGGGTAATGTTTCTCCGTTCTAAGAGTGACACCCTTGAAGAACTCATCACCTTTGTTTGGAAGATGGAAACCCTGAACAATTTGACCGTTCGCTCAATAAGGAGTGATCATGGGACTGAATTCAAAAACAGTTCTCTTGATTCCTTCTTTGAGAGTAAGGGTATTTCTCACAACTTTTCTTCAGTGAGAACACCGCAACAAAATGGAGTCGCTGAAAGAAGAAATAGAACAATTATTGAAGCTGCACGTTCAATGCTCAGCGATTCTCACCTGCCTACTTAGTTTTGGGCAGAAGCTGTCAACACTGCTTGTTTTACGCAAAACAGGTCGCTGATAGTCAAAAGATTCAATAAAACATCTTATGAACTTTTTCATGGGAGAAAGCCTTCAATTAGCTTTCTTCACATCTTTGGATGTCAGTGTTTCATACTGAACAACAGAGATGCCCTTGGAAAGTTTGATCCAAAGGCTGATGATGGAATCTTTCTTGGATATTCTTCAATATCCAAAGCCTTCAGAGTCTTCAATCGTAGAAGACAAACTGTAGAAGAAACAATTCACGTCACGTTTGACGAATCCCGTTCAGCGAACTCTAAACCGTCCGCTGATACTGAAGAACTGAATCAATGGATGTTTTCTCATCTTGGTGATTCAGAAGATATTCCCACTACTCGTGCTCATACAGTTGAAAATGATGGTCCTACTATCATTCCAAACATGCAGAATAGTGAAGCTGAAACATCATGGGTCTCAGCTGTTCCTATAAACACTATACCTGCTGCTGAACCAAATGTCTCAGACATTCCATCTATCTCTCAGCAATCAGTAAATGAAATGACAAATGCAAGCATTCCTCTCTTAGCTGATACTCCAGAAGTTGCTGAAGCCTCATCTTCAGCTCCTCCAGTTCAGACTGAGTCAACGACGTATGCTCCTGCTCAGCGATGGACTGTCAATCACCCAATCGATCAAATTCTTGGTGATCCCAACGCTGGTGTTCAGACTCGACGAAGTGCAGGTAATATTTGCTTAGTTGTTAACTTTATTTCTCTAACTGAACCAAAGAAAATAGATGATGCCCTCAGAGATCCAAACTGGGTCAGCGCTATGCAAGAAGAGCTGACAGAATTCGAAAGAAATAAAGTTTGGAAACTTGTTCGAAGACCAACTGACAAAACAGTGATAGGCACTAAATGGGTCTATCGAAACAAGTTGGACGAACATGGAACTGTAACCCGCAACAAGGCTCGACTTGTTGCTCAGGGATACAGACAAGAGGAAGGCATAGATTATGACGAAACATTTGCTCCAGTAGCAAGATTAGAATCAATTCGTCTATTCTTAGCATACGCTGTACACAAGGACTTCACAGTATATCAGATGGATGTTAAGTCAGCATTTCTGAATGGAAAGCTGAATGAAGAAGTCTATGTGGAACAACCTCCAGGATTCTCAGATCCTAAGCGTCCAGGTTATGTTTATAAACTGGATAAGGCACTTTATGGCTTGAAGCAAGCTCCACGTGCATGGTATGACACTTTTTCCACTTATCTCCATATTGAAAAATTCGAGTGAGGTAAAATCGACAAAACTCTATTTTTTAGAATAGTAAATGGTCATATCATTCTTGTTCAAATATATGTTGATGACATTATATTTGGTTCTACTAACCCTGAGCTTTGTACTCGTTTCGCTGATAGGATGAAAGATGAGTATAAAATGAGTATGATGGGTGAGCTAACGTATTTCCTTGGTCTACAGATAAAGCAAACTGAGAAAGGAACTTTCATAAACCAAGGAAAGTATGTTAAAGATATGCTGAAAAAATTCAACTTAACTCAAAGTTCAGCTATGAAAACCCCTATGGCACCTCCGCTGATACTTGACAAGGATACTAATGGTATTCCTGTTAATGTCTCGTTGTACCGTGGGATGATCAGCTATCTTTTGTATCTTACAGCTAGACGACCCGATATTATGTACGCAACATGTTTGTGTGCACGATATCAAGCTGAACCTAAGGAATCTCATATGATCGCTGTAAAGCGGATCTTTCGATACCTTAAGGGTACTGCAAATCTAGGTCTTTGGTATCCCAAAGATTCAGGTTTTGACCTAACCGCCTATTCAGATAGTGATTTTGCAGGTTGCAAATTGGATAGGAAAAGCACCACAGGAGGATGTCAGCTCCTGGGTGGAAAGCTAGTGAGTTGAACAAGTAAAAAGCAAAACTCAGTGTCCACCTCCATAGCTGAAGCTGAGTATGTAGCCGCTGGAAGATGTTGTTCTCAGGTCTTGTGGATGAGAAATCAACTACTAGACTATGACCTTCAGTTCTCAAAAATTCCAATCTGTTGCGACAGCACAAGTGCCATCGCTATAGCAAATAATCCAGTGCTACACTCAAAGACGAAACACATAGAAATCAGATATCATTTTATCAGAGATCATGTGATGAATGCTGATATAGAACTTCATTTTATCCCAACTGATTATCAGTTAGCTGATTTATTCACCAAACCTCTTGATGAGAAAAGATTCAACTTTCTCATCAGCGGGCTTGGAATGCTGAACTATGAAGAATAACATCTTCAGCGGTTCACATTAATCAGCGAAAGGATAAAATCAACTTGTATAACCTATTCCATCATCTTTTCTCTGAATAAACTTGATTCGCTGATATCAAGGTATATTTTTCTCTCTCTGAAAATCGTATGAAAATGCAAGATTTCAAAACAAATTACATCGCTGAATATCTCTTCCTTAACAGCGATACTTTGAAATTTCTAAAAACCTTCACTGATATTTCTATTCAGTGCTTCATGTTTTTCAAAAGAGTCCCTGAGCTTTCAAAACCTCAGAGACATCCTAAAAGAATATGAAAGGACAGTTGTGACGTCATTGCAACGGATAAGCCCTGGCACGTTCTTCTTTCTGACACACGTTTGCACGTTTCGTTTACCATCCAATCAAATACAAACACGTGTCCGTGTCATGATGAAAAACTTTCCCGCTCAAGTTTTTCTCTCTCTAAAATCTTTCTATATAAACAACTTCATTGTTTATATTTTCCTTTTACGCGAACAATCTTCCTCCGCAAGAAAGAATTCACTGTTGCATTTGTGCTCTCAAAAACTTCAAGAACTGTTCATCATCTTCTTCATCAAACATCGAAGGTTAATAATGTTCTTACTTTTTACAAAATGCTTATAACTTGTTTCTGATCTTCTCATTGTTTTAACAAGATCAAACAAAAGAACTTCTCAAAAATAAAATCATTTCTTTCATGATTTTTTGAACACAACCTTTCATGGTTGTTCTTCAAGTTTTAAATGCAAAAATCTTAAACTTGTTCTTCATTCATTTCCAGAATATCTCTCTTCAAAGAAACTGGAAAACAAGACTAAATGGGTTTACATTTCGTTTTTCAAAAACAAGAAAACCCTAATCTTCATTAAGACATTTTTGTCTGAATGAAATGGACAAAATTTGAACCATCTTATTGGAAAATCTTTCCACATTAAGATAATTCTTATTTGTTAACATCTTTGGTTGAACTGATAATACAGAAATGGCCTCTGCTGACATTTCTACCGCTGAGAAAACCTCTGCTGATGCTGCTAAGGAATTGGAGATAATCAAGGCTCCTCAGGTCAAGTTCTCTCTGGAAGAACTAGATTGGACCAAGGTCAACAACCTGTATGCGCTTCTCGAGTTTCCTCCTCGAAAGCAAGTCACACATCTCAATGATGCTGTGAGCTTCCTGAAGAATTGCTGTCTTTCAACAGCCCTGACTATTACACCTCCTGCCAATCAACTTTTACTATCCCAGTTCTGGTATTCTGCCAGACACTCTCAGCTACCATCCGCCAAAGATCCCTCGAAAACAATAGACTGTATTCTCTGTGATACAAGTTTTGGCATGTTCAAAATCACCCCTGCCATAATTCGCAAATCCCTGAAATTTCCCTTAGCCACAAAAGAAAAACCTTTTGTTCCTTTCCCTGACCACAAGAGACCCGCTGACAGGGAAGCCATCACTGCATTTCTTGATGCAATGGGCTACGTATGGGAAACTGGGAGAGACAAGAAGCCCGAGAAGAAGCTGACCCTGATAAAGAAATCAAAAATGCCCAGCGAGATGAACTTCATCTTCGCTCATTTAATCAGCTGCATGACTGCCAAGACCGGCTCCTCTGACCAAGCCGCTCAACCTCAGCAAGCAATGGGATACGCTCTGCCGAAAGGTCTACACATAGACTGGGCATCAATAATCTATGATGACCTAGTGCAAAGGATTGACTCTGCCGCTGACAGACCTCCATGGGTTCCATACCCCCGATTCATCATCGCCGTCTTCCAGACAGGCCTGAAGGACAGCTACCCGAAAGAGGGTGACCTGAAATTCTCTCAGGTTGGCCCTAAGGTACTCGATTTCAAACCGATGGAAAACGAGGTACGTCATTCTACCCTTTTAACTCTTCTTAACTCTACTTCTTCTATTTCTGTGGCTACTTCAGCGACAATACCCATCGCTGATACCCAGGCCACAAAATCCACTCCTTCAAGAAAAAGGAAACCCTCTACACCCCAACTTGATTCTAAAAGGATCAAGAAAACAAAGGAGCAACCCCAGCAATCTCATGCTGAAGACTCCTTAGCTCATCTTAAAGAGCTGAAGGAAAGTTCTGTGGTACGCTCTGCCACACCTGAACAAGCTATCCATTCCATCCCAACTTCAGCGTCTCTTAACGCTGAGGTTACAAACTTGGAACCTACCCAACCTCCTCCTATCTCTCAAAAGACTGGAGAAGAGATTCTCAGCGGATCCAACGCTAAAGTCCGTACCCATTCCAAATTCTCAACCATCGCTTCTCCCTCTCATTTATTGGATACTCCTCCAAAGATCACTGGAGATGCCATCATTCCTCCAGAAGCCAAAGCTGACGCTTCTCAAGGAATAATGACGACAGGGCCTGCAGAACTAACCATGCGTCCTCGTACCCTCGCTGACGACATGGAACACTTTACAGGACACCATGATTTCGACGAATTCATCAATCCTCCTGCAGGTATACACCAACCCATAAACACTGTAACTGAACCCCAAACTTCTGAGCTTTCCTCTGTTCATAAGTACTTATTTGTTACAGGTCCTAATTTGGGAGATCTCAACGAGTCTCTAAAGAACGTGGAGACAAAGCTGACAGGTCTCACCCCCACTCTTTCCGACAACTCTACAGCTATAACAAACGCTGGAGAGAACCTTTCAAAGCTGACGAAAGTGGTGGAAGATAAAGCCTCCAAAGAGGATTTGGAGAAGGTTGACAAAAGCCTCAGCGACTTCGTAAAGGTGCTCGCTGACATCTACACAGACTACCTCTCCATCAAAACCTCATATTCATCCATGTCCAGCGAAGTAACAACGCTGAAGACATCGGTTGGAACAATCGAGGGAGATATGTCTGCTGTAAAGACACATGTAAACTCTCTGACGACTGACTTAAGCTCTGTAAAGACTGACGTTGGTTCGATGAAGCTTATGATAGAGCAGCTATTGAACAAAGCGAATGCTCCTGTCCCTGCTCCTACTCCCGCACCTGAGAGCTTCACCCAAGCTGATCGTGATGTTCTCTTGAAGATCAATCCTGCTATATCTGGCCTAGAAGACAGAGTAGCAAAGATTGAAGTTTGTGTATTATTCTCTGGCCACGAAGACAGAGAAACTACAGCTGCTGAGTCGACCCATTCCTCCCCCATTCATCATGAAGAAGGGGGGGAGAAGAAGAACTCTGAAGACCTTCTCCTTGATGAATCTATCGAGGAGGAGAAGACTCAAGACCTCACTCTTGCTGAAGAGAGTGAGAAGACAGCTGAAGAAACCACCGTTGGACCTCAGGGAGATGAAAACCCTAAGGAAACCGAGAAGCTCGCCTCTGTATCTGAGGGGGAGCAACTTGAAGACAAAGCTGAAGAATCCGAATCTGAAGCTGAAGACGAAGAAGCCATCGATCTATCTGATGAAGAACCATCATCTTCTCCAAAGAATGATGATGACGACGACGATGATGATGACTCCTTCATTGTCAAACCTGCTCAGAGGACGATTGCTCTCAAGGGGATCTCCATAAATGAACCAACAGGGGAGCGGACCAAATCAAAGCCCTCAGCCTCTGGAGCTGAGAAAGGCAAAGGCAAAAGCGTCGCTGAAGATGACAATCTGACGATCTTGCTTGAAAAGCCGGTTTGTCAGGTACACTAAAAATCTCTTACTCCATCCCTCCTCTATCTATACACTATCAGTTCTACTACCCAAGCCTATACACTTGAACCAATTTCTTTTCTCTGATTCTACCCAAGTTCTTACTCGAAAGATCGCTGTGTTTCAGCTAGTCCTCTCCCCTGTTTGAGGATATCGCTGAAGTTTCCACAACTGCGACTTCACCAACAATAATACCAGCTGCTGCTGAAGACATAATCCCAGTCTTGGATTTGATCTCTGAGACTAATGAACCTGAAGAACAGCTACTCTCGCACAGACGCAGACCTTCCTCAGCTCCTCAAAAGCTGAGTGAAGAGGATCAGAAAAGAAGAGAGGAAATAATAAAGCAGTTCGAAGATCAACGAATAATTCTGAGGTGTGATCAACTTCCTTCCATTCCTCCAAAGTTCAAACTTTCTAAAAAGGAACTCAAGGATCACCTCAGAGCTGAACGTCTACTCGCTGAAAGAAAAGAAGCTGAAGTAAAGGACAGAGAATACGCCATCCAGCTTTCTCAACGATCAGTGAAAGACCCCAAGCTGAAAAGAGCTCCAATTGAAGTTCAACGTCAGCTCTGGGAAGACGCTGTTAATCCCTAAAGATCTAATCAAGATAGAGAAGTTGTGAATCTGTCATCTCATTCAATATGAACACTTTTACCAGCTCTCTAAGGATATGAGTTATGAGAGACTTAACCTAACAAACTACAACTAAGCTATTTATACTAAACACATTACAAGGTGTAACCAACACAATACAACTCAATACATTAACTTTGACTTTGACCTTTCTATATTTAAACCTTGAAGACATATTGCACTAACAATCTCCCCCTTGGATTCAAGGTTTAAACAAATGCGATCAGCAACCTTTAGCTTTCTTGAATCTTCGGTCTTCATCAAAGCTTGTCAAAGTCAAAACGTCATCCAATCTTCAAACAGCAAATAACGAACTTCTTTCTTCGAACAGGAGAATACGAATCTTCACACAAAGATTTTTAATACAATTAAGCACGAGTTCAAGAAAAAGAGATCACTGAAAGGATCAATCGATTTTCCTCAAACTCTTGAAGAATTCTCCCCATTTCCATTGACTCGAGAATTTCATTCTTCAGTGTCGATCTTCATAAACGCGCGAGTTCAAAAGAAAGAGATCACTGAAAGGATCAATCGATTTCTTAAAAACTCTTGAAGAATAAAACTCCCCCTATCCTTTCTTGAAACGACGTCTTCTTTCTACAAATCTCCTCGTTGACATTAAAACGAATCTTTGATTTTAAACTTTATTTGACATGAAATTGATGTAGACATTCTCCCCCTTTTTCGATGAAAGTGAGGATCACGAGCATCGAAAATCTTTTCATATTCAGTCACGAACAATCTCCCCCGACTCAAACAATTCTCCCTCTTGAAAATCACAAACAATCTTCCCATAAACGAATGATCTTGCTCCCCCTAAAAATAAGAATTATAGAGCAAATTCATTTTCTCCCCCTGAAAATTTGCATAAAATTTCATCAGTGCACAATTTACCAAACTTATATAAGGAAAATTGAATTCATTGAACGACATTTTATAACTAACAACATTTAATCATTTGATCACCAAACAAAAGAAATTCAACTTAATGAAATGTAACAGATATTTCCATCAAATGAAATCAAATGCATGCGTTTGGATTCAAAAACAAGACATCATCGCATATCGAGTTACAAAAGTTCAATTTCAACCCCTTTATAAAATCTATTTGGTGAACTAGCATGCGAAATATGATTAGCAACAAGCAAATGCACCTCTAAAACCTATAAGAATACTTTGCTCTTACTCACACTAATTTGTCCAAAACCAGAATTTTCACAAATTTACAGGTTTATCGCGACTTTGTATTTTCCCCAAGTTTCAAGATGTGTGCTCTTAGGCATCTTTTCATATTGTGCACATTGGCAACTTTTATTATGTGCTCATTGGCATCTTTTATAATCAAACAGTTTATTAAGACTAAGATACACCGTAAACGTAACTTTCTAACTGGTCCTATAGCAGGATTTGGGTCAGCCGATCCCAGACCAGTTGGCCTTAGGGGCTAGGTGACAAGCACCCCTTGGAACTTACTCTCCCGAACCAGAAAGGCTACATCGATATACCTTAATCCCATCTGTACCAGTAGAACATGGCTTTCTACCTGGTTCTATAGCAGGATTTGGGTCAGCCAATCCCAGATCAGTTGATCTTAGGGGCTAGGTAATGAGTACCCCTTGGGACTTAATCTCCCAAACCAGATAGGCCACAGGCACAGACTATCAAACTGAATGATTTTATTATATATATATATATATAATTTTTTTTATTTTTTTTGTTTTTATTATTATTATTATAGCATCTCAATCACTTGGTTCAAAAACGTAGTGCTTCTCCCATATTTTCGTTTCCATTCATGATTAAGACGAATAGGCTTTGTGAGCATTGTATTCTAAATAAGTCTAGATTTACACAATTTTGCACTTGTATCAAAATCTCAAACATGTTTCGCTGACCTTTCGACTTATTTTAGAAGCGAAAGTAGAAACAAATATAACTCCGACGATACAAAAATGCTCGTAAAATCATCCTTAACACACATTTTATTCATTGAATGAAAAATTGAAGAATTTCACTTCATTGAATTAAATTTGTGAAGGTTCAAATTTTCAACGTTAGTAGAAATAAAATATAACACAATGTTACCTATTTATTACTTGATTTGAAAAACAAAAAGATATGGCAGTTAAAGTTCAAAAAGATATCACCTGATAAGTACGAGTTCTAAACTGATTTGTTTAGAAGTCATAGCCTTTGAAGTACGGGTTCTAAACTGATTTGTTTAGAAGCCATTACCGTTGAAGTGCGGGTTTTGAACTGATGTGTTCAAAAACCATAAAACTTTGAAATCCGGGTTCTAAACTGATGTGTTTAGAAACCATTATCGTTGTGGCACGGGTCCTGAACTGATGTATTCAGAAGCCAATACCGTTGAAGTGCGGGTTTTGAACTGATGTGTTCAAAAACCATTAACTTTGAAATCCGGGTTCTAAACCGATGTGTTTAGAAACCATTAACGTTGAAGTACGGGTTCTGAACTGATGTATTCAGAAACCAAAAACGTTGAAGTACGGGTTCTGAACTGATGTATTCAGAAACCATTAACGTTGAAGTACGGGTTCTGAACTGATGTATTCAGAAACCAAGTAAAGTTTCCGCATCTCAAAGATCACGATGGCTTATCAAGTTTCAGTTAATCTTCCTCCGATGCTTAACAAATTCACATCTAAAAAAAATAAAAAAATAAAAAATAAAAAAAATAAAAATAAAAAAATAAAAAAATAAAAAAAAATTATATATATATATATATAATTTTTTTTTAGATGTGAATTTGTCATTAATCACATGTATATAAAAAAAATAGAAAACTCCCTGAAAATATGTGATGTTCAATGTCTTCTTGAATGCACAAGTACTTCATCTTCCGAGAGTTCAACGTTTGTCTCTAAATCTGCAAAACAGATTAAGTAGATTTTGGTACCCAACGAGTCTTGGGTCCTGACACGTTAAGCGGAGCTCTATAAAAAGGAAAATGGTATGTACCATACCAATATTGAACATAATTATTATTAACAAAATCATTATTTCCGCAATAAGAATTAACAAAAGAATTAACTTTCGTTGTAAAATTCTTATTTGGAAATGATGATTTTGGTACATCTTTTCCAGGAAATTTACCTTTTACCTTCCATTGCATGTTGACTCTTTTGTAGGAAGGAAGATCAGCATAGTATTTGGAAGACATATCCACAGAATGCTCGTAGAAGATGTTAGAAGGACGCATCGGACATTCTGAAAAATACTCGGAGTTGTTGAACGACCTCACTTTGTCTTTTAAGGCATTTCGTTCCTTTGTCATCAACTCGAGCTTCTTCCGAATATCACAATTCACCTTCTTTTCCTTCATGATATCTGTAGATAAACCCGCCAAATTCTTCGTGAGTTTCTGAATCTCTTGCTGAAATGTCTTCCTCTCTTTAGAAAAATCGTCTTTAATACACCTGGCCTGAAAATCAGCTTTCTTCATCTTTTCAAGCTCTCTTCTTTCCAAATCCAACTCCTCTTGCAGTTCAGAAACTTTCTCTGAAAGCTTCCCATTCTTCACTTCAAACTCTTTCCTTTTAACCTCAAACTCGGCTCTTTCCTTCTCCACCTTTTGCTTCTCTAAAAATAATACTTTCTGAAAATCTGAGTTCTGCTTTGAAAGTCTTTGGAATTGGAGTTCAAAAGGTTTGTTATCTTCACAAGCTTTAGTCTTCATCTTCAATTCCTTTTCAAGATCCGAAATTCTTAGAGCTAGACCCTCTCTTTCTTTCTTATGTTCTTCTCTTTCCATATCCAAAAGATTTTGCATCTCTTGCAACTTCTTTGTAAGCTCGATAATCTTCTCTTTATCATCTTCCCTTTCAACTTTCTTCTCTTCTTTTCTCTTGAATTCAACCTTTGATCCATGCATAAGCTTCGTTAATTCATTCCACAAAAGCATTGGATTGTTTTTGAAAGCTTCAACGCGTTTATAAATGTGATGTGGAAGTTTGGAAATAACAAGGATCAAATATAATGTTGCATCTTTATCAGCTCTCTTCCGATATATCTCTTCTTTAGTAAAATCTTCTTCCCGTTTATAAAGGATCAACGGGCCTTCGGTGAAAGATTTTATCATTAAATCTCCATTTTCTCTTCTCGAAATGAAATCCATGAATTCGACCGTCCATTTCACAAAATCTGAATCCTTGTTAAGCATCGGAGGAAGATTAACTGAAACTTGATAAGCCATCGTGATCTTTGAGATGCGAAAACTTTACTTGGATTCTAAAAACCTTCAAAGGATGATGAACTTGCGAAAAGTTATATGAGTCTTGCGAAAACCACTATGAGTCTTGCGAAAAGTATACGAAAAATCCCAAAAACGTCTGAAATCTGAAAACCTCTGCACGAAACTTCACAGATATGCTCGAAATTGCAGTCTGAATGTACTTTCTTCACACAACAATAACTGAAAACGTCTGAATTTCAATCCTTTTAGATCGAGCAGAACCTCAAAAACGAACTCCAAAAATCTCACAAAACTTCAAAATTGATCTTGAAATCCTTCGAATTAGCTCTCGATTCTTGAATAAGAATTATTCTTCACACAAAAACGAATCCAAAGAACCAATTCACGAACGAATTCGATCAAAAATCACCAAAATTTGATAAAATCTCAAGAAAACGAGATTTTCTTGAAAAAATCAAGAAAATCTTCTTGAAAAATCCTCAAATTCTACTGATTGATCAACAAAATTCTTCCCTGAATCTTGATCCTGCTCTGATACCAATTGTTAATCCCTAAAGATCTAATCAAGATAGAGAAGTTGTGAATATGTCATCTCATTCAATATGAACACTTTTACCAGCTCTCTAAGGATATGAGTTATGAGTTATGAGTTATGAGAGACTTAACCTAACAAACTACAACTAAGCTATTTATACTAAACACATTACAAGGTGTAACCAACACAATACAACTCAATACATTAACTTTGACTTTGACCTTTCTATATTTAAACCTTGAAGACATATTGCACTAACAGACGCCAAGAAGATAACTGAAGAAAAGAGAACTGTGTCTCAGTCTACTTTAGCCTGGTGCAAAGAAAAGGTAAATTTCAGATATCGACCTTCCAAAATCATCAATGTATTCATCACTGGAAGAACAACCCTAGTTTCAATCGCTGAAGTCGAGATATTCAGAGAAAATGGGCAGTACTAAAAGTTCTATGCTGAAGCCATAACGAAGTACGGTCTCTCTGAATGGTTGGAGATCAGGTTAGCCATCCAGAAGTCTCAGTCGAAGTACAAGGAAAATGTTGAAAAGCTGATCCACAAACAAATCGACTTAGTCTACTCCTGTGTGGATATTCCTCCTCCTCCTCCTCTCGAAAGTCAGAAAAAAAGGCCTCAGCGAAGAAGAAGAAATCTAAATCTTCAAATGATGGTCCTATTATACAAAATGAAACAGGTATTGGTTTTTCACGTGCTGAAGTCCTTGGTCCTGATCCTGATCTTTCCATTTTTGACACATCTCTTCCTCTTGGTGAGACTTTCATCCCTGGCAAAGTCTTAAGCGAACCCTACGGGATATTTTTCCTTGACTACGATGGTGGAAAGCGTTTTCAACGCATCTCTGAGCTTCCCATCACTCCCATCGAACAGCTGAAAGATCTTATCTACTGGTGTGATTTTTGAAATGACCCTCAGGCACGACATCTGAAACCCTTGATTTTTGAAGAAGCGTTGATCAAAAGAAAACAAGGTATAACCGTTCCTGACTGGATGATTCCCACATCAATGACCCTTGATGAACTTCTCATTAAGGAAGAATCCTTTATAAGCTGATATGATCGCACATTTCTCTATTGTATCAGTTATTCTTTTGTACTTGTAATTTATTTCGCTTGTACTTGTAATCTTTCCTTTCCCCTTTGTAACCTGATTCAAAGTTTTAAAGAAAGATTTCAGCGAAAGTACTTTACTCCATCAGTACAAAAAAGATCCCAGAAAACAGTAAAAGGGAAAAATATTTTATGAGTTCTTTTTATCCTTATGTTTTCATTAAATAGCAATTTTCTTTGTTGCTATGTCATAATCAAATAGGGGGAGATTGTTGATCCAAACCCTCATTGATTTGATAATGACCCTCTCTTATATACTTAGTGAAAATTGTAAATAAACAATATGTATTAGAGTTTCACTATCGCTGATAAGTACTAAGATCTTACAGTACCGCTGATAGGAACTCTCGCTCTTTTGATTAAACATTCAGCGAATATTGTTCACCATTAATGCTCTGAGTCTGTTCAGTCATTATGGTGATCGCTGATAAGTTAGTTGTTTACTTATGATCCCTGAAGACAAGTTTCACGTCAACATAGGTTCTACGCTGAAGTCGAAGATCAAGCTAAAAGAACCAGCGACAAGTCTCCTAATGAACTGATGTGGATCAGCGAAGACTCAGATTTGTCCACTCAACGTGAAGTATCAAGTACAAGACTTCAGCTATCGCTGAACTTTATCATTCGCTGAATAGATAATGATAATGCTCTGAATCAACGAAAGCTGATCATGAAGTCCTCCGTACAAAATACTTTTGTCATAACCTCCCTTGCACGACTTCGTACGAAATGTCAGAAAAGAACCTTCGAATGTCTGAAATCGTACAACCACTCTGATACTACACTATTCATTCATGCGGCTACTAAGGTTGTCAACAAAGGTCAATGACATGCAACCAATCCGCTGATGACACGTGTAAAGTGTATACTGACTTGCATTAAATGTATGCAGTATATAAAGAGATGAACTCACTTCATTTGAAGTAACTTGCTAACTCTGGACAAGTTCAATCTCTTGTCTCAAGATAGGTTATTATTAGTAATTTTCTTATCTCTCTTAGTGCAAGAAACCTTAGTGTTCCAACTTGTTTAGATTTAGGTTTATCCTTAATCTTGTTTCTGCAACAAGCTGTAAATTGTTAATGATTTATCAATAAACAATTTAGAAAAGTAAATTTGTTTGTTTGTATTCAACCCCCCCCCCCCCCCTTCTACAAACTTGTATAGGCCTTCGGGACCAACACCCCCCCCTTCTACAAACTTGTATAGCCCTTCGGGACCAACAAGTGGTATCAGAGCAGATTTGTTTAATCACATAAACAAGATCTAATCTATACTAAGATTTCTCTTCCTTGCTATTTCTGAAAATGGCTACCAACACAAACACAAACTATATTGACAATGGTTCTCTTGCAAACCCCCCTAGATTCTCCAGAGATAATTTTAATCTATGGAAAAATAGGATGATTCTCCTCTTAGAAGGTGTAGACACTACTATGCCTTATTATCTTGAAAACGGCCCATATATTCCTGTAAGAATTGATGCTGCAGTTCCAGCCGCTGAGAATAGACCTGCTATTCCAGAAAGGCTGATTCCTAAAGAAATTCATATGTGGACTGACGAAGATAAGAAGAAAGTGGCTATCGACACCAAAGCCAGATCCATACTCTCCATGGCTCTTCCTGACGAAGTCTACCATTCCGTCATGAACCTGAAAACCTCAAATGCTATGTGGGACACAATCTGTGTTCAGTATGAAGGTACTTCTGAAGTCCATGACTCTCGAAAGATCAACCTCGTAAGACAGTATGAAAGCTTCATTTGTGGTAAGAATTAAACTCTCTCTGAAGTACACCAACGTTTTAACTGTTTAATAATAGATCTGAAAACTGTTGGTAAGGAATATTCTAACTTTGAAGTGCTGACAAAGTTTTTAGAATGTTTACCTGAAAGCTGGGACAGTTATTCTATGTGTCTCAAGTTATCAAAGGATCTAAAATCAATGACCCTTTCTACCTTATATGGCACGATGCTGAATCATGAGCAATCGAGTCATCTTAAGAAGAATCTTGTAAAAGATTCCAAAAGCACCCATGTTGCTTTAATCTCAGAGGAACCTTCCACTCAGCGACCCTCGGTCACTATCACTGAGTTGGAGAGTAACTCTGAAAGGTCATCAAATTCTGACTCTTCAGATGATGATGAATCGTTGGCTCTCCTCACTAAAAAGTTCAGGAGATTCACCAAAAAGAAAATGTTCAGAAAGAATAAACCTCTTTCCATTACTGACAAGCCAAGATCATCAGCTCCTGTTGATAAGGCTACTCCTACTTGTTTTAACTTTGAAAAGATAGGACATTTCGCTAACGATTGCAGGTCAAAGAAAGTCTCTAGACCCTCAGCTTTTCCAAAGAAAAACTTTATTCCCAGGAATAGAGATGACAAATACGCCAAGCTGAAAGAAAAGTATGCGAAGCTGAAAAGCTTTAAGAAGAAAGGCAAAGGCCTGATGGCTAACTTTGATTGGGCTGCCTCTGATGAAGAAGAATCATCATCTGACTCTGAAGATGATGAAGACAATCTCTGTCTTATGGCCAAGATTGAAGATGAGGAAGAAAGTTCAGACATTCCCTCCACTTCAACCTCTGCAACTCTGGTATCACCTTCTTTCTTTACCAATATTGCAAATATTGATGAAGCTGATAGTCTTCGAAAGATCGATCTCTTGACTAGAAGTTTATATGAAGCCATGAATGGCAAAACAATAGTTGAAAATCAAAACCTTGATCTCGCTGAACAGCTTAAAAACTGTCACCTTCAAATAGAAAATCTTTCTAAAATTGAAGAAGATTTTAAAGATCAAGTTCACCTAAATCAGCTAGTCAAAATCGAGCGCGAAGAAGCTATCGCTGCATTAAGAGTTGAAAAAGCTACTGTTGATGGATGGTATAATTTATCAACAAAGATCACTGAGATAATTAAGTCTCAGATTCCCCTGAGTGATAAACGTGGTCTTGGTTACAAAGCTGATCTTCTAGAACCAACCACTGATCGTTCCATGCACTTAGTTGGAACTTTCGTATCCTCAGTCGCTGATACTTTATCCTCTCAGTGTTCCTCTTCTAGACCGCCTATCCCTGAGGAAACTCCTACCTCTGTCTTTAAAGATAAAGGTAAAGGAATTGCTTTTAACCAAAATCCTCATAAGGGTATCTTTATACCTAAGCTGAATGCTTCTAAAGCTTCAGTGACCTATCCCTCTGGATCAAGGAATCAGATCTTTGAATCTACTCAGCGTGGATCTATTCAGCGATCTACTCCTAGAATCAGAGTGGATGTCCTTGGTAAGAAATCCGAAGAACTGAATGTTCCTCCCATTTCTAAAGCCAATAGCTTATTTGGTGCTGGTCCTTCTAATTCAAAATCAAAAGCTCAGCATTCAAATGGTCCTAGAACTACTTTTAGTTATAGGAAATATTATCACTGTGGACTTACTGATCATATTGCTAGCAAGTGCCCTACAGCCACCAAAGCTGAAAAGATAGCTAAGGTGAAGATCATTGCCCCCAAGGCAAAGAAGACCACTGAGGTTAAGAAATTAACCAAAGTGAAGACTGACAAAGCTGAATCTTCAAATGCTGCGAAGACTGCTGAACCTTCCATTCCAACTACTTCCACTGACAAACGTGTATACATGGTTAAGTGGGTACCCAAGAAAAACTAATCTTCCTTTGTAATGCAGGTTAAGAAGGGTATCTGGTATCTCGATAGCGGATGCTCTAGACACATGACTGGAAAGAAAAGCCTGCTCGCTGAATACAAGGAAGAGAAGGGTCCCTCTGTGACTTTTGGTGGAAATGGAAAAGGACATACCCGAGGGTTTGTTGTACTCTCAAATGGTACAACAACCTTCAGAAGAGTCGCATATGTTGAAGGGCTGAAGCATAATCTTCTAAGCATCTGTCAGCTTTGCGACATGGATAACAAAGTAATCTTTACCAAGGAATCCTGCTTTGTCGTTGACAAAAAGGAGAAGATAGCTCTCAGCGGTTATCGTTTGGAAAATGTTTATGTAATAAACATGGACTCAACAACCACTGAGAACTCCTGTTTCTTCTCAAAAGCCTCATCTGATGTCAACTGGCTATGGCATAAGAGGCTCTCTCATCTAAATTTCAAGACACTAAACACTCTTTTTTCAAAAGAGTTAGTCACTGGTCTAACTCAACACTCATACGCCAAAGAATCTTTATGTTCAGCGTGTGAGAAAGGGAAGCAGACCAAAGCAAGCTTTAAGTCAAAGCAAGTCTCCTCAGTGTCATCTCCTCTACAACTTCTCCATATGGATTTGTTTGGCCCTGTTAACAAACAATCCATCGCTGGAAAGAAATATACGCTGGTCATAGTTTATGAATTCTCTCGATATACATGGGTTATGTTTCTCCGTTCTACGAGTGACACCCCTGAAGAACTCATCACCTTTGTTCGGAAGATGGAAACCCTGAACAACTTGACCGTTCGCTCAATAAGGAGTGATCATGGGACTGAAATCAAAAACAGTTCTCTTGATTCCTTCTTTGAAAGTAAGGGTATTTCTCACAACTTTTCATCAGTGAGAACACCGCAACAAAATGGAGTCGCTGAAAGAAGAAATAGAACAATTATTGAAGATGCACGTTCAATGCTCAGCGATTCTCACCTGCCTACTCAGTTTTGGGCAGAAGCTGCCAACACTTCTTGTTTTACGCAAAACAGGTCGTTGATAGTCAAAATATTCAATAAGACAGCCTATGAACCTTTTCATGGGAGAAAGCCTTCAATTAGCTTTCTTCACATCTTTGGATGTCAGTGTTTCATACTGAATAACAGAGATGCCCTTGGAAAGTTTGATCCTAAGGCTGATGATGGAATCTTTCTTGGATATTCTTCAATCTCCAAAGCCTTCAGAGTCTTCAATCGTAGAAGACAAACTGTAGAAGAAACTATTCACGTCACGTTTGACGAATCCCGTTCAGCGAACTCTAAACCGTCCGCTGATACTGAAGAACTGAATCAATGGATGTTTTCTCATCTTGGTGATTCAGAAGATATTCCCACTCATACTCATACAGTTGAAGATGATAGTCCTCCTATCATTCCAAACATGCAGAATAGTGAAGCTGAAACATCATGGGTCTCAGCGGTTCCTTTAAACACTATACCTGCTTCTGAACCAAATGTCTCAGACATTCCATCTACTTCTCAGCAATCAGTGAATGAAATGTCAATTGCAACCACTCCTCTCTTGGCTGATACTCCAGAAGTTGCTGAAGCTTCATCTTCAGCTCCTCCAGTTCAGGTTGAGTCAGCGACTTATGCTCCGGCTCAGCGATGGACTGTAAATCACCCAATTGATCAAATTCTTGGTGATCCAAATGCTGGTGTTCAGACTCGACGAAGTGCAGGTAATATTTGTTTATTTGTTAACTTTATTTCTCTGATTGAACCAAAGAAAATAGATGATGCCCTCAAAGATCCAAACTGGGTCAGCGCCATGCAAGAAGAGCTGACTGAATTCGAAAGAAATAAAGTTTGGAAACTTGTTCGAAGACCAACTGACAAAACAGTGATAGGCACTAAATGGGTTTATCGAAACAAGTTGGACGAACATGGAACTGTAACCCGCAACAAGGCTCGTCTTGTTGCTCAGGGATACAGATAACAGGAAGGCATATATTACGATGAAACATTTGCTCCAGTAGCAAGACTAGAATCTATTCATCTATTCTTAGCATACGCTGTACACAAAGACTTCAATGTATATCAGATGGATGTTAAGTCAGTGTTTCTAAATGGAAAGCTGAATGAAGAAGTCTATGTAGAACAACCTCCAGGATTCTCAGATCCTAAGCGTCCAGGTTTTGTTTATAACCTGGATAAGGCACTTTATGGCTTAAAGCAACATTCTCGTGCATGGTATGACACTCTCTTTACTTATCTCCATATTGAAAAATTTGAGCGAGGTAAAATCGACAAAACTCTATTTTTTAGGAAAGTAAAAGGTCATATCATTCTTGTTCAGATATATGTTGATGACATTATATTTGGTTCTACTAACCCTGATCTTTGTACTTATTTCACTGATAGAATGAAAGAAGAGTATAAAAGGAGCATGATGGGTGAACTAACATATTTCCTTGGTCTTCAGATAAAGCAAAATGAAAAAGGAACTTTCATTAATCAGGGAAAGTATGTTAAAGATATGCCGAAGAAATTCAATTTAACTCAGAGTTCAGCTATGAAAACCCCTATGGCACCACCGCTGACACTAAACAAGGATCCCTCTGGAATACCTGTTAATGTCACGCTGTACCGTGGGATGATCGACTCTCTCTTGTATCTTACAGCTAGCCGACCCGATATTATGTACGCAACCTGTTTGTGTGCACGATATCAAGCTGAAACTAAGGAATCTCATATGATCGCTGTAAAGCGAATTTTTCGATACCTTAAGGGTACTCCAAATCTAGGTCTTTGGTATCCCAAAGACTCGGGATTTGATCTAATCGCCTATTCAGATAGTGATTTTGCAGGTTGCAAAATGGATAGGAAAAGCACCACAGGAGGCTGTCAGCTCCTGGGTGGAAAGCTGGTGAGTTGGACAAGTAAAAAGAAAAACTCAGTGTCCACCTCCACAGCTGAAGCTGAATATGTAGCCGCTGGAAGCTGTTGTTCTCAGGTCTTGTGGATGAGAAATCAACTACTAGACTATGACCTTCAGTTCTCAAAAATTCCAATCTATTGCGATAGCACAAGTGCCATCGCTATAGCCAACAATCCAGTGCTACACTCAAAGACAAAACACATCGAAATCAGGTATCATTTTATCAGATATCACGTGATGAATGGTGATATAGAACTTCATTTTATCCCAACTGATTATCAGTTAGCTGATCTATTCACCAAACCTCTTGATGAGACAAGATTCAACTTTCTCATCAGCGAGCTTGGAATGCTGAACTTTGAAGAGTAAAATCTTCAGTGGTTCACATTTGATTAGCGATAGGATAAAATCAACTTGTATAACCTATTCTATCATCTTCTCTCTGAATAAACTTGATTCGCTGATGTCAAGGTATGTTTTTCTCTCACTGACAATCGCATGTAAATGCAAGATTTCAAAACAAATCGCATCGCTGAATATCTCTTTCTTAATCAGCGATACTTTGAAATTTCTAAAACCAACACTGATATTTCTATTCAGTGCTTCATGTTTTCAAAAGTGTCCCTGAGCTTTCAAAACCTCATAGACATCCTAGAATATGAAAGGACAGTTGTGACGTCATTGCAACGGATAAGCCCTGGCACGTTCTTTTTCTGACACACGTTTGCACGTTTCGTTTACCTTCCAATCAAATGCAAACACGTGTCCATGTCATGATGAAAATCTTTTCCCGCTCAAGATTTTCTCTCTCTAATCTCACTATATAAACACATTCTGGGTTTATATTTTCCTTTTTACGCGAACAACTTCTTCCTCAAGAAAAGAATTCACTGTTGCATTTTGCACTCGAATTTTCCAGAATAATTGTTCATCTCCTTCTTCATCAACATCAAAGGTTAATATGTTCTTATTATTTACCTATTGTTTATAACTTGTTTATGATCTTATTCTTTGTGTTTACAAGATCAAACAAAAGAACTTCTTAAAATGAAATCATTTCTTTCATGGTTTTATGAACACAACCTTTCATGGTTGTTCTTCAAGTTTAAACGCAAAATCTTAAACTTGTTCTTCATATGTTTTTCCAGAATCCTAATTCTCAAACGAAACTGGAAAACAAGACTTTTAATGGGTTTGCTTTTCTTTTTCAAAACCAAGAAAAACCCTAATCTTCATTAAGACATTTTGTTTGAATGAAATGGACAAAATTCGAACCATCTTATTGGAAAATCTTTCCACATTAAGATTATTCTTATTTGTTATCTTTGGTTGAACTGATAATACAGAAATGGCATCTGCTGACATTCCTACCGCTTAGAACACTGCTGCTGCTGTTGAGGAATTGGAAATAATCAAGGCTCCTCAGGTCAAGTTCACTCTTGAAGAACTTGATTGGACAAAGTCAAACAACCTCTATGCGCTTTTCGAGTTTCCTCCTCGAAAGCAAGTCACACATCTAAATGATGCTGTGAATTTCCTAAAGAATTGTTGCCTCTCTACAGCCCTGACAATAACACCTCATGCACATCAGCTACTACTATCTCAGTTCTGGTATTCTGCTAGACACACTCAGCTACCATCAGCCAAAGATCCTTCAAAGAACATCGACTGTATCCTCTGTGATACTGATTTTCGCACCATCAAAATCACCCCTGCAATTATCCGCAAAGCCCTGAGCCTTCTCATCGCTACAAAAGAAAAACCTTTTGTTCCTCTCCCTGATCACAAGAAACATGCTGATAGGGAAGCCATCACTGCATTCTTCGATGCAATGGGCTATGTATGGGAAACTGGGAGGGATAAGAATCCTGAGAAGAAGCTGACCCTCATCAAGAAATCAAAAATGCCCAGCGAGATGAACTTCATCTTCGCATATTTGATAAGCTGCATGACTGCAAAGACCGGCTCCTTTGATCAAGCCGCTCAACCTCAGCAAGCAATGGGATATGCATTGCTGAAAGGTCTACATATAGACTGAGTATCGATAATCTACGATGACCTTGTGCTTATAGTAGACTCTGCCGCTGATCGACCTCCATGGGTTCCATATCCTAGATTCATCAGCGCCGTCTTCCAAACAGGCCTGAAGGACAACTACCCACAAGAGGGTGACCTGAAACTCTCTCAGGTTGGCCCTAAGGTACTCGACTTCAAACCAGTGGAAAACAAGGTACGTCTCTCTAAACTCTTAACTCTTCTAAATCCTACTTCTTCTATTTATGTGGCTACTTCAGCGACAATACCCCTCGCTGATACCCAGGCCACAAAATCCTCTCCTTCTAGAAAAAGGAAACACTCCTCTACCCAACTTGGTTCCAAAAGAACTAAGAAAACCAAGGAGCAACCCCATCAATCTCTTGCTGAAGACTCCTCAGCTCATCTTGAAGAGCTGAAGGAAAGTTCAGTGGTACGCTCTGCCACAGCTGAATAAGCCACCCATTTCATCCCAGCTTCAGCGTCTCTAAACGCTGAAGTTATAAACTTGGAATCTACCCAACCTCCTCCAGTCCCTCAAAGGACTGAAGAAGTAATTCTCAGCGGATCCAACGCTGAACCTCGCACCCAACCAACTTTCTCAACCTTCGCTTCTCTCTCTTCTCAATTGGACTTTAATCCAGTTTTTACTGGAACAACCGTCATTCCTCCAGAAGCTAAAGCTGATACTCTTCAAGGAATGATGGATACAGGACCTGCAGAACTGACCATGCGTACACGCACTCTAGCTGACGATATGGAACTCTTTTCAGGACACCGAGGTTTTGACGAATTCAACAATCCTCCTGCAGGTATACACCAACCCATAAACACTATAACTGAACCCCAAACTTCTGAGCTTTCCTCTGTTCATAAGTACTTATATGTTGCAGGTCCTAATTTCGGAGACATCAACGCTTCTCTGAAGAACCTGGATACAAAGCTGACAGGTCTCACCACTACTCTTTCAGACAACTCTTCAGCTGTAACAAACGCTGGAGAGAATCTCAACAAACTGACAACAGTGGTGGAACAGAAAGCCTCCAAAGCTGATTTGGAGAAGGTTGATCACACTCTCAGCGACTTTGCCAAAGTTCTCGCTGACATCTACACAGACTACACCTCTCTCAAAACATCAGTTCAATCCATGTCCAGCGAGGTCACAACGCTGAAGACATCGGTTGGAAAACTCGAGGGAGACATGTCCGCTGTAAAGACTGACGTTAGCTCCTTAAAGACTGATGTGAGTTCCCTAAAGACTGACGTGAGTGCTGTAAAGACTGACGTTGGTTCAATGAAGACAATGATGCAGCAGATCCTGAATCACATGATCGCCCCTGCCCCTGAACCTTCACATTTTACTACGGCGGATCGTGATGAACTTCAAAAGATCAGTCCTGCTATTACTGGCCTAGAAGATAGAATAGCAGAGATTGAAAGTTATATGGGGATCCCTGGACAAGAAGACAGGGAACCTACAACAGCTGCTGATTCATCGCATTCCTCCCCCATTCATCATGAGGAAGGGGGGAGAAGAACGCTGAAGACCTTCCCCAAGATGAATCTATCGAGGGGGAGAAGACTGAAGACCTTACCCTTACTGAAGAGGGTGAGAAGACAACTGAAGCTGTTGCTGGACCTCAGGGAGATGAAAACCCTGAGGGAACCGAGAAGCTTACCTCTGTATCTGAGGGGGAGCAACTCGAAGAAGAAGCTAAAGAATCTGAATCTGAAGCTGAAGATGAAGAAGCCATCGACTTATCTGATGATGAACCATCCTCTTCTCCAAAGAATGATGATGATGATGATGACTCCTTTATCATCAAGCCTGCTCAGAGGACTACAGCTCTTAAAGGGATTCTGATAAATGAACCATCAGGGGAGCGGACCAAGACAAAACCTTCAGCGTCTGAAGCTGACAAAGGAAAAAACAAAGGCCTCGCTGAAGAAGACAATCTGATGATCTTGCTTAAAAAGCCGGTTTGTCAGGTACACTAAATCTTCCTTATACTACATCCCTCCTCTATCTATCTATATACATTATCAGCTCTCCTCTCAATAAAACCTCTATACACAACCACATTCTTTCTCTATCTCTGTTCTACCCAAGTTCTTATTCATAAGATCGCTGCATTTCAGCTAGTCCTCTCCCCTGTTTGAGGATATCGCTGAAGTTCCTACAGCTGCAACTTCACCAACAATAATCCCAGCTTCCAACGCTGAAGAAATAATCCCAGTCTTGGATTTGATCTCTGAGACTGATGAACCTGAAGAACAACTGCTCTCTCACAAAAGCAGACCTTCCTTGGTTCCTCAAAAACCAAGTGAAGAGGATCAGAGAAGAAGAGAAGAGATAATAAAGAAGTTTGAGGCTCGGCGAATCATTCTGAAGCGTGATCAACTTCCTTCCATTCCTCCAAAGTTCAGACTTTCACAAAAGGAATACAAGGACCACCTCAGAGCTGAAAGTTTAATCGCTGAAAGAAGAGAAGCTAAAGAAAAGACAGAGAACTCGCCATCCAGCTTACTCAACAATCAGTGAAAGACCCCAAGCTGAAAAGAACTCCAATCGAAGTTCAACGTCAGCTATGGGAAGACGCCAAGAAGATCGTTGAGGAAAAGAGAACTGTGTCTAAATCTACCTTAATCTGGTGCAAAGAAAAGGTACAATTCAGATATCGACCTGCCAGAATCATCAAGGTACTCATCATTGGAAGATCAACCCTCAAAGTTTCAATCGCTGAAATCGAGATATTCAGAGAGAATGGACAGTACAAAAAATTCTATGTTGAAGCTATCACGCAGTACGGTCTCTCTGAATGGTTGGAGATCAGATTAGCCATCCAGAAGTCTCAACGTATCTCTGAGCTTCCCATCACTCCCATCAAACAGTTGAAAGATCTCATCTACTGGTGTGATTTCAAAAACGACATTCAGGCACGACATCTTAAACCCTTGATTTTTTAAGAAGCTCTGAACAAAAGGAATCAAGGAGTAAATGTCCCTGACTGGATGATCCCCACATCAAAGACCCTTGATGAACTTCTCATTAAGGAAGAACCTCTATAAACTGATAGGATCGCCTTATTTCTCTATTGTATCAGTTATTCTTTTGTACTTGTAATTGTATTCGTTGTACTTGTAATTTTTCCACTTCCCTCTGTAATCTTTACGAAGTTTAAAGAAAAATTTCAGCGAATGTACTTTACTCCATCAGTACAGAAAAGATCCCAGAAAACAGTAAAAGGAACAAATATTTTATGAGTTCTTTTTATCCTTTTGTTTTCATTAAATAGCAATTTTCTCTGTTGCTATGTCATAATCAAATAGGGGGAGATTGTTGATCCAAACCCTCAGTGATTTGATAATGACCCTCTCTTAATACTTAGTGAAAATTGTAAGTAAACAATATGTATCAGAGTTTCACTATCGCTGATAAGTACTAAGACCTTACAATACCGCTGATAGGAACTCTCACTCTTTAGATTAAACATTCAACGAACACTGTTCACCATAATACTCTGAGTTTGTTCAGTACTTATGGTGATCGCTGATAAGTTTGTTGTTTACTTATGATTCCTGAAGACAAGTTTCACGTCAACATAGGTTCTACGCTGAAGTCGAAGATCAAGCTCAAGAACCAGCGACAAGTCTCCTAATGAATTGATGCGGATCAGCGAAGACTCAAATTTGTCCACTCAACGTGAAGTATCAAGTACAAGACTTCAGCTATCGCTGAACTTTATCATTCGCTGATAAACAATGATGAAGCGCTGAATCAACGAAAAGCTGATCATGAAGTCCTCCGTACAAAGTACTTTTGTCTTAACCACCCTTGCACGACTCCGTACGATATGTCAGAAAAGAACCTCCTTATTGTCTGAAATCGTACAACCACTCTGATACTACACTGTTCATTCATGCGGCTACTAAGGTTGTCTACAAAGGTCAATGACATACAACCAATCAGCTGCTGCCACGTGTAAAGTGTAAACTGCCATGCATTAAATGCATGCAGTATATAAGAAGAAGAACTCACTTCATTTGAAGTAACTTGCTAACTCTGGTCAAGTTCATCTTCTTATCTTGAGATAGGTTGTTATTAGTAATTTCCTTCTCTTTCTTAGTGCAAGAAACTTAGTGTTCCAACTTGTTTAGATTTAGGTTTATCCTTAATCTTGTTCCGCAACAAGCTGTAAATTGTTAATGATTAATCAATAAACAATTTAGAAAAGTAAAATTTGTATTCAACCCCCCCCCCTCTTTGTAAATTAACATCAGATTTTAGTTTTGGTAAATTAGTATTGTTTCCATGTTTGACCAATTACCCTCTTTTTTCTTCCTTATCCCCTTCGTCCCTTCCCCCCCTCCCCTTTTTCTGACCTAGGATGCTAACCATCACAACAACAGGAGAAGAATGCATCCAGCCAATTTGCTATGATGGATACAGAGGAGAAAACAATGGTGAAGAAAAATGACTGAGAAAAAAAACCATCTCCAGAACCCGTGAAGAAAAACGATCGAGCAGGTTTGTCTTATGGTTTAGAAGTTCTCGAGCAGGAAGAGAGGAAGTTCAGAAGATCTCGAGCTGGAAGAGAGGAGGAAGAAGTCATCTGTTGTTGACAAGTAGTGATGAAAAGAGCAAAGAAAGAATCCGATCCATGGAGAAAAAACTAGAGGAGAAGTGAGAAGTCGGTCTACGAAGAAAAGCAAGAGGAAGAATCCGATCCATGGAGAAAAACTAGAGGAGAAGTGAGAAGTCGATCTACAAAGAAAAGCAAGAGGAAGAAAGTCGTTCCATGAGAGAAATCAGATGAGTGGCTAGGGTTTTATTTTCTGATAAAGGGTATTTATGTCATTTTCAAATTCTTGGATGGAATGGATTTCAATTCCATCTCTTTTGTGAAGGAATGGTGAAATCTATTTTTGAAGGAATGTTTGGAATTGAATTCCATGCCAAGGGTAACGAAACATTGGAATGGAAGTCAGTCAATGGAATTGGACAATTCCATCAGATTCAGTCGGAATCCGACGAACCAAACACCCCCTGAGAGGATTCTTGCAAGGTTTGAGCTAGTGGATTGCTTGAGGATTCATCATCCCCAAGGTAAGCCTCACATTGCTTCCCTAATGATTTCTTGTGCCTGTTATATTTTGATTTGGGGGAAAGAACCCTTAGGGGGCGTTTGGTTCGCAGAATGTTTTTGGATGGAATGGAATCTGTCAAAGGAATTTGACTTTGAAGGAATTGGAATGGAATGTTGTCAGGTTTGACCAGCTGTTTGGTTGACAGAATTGGAATGGAATCTGTTAAAGGAATTGGAATCTGTCTGTTTGGTTCACAGAATGTAGCTTTGGAATTGGAATGAAATTTTGGTAAATGACCAAAATACCCTTTTGATAATTTTAATTGTTTTTTTAAAAAAAAACGTTTAAGTTATTAAACATAATCACATATATTGATCCAAAAATCAAAATCAAAATCACATATTGCTGTTCTTGCTGTAAAAAATAAGCACAATGAGCACATAAATGTAACATATATGGAAAAGCAATGAGCAGAATGAGCAGAAGATCAAAATCGATTTCTTATTTCGAACCAGATTGCGAGGAGAAAATCGAACCAGAAAATTGAAATCGAAATGAGCAGAAAATCGAAATGAGCAGAAAATCGAAATCGATTTCTTATTTCGAACCAGATTGCGATGGAGAAAATCGAACCAAATTTCTTATTTCGAACCGGATTGCGATGGAGAAAATCGAACCAGATTGCGATGGAGAAAATCGAACCAGAAAATCGAAATCGATGCACAAAATCGAACCAGAATTCTTATGATGTACGATGCACAAAATCGATGGAGAAAAAGCAAAGAACCAGATCGTCGACTACAAGGGTAAAACTAGGGCAAGGGTAATTTTGGCTTATGAAAAGATTCAATTCCATTCCTTTAAAATCCTTTGTATTTAGGATGGAATATTTAAATGGCTATTTGATGGAATTGGTTGGAATTTGAGATTCCATTCCTTTAAAAACCTTGAACCAAACAATGGAATTGAATCTGGTCAAAGGAATTTGAGATTCCAATTCCATCAAATTCCTTTAAAAACCTTGAACCAAACAACCCCTTAAGCCATTGTGTTCATATTTTGGGGTTATTGAGTTTAAATCAATGAAGTTATTGGGATTTGATTAATCGGTTTGGGTTATGGTCTTATTATTGGTACCGGGTAACTGACAAGGGTTAGTATTTTGGTCATTTATATTTTGGGGGTGAAAAGGGTGAAAACCCTTAGCTGAAATTGAGTTCTGGTTCAAACAGTTCCGAAAGTTTGGGAATCGCCCAAACTCGGACAATGTTACCCGGATATTGGTGAAATCCGGTAGTGAGTTCACCCGGGTAGAGTGAAACCCGATAGAAGTTCACCCGGGTATTGAGTGAAATCCGGTAGAAGTTCAATCAGGTATTGAGTGAAACCTGGTAGATGGTGATCCGGGAATGGTGATCCGGGAATCGGGTAATACCTGAACGTCATGGGTTCGGGAATCGGATAA
The DNA here is from genome assembly GCA_033807775.1 of Saussurea involucrata. Lineage (NCBI taxonomy): Eukaryota > Viridiplantae > Streptophyta > Magnoliopsida > Asterales > Asteraceae > Saussurea > Saussurea involucrata. The sequence goes on along the minus strand of CM066322.1, from coordinate 160,725,498 downwards.
AATTCGGATTGCATCCTGATCCGGAATTGGGGAGAAATCCGGATAAAGGTTTATTTTTGATATGTTTGGTCGACTTGCAGGTGTTCGGTTCGATCGGAAGTGAGACTTTAGGTGTGTGGGATTTCTAGTATTCTGGTGACTTCCTCAAACCTTTTTACGTGAAATGTGATGATGAACATTTTGAACACTGATTATGGTATGACGTACGAACATGGTTTTATTCACGAATGCATAAATATTTCTTGCATGAAATGAATATCTTGGGAAAGTTGCTCATGCATGTCGTGGAATTGTTTCTAAATGCACATGTATTATTCTTATTTGACATGTCTGTTTGGAGTCAGGTTGCACAGTGGGATTAGTGTACCTTGGGATTTCACAAATCCCTTGGAAGTTGGTTTATATGCCCCGTATGCATGGAATCTGTTTCCTGTATACGCGGGAATGGTGAGTCTGCTTAGGCCCCGAAGGCGAAAGGGTAGCCACTTGGGCCTCGATCGTGGATGCTATTGTTTGGTGGGACTAGTCTATGAACATTGAGAAAAAAAACCATCTCCAGAACCCGTGAAGAAAAACGATCGAGCAGGTTTGTCTTATGGTTTAGAAGTTCTCGAGCAGGAAGAGAGGAAGTTCAGAAAATCTCGAGCTGGAAGAGAGGAGGAAGAAGTCATCTGTTGTTGACAAGTAGTGATGAAAAGAGCAAAGAAAGAATCCGATCCATGGAGAAAAAACTAGAGGAGAAGTGAGAAGTCGGTCTACGAAGAAAAGCAAGAGGAAGAATCCGATCCATGGAGAAAAACTAGAGGAGAAGTGAGAAGTCGATCTACAAAGAAAAGCAAGAGGAAGAAAGTCGTTCCATGAGAGAAATCAGATGAGTGGCTAGGGTTTTATTTTCTGATAAAGGGTATTTATGTCATTTTCAAATTCTTGGATGGAATGGATTTCAATTCCATCTCTTTTGTGAAGGAATGGTGAAATCTATTTTTGAGGGAATGTTTGGAATTGAATTCCATGCCAAGGGTAACGAAACATTGGAATGGAATTCAGTCAATGGAATTGGACGATTCCATCAGATTCAGTCGGAATCCGACGAACCAAACACCCCCTGAGAGGATTCTTGCAAGGTTTTAGCTAGTGGATTGCTTGAGGATTCATCATCCCCAAGGTAAGCCTCACATTGCTTCCCTAATGATTTCTTGTGCCTGTTATATTTTGATTTGGGGGAAAGAACCCTTAGGGGGCGTTTGGTTCGTAGAATGTTTTTGGATGGAATGGAATCTGTCAAAGGAATTTGACTTTGAAGGAATTGGAATGGAATGTTGTCAGGTTTGACCAGCTGTTTGGTTGACAGAATTGGAATGGAATCTGTTAAAAGAATTGGAATATGTCTGTTTGGTTCACAGAATGTAGCTTTGGAATTGGAATGAAATTTTGGTAAATAACCAAAATACCCTTTTGATAATTTTAATTGTTTTTTTAAAAAAAAAACGTTTAAGTTATTAAACATAATCACATATATTGATCCAAAAATCAAAATCAAAATCACATATTGCTGTTCTTGCTGTAAAAAATAAGCACAATGAGCACATAAATGTAACATATATGGAAAAGCAATGAGCAGAATGAGCAGAATGAGCAGAAGATCAAAATCGATTTCTTATTTCGAACCAGATTGCGATGGAGAAAATCGAACCAGAAAATTGAAATCGAAATGAGCAGAAAATCGAAATCGATTTCTTATTTCGAACCAGATTGCGATGGAGAAAATCGAACCAGATTTCTTATTTCGAACCGGATTGCGATGGAGAAAATCGAACCAGATTGCGATGGAGAAAATCGAACCAGAAAATCGAAATCGATGCACAAAATCGAACCATAATTCTTATGATGTACGATGCACAAAATCGATGGAGAAGAAGCAAAGAACCAGATCGTCGACTACAAGGGTAAAACTAGGGCAAGGGTAATTTTGGCTTATGAAAAGATTCAATTCCATTCCTTTAAAATCATTTGTATTTATGATGGAATATTTAAATGGCTATTTGATGGAATTGGTTGGAATTTGAGATTCCATTCCTTTAAAAACCTTGAACCAAACAATGGAATTGAATCTGGTCAAAGAAATTTGAGATTCCAATTCCATCAAATTCCTTTAAAAACCTTGAACCAAACAACCCCTTAAGCCATTGTGTTCATATTTTGGGGTTATTGAGTTTAAATCAATGAAGTTATTGGGATTTGATTAATCGGTTTGGGTTATGGTCTTATTATTGGTACCGGGTAACTGACAAGGGTTAGTATTTTGGTCATTTATATTTTGGGGGTTAAAAGGGTGAAAACCCTTAGCTGAAATCAAGTTCTGGTTCAAACAGTTCCGAAAGTTTGGGAATCGCCCAAACTCGGACAATGTTACCCGGATATTGGTGAAATCCGGTAGTGAGTTCACCCGGGTAGAGTGAAACCCGATAGAAGTTCACCCGGGTATTGAGTGAAATCCGGTAGAAGTTCAATCAGGTATTGAGTGAAACCTGGTAGATGGTGATCCGGGAATCGGGTAATACCTGAACGTCATGGGTTCGGGAATCGGATAAAATTCGGACTGCATCCTGATCCAGAATTGGGGAGAAATCCGGATAAAGGTTTAATTTTGATATGTTTGGTCGACTTGCAGGTGTTCGGTTCGATCGGAAGTGAGACTTTAGGTGTGTGGGATTTCTAGTATTCTGGTGACTTCCTCAAACCTTTTTACGTGAAATGTGATGATGAACATTTTGAACACTGATTATGGTATGACGTACGAACATGGTTTTATTCACGAATGCATAAATATTTCTTGCATGAAATGAATATCTTGGGAAAGTTGCCCATGCATGTCGTGGAATTGTTTCTAAATGCACATGTATTGTTCTTATTTGACATGTCTGTTTGGAGTCAGGTTGCACAGTGGGATTAGTGTACCTTGGGATTTCACAAATCCCTTGGAAGTTGGTTTATATGCCCCGTATGCATGGAATTTGTTTCCTGTATACGCGGGAATGGTGAGTCTGCTTAGGCCCCGAAGGCGAAAGGGTAGCCGCTTGGGCCTCGATCGTGGATGCTATTGTTTGGTGGGACTAGTCTATGAACACTGTGCAAATACTCATGTGTGATGTTGGATTGTTTTGATGGGCCTTATGGCAGATGAACCACTACTTTATATTCAATGATTGTTTAAACTGTTTTTGGGAGGGAATTCACTATACGGTATAACCCTCGTTTTTTCAAAACTAAAACCATTTTCATGTAAAAGAGTTAGTGGTGTATCTTCCAAAGGAAAGGAGAAGATTTGAAGGCATTGGGATGAAGATTTCAAGGATACATCACTATAGCATTCTACGTTTAGTTTTAGACATCTCGGCTGTGGAAGTGTGTTTCCGCTGCCAAATGCTGAAAACTCTTTACTGATTTGAGATGTATTGGGACCCTTTTTGGGCTTATTTTATCTATGCTATGTTATGGTTTTTGGGGTTGCTACAACATGAGAGCACGCCATGTGTTCTAGACAATCACGGAATATATATTTATCATCATGAATGTGTAAAATGTTTCGTTCATTATTCATGATGAATGAGGAAAAATCGGGACACATGTGCGCTCTCGTTTGTTCCCCATTTCACAACGGAATTAGGTTCACAACCGAACTTTCCTCTCTCCCTCTCTCTCTCTCTCTATATATATACAAATACATATATAATACAAACCATGTATTTGTTGCACCCCTTACAAACCAAATATTTATATATATATATATATATATATATATATATATATATATATAGAGGGAGCTTCAAATGTAAACTTTTTTTTTATGTAAACCTTGTAAACCAATCTAGGCCATCCGATTTTTTGATCAACGGTTGAGGGATTTTTGAATTTAAAAAATAGGAAAAGGGTATTTTGGGAATAGTTTTTAGGTAGTTAATTTGGGAATCTAATTAATTGATTTGAATTAATCTAATTATGATTATTATCTCAATCTCTCTCTCTCCTTCTCTCTCTTTCTCACAAATCCGGCCATCTCTCCCTCTCCCTCTCTCTCACGAATTCCGGCCACCCCCTCTCTCCCTCTCCCTCTCAATCACGAATTCCGGCCACCATGTGGGCACTACCAGACGCCACCATCATCCACTGTCGCCGCCTTCACCCTTTCCGCTTCTCCCTTTCTCGTTTAAACCAAACGCCGCCTCCAAGTGTCATCTTCCATCACTACCGGTCGCCGGCGCTCTCATCTCTCATCTCTTTACCACCAGCGCCGATCATCTTCTCCATGAATCCTCCTCTCTTTACCACCTTCTGCCGCCGACAACCATAACAGGTTTGGCCGCTAGTAACCGCCGCTGCTCACCATTCCCTCTCATTCGTTGACCATCGTAACAGAAAACGACCACTGCTGCTCCTCTCGACTTGTTCTCTACAGCAACATATTTCTTCTTTGTTCTAGTCGATCTGTATTTTCATAGGAGACGTTTCATATGGGTTTCATATTGTTTTTCTCCTACGAAACGTCTCCTATGAACCGTGAAACAATTATGAAACTCGCCGGTTTCATATTGTTTCCTCCTATAAAACGTCTTCTATGAATCGTGAAAATTGTTTTCTCCTATGTTTCATATTGTTTTTCCTCCTATGAAATGTGAAAATTTCGAAAAAAAACGGTTTATGAAACAAAAAAAACTCGAACTCATGAAAAAATTGTTTATGAAAAAACTGTTATGAAACTCGAAAAAATTATGAAACTCGCCGGTTTCATACTGTTTTTCTCCTATGAAATGTGAAAATTTCGAAAAAAACGGTTTATGAAACTTACAAACTCGAACTTATGAAAAAATTGTTTATGAAAAAAACTGTTATGAAACTCGAAAAAATTATGAAACTCGCCGGAATTTTGGTGAAGGTCGCCGGAGTGGGAGCAAGTCGCCGGATTAGAGATAGTCGGAGTAGGAGGAGGTCGCCAGAGAGAGAGAGAGAGAGAGAGAGAGAGATGAAGATAATTGAGAAAATTAAGGAAGTTTGTTAGTTGCTAAAATTATGGATATTTCTAAAATTATGAATTTGGAGAAAAAGACTCAAATACCCTTGGTTTCATTGTTTACATAAAAAAGAATGTTTACATTTGAAGGAGCCTCTATATATATATATATATATATATATATATATATAGAGAGAGAGAGAGAGAGAGAGAGAGGGAGGATCATGCGAGAAGATATACGTTTTGCGAGAAGTAGAGAAGTAATTCTGACCAACCACCTAATTTAATTAAAAGCCATTAATTTTTAAATAAAAGGGTATATGTGACCTTTTATAACCGGCTTATCTTTAATTATATTTAACTGATTTATATCCCTAACAAAGTGGTATTCAATTTATTTTTTCCCAAATTTAAAACTTTAATTCCAATCTAAATCAATATTACTTGGTAGACATCCTTTCAACTTCTCTTCTTTCTTTTCTCTCTCTCCCCCTCGCCATTTTCAACTTCCTTTTCCAACCATTTATTAAATTTCTTCTAATAAATCTTTTCCTTTTCTTCTTCCTTGGATTAGTGTGCAGATGCTCTTTTGTTTGAATTTTTTTTGATCCATTCTTGAAGAATTGGGTGTCGCATTTTTTGGTATTGTTCTTAAAGTATTTTTGCAGAATTTGGTATCTCAACTTTTTTAAATTTCGTTCTTGTCGTTTCGATCAATGGATCCAAGTCCAAAGTTTTCTCATTTTAGAGTTCCTTCATACAACTTATCTGATGAAGATAATTTCGTTGACGTTGAACACTTGACGTGTTGCACTTCATATAGTCCACGTACGATAGCTGCAAATAATGATGTGTATTACCACCAGTAATATGCAAATAATGGTGTGTATCACATATGATTACTTGGTTTAATGACATATGATTACTTCATCTTATCACATGTCATTAATTTCTATTATCACAAATCACATATGTCATAGATGATTACATACAGTAATGCATATGTAATCATAAATGATTACTTCATCTTATCACATATCAGCAAATCTGATATCATATATGTCATGTTAAAATCATATCTTACCTCCTTTACAATCACATATGATTATTTGCTTACTGCATATGTCATCATAGATTATTACCTACTGTAATGCATATGTAATCATAGATGATTACCTTGTGTACAATCATATATGATAACTCCAAAAAAGTGGATTATTTGTTGCACTCCCTCTTTCAACGTTTGATCAAAGTTTGTTCGTTCAGTGTCAAAACTCACGTTTTCCTCATCTACGTCAAATAAACTATCTGCTGCATTTTTGAAATTTCCAAACCCTTGATTTTTTGCATATTTTTTTGCCTCCTCCATGCATTCATATTCAAAAGACGATTATTCATGAACTGGGATATGAACATGAAGATGAAAGATAACTCGATTATAGGGGGATTTTGAGAATCATTATTAGTTAGAATATTTATATTTTTTAGATCCTATAAACTAGCAATTGTAATACATATCCATAATAAAATTGTTGTTTTCCCAATTTTACCCATTCCAACATGTTTATGGCTTCAATTAGGCAACTATATTACAATATTGCCATCAATAGTCAAAATGCTTGATTTAATTAGGTGGTTGGTCAGGATTCCTTCTCGCCTTTTCGCAAATGGTATGCCTTCTCGTTTGAACATGTCCCTATATATATAGAGAGAGAAAGGTTCAAACGAGAACGCTAACTATTTACGAGAACATGAGAACGGCTGTCCATGTACAAAATCACATGTGATTCACGTACAAAATCACATGTGATTTTACACTACCTGGATTTTGTACGTGATTTGTACAAAATCACATGTGATTTTACACTACCTGAATTTTGTACAAAATCACATGTGATTCACGTCCAGATTTCCAGGTAGTGTAAAATCACATGTGATTTTGTACGTGAATCACCTGTGATTTTGTACATGGGCGGTCGTTCTCGTGTTCTCGTAAATAGTTAGCGTTCCCATTTGAACCCACCTCTCTCTCTCTCTCTATATATATATATATATATATAGGGTACAAATCAAATACAAACCATGTATTTGTTGCACCCCTTACAAATCACAGTCTGCATATGCATATATGCATTATCCCATAGAGTGAATTGTGGATTTTTTTTAGTGTTCATTTTATGTTGTATTCAAGTTGAGGGACTAAATATGTAAATTGTAGATCTAGGTATAAAAGGCCTAGATCTCCTTGCTTTTGACTAACACTTTCACTTTCATATCATTTTACTCTCTGTGGGTTTCTCTCTACATTTTGTATCAAGTTCTTGATGATTAATGAGAGATGACCATATTATATCATAGATCTTGTTTAAATTACTTGTATCTTGGGATCACAAGTGGTATCAGAGCAGGTCACGGGTTCGAATCTCATGGAGTGCATTTAAAATGCCAAAGGCATGCTGTGCAGCCATTGACTTCTAGTGAAGTTCTCGTTAGTGCTGGCAGATGCTGGGGGGGGGGATTGTTGGGTCATTGACCAGCATCTTCCTAAATCGAAACGTGGCGCTGGCTGCTATGCTATATGGAAATAAGTTGCGCCTTCTCCACCAGCAATTGCTTTTGGCATAGTGGTAAGCGTTTGGATCCTAACATTGGTCCTCATGCTTTAATTTTTTTTTTTACTATGGTCCCTATGGTATGTTTATTGTGGATTTGGTCCTTGTGCTACTCAATTTATCTTGGCCATGGTCCCTCTGACTAATACTTCCGTTAACTCCGTTAAATCGAGGATCATTTTAGCCATTTTGCCTAACTTTTGTCTTTTTCTATAAAAAAAAGTAAAAACTGTATTTTTATATACACACACACATATATAAGGATATCAAAATAAATAAAATAGATATTATTGTATGATTTGATTTGTTTAAAGTTTGAAATAAGTAATTATATTAAATATAATTTAGTTTTATTGTTTTATTGTAATGGTGGAAAAAGACATGGTTTATTGTTTTAATGTAATTAAAATTTTAATTAAACAAATCAAATCATCAAACCATATCTTAGTTTATTTAGAGCGAATAAAATAAGATCTGGTTTTATTATTTGATTTATCTAAATTATATATATATATATATATATATATATATATATATATATATATATATATATATATATATATATATATATATATATATATATATATATATATATGCATGCTAGCTAGCTAACGAAGACTTAATTTTGTTGTTCTTTTTCTATCAAATCATTCTTTTTTTAATTCAGATAAATCAAATCATAAAACATTGTCTTATTTTATTCGCTCTAAATAAATTAAGATATGGTTTTATAATTTGATTTGTTTAAATTAAAATTTTAATTACATTAAAATAGTAAAAGCATATCTTTTTCTTTCATTACAATAAAACAATAAAATTAAATCATTTTTAATATAATTAATTATTTTAAAATTTTAAATAAGTCAAATCATACAATAGTCTTCTATTTTATTTATTTTAATATCCTTATATGTATATATACATATATATATATATATATATAAATATTGTTTTTATGTTTTTTATACGAAAAAGACAAAAGTTAGGCAAATGGCTAAAATGGTCCTTGATTTAACGGAGTTAACAGAAGTGTTAGTTAGAGGGACCATGGCCAAAATAAATTGAATACCACAAGGACCAAATCCACAATAAACATACCATAGGGACCATAATCAAAGAAAAGATTAAAGCACGAGGACCAAATCCCCAATTCACTCTATCCCATATGAATGTATATTCATTATATGTATATACTTGCACGTATGCATATGCACATATGCAGACTGGTTCTGCACATATGCAGACTGTGATTTGGTGGTGTGCAACAAATGCAAGGTTTGCATTTTACGTAGCCTCCCTCTCTCTCTCTCTCTCTCTCTCTCTCTCTATATATATATATATATATATATATATATGGGAGGTTTCTTTTACAAACCAGTACATTTGTAGAAACTATGGAAACCACTTCTTAACCAATCATTTTAACAAATTTAATTAAAATTAATTATTAATTAATATTAAGCCGTAGGGTATTTAAGTAATTTGATTTTGTCAGTTTTTTAATTAATATTTCCAGAATCATTTAAACATGGAAGTTACCTAATTTTTAGGGGTTTGTGAATATCCAATACTAATAATCCTAATCATTATTGTATGTATTTTCTTTTTCTTTTTCCGTGTTCTTGCTCTGCAGATCATTCGAAAATTTTCTGGGTTAACAAAACAAATGGATTCAAGATGACCATCATGATTCCAATCATGAAGATGGAAGAAAATGATTCAGTAAAACAAAAAAAAAACCAAAATACATGAAACCCATATTACCACCGCCGATTCACCGAATCACCGCCGACTCACGATTCACCGATTCACCGAATCACCGATTCACCTAATCACCGCCGATTCACCGAATTATCGAATCACCGCCGATTCATCGACCACTGAAGCACCGTCGATTCATCAAACCACCGATTCACCGCCGATTCACCGAATCACCGGCGATTCATCGACCACCGAATCACCGTCGATTCATCGAACAATTCGAACCACCGAATCACCGTCGATTCATCGAACAATTCGAACCACCGAATCACCGCCGATTTAATCACAGAAAACAAGTGGAATTAGTGCGATAATCTTGATTTAAAAAGTGGGATGAATTCAATACTATTATAATAGAGAAACACAGTTGCATCGTGAGTATATTTCTGCAATAATATTGCTATTTATTATTGAATTCAATACTATTATCATAAAGAAACACAACTTCATCAGCCGTTCGAATGCATTCGTCCATGAATTACCATTTTTCGCTCCTGGGATTTGAAGAAATCATCTGTGAAATTTGAACCTTTTTTTTTTTGAAACGGAACAACCTTTCATTAAACAAGAAACATTACAAAACAAGGAACACCAAAGTGAAAGGACTTAAAAACAACAAAAGGATAAAGACAAGACAATAACGGAAGTGACTCAAAAGCCGCTTCGTAACCTCGTCTATCCACCGCTAGGATAAGACCCCAATCGTTCCAACTGGAGGAAATCAACATCTGATTCCATGGTTTTCTCGCAAAGGCAGATCTGAAGGTAAGAGAAAAGTGGGAAGGTGCCACTTTGAAGTTTTCTCCTTGATGAAAGTGGATAAAATCCGCTCTACTTGTTGTGTTTTCCTGGGACTGCTTTGACTGGAACTAAAGACTAAAAAGCCACAAGGGATAAAGATCCACACAGGGATTTTGAGAGCCACAAAGGGATTAAGAGCCACAAAGAGAAACGAAGAACCGGGGCGGCACAAGCCGGTAACGCTAGACAGCGATCGACGGCGACGGCGGCAGGCAGCGGCGGCAGGCGACGGCGGCAGGCGACGGCGGCAGGCGACGGCGGCAGGCGACGGCGGCAGGCGACGGCGGCAGGCGACGGCGGCAAGCGGCGGCGACAGACAGCGCAGCAGGAAGCGGCAGGCAGCAACGGTCTCGTTCAGCGGGCGGTGGCCGTCGGCGCGGCAGCGGCACTCCCTCTCACTATTCACAGTCACACACAAGGCCTACGCAGGTGGAGGTGGCAAGGTGGTGGTGGAGATATGAAGGTGGTGGATGGCGGCGCCTGTGTTGAGAGTAAAAAGGAGAGAGGTGGCCGATGGGGTGGGGGAGGCGCTAGGGTTTTGCTTTCTAGAGAGATTTGAACCCTTTTTTTGGATACCATTATTAAACCAATTTCTTTTATATGGGATGTGAGAAGTTACCATTATTAAACGTGATGTGAGAAGTTATCATTATTAAACCAATTTCTTTTATGTTTTGAATGACCGATGTACCCTCCCTTACCTCGCTTTGGATTAAAAACAATCTTCATTTTAATTGTAATTACAATCATGCCACCGAGTACTTTTGAGTCGTTGATGAATTGAATGTGTGGTCATTAAGGTAGTTGCATAGTTTCTACAAATGTACTGGTTTGTAAAAAATATCACTCATATATATATATATATATAGAGAGAGAGAGAGAGAGAGTCCTAATAAATTGTAAACCATCATATTCGTGTAAACCGTCGATTTCGTAGGTTTTTTTGATGAAATTTTTTATGGAATTGTTTATTTTGATGAAATTGTTTCATATCATTCATTTATTGATGAATGTTTTTTTATGAAATTTACAGTTTCATAGGTTTTTTTCATTCTTATGAAACTGTTTCATATATTTTCATTTTCACCTATGAAATTACAAATTTCATAAAAAAATCATCAAGAAATGAATGATATGAAACAAATTCATCAAAATAAACAATTCCATAATAAAAATTTATCAAAAAAACCTATGAAATCGAGAGTTTACACGGTTTACACGAAAATGATGGTTTACAATTTATTATCTCTCCCCCCCCCTCTCTCTCTCTCTCTCTCTATATATATATATATATATATATATATATATATAGGCTCCCCCTCTTTTACATATCTAATAAGTCATACAAATTTAAAAAACAGTTTTCTTCAGTTGTTGTGTGTGAAAATGCATTGTTCTACATTGTTTCATATGTCAAACGTTCATGACAAATCCTTTCCACATACAAAATAGTCGTGAACGTTTCACATTATATAAACACTGCATTTTACCAATTTTGTTTTATATATGAAACAAGATATAGAAATTGGTTTTTAAGTTTGTATGATTTATTAGATTTTTAAATGATTATAACATTGTAAATTGTGAGATCAATTTTCATCCATGTACAATGTTTTAAAATGGTTGTAATATTTGACAAAAGGGTATGACTTCCACATGTATTTTAAAAATGTACATGGACAAAATCGGAAAATTATATAGTGAATCATACTATATAATTCACGACAACTAAAATCTCTCAGACCGTGATTTTCAATCAATACTAAATTCTAAAAGTCAAAATTTCACACCGGGCATCAACAATACCATATAGATACACTCCCTTTTCACACTGTGCATCAACAAAAAATTAAGTTTATGGGTTAAATTTATAAACAACTTATAAATATAAAAGTATGATTGAAAATCTATATTAATCAGAAATATAAAATACACTTGAAATATTGTATTTGATGTTAAAAATTGTATAATGAATTGAAAATTGAATTATTGTTTGCATCATTTTAGTATAAAAACTGGGGTAAAGGATTGGACATTTGGTTGGTCTTGTAAAACAAAACAAAAAGTAAGAAATATTTTTAGAACATCAGAAGATAAGTCCTTTTATACAAATATGCAGAGCCTAATCCACATATTAGCAATTAAATCCTCTTCATGACACTGTGATCAAGTGATAGACGAATGTAGGCTCTCGGCCGGTAATAGATCAAACGGATCATTCGTTAAGCCGCTAGATCCAATAATATCTGGGGATTCTGTGTGCTCCAAGATCTATAATCATAAATGAGATGATTAGTTTGTGTAATATCATTGCTCTTGTAACAGAAGTAAATGCACCATGAATGTGGTTGAAGAATAAAGGATTTAGAGATAATACCACATTGCGTAACTGCCTTTAACGCTTAAAGATATGTCATACACGTCATGCCTCTGTGACGTTCTCGTCCTTAGAGGCATCAGGTTTGAATCCTTCTCGTTAGACTTTTCTTGATACACGAACGTATTGGTAGAGATCTTTCCCTCATAACCTAGCTTTTCATGAAAATCGTCGCCATCAATATGCACCAAGTTCCCATATTCAGAGATACAAGTTTTATGTTGTTGAATCAATTCAACGTCTTCTTTGTATACTACATGTGCTCCGCATTTTACAGATTTATTACCAACTGTATTCGTAAGAGTCACAACAAGACTACCTTGGATATGAGACCAATCTTGAGGTTGGAAATCATGATACATTTTCTGAAAGAAGCTAAATGGTATATAGGTAACCCACACGTTAGAATTATCAACTGCTGCAGGTACAATATCAACCTTTGATATCGGAAAGACCTTTTCATCATTTACGATTCTGAAGATGATTTTAGGATAACAATAATTCCATTCCCCATGAAATACACCACATATTGCAAACCCCATGACTCGGGTATGCAGATTGGGAGGTAACCGTAATGCTACATTGCACCCATGCTCTTGTTCTTTGAACCAACTAGGAATCTTGCTCCCAGGAACAGCAATGCTTAACCGATGACCCACAGCAGCACATTTCTGTACTCAACAGAAAACATCATGATCAAGTTATTACCAAATTAAACACGTACTACAAGACGAATATACATATAAAAAATGTTGTACTGGATATGAGAGATGCAGTTGTTTTTGTTAGAAAAAGGTGACAGTCGAGTTAAACTAGAGCAATAAAAATGAGATATATAAGATATGAGAGAGAATTGGCCACCTCTAGAAAAGATTGCTGCAACATCTTATCAATGTATTGTTTGTTCTCTTGATCCTCTATGAGTTTGTGGCAATCCATGAGCCATACCTTACACAGCCACTTATACTCTTGTGATAGATCTTCAATCTTTTCCAGTGACCTGCAACCTGTGGCCCTCAATACTTGTATTCCTGACGGGAGAGCATGAAAATTTTGAAGCCGGAAACACTTGCTCAACTCTAAGAATTTAAGACAAGAAAGATGGGAGATGCCAGCAGGTAATTGCGTCAATCGAGAGTTGCCACTTAGATCTAATTCTTCCAATGAGGAAAATGCATGGAAATTTTGGGGGAAGTCTTCCTCTTCAATTTGTCTACAACTGAGATCTAACTTTCTCAAGGAACACAAATTTGTCAAAGTGCGGCAACTAATGGACTTATGTAGACATCCAATCATATTAGAGTGTCCTAGCAAAAGCTCTTCTAAGTTTTCCATGCTTCCAAGCCCCTCAGGTAATTTTTCAAGTTTCTTGCAGTTGTTAAGATGAAGGCACTTGATATCCTTTAACTCACAAACAGAGTTTGGAATCTTCTTAAGTTTCTGACATCCCATCAGATTCAATATTCTTAGACCAGACAAATATCTAATTGATGATGGTAGTTTCTTTATTTGAATACAACCATCAAGATGTATATTTGATAATAAAATCATAGACTGTGAAACTTTTGGGAATCTTTCAAGACTGCGGCAACGAGAGAGAATTAAAGTCTAAGGATTCCATCTCGATCCTTGATGGGAGACACTTGAGATTCATGCATCTGCTCATGTCCAAGTAAACCAGCTTTTTGTGAAATCCAAGTGACTGATGAACCTCCACCAAATGAAAACAATTTGATAAAATCAACCTCTCAATATTTGGAGCCCCTGAGATATCCGGAAACCTTTTTAGGTAAGGAGACCAACTAAGGTCAATAAACTTCAGGTTCGGTAGAATCTGCAGAGAAAAACATAAATGAATAAAACTTACACAGAAGGTTACTTATTAGATATGTAAAATTATGACTTTACTCTGTTTGTAGGGAACTAGTTTTATTTACTAAGTGTCTAAGTACCTTTATTCGTTTCCATAAATGTTTAATGAAGCAACCAGGCATTTCAAGCCCAACAAGCTTACGCATATGTTCTACCGGTAGAGAAGAAAACGGGTAGTGAAGCCAACAAAGCCACCGTAGGTTATCAGGGAGAAAGGTAGGTTCAGAAGAAATGAATTCCCTGCGAACATCAAGTAGTCGAAGATTCTTCATCTTTCTGAAAACTTCATCACTAAAACCCAGCTTCTCACCACCATTCTTATCGTAGTTGTTAGGCAGCAGTACAGCTTCAATTGCTTTTAGATTATGCTACAAAGAAATAAAGTACTGTGATCAATCTGTTCTCATTATTAATGAACAAGAAAAATGCAGAAGCTTTTATATAGATAATGAGAGAAATGGAATTATAGAGAGAGATTAGTTACCCTATTTCTGGTAATGACATCATGGATTTCCTCGGTTTCCCATAGCCTACTTTTAGAGAAACTCTGTCGAACAATTTGCCAACCCATTTCTTGTATCAAATCGTGCATGCCTAGCTTATTATTTGAAACGGTTATCAGAGATTTTTCAATGAGAACGCTAATTCCTATCACTGGGACAAAACCAAAGCTATCCAGTATTCTAATCACATGTTCTTTATCTTGGCCCTTGAAGAAACATGCAATGTCTAAGAATATATTTTTCTCAGAATAATCTAGCCCGTCGAAACTCAACTTCAGTGTCTCAAAAATCTCAATATTTGGTGCTTTTGCTAGTCTATTTAAAGCACTTTCCCACACGCTTGCTTGTCTTCCATGGAGGAAGGATCCTAAAACTTTCAGGGCTAGAGGAAGATGGCCAGTGTAGCTTATTGCACGATATGACAGGTCCTCGTACCCCTCTAAAGGGATATTTTCTGAAAAGCATGCCTACAGAAGACCTCAACAGCCTGATCCCTAAGTAAACAATTAGGTCAATGTTAGAGCATTATTGTATTCAAGATTTATTGTAAAGTCTTGTATAATGTCAAACATTGTAAAAGTCAAAGATAGTCAAAGTCAAAGTATCTTTAGTTAGAAAGTCAATGTAATTAGATTCAATACCTTGTAATGTCTAGGTATAAATAGGTTTTGTAAAGCTTAGTTTGTAAGTAAGTCTCAAGGAAGTCATTAGTGAATGATCTTAATTGTAATATTCTAGAGAGAGAAGTGAGAGCATTCTAGAGAGAGAAAGTGCATCAATCATATGTAATCTCTATTATGTTCAAGATCAATGGATGATTTGATGATTACCTAATAGAAACTAGTTTTACATTTGGTATCAGAGCTTTGGTAGATCGAATTATGTGCAAAATCCGTCCAATTTGATGAAGATTTAAAGATTTTTTGAAGATTTTTGAAGAAAATCTCCATTCTTGAAGAACTTGAAGAACACAAATGGGTTATGGATTTTTAGCTTGTTTTTGTGTTTGATTTTGTTTGCAAAGTGTTTCTCCATCATTCTAAATCTGTTTTGCATCATCAATTTCGCAGAAACACAACAAGATTTGAAGAATTTGAAGAATTTGTAAAATTTGGTGTTCTTGAGAAAATGAAGTCTATGAAAATTTTTGGAGATTGATTTTGCAAAATATTGATGTTTTGATTCGTTTTTGTGCAAAATCATTTCTAAAAAATGTTTTTGAACACGTTTCAATCTTAAATTTCAAGTTTTAATCATAAAATCTCATTTTTGAAATTTTTGAGTTGAATGTGTTCTTGAAGATCTTCATGTGTTCTTGAAAATATTTTTTAGATCTTGAAGTTCGATCTAATTTTTTGTTAATGTTGGTTTTAAAAATGTGTTTTTAGTTAAGTTTGATCCATAAATCAAATTCTAATATTGTTTGGTGAGTTAGTAAATGTGCAGGTTTCACACAGTGGAGAAAAGAAAGAAATTCACATGCCATAGCTATATTGTGAAGGAAGAATTCGCATGCTTCTTGTGATTGGTTTCGGATCACACATAGTAAATGTGTGATGAGTGTGTGTGTGATTCAGCTGTGTGTATGTGTGCTTATTAGATGGTTTCGGATCATACAGCATACAAAACCATATTTTTTTAGCTGTGTGTTTGGTTGAGCAGCTTGTGTGAGTGCTTAAATCTAAAAGGGTTTCGGATTGTCAAGCATACGAAATCCTCAGATCCTTCTTTATTTTTTGCTGTGTGAGTGTGTGTTTGTGAAGTGTGTGTTTTTGTTTAATTGTTAGCTGTGTGTGGGTATCACGAGTGTGTGTGTGTGTGTATAAGGTGTGCGTGTGTTTTATCTTTGCAAAACAAGGATTTCGGATCATCAAGCATACGAAACCCTCAGGTTTCAGTTCCTGCTTCATACGAAACCCACCAGATTTCGGTCTCTGCTGCATACGAAACCATCAGATTTCGGTTCGTGTTTCATCATCAAAAGGTTTCGGATCATAGAGGATATGAAATCCTCAGGTTTCGGATCATAGAGGTTATGAAATCCTCAGATTTCATCACGTCGGAGTTCTCGCCGGAAAACCGGGCTTCGCCGGAAAAGGGAATTTGCGAGGGATTTTGGGTTTCTTTTCATCATAAATCTGTTTGTCTTTGACGTTTTGATCACATTGCTACAATTTTCGTCAAAAACAGCAAAGAAACCAACAACATTCACTCTCGTCGGAGATCTCATCGGAAAAACGGTTCTCGCCAGAGGAAACTTTAAGCTTCAATCTCATCGTTTTTATGCTTGCATGATCGTACAACTTTCGTTCCATTCGATTTGTTTTTTATTGTGGAACACATAGAAAAAAAACCAACAGATCGTGATTTTATGTTTGAGGTTAAAGATGATGAACAGTGAATCTTGTAGGTTTAGTGTTTGTCGAATTTGGTCCCTGTAGTTATAGTTTGAGAATTTTACTCTTCCAGTCCCTTTAGTTTGTATTTTAGGTTTATTACAATTTTAGTCCTCTAGTTTAGTCATTTTTGTTCTTCTAGTTTAAATTTTAAAATTTTTACATTTTTAGTCCCTTTACTTGATAGTTTCTAGGTTTTTACACTTTTAGTCCTTAAATTCTTAAGTTTCAATTTTTGTCAATTTTAGTCCTTGTTTTTGTTGAGTCTTAGTATTTTTCACTTTAGTCCCTATATTTTGTATTTTTTGATATTTTTAGCCATTTTAGTGTTTACAATTTTGGTGTCGAATTTTTTTTACCTGCTTTTACTCATAACTGATAAATTTTTCTTGTATTTTGCAGGTTTGACGATTAAAGTCTAACATATCCGCGTAAATTTTTCGGATTTAATTTTTGGAAGGCAAATTTAAATTTTGTTTTTCAAATTTTATTTTTGAAAATCTTTCTGACTTTAATTGTGTTTTTCTATAGTTTAAGAGTGTGCACATAATTCTAACTTCTAATCGAAGTCTTTCTTGACGATCACTCTATTAGGTAGTATTATTTTTCATATTTTTCATCTAATTTTTTTGTGTTTCTTTTCAGGTTTTCTTCAAGATGTCTACTTATACAGAAGATGGGGTTTTAAGATTGCAACAAGTTCTTATAACTGAAATACCTCCAACTCCACAAATTTCTGTTAAATCTAATAATGAAAGTTTGAAGCAAACTTTTGTTAAATCTAATAATGAAAGTTTGAAGCAAACTTTTGTTAAATCCAGTAGTGAAGGTTTGAAGCAAACTTTTCTTAAATCTAATGCTTCAAATCTTTCAGCTTCTGTGTTAAATAAAGAGGAAGAAAATGCTAAATTGAAGAGACAAATTTTAGACATTTCTTCTTCAAATGATAGACTTATTAAAAGAGTTACTGATCTTGACATTTATATCAGAGATCTTGAAGCAAAGAGAGACAACTCAAGTCTGCACGATCAAATCGGGAAACTTCAAGAGAAAGTAACAACTCTTCAAAAAGAAAATACTGATATGAAGATTAGGGAAGAAAAGAGAGTGAAGTGGAACTTAAAGTTACATGCACAATTAAAAGAAGTTCAAGATAAAGAAAAAAGTTTGGACAGTGAAAACGCTGAGCTAAAGAGAAAACTGTCTAATTTTCTCTTGAAGAAAAGAAAGAATTTGAGCTTAAATATGTAAAACTTTTGAAGCAAGTCTCCGACTTTGAAAAAGTTTTATATCTTGAAAAAGAGAAGCAAGAAAAAGAAAGAATTGTTTTTTAAACTGAACGCAAATCTTTTGAGATTAAAAGTTCTGAGCTTTCCATGAAAATCTCTGAATTAGAAAATCTTTTGGAAAAGGAAAGAAAAGAATTCACGGAAAAGAAAAATCTCTTTAAAAAGGAAAGTAAAACCCTTAAAAAGAAAAATATGGAAATTTTCAAAGAGATTACTGATAAAAGAAAGTTTTTGGAAAAAGATTTTGAATCGGAACGCAAACATTTTGAAGATGCGATTCTTAATATTACCAAAAGATTATCTGGTTTATCAGCTGATATTATGAAGGATCAGTTGATCAAATCTGATCTCCAAAAGAAATTTGATCTAATTTCTAAAGAGAAAAATATTTTGATATACCAAGTGAAAGAACTTGAAGACATCATTTTTAAATTTGATGTCTCAAAGCAGGCCAGTCATGATACTATCTTTCAGACTCCATTTGTTAATTCAAATGATTCTGAATGCACTTTTAAAATTGCTTCAAGTTCAAGCTTTAAAAACATTCCTTCCAAACAATTTAATAGATCAACTGATTTCTCAAAAGATCAGATTCGTTCTACAAATTTCTTCTATAATCATCTGCTTGATAAATCAGATAACAAACCAAATGTGCCTAAAGTTAATACTTCCAAACCTAAAGAAGTTCCAGTCTTCAAAAAGGTGAAGATGGAATGGAGAGTCAAAGGCACAACAGTTCCAAAGAAAGATGTACCAAAATCATCTGCTTCCACATCAAATGCCAAGAAGAACAATGCGCCAAAAGGTAAATCTTCAGCTAAACCTAATCCTATTCATTCTGTAAATCATCTGATTAGGTGGCACATAAGAAAATTTGTTGTTCTTTTTGTGGATCAAATGATTTTGTGCATAAAAATTATACTTCTTATTGGTACGGTACTTACAGTATTCCTTTTAAGAAATCTACACCTAACACACTAGGACCCAAGTCCCGTTGGGTACCAAAATCTGCTTAATCTGTTTTGCAGGTTCATCATGTGTTGTGCTGGTTTGGAAATATATATACCATACACATGACTGAAAACAGAAGAGAAGCGGTGAATTTTCTTTAAGAAGAGTACTTGTGCCATTAAGGGAGAGCAAAATTATTGGTTTCTGAATACATCAGTTTAGGACCCGTTCTTCAAAGAAATTATGGCTTCTGAACAATTCAGTTCAGGACCCGTACTTCAAAGACTAAGACTTCTAAACAAATCAGTTTAGAACTCATACTTCTCAGGTGATATCCTTAACTGTCACATCTTTCTGTTTCAAGGAACAAGTGGTAAAAGGTAACATTGCATTATGTTTTATTTCTACTGCTTTGAATGTTTGAATCTTTACAAATTTAATTCAATGAGATAAAAAATTTCAATTTTCATTCAATGAATGAAATGTGTGTCAAGGGTGATTTTACAAGTATTTTTGTATTATCTGAGTTATATTTGTTTCAACTTTCACTTCTGAAATAAATCGAAAGGTCAGTAAAACATGAATGAAATTATGTTGAATGCTCAAAATTATGGAAATCTGGACTTATATAGAATATAATGCTCAAAAAGCCTATTTGTCAAAATGATGGATGGAAACGAAAATATAGGGGAAGCACTATGTTTTAGAACCAAGTGATTGAGATAAAATTTTGCACTATCATCTAGTTTGAAAGTTTGTACCTGTGGCCTTTCTGGTTTGGGAGAGTAAGTCCTAAGGGGTGCTAGACTCCTAGTCCCTAAGGCCAACTGGTATGGGATCGGCTGACCCAAATCCCGCTATAGAACCAGATAGAAAGCCATGTTCTACTTTTACAAATGGGTTTAAGATATATCGATGTGGCCTTTCTGGTTTGGGAAATTAAGTTCTAAGGGGTGCTCGACACCTAGCACCTAAGGCGAACTGGTCTGGGATATGCTGACCCAAATCCTGTTATAGAACCAGATAGAAAGTCATGTTTAACGGTGTATCTTATTCTTACTAAACTTTTTGATTAAAAGATGCCAATGAGCACAAAATTAAAAGATGTCAATGGGCACAAAATAAAAGATGCCAATGAGCACAAAATCAAAAGATGCCAATGAGCGCACATCTCTTGAAACTTGGGAAAATACAAAGTCGCGATAAACCCGTAAATTTGTGAAAATCCTGATTTTGGACAAATAGTGTGAGTAGAGCAAAGTATTCTTATATGTTTTAGAATTGCATATGCTTGATTATAATCATATTTCGCATGCTAGCTAACCAAATAGATTTAATAAAGTGGTTGAAAGTGAACATTTTTAACTTGATATGCAATGATGTCTTATTTTTTAATCCAAACACATGCATTTGATTTTATTTGATTGAAAAATCTGGTATACTTCATTAAGTTGGATTTCTTTTGTAAAGCTTTCAAATGATCAAGTGTTAGTAGTTATAAAATGTAGTTCAATGAATTTTATTTTCCTTGTATAAATGTTTTCATTAAAGCACTGTATTTGAAATGAATAATTTTTAATGAAATATATGCATACTTTCAGGGGGAGAAAACAAATTGCTCCAGAATTCTTATTTTGAGGGGGAGCAAGCTTATTCATTAAGGAGGAGATTGTTAGTAATACACAGAGACGCGACTGAAATTGAAAAAGGGTTTTGATGATCATGATGCTCACATTCATCAAAAAAGGGGGAGAAATGTTTAATTCAATTTCATGTTGAAAAAGAATTCAAGGTCAAAGAGATGAAGATAGTTTTGAAGAAGATTGACTTTACATTGTGAAAGACAAAGATGTTTTCGAATCACTCATATATGGATTCGGATCGCTCAAAGTTGAAGTTTTCGGATCATGTGAAGTCTGAAGTGTTTTTGAATATGGTTATCTTAGATCTGAGAGACTCGGATTGTGCTTACACCTAAATATTCAAAAATGTGAAGGCTTTGCATCCTTGTGTAGATTCAACTGTTTGAAGATTATCTGAGCCTCAAAGTTTAAAGCGGTCAAAGATAAAGTGTTGAAGATCAAGTGTTGAAGACTGCTGCCATTTTTTTTAAATCTTGAATCCAAAGGAGGAGAATGTTAGAGCATTATTGTATTCAAGATTTATTGTAAAGTCTTGTATAATGTCAAACATTGTAAAAGTCAAAGATAGTCAAAGTCAAAGTATCTTTAGTTAGAAAGTCAATGTAATTAGATTCAATACCTTGTAATGTCTAGGTATAAATAGGTTTTGTAAAGCTTAGTTTGTAAGTAAGTCTCAAGGAAGTCATTAGTGAATGATCTTAATTGTAATATTCTAGAGAGAGAAGTGAGAGCATTCTAGAGAGAGAAAGTGCATCAATCATATGTAATCTCTATTATGTTCAAGATCAATGGATGATTTGATGATTACCTAATAGAAACCGGTTTTACATTTGGTATCAGAGCTTTGGTAGATCGAATTATGTGCAAAATCCGTCCAATTTGATGAAGATTTAAAGATTTTTTGAAGATTTTTGAAGAAAATCTCCATTCTTGAAGAACTTGAAGAACACAAATGGGTTATGGATTTTTAGCTTGTTTTTGTGTTTGATTTTGATTGCAAAGTGTTTCTCCATCATTCTAAATCTGTTTTGCATCATCAATTTCACAGAAACACAACAAGATTTGAAGAATTTGAAGATTTTGTAAAATTTGGTGTTCTTGAGAAAATGAAGTCTGTGAAGATTTTTGGAGATTGATTTTGCAAAATATTAATGTTTTGATTCGTTTTTGTGCAAAATCATTTCTAAAAGATGTTTTTGAACATGTCGTCATCTTTGAATGTATAAATCCCTTTCTGAACTAGAGCTGCGTAAAGGTGATCTACAAAATTCAATCGAGTATTTTCGCCTCGAAAGCTTAGGAACACATCATATGTCCATCTTCGAGTTGGTAGAGAAGATGAAGAAGAGTTGAATGAAGCCATTGAGACACCGGAAAATTAACAGACAAGAATTTAAGGATTGATAATATGAATCCTAATAAAAGGTAAACGGTTTTGCTTGTTTAATACGACTTCAATTCTTAGACACGATCTTTCATGGTCAACTGCTTAACTGTTTTTGTTTTTATATATAAACGGAATCTTTTGATATTTTATTGGTGTATTCACAACAAAAAATAATCGAAATGTGTGGTTTTCATTGGGATTGTAGTCATTTTCTTAATGTGATATATTTTATGCTATATTTTCTCAAAAGTAAAATATCATCAAAATCTTTATAAAAATTAATTTACATCATCCACGTCAATGGGGTGCGTTTGGTTGCAGGACAGGACAGGACAGGACAGATCAGGACAGAACAGAACACCTGTCCAGCGTTTGGTAGAACATAACTAAACTGGACAGAACAGAACAGGACTGACAAAATGACCAATTTACCCCCAGTGGGTTATTTAGTGGTGGCGGTGGCGGTGGCGACGGTGGTGGTGGTGGTGGCGACGGTGGTGGTGGTGGTGGTGGTGGCGGTGGTGGCGGCGACGGTGGTGGTGGTGGCGGCGACGGTGGTGGTGGTGGTGGTGGCGGCGGCGGTGGTGGCGGCGGCGATGGTGGCGGCGGCGGTGGTGGTGGTGGTGGCGGTGGCGGTGGCGGTGGTGGTGGTGGCGGCGGCAGTGGTGGCGGCGGCAGTGGTGGCGGCGGTGGTGGCGGCGGTGGTGGCGGCGGCAGTGGTGGCGGCGGTGGTGGTGCGGTGGTGGTGGCAGCGGCGGCGACGGCGGTGGTGGCGGGGGTGGTGGTCGTGGTGGCGGTGGCGGTGGCGGTGGCGGTGGTGGTGGGAAACAAAGAAGAAGAAGAAGAAGAAGAAGAAGAAGGGGGTAATTTTGTCAAAAAGCTCCTTGTTCCACTTAGTTCCACTTAGTTCCATGGTTTTTGGTGGAACACATGTGTTCCATGTTTGTTCTACTTAGTTCTGTTCTGTTCCATCTTAAGTCACGCCAAACATGGGACAAAAGTCATTGTTCTGTTATGTTCCTCTCTTGTCCCACAACCAAACGCAGCCTGAAAGATCAAACTCAATTTTAAAATGTCACATTAGTTTTATAATAACATCTCCCACACCAACTTTACTAAAGGTCTTACAAGATGACATGACATTGTATTGTACTCCCTCTGTCCCAAAATAAATGTCTACAATAAAAAAAACATAGTTTTAGAAATGTGTAATTATTACACTTTTTAATCAACCAAAGTACATTTTACCCTTAATTATAGAGAGAGAAATTCTTCATCATATAATTAAGGATAGAATGGCCGATAGGAAAATGGATATTTATTTTTAAAAGTGGACACTTATTTTGGGATAAACAAAAATGATGATGAAGACAATTATTTTGGGACAAAGATTGTAGATAGCAAGGTCTCTTACACTTACTAAATTAGCAATGTCTAGCAAGATGCCACATAAATAAATCAATTACATTTTGTTTAGTTTTTCCTTTATTAGTTTGTTTAAACATTAATTATTAATACTTTTTTAAAATCTAATTCATTTTAATTTTATTTGAACATTATTTTTTATTATTTTTATTAAAATTTCTATCCACGGTTTATTTTAAATAACTATATTTTTTAGTTAAACTACTAAAATAAAAATACATTAATATAAAAAAATTATGAAGATACAAATACAAATACTAATAGATAAACTTACGCGAACATCAAAAATGGTCCCCACTGCTACATCATCAACTACTTTATAATTTATAATATCATAAAAATACTAAATATGATTTGTTTATTGTTAGTGCACTATTTGGCACCTTGTACCAAGTAGAGGGGCTATTCATGAACATTTCTATTTGCAAACTATAAGTTGTTTTTTCCCTTGTAATTTCTAATATGTCATTCCATTTCTAGATTTCCAAGTACTGTACATTTCTCTCTACATTCTTCATCACCATTTGTACTTGAGATTTATACTTATTAGAGGGATGACATCTTGAGCTTAATTTGTTATTTGAATATTTGTTCTGGGATCACAATTGGTATCAGAGCATAGTATATCATTTTGATCAAGTGATTTATTCATGAGTTTTTGAAGTTTTTGAGTGTTCTTCATTTTTCCTCATTTTTTATTGATTTTGGGCATTTGAGTTCTTCAAATGGATCAAAATTGATCAAGGAGTATTTGCAAATTCACTGGATTTGACTCAGATTCAGAAAACTCATTATTTTCGAGCTAAAGTTCACACACACTGTTTTTGGATCGAAATTCTATTTTCTGATGGTTTTTGGACAGAAGTTGTAGTATTAAAGTTGTCCAGAATCACTGTGCGAACCTATGTACCAATGTTCAGATCATTTGGAGTTATTTTGTGGATTGGACTTAGGATTATTCGACCCTTCATAATTATCGCAACAAGAAGTGTTCATCTTTATCGCATCCTTCAGATTGTGAACAGTAGTATATCGCAAGAGCCTGTTGCGATAAACCCATTTTATCGCAACCTACTGTTAGTGAACAGTATCTTATCGCAACAACCTATTGTGATAAAGTTCTTTTTTCTGTGTTATCGCAACCTCTCTGTTGTGACAAAATCTACCTTTGCGACAAAGTCTGTTGCGACAATTTGTGGTGTTGCGAGAAGATTTGTTTTGCGAGAAGTTTTCCTTTGCGAGAACGTTTGTTGCGGCAAAGTGTTGGGTTGCGACAAAAATACTAATTGCGATAATTTTGAGCCGCGATAAAACAGTGTGGGTACTCATTTTTCAAATCAGATCAGAAGGTTACTTAACGATCACTAACAAGTATTCATCATGACTGCAAGAGATATGTTGACTATAGGGTCAAAAGATAAACCACCTGTCTTATTTCCAAAAAACTTTAAAATCTGGAAAGATAGGTTTCTTGACTATGTTGAGCGGCAAGAGAATGGTGCTCTTATTTATGGTTCCTTAACTGAGGGGGTAATGCCAGATGTGTATACATCAGACCCAGATGGAACAAACAGAAGACTCGTTGAACCCAAAAATTATTCTGGAGATGAACTAAAAAGACACATTGCTGATAAAGCTGCTAGATCGTTATGCAAGCATTGAACGATGACATATACCAGAAAGTTGTTAGTCTGAGTGCTACAGGAAAGGGCATGTTCGATGAGTTGATCAAACTTTATCAGGGTTCAGATGTGGAGAACCAAATGAGGATTTCAAACGTGATTAATAAATATGAGAATTTTAAACAGAACGACGGAGAGACTCTGGACAGTACGTATGACCGCTTCAGTACCATCCTGAATGAGCCTAATAGATATCACATAGAGAAAAAGATAATTGAGAACAATGTGAAGTTCTTAAGTGTTCTACAGCCTGAATGGAAGAAGTATGCTCACCGAATGAAGCAGCATTCCAAATTGGCTTCTCTACCGTTGCAAGAGATGTTTGAGACGCTTAAACAGGATGAAGATGAAGCAAATGAGAAAAGAGAGAAGAAGAAGAAGAAGAAAGAGAAGAAAGATAAAAAGGAGAAGAAAGTGGAAGTATCAGAAAAGAAACTGGATGAACTTGATAGTGAACCAATTGCTTTAATGTCTAGTAAATCAAGGAAGTATATTAATATAGGAAAGAATGTTGAGATAGAGGATGACGGGATTGATACTGATGACCTGGATGAAGCTGAAAGTTTAAAGTAGGCTATGATTCTTTTGACGAAAGCTTTTCAAAAGAGATATGTGAAGAAACCCGGATCGAACAACCAACGTTACTTATCCGGATCTAGAAACTTTGAACATAAGGATCAGATTGAGTCAAAGAAACGGTTTGATGATCGGAAGGAGGAAGGTAAGAAAGTTGAGGTAAATAAGTTTGCTGATAAAAAGGAGGAGGAACATAAATGCAATAATTATGGAAAATCTGGCCATTTTGCCAAGGAGTGCTGGAAACCTAAGGTACGGGATTCGGACTACTACAAAAACAAGATGTTGCTGGCAAAGCAGAAAGAGTCCACGATAGCACTAATGGTTGAGGAGGAATACTGGATGGATCAAACAGATGATGAGGATGAAGAGGAGACTACTGCTTTGGCAAAGATGTGTTTAATGAGCAAAGATGGTGAGGATTCCGAAGTTGATATGGTGCCTGAGACAGATGAGGTAGAATCCTATACCATTAATCATTTTGCGAATCAAATAAAAGTCTTTCAATTAAAACAAGATGATTTAAATAGAAAACTTAATAATGCATATAAATTAATAGAATCACAAAAACAACTAATCACTGAACATAACAAGTTAAGTGATGGGTTGAAAAAGAGCCAAACTGAATTCGAGGAAACTTAAGCCTGTTTTCGAAATAGAATGGATGAGATGGCAGAAAAGCTAAGACGTTCAGAAGATAGGAAGATTGAGCTTGAAAAATTATTGCACTCTTACAAAGATATTAATACTGAGTTGACTGAGAAGGCTAGTTATCTGGAAGAAAAGTTGTACAAGTTAGGTCAAACTGAACAAACTATTCATCTTAACACAACAAAGAATTTCAGATACTATAATTCAAAATGGGGGTTAGGATATGATAATCCTCGGTATTTGAAAAATGCTCTAAAGAAGGCACCAACTCTTTACAAGTTTGAATGGCTTGACCTTCCATCTTGGAATCCTAAATATCAAATCAAATGGCTTAATCAAGAAGAACATGAGGCTGAGGAAGAGGTGAAAAGAAAAACAACTGTGACAATGCAACTTCCGTTTGTTTACGATTGTGAAAATAGGAAGGCACTGGTTTGGAATTGGAAGCAACCTTGTCTAATGACTATTTCCAGAGCTATGCGGTTGAGCAACCAAAGGAGAGTGAAAAAACCCGTTTTTGAAGGAAAAATTTATTATCCTCTTTTGTTCTCGAACAAAAGCTCGTAGACTTTGAAAGCAAGATCAAAAGCAAAATTGAGGAGGTCAGAAATGTGATCAACTTGCTTTTGATATTGAAAAGGAAGTTATGTTCACAGTTATTTCAAATGGCTTAAAAGAGATGAAAGCTAAACATAAATAAGTATCTGAAGAGAAATTTCTTAAAGAAAAACATTCTTCAGAGTCAGATGCTTCTTCATGTAAAGCCTTTATGGGAAATACTATATTCAGGAGCTTGACTGTTGATGACCAAGATGACCTTGAACCTTGGGACTTGTCAAAAATCAATCAGTTGGTGCTCCTCCTGAGAGATATTTCCCTTCAGAAGAAGAAAAAGTTTTAAGAAAAGAACGAAATGAATTTCTCTTTCCGAAGTCTTATGGTATCTTTCATACCTCGCTGGATAGTCAGTCTGATTGTGATATTGAGGTACTTTGTGACAGGAAGGGTAAGGAAGTAAAAGAAACTGTTGTTCAATTTGACTTTGACGCCAAACTTCCAGATCACTCTGACTTCTTAATCAACGAAGAGGAACCTAAGAAGACTTTCTTCAAAGACGAATCTTCAAAATCAGCTGCGAAAATTTCTGAGAATGATTACTATTCTAAATCCAAATCTAAACAATCAGTTCAGAAAAAGAAAAAGAAAAAGAAGAATAATCACAAATCTAAATCTTTTCAAGCTCGAAATTCCAATGCTTATGATTCTTATTTTGCTGGCATTTCAGATCGTTATATAAGAAACAACTCGCGACTCGAATGGAGAATAAATGAGTCCACGCAGGATGTGGCCCAGAGAAAATCATCTCACATTGTTTTTAATTCCAAGAAAAACAATTTTGTTTCTAATGTTAGTAATCATGTTGTTTGCAATAAACAAAACCTTGTAATCCCATACAAGATTTCTTCAATGCAACAACTGATTAATTTAGCACATGATCAAATTTGTTGTTCTTCGTGTGGTATGGATGATTTTATCTGCAAGTCCGATTATTCTTATTGGTTTGGTTATAATTTCCATGGTCCTAAAAGATTTTATACAAATGGATATTATAACAAAAGCTTTAAAAAGAACAATGCTAAGTCAAAACCTGTTGAAACTCCTAACCTGAAAGGACCCATTCTTAAATGGGTACCTAAAACCACTTGATTTCCCTTTTGCAGCCCAGTCATGTATGGTATTTAGATTCAGGCTGCTCAAAGCACATGACTGGTAGAAAGGAGTTGCTCAATAACTTTGTGGAAAAGTATGGTGGTAGAGTCAAGTTTGGGAATGATCAGTATTCTCTGATTCTAGGTTACGGAGACATAGTGAAAGACAACGTTAGGATTACCAAAGTTAATTACGTTGAGGGTTTGGGGCATAATTTGTTTAGCATAGGTCAATTTTGTGATAAAGATCTAGGAGTGGATTTCAAGAAAACCCGGTGTTCAGTCCGAACTGAAGGAGGGGATGAGCTTCTAGTTGGTACGAGGAAGTCCAATCTTTACACTATTCACCTGTCAAAGATCAAAACCAAAGAATGACGTGTGTCTTTTGTCTAAAGCATCGATGGAGAAAAGCTGGTTGTGGCATAGACGACTATCTCACCTCAACTTCCGTTATATTCAAAATCTGACGTTGGGAGATTTAGTCTTAGGTCTACCAGTTCTGAAATTTGAGAAAGACAACTTTTGTACCACCTGTGAGAAGGGGAAGATGAAACGAGTTCCTCATATGCCAAATCCCGAGCCTAGTACGCACAAAGTTTTGGAGATCCTTTATATGGATCTCTGTGGGCCAATGAAGACTCAAAGTATAAGTGCCAAGCTATGTGTTGGTTGTCGTCGACGATTATTCGAGATACACATGGGTGAAATTTCTACGATCCAAAGATGAAACACCTGAGTTCATCATCTTGTTAATCAAACAGCTTCAAGTGAATCTTCAACAAACGGTTCAGACTATCTGATCAGATAATGGTACAGAGTTTAAAAACAAGACTCTTGATGACTTCTTTAAGTCACTAGGCATTTCTCATCAATATTCTGCAGCAAGAACACCTCAGCAGAACGGGGTTGTTGAAAGACGAAATCGTACACTTGTTGAAGCTTCCAGAATGATGATGTCCTATGCTGATCTACTGCTGTTTCTATGGGCCGAAGCTGTGTCAACCGCATGCTATACACAAAACCATTCAATTATCCATCGATGGTTTGGCAAAACTCCATATGAATTGATTAACAATAGATAACCTGTAATACACTACTTTCATGTCTTTGGGTGCAGGTGTATTGTGCTGAACGATAAGGACAATTTGAACAAATTTAGTCCAAAGGCGAAAGAGGGGTTTTCTTCGGATACTCGTCAACATCAAAGGCATACAGAGTCTATTTCAAATCTTCTAGAACTGTGATGGAAAGCATAAATGTCAAATTCGATGAGACTGAGGAACTGGCTTCTGTGCAAAACAGTACAGAACCCGCAATATCCGGAATACTAGCGTCTGGACAAATCCGTCCGATGACGACTAAGTTAAACAAAGATCAAGCTTCTACTTCAAATCCTACTCCTAATGAACTTGATATTTTGTTTGAAAATTTTTATGATGATTTCTTTGGAAGCAATAACTCATCTTCTCGTGCTAATGACAGGAATCAAGTTGATGCACATCCAGTACAAGCTACAATGTCAGGGCCTTCACGGCCGGTACCGACATCATCCACTACTAGGGCAACAACTCCTGCAACGTTTTCAAGCAATCCTACCATGACATCTTCACAAGCCATGCAACATGTATCTACGAATGGTGCTTCTTCATCGGGTACAACCACTACTGTCAATGTTCAGAATACTGCTAACATACCGGAGGCATCCACTAAGACAGTTCCCGAGTCAGTTCCTGTTGTATCTTTTGACAATCAACCAGCCTCACGCCCTGAACCGACCTTGACAATAGAATTGAACTTCGAGAAAGATCCTACCCTAGTAGACCCTAATCAATATGCTATATCTCTCCATCCATATTCAACAAAGTGGACACGTAGTCACCCAATAGATCAAGTAATTGGTGAGGTGTCTGCACCAGTAAAGACCAGATCAGCTACCGCAAATGAAGTTCTATACGCGCTCTTTCTAAGTCAAGTTGAGCCATCAATAGTCAACAAGCCTTGGAAGATCCGGATTGGTTAATTGTGATGCAAGAAGAGCTGAATCAATTTGAGCTGAATCATTGGTACTAAGTGGGTCCTGAAAAATAAGAAAGATGAAGACGACATAGTTGTACGAAACAAAGCACAACTAGTAGCAAAAGGGTACAAGCAACAAGAAGGGATAGATTATGACGAAACTGATAGGCGGGTTTACACCCCCCCTAAATCTAACCGCAAGTGTACGGGTCGAAATCAAGTAATAGTACTGAAAGTACGAGTATCGAACACAGGCAACTAGGAACTAAATATCACAATGACTATAAGATCTATTAACTGAACGGTCGCAATTTGAGTGGTTGGTATGACTTAATTAATTGCAAGTAAACAGATCACACACGGGACAACAAACAACTTAGGAAACTTTGATAGAGAAAACAGTTGAGGATTGGAAATCCTAAGGTTTTCACATACGAACATTTGACTTCAAACAAGTACCAATTATTCCCCTTAATGAATACCCAATCTTTAAAATCACCGTTGTTCTCTTTCGAGCAACAACGGGTTTTATTTTGAACACACAAGTTTTATATCTCGATCTCAACTCATGAAACTCAAAACACATTAAAAGCAAGTTTTAACGGGACTAAGGCTTACTTGGTATATCTCTATCCAATTTCTCACCTTAGGCATGCAATTTCTAGTTCTATGTAACAACTAATTCTCTCGAACTTAATTGAAAACAACAAAACAATTGGAAGTTGGCCAAACTCACAAAAGCATTAAAAACCAAATCACATGCTTCATTAAATTAGGAAAACTGATAAATGTCTCAAATTATCTGTTCAAATGCTAAACCAAATTCATTCCAACCCCCAACATCTAAAGATTAGTTCATGTTGGTGGTGGATACAAACATAAGAGAAGGAAAGGAAACAATCAATATAAACATAGTAAACGTGATCGTGGTGATTGTAAAGATGAACTCCCTTCTCTCGGATCTAATCTGCTTCACGTCGTAACTTCCTCCTCAATTGATCCTCTATCGTGGCTCCAAAAGCTCCGAAAAACCTCTGAAAATCGCCCCCCAGCCGTCTTTCGTCGCGCGTGTATCAATGATAACCTAATATCTGGAAAACGCTAAGTTAAAGCACCGGAACAGAGGGATATGCGGTTTGTGCCGCGACTTGCAAACCGCACAACAAACCGTGAAGTTATCTGAATGCTCCGGGTCAGTTCTGGTTCGCGGATCTGGATCTTGGGTCGGCACGGGTCTTGGGATTGGATCTTGGGCTTCGTTTTGGCTCTCTTTGGGCTCTTTTTCGCTTCTTTTCTCGATGATTGCCGCCTTTTAGATTACCTGCACATTTCACTCGATAAAACATGAAATTCCGCCTTTTTGCTAGAACACAAGCCAATCTCATTGGTTTGAGAACCGAAAATAACGCCAAAAAGTGGCGTTATCAACAACCCCAAACCGAGCGTTGCTTGTCCTCAAGCAAATTAGCGATAAAATAGAATAAAAGCACACATCCGCAAAATAATAACTGCACAACTCTCAATCGGTACTACGTGATGCACTGGTGATTTCCCATGCTCGTGAATGCTCATCTCACTCTAGCCTCATTCTTATTCTGTTTGATCTATGGCCTTCCATTGTGAGTTGAACTCGTGACTGCTCCGATTCCATTAAGGTCGTAATAGGTCCAAACATACTAGGGAAAACATTTCGCCTCGACCCTACCTCACAGGATACTCTCATTTCACTCGAACCTAGGTTGTCGCACATGTTGTCATGTATAGGAAGTTATGTACAAGAATATTCGTGACAACTCTAATGAAAGACGCACAAATGTCCAAAAAGTCGATCTCATAAAGGAATCAAGTAGCAAGAAAGAGAATATTGGAAAAAGTGGTCGCATACCCTAATCACATTTTCCAGAAGATCATCCAGGTCTTTACAAGGGTTGTAACGGGGCTAGGCTTATGGCTAAGAAACGAAGGGTAAGCGGATCAAAGTCCTCGGTGTGTCAATTTTTAGCAGTTGTGAACTATCTTGGCTTCATATTCTATCACTTGGCCCTCTTTGTCACTACTGGAGTCGCTTTGACTCTCTTATTTAGCTGTTGTAACTACTATCTAACTAACTGTATTAATTATTTTTTTGGAGCATCATTGGCTCTTTTTATTTGTTTAGGGCTGCATTGGCCCTCTTTTCTAACTTTTGGGTTAAAATGACCCAATTTATTCTCAATGACTGGCCTGTACTTTTTCTTTTCTGCTCTATCTTTTGCTGTTCATTACCGCCTCATATTGACACACTTTCGGATAAGGGTTGGCTACGGCTTTTGGTTCGTGTTTAATGGTGGGTATGGAATGAACAGTGGTGAGTGTTTGGCTACAAAATGGGTTTTAGATACACACATAAGGGGTCAAAGGGGATGATAGATACAAATTGGGTTAACATGCACACAATGCCTGGAATCATCTCTTAAGGTCCACACGATATGGTCTACTACACCCTTACCCAATATCCCGATGGTTGTCTTTGCTACTCAATGCAATATTATAGCGAGATCACTCTATAATCACGACAAGGAACTCGAAAAAGTGTATATGAATTTCGTGTTTAAATCCCTCGAAGTGAAGAACGTCATTTAGGCTCAAATCTCGCGATTGGCTGGTCTCCACTAATGTCCCTAGTCATGTCATTTCCCGGTCCTTCCTTAATGGTCACGTTACTATCATGAGATTCTTCCCACAATGGTCGGTCTCAATCATTCGAAACAAAATTTTGGCTACTATGATCTAAACATTTAGAAGTGCAGGAAATCTACGTGCATAACGTGGGCCCGATTGGCCAACCCCAAACCTTACCCACACATTGTCCCCAATGTGCAAGTGTCGGTGCAGGCGATACAAAGATGTGACCCGTATCATTGTGCGGTTATAGTAGTTATCAAACAGGAAAGACAAAGTCTTAATTACGAAACATCAAAGAGCCAGTCTGACGCTTTAAAAAAAATCTGGCCACCCCAAACCTAGGCCGTGGCCTAGGTTTGTCAACTAAAGCCAACCCCAAACCTCGGTGAAACCGAGGTTTGCACATGGGTAAAAGTGAGTGTGTAGATGTTTGAAAAGTGAGGCACCCCAAACCTAAGTGAAACTTAGGTTTGTTGCATCTCGTTTAACTAATAAGAAAACAAAACATCATACACCACTCGTTAACATTCAAAATTAGAGCATACCTGTTTGACCGGACGGAGGAGATTCTCTTAAAAGATTTGAGCGACCACGGTTGAGAGACATCGGAGAAGAAATAGAGAGAACATGCAAAAACACAAGAAGGCAAAAGGAAAGGAACGCAAAGAAAATAAAAACGACACACGCAAGAGCAAAACAAACACCACACGAGAAACCCAAAATGTCCATGGGACCCGCGCGGTTTAGCGCGCGGTTTGTAGGCCACGGGGAATCCTGCGTAAGTATCTATTTCAAAAACAACCCAGAGACGCCCGTGGTTTAGCGCGCGGTTTGTAGGCCGCGGCCAAAACCGCGTAAGTCTCTATTGCGATTTTTTTTCCAAATAAAAACACTCTAAAACAGAAATAGTAAAAGAAAACGCAAACCTCGGTGGGTTGCCTCCCACCCAGCGCCTTGGTTTCGGTCGTGGCTCGACCTTCCTTCTGATCACTCCTTAGGCTTTTCGTGATTACCCGACTCCTCTTCAACTTGACCTCGTACACTATCGAACATCTTGAATGTAACCCTTTCGCCGCCAACCCTCAATTTCATCTCACCTTCTTCCATGTCGATCAGTGCTCTGCTTGTGGCCAGAAAGGATCTTTCCAATATCAGCGGGACCTCTATATCTTCGTCGATATCCAGCACCATGAAATCCACCAGAAAGTAGAACTTGTCAACCTTGATGAGAACATCCTCGATCACTCCATATGGATATACTATCGATCTATCCGCGAGCTGAAGGGTCATGTATGTTGGCTTTACATCTCCCAAGCCAAGTTTCCTGAAAACAGATAAAGGCATTAGATTAATACTGGCTCCTAAATCACATAACACCTTATCAAAATTAAGATTCCCAATTTGAATAGGGATTGAGAAACTCCCTGGATCCTTAAGCTTCGGGGGAAGCTTGTTCTGAATTATCGCACTGCACTCTTCAGTAAGTGCAATGGTAGCCTGATGTTCAATTGTCCTCTTCTTGGATAAGATGTCCTTCATGAACTTGAGATATGTCGGCATTTGGGCGAGTGCTTCTGCAAATGGAATGTTGATGTGCAGTTTCTTGAAGATGTCAAGAAATTTCTTGAATTGTTCCTCATCCTTATGTGCCTTCAATCGATTTGGAAAAGGTAGCGGTGGTACATACGGGTTGAATACCGGCTTCGACGGAGATGTCATATTTTTCTCCTTTGGTTCTTTCTGATCAACCATATCACTAGAAGTACCATCTTTTAGCCCAACATTTGCCTCCTTGATTATCTCCTTGCCATTTCTCAGATAAATGGCATTACATTCTTCTCTTAGTTTCCTTTCAGTCTGGCTCGGAAACGTTCCTGGGGCTCGGTTTTGTAGGGCTTCAGAAATTTTCCCCACTTGTCTTTCAAGGATCTTGATGGAAGCGGTGTTCTGTTCAGTTGCTGCTTTTACCGTACTCACCGTGCTTGCCAATTCTCCAACTGTGCTATCCATCTTTGTCATGAACTTCATCATCATATCTTCCAGCCCTGGTTTCTTCTCTACGGAGGGTCCTTCATCGAATTTCCTTTGGTTGAAACATGGAGGACGGTAAACATTGTTAGCATTAGAAGAATTAGATAAGTTGGAAGAATTACCGTATTGTTGCTGGACCTGAGGTCGACTCCATGAAAAATTAGGGTGTTTCTTCCACCCCTCATTGTAGGTATTCGAGAAAGGGTCGTTCCTCGGCTGGTTATTCCGGTTCTGTAAAAACTGAACTTGTTCGGGTTCTTTCGGACTGCCTCCTTTCAAATGGTTCGTGATCGCAGCTAGTTGAGCTTTTATTTCTTTTAGCTCATCCGATTCTTGAACACTTGCAACTCTTCTAACGACTGATCTTGGAGTAGAAAAACTGTGTTCAGCCAGATTGTCGATCAACTCGCACGCTTCCTCATAAGACTTATCCATTAGGGCTCCACCCGATGCAGCTGTGATGTCGTTTTTGAACTGCGGGTGAAGTCCACAGAAGAACGTTTGGATAATGACCCAACCTTGCAACACATGATGAGGGCATTTCTTGATCATATCTTTGTACCTCTCCCAAGCTTCATATAACGTCTCTTGATCCCATTGAGCAAAATGGTTGATTTCAGCCATAAGTTGGGCGGTTCTGCTTGGTGGGAAGAATTTCTGGAGGAAGGCCGCTTTCAGTTGCGCCCAGGTGGTGATCGAGTCCGGTTGGATACTTTCTGTCCAAGTTTTGGCTCTGCCTTTTAGTGAAAAGCTGAATAGCCTCAGCTTGATCGCGTTCTCATCTACCCCATTGATCTTGAACGTATTGCAGATCCGTTCAAATGCCCGGAGGTGTGCATGAGGATCTTCTGTTGGTGTTCCTCCAAATTGGTTCTGCTGTACCATCAAGATGGTACTCGGCTTGATCTCAAAATAGTTCGCCGCAGTAGTGGGCGCTTGGATGCCTATGCGTGCGGCTGCCATATTCGGATCGGCAAACGACCGCATAGGACGTCTCTCAGGAGGTGCTTCGTCACCCATCTCGATTTTCGGCTGTTTTGATGCTTTTGATTCTTTTCGTAAACGACGGGCGGTTCTTTCGATTTTTGGATCGATCGATTCGAGTTTCTCCCCTCGGGTTTTCCTTGGCATAAACCAATTAGTACCTGAAACGAAAAACAAACGAAATTAGCAATCCAAAAACTGAAAGTGATGATATAAAATAACAAAAATAATGTTCAATGTAATAGCGCTTATAGCTGGTAGTGCTATCAGTTGCAACTAGTTCCCCGACAACGGCGCCAAAAACTTGATAGGCGGGTTTACACCCCCCTAAATCTAACCGCAAGTGTATGGGTCGAAATCAAGTAATAGTACTGAAAGTACGAGTATCGAACACAGGAAACTAGGAACTAAATATCACATTGACTATAAGATATATTAACTGAACGGTCGCAATTTGAGTGGTTGGTATGACTTAATTAATTGCAAGTAAACAGATCACACACGGGACAGCAAACAACTTAGGAAACTTTGATAGAGAAAACAGTTGAGGGTTGGAAATCCTAAGGTTTTCACATACGAACATTTGACTTCAAACAAGTACCAATTATTCCCCTTAATGAATACCGAATCTTTAAAATCACCGCTGTTCTCTTTCGAGCAACAACGGGTTTTATTTTGAACGCACAAGTTTTATTTCTCGATCTCAACTCATGAAACTCAAAACACATTAAAAGCAAGATTTAACGGGACTAAGGCTTACTTGGTATATCTCTATCCAATTTCTCACCTTAGGCATGCAATTTCTAGTTCTAAGTAACAACTAATTCTCTCGAACTTAATTGGAAACAACAAAACAATTGGAAGTTGGCCAAACTCACAAAAGCATTAAAAACCAAATCACATGCTTCATTAAATTAGGAAAACTGATAAATGTCTCAAATCATCTGTTCTTATGCTAAACCAAATTCATTCCAACCCCCAACATCTAAAGATTAGTTCATGTTGGTGGTGGATACAAACATAAGAGAAGGAAAGGAAACAATCAATATAAACATAGTAAACGTGATCGTGGTGAATGTAAAGATGAACTCCCTTCTCTCGGCTCTAATCCGCTTCGCGTCGTGACTTTCTCCTCAATTGATCATCTATCGTAGCTCAAAAAGCTTCGAAAAACCTCTGAAAATCGCCCCCAATCGTTTCCCGTCGCGCGTGTATCAATGATAACCTAATATCTGGAAAATGCTAAGTTAAAGCACTGGAACAGAATGATACGCGGTTTGTGCCGCGACTTGCAAACCGCGCAACAAACCGCGCGGTTTTCTGAATGCTCTGGGTCAGTTCTGGTTCGCAGATCTGGGTCCTGGTCGGCACGGATCTTGGGATTGGATCTTGGGCTTCGTTTTGGCTCTCTTTGGGCTCTTTTTCTCTTCTTTTCTCGATGATTGCCGCCTTTTAGATTACTTGCACATTTCACTCGATAAAACATGAAATTCCGCCTTTTTGCTAGAACACAAGCCAATCTCATTGGTTTGAGAACCGAAAATAACGCCAAAAAGTGGCGTTATCGGAAACGTACGCACCGGTTGCTCGTTTAGAGGCAATCCAGATGTTTCTATCATTTGTTGCTTTCAAGAAATTCACCGTTATCAAATGGACGTGAAGACTGCTTTCTTGAACAATGTGTAAAGCCCGTATCCCGGTATGTAATTTCTTTTATTAATTCTTTTCTTTTTAAGTTTGATTTAATGTGGTTTCCGTTAGCGGGGTTAGTCGAATCGGACCAAAAAGTTAAATGAGTCAACCTTTGTGGGTTTTTGCAAGGAAAGGAAAGTTGAGGGGCTAATTGGGGCATCTCACCAAAGTTTGGCAAGGGATCGTCCAAGAGTCACCCCCTCCCCTTCCCCTTCCCTTCGGTTTCATGCTAGTAACCACCACAACCTTTAGTCATCCCCTCCCCCTTTCTTGTTGTGTTCGACCAAGAAGAGAACTAGAGAGAGAGAGAGTGAAAGAAAGAAGCCGAGAGAGGGAGAGAGAAACCGAGAGGGTGATAGAGGTTGCTGCCGGCGACGAGGAGAGAGGAGGAAGGAGACGATCGCCGGAAAGTTTGGTCGGAAAAGAGGAGGAAGAAGGGTTCGTCGAGGTAAGTTCGTCTATTTCTCGTTTGTTGTTATCGTATGTCAAAGAAACGCCGCCAACCACCACCGCCGCCGGAGGCGGCAGGGGGTGGTGCACGGCTGTTGTCCAGCCTAGGGTAACCCATATTCAGTAGTTCATATGCTTTTCGGGTCTGTTGGGATTAAGCCACGACTTAACGGGTTAATAATCAATAGTGTCATTTCATGTGAAAATTTAGTAATCTGCCACTGTTTTGCTTAAACCGTAACCTTTTCCTCGTAACTCGGATTGGGGCGAAATCAGAGCCAAAAGTTCCCATTTTGAGTCTAGTAACTTTTCTATGTTTTGTGCAAAAACCAGTTCGGAACGTAGCTTAGGTCAAATCGTCGTTTTGTACTGAAAGGTTCTGTTTTCGCTGTTCTGCGAACCGTTTTTGTAAAATCCGTATTAAACTGTAGAAAAATCGTTAGGAAGAGTATAATATGTCCTTGGAAACCTAACTCAGAGCACTTTCTGGTGATGTAATGTAATTGATGATTTTCTGTGTTTGGGGAGGTCGGAACAGGTCCCGAACAGACCTGTTTGGCTAGACAGAAAAGTCATTTTAGTGACAGTTTAAGCGTGCGTCGTGTTTTAGGGTCCGGGTCTCGTGTTAATACATTTTAACGTTCGTTTAGGTGTTGGGAAGTGATTTTGGATTGTGGAGCTTGGACTATTGTTTGTGAGCTAGGCGCGCATTCGAGGTGAGTTCTCTCACCGCGTAGTTAGGAATTTCATGCATATCGTTATTTTGTGCTACGTGTTATTACGTGTTATTACGTGCTTACGTGAACTAGTTGGGATGTGATAACTAGTTGTGATTTGTTGAATTCGTATGTGGGATATTTATGCATGTGTACACCTCGGTGGGACTGAGGGGCTCGGTGGGACCGAGGGCTTGGTGGGACTAAGCTAGTACAGTAATCTTTACTCGGTGGGACCGAGGGCTTGGTGGGACTAAGCTAGTACAGTAATCTTTACTCGGTGGGACCGAGGGCTCGGTGGGACTGAGCTTGTATTAATGTATTTTGTGTACTCGGTGGGACCGAGGTTCGTACTTATATAATAATCATTATGTGGTTTGATATTCGTGGTGATGGTAATGTTGCCTACTTGCGAGTAGGGGTGATATGCGTGGGGTTGCTACCTACGTGTGTGGTTGGATTCACTAAGCGTTTAGCTTACCCTTCCCCAATATGTTGTGATTTCAGGTGCGAGCGGCAGTCGGGTTTGACGGTACACACACAAAGCGCGGGCGCCGAGAATTGTTGGAATTTACACTTTCAAACCTTTGGATTTTATTTTATGAAATTTCCGCTGCATAAACTTTATTGACTGTTCGAGTTAACGACGTTAACTTCATTTGAGTTACGAATTATTAAATTGTGATTGTTTTATAATGAAATGCATGTTTTTAAAATTTTAAATTCCTTGTAATTTTTGGGACGTTACAACTTGGTATCAGAGCACAGCTTGAGTGAATCAAACACATCTCGGTGTGTTTGGTCTCAAGTTGCGGCTATGAAGTTTTTTTTAACTCTCTTATTAAAATCTTTGAAAATAAATGAACGGAGAAATCCCGTTTGGGAAACGGTGATCGTGGGCGCAGTGTGTACAGTCAGCCGACGCCAATTGGGAAGGTACAACACTTAGTGTATTTATTGCTTTCTAGGCATAGGGTATGCATGCTAGATTGCCGAGGTTGTTTATACTGTACTGTACGATGACTGCATGCTAGTAGGAATCAATGCTAGTTATAGTAGGTTGTCAAGTGAAGGCCCTATAGGTTGCATGCAGTAAGAATCATATAGCCTTAGAATATTTGATTTAGTTCTATTGCGCAGCTCTTGTTTGAGTCCAACCGTTCTAGGATAGAATCTTGTATTCGAATGTCTATTTGATTCACGCTGCGTGCGACTGGGTATTCGCGAGGCAACTCGTTATGGCTAACAGGGATTCCGTTGTAGCAAGAGTAGTGGGATGAGATGAAATTCCTAGTGAGCTGGGAATAGCGTTTACATATGAGTACGTATGCTAGATTGCTTTCTAGAACATAGGAGTATGTATGCTAGATTGCTTACGTGGATTTTGTGGTACTGTATACTTGTTACTTGCTATTAGGAACTCATGCTAGCCTTGATAGGTTGTTATGTGAATGCACCTTAGGTTGTATGCAGTAGGAACTGAATAGCCTTAGAATGTTGGATTTAGTTCTATGGCGCAACTCTTGTTTGAGTCCAACCGTTGTAGGATAGAATCTTATATTCGAATGTCTATCTGGTTTCACTGTATACGACTGTGCGTTTACGAGGCGACTCGTCAGGGCTAGTGGGGGTTCCGTTCTAGCAAGGGTGGTGGGGTATTACGACTTTTCTAGGGAGCTAGGAAAAGTGTTTGCATATGCCGGAATGGGCATATGTGTTTGGTTGTGGTAAGCAACTACTTGGACGTCCCGGGACAGGACTCGAAACGAGTAAGGATAGGTGTGAAGGGTAGTAGCAGAGCTCCTACTATCTGAAGCACAGGATCCGTGCTCGAGTCGGGGAAAGTCACGGAGAATCCGAAGAGTTGAGTGTGAGCGTAGTTAGCAGGTTTTAATGTGTGATAGTAGCTCGTTAAAGAGGAACAACAATGTTGATCCAGATGCTGATGCTGGAATTATTGCTGATCAGATTCGTGAGATGTTTGCGGTCGAGGTGACGCATATTTTGAGGAGGCGATCCCCGAAATTATTACCGCCATTCGTGATGAGGTAATAGTGTCGATGGAGGAGCGCATCGCGGCGATTCCACCCCCTGCGGGTGGGCAGCCCCGAACAAGAGGGTCAGGATCGGTTATGGAGTGCACATTCCTTACCGGTGGTTGTCCTGCGAACTAGAAGGTTCGCTTCGCGGTGAATCTGTTACGAGACGGAGCGAAAGACTAGTGTGCTACTGCTTTGACGCTTAACGGGCGCACTACTTGACCTGGGAGGAGTTCGTCGTATGTTTCGTGTAGAGCATGTGCCTCTAGTGGAGATGGAGAGGAGTGCCAAAGAGTTCTTGGAGCTCTGTCAGACTGCGGAGGCCATAAAGGAGGTGAATCGAAAGTTTACGGAAATGACATTATTCTATCCTTAGCATGCTGCTTTTGAGGACATGAAGAGGACACGGTGCAAGGATATGTTACGTACCAAGATCAGGGAGTTCGTGAGTACCCCGCAGTATGCTTCACTTGCTGTAGTGATGGAGGCGGCCTGAGGTAGAGTTCGTCAACTGGGAGTGGAGGAGGCACAAGCTACGTATAAAGTGGTGACAGGTACGTTCTTGGTTAACTCGGTGCTTGCTGTGGTGACGATTGATAGCGGGGCTACTCATCCTTCCGTGTCTCACATAGTCAGTGAGTGTTTGGGGCCGAGTTGTAGGGACGGTTAGGCTGTCCACTTGTGGTTGCAGTTGCTGAAGACAGGACCTTGACGGTTACTGACGTGTACCGGGGGTGCACTTTGGAGATCTCTGGTGTGAGGTTCCCGATTGATTTGATTCCGATCGCTATGCGGGAGTTGTGCGTGACTGTGGGCATGGATTGGATGGATGCGTATGATGCGGAGATTGTTTGTCGTCGCAAACAAGTACGAGTTCGAACCCCAAGCGGGGGAGAAATGCTAGTTCAGGGCGGCTTGCCCAGGCGGACCTCAGCGATATGTTCGGCTGCGAGGGCTCGGAGGTACTTGCAGCACAGTGGTCAGGGATTTTTGGCGTATGTGATCGACACGCGCGTCGACGGAGAGAAGAAGTCTGTGGAGGATGTGCCAGTTGTACGGGAGTTTGCTGACGTATTTTCCCGAGGAGTTACCGGGGATACCTCCCGAGCGACAGGTAGAGTTCCACGTTGATTTGATTCCGGATGCTGCTCCGGTGGCCAAGGCACCTTATCGCCTGGCTCCACCGGAAATGAAGGAGTTGTACACTCGTTGCAGGAACTTATCGAAAAGGAGTTCATCAAGCCGAGTTGTCCACCGTAGGGAGCCCCGATTCTGTTTGTGAAAAAGAAAGACGGGTCCCAACGGATGTGTATAGACTACCGTGAGTTGAATAAGCTTACGGTGAAGAATCGTTATCCTCCGTCAAGGATCGATGACTTGTTCGATCAGCTTCAGGGAGCCTCGTGGTTCTCTAAGGTTGATTTGAGATCGGGGTATCATCGGATGCGGGTGAGGAGAGAGGATACGGAGTAGACGGCCTTTCGTTCACGTCATGGCCATTTACAAGTTTGTGGTGATGCCTCTCGGGCTCACCAATGCACCCGCAACGTTCATGGACCTCATGAACCGGGTATGTAGCCCTATGTGGGATCGATCGGTGATCGTGTTCATCGACGATATTCTTGTGTAATCGAAGTCGAAGGAAGAGCATGAGATGCATTTGCAAGAAGTTTTGGAAGTTTTGAGGCGGGAGAAGCTGTATGCTAAGCTCTCCAAGTGCGAGTTCTGGTTACGAGAGGTCCACTTTCGAGGGCATGTCGTGAACCAGAATGGTATTATGGTGGATCCGGCCAAGATTACGGCTGTGATGCGGTGGGAAGTGCCGAAGACTCCCACTGAAGTACGGAGTTTTCTTGGGTTAGCAGGGTACTTCCGGAGATCCATTCAGGATTTCTCCAAGATTGCTTTACCGATGACCCGATTGACGAAGAAATCTGCGGTTTTTAGTTGGGGTGAAGAGCAGCAGAGGGCTTTGAGGAGCTACGCAGGCGTTATGCGAGGCTCCGATGTTGACTTTGCCCGAGGGTATGTAAGATTTGATGGTGTTGCTCTCAAGATTTGGAGGCACTATTTGTATGGCGTCAAGTGTATACACTAACCATAAAAGCCTCCAGTACTTGATGACCGGCAAAACCTCAACATGCGTCAGAGGAGGTGGCTTGACGTGGTCAAGGATTATGATGGTGAGATACTTTACCACCCCGGTAAAGCGGATGTTGTTACGGACGCACTTAGTCGACATCTGGATGGTGAGCCACTGCGGGGCTTGTGTCAACGGTTAACAGTGGTTGCACCTCTTCTCGAGTCGATAGGTAGTGCTCAAGAGGTGGCAGTTTTGGAGGAAAATGCCAAACGCGAGAGAGTTTCGGGGGAAATTCCGAATTTTGTCCGTGATAGTCATGGGTCAATTGCTCGGTCTTAATGGTCGGTTGGGTATCTCGGGGTGGGACCCCGGTATTCATGTGTTATGACTTTGACTTTCCAGTAGGCACTAGGAGGATATAGTCTTGAGCACGTACATGGGAGGTAGACGTTAAGGTGTATCTTGATACGGTGTAACTAGGCTTCGTAGAGCGAGTGTAGGAAATACATCAACGGTGGAAGGTTGGGTATTCCACGTGTGTTAGTACTGTAGGCCGAATAGTATCGGTTGGGGAATGATGCCCTTTGTAATAAAGAGGATATATGCGTAGAATTTTTGAGGTAAATAGTATATTTAGGTGTCGACTTTTGGGCTTGAAGCCAAACACCTTAGTGTAATTGGGGAATTGTAGCCGATTTTAAGGAAATTATGTTGATGGTAGTAGTAATCCTGAGGTGTTTGCTTGTGGTGAATGGTTATGGTGGAGTGACCTTCGTGAGTGATTTTAAATTTACTGGTTTGACGATTCTTGTAGGGTAATTTGTGGGAGTATAGTAGAACTCGTAGGAGTTAATCGACAGTTAATAGTAGGAATGATCGGATCCGAGTATCCAGTTGGGTATATTGGTAAGCAACTTGAGAATGTTTAGAGCTTGAGATTTGAATCGGGAGGTATGGAATATCTAAGGTTGGGAGACAACCGAAGTCGCTTGGCTAGGAATGATTCCAATTGGTGAAGTGTTCTATCGATCATAATTTCAGTGTCCTAGAAGGAGTACGTTAGTAAGAAAAGTATTCGAGAAGTTTTAGAAGGGGTCTCATTGGTTTGAGAACCGAAAATAACGCCAAAAAGTGGCGTTATCGGAAACGTACGCACCGGTTGCTCGTTTAGAGGCAATCCAGATGTTTCTATCATTTGTTGCTTTCAAGAAATTCACCGTTATCAAATGGACGTGAAGACTGCTTTCTTGAACAATGTGTAAAGCCCGTATCCCGGTATGTAATTTCTTTTATTAATTCTTTTCTTTTTAAGTTTGATTTAATGTGGTTTCCGTTAGCGGGGTTAGTCGAATCGGACCAAAAAGTTAAATGAGTCAACCTTTGTGGGTTTTTGCAAGGAAAGGAAAGTTGAGGGGCTAATTGGGGCATCTCACCAAAGTTTGGCAAGGGATCGTCCAAGAGTCACCCCCTCCCCTTCCCCTTCCCTTCGGTTTCATGCTAGTAACCACCACAACCTTTAGTCATCCCCTCCCCCTTTCTTGTTGTGTTCGACCAAGAAGAGAACTAGAGAGAGAGAGAGTGAAAGAAAGAAGCCGAGAGAGG
This sequence comes from Saussurea involucrata, assembly GCA_033807775.1. Lineage (NCBI taxonomy): Eukaryota > Viridiplantae > Streptophyta > Magnoliopsida > Asterales > Asteraceae > Saussurea > Saussurea involucrata. Next base: position 160,680,578 of record CM066322.1, on the reverse strand, counting down.
GAGAGAGAAACCGAGAGGGTGATAGAGGTTGCTGCCGGCGACGAGGAGAGAGGAGGAAGGAGACGATCGCCGGAAAGTTTGGTCGGAAAAGAGGAGGAAGAAGGGTTCGTCGAGGTAAGTTCGTCTATTTCTCGTTTGTTGTTATCGTATGTCAAAGAAACGCCGCCAACCACCACCGCCGCCGGAGGCGGCAGGGGGTGGTGCACGGCTGTTGTCCAGCCTAGGGTAACCCATATTCAGTAGTTCATATGCTTTTCGGGTCTGTTGGGATTAAGCCACGACTTAACGGGTTAATAATCAATAGTGTCATTTCATGTGAAAATTTAGTAATCTGCCACTGTTTTGCTTAAACCGTAACCTTTTCCTCGTAACTCGGATTGGGGCGAAATCGGAGCCAAAAGTTCCCATTTTGAGTCTAGTAACTTTTCTATGTTTTGTGCAAAAACCAGTTCGGAACGTAGCTTAGGTCAAATCGTCGTTTTGTACTGAAAGGTTCTGTTTTCGCTGTTCTGCGAACCGTTTTTGTAAAATCCGTATTAAACTGTAGAAAAATCGTTAGGAAGAGTATAATATGTCCTTGGAAACCTAACTCAGAGCACTTTCTGGTGATGTAATGTAATTGATGATTTTCTGTGTTTGGGGAGGTCGGAACAGGTCCCGAACAGACCTGTTTGGCTAGACAGAAAAGTCATTTTAGTGACAGTTTAAGCGTGCGTCGTGTTTTAGGGTCCGGGTCTCGTGTTAATACATTTTAACGTTCGTTTAGGTGTTGGGAAGTGATTTTGGATTGTGGAGCTTGGACTATTGTTTGTGAGCTAGGCGCGCATTCGAGGTGAGTTCTCTCACCGCGTAGTTAGGAATTTCATGCATATCGTTATTTTGTGCTACGTGTTATTACGTGTTATTACGTGCTTACGTGAACTAGTTGGGATGTGATAACTAGTTGTGATTTGTTGAATTCGTATGTGGGATATTTATGCATGTGTACACCTCGGTGGGACTGAGGGGCTCGGTGGGACCGAGGGCTTGGTGGGACTAAGCTAGTACAGTAATCTTTACTCGGTGGGACCGAGGGCTTGGTGGGACTAAGCTAGTACAGTAATCTTTACTCGGTGGGACCGAGGGCTCGGTGGGACTGAGCTTGTATTAATGTATTTTGTGTACTCGGTGGGACCGAGGTTCGTACTTATATAATAATCATTATGTGGTTTGATATTCGTGGTGATGGTAATGTTGCCTACTTGCGAGTAGGGGTGATATGCGTGGGGTTGCTACCTACGTGTGTGGTTGGATTCACTAAGCGTTTAGCTTACCCTTCCCCAATATGTTGTGATTTCAGGTGCGAGCGGCAGTCGGGTTTGACGGTACACACACAAAGCGCGGGCGCCGAGAATTGTTGGAATTTACACTTTCAAACCTTTGGATTTTATTTTATGAAATTTCCGCTGCATAAACTTTATTGACTGTTCGAGTTAACGACGTTAACTTCATTTGAGTTACGAATTATTAAATTGTGATTGTTTTATAATGAAATGCATGTTTTTAAAATTTTAAATTCCTTGTAATTTTTGGGACGTTACAACTTGGTATCAGAGCACAGCTTGAGTGAATCAAACACATCTCGGTGTGTTTGGTCTCAAGTTGCGGCTATGAAGTTTTTTTTAACTCTCTTATTAAAATCTTTGAAAATAAATGAACGGAGAAATCCCGTTTGGGAAACGGTGATCGTGGGCGCAGTGTGTACAGTCAGCCGACGCCAATTGGGAAGGTACAACACTTAGTGTATTTATTGCTTTCTAGGCATAGGGTATGCATGCTAGATTGCCGAGGTTGTTTATACTGTACTGTACGATGACTGCATGCTAGTAGGAATCAATGCTAGTTATAGTAGGTTGTCAAGTGAAGGCCCTATAGGTTGCATGCAGTAAGAATCATATAGCCTTAGAATATTTGATTTAGTTCTATTGCGCAGCTCTTGTTTGAGTCCAACCGTTCTAGGATAGAATCTTGTATTCGAATGTCTATTTGATTCACGCTGCGTGCGACTGGGTATTCGCGAGGCAACTCGTTATGGCTAACAGGGATTCCGTTGTAGCAAGAGTAGTGGGATGAGATGAAATTCCTAGTGAGCTGGGAATAGCGTTTACATATGAGTACGTATGCTAGATTGCTTTCTAGAACATAGGAGTATGTATGCTAGATTGCTTACGTGGATTTTGTGGTACTGTATACTTGTTACTTGCTATTAGGAACTCATGCTAGCCTTGATAGGTTGTTATGTGAATGCACCTTAGGTTGTATGCAGTAGGAACTGAATAGCCTTAGAATGTTGGATTTAGTTCTATGGCGCAACTCTTGTTTGAGTCCAACCGTTGTAGGATAGAATCTTATATTCGAATGTCTATCTGGTTTCACTGTATACGACTGTGCGTTTACGAGGCGACTCGTCAGGGCTAGTGGGGGTTCCGTTCTAGCAAGGGTGGTGGGGTATTACGACTTTTCTAGGGAGCTAGGAAAAGTGTTTGCATATGCCGGAATGGGCATATGTGTTTGGTTGTGGTAAGCAACTACTTGGACGTCCCGGGACAGGACTCGAAACGAGTAAGGATAGGTGTGAAGGGTAGTAGCAGAGCTCCTACTATCTGAAGCACAGGATCCGTGCTCGAGTCGGGGAAAGTCACGGAGAATCCGAAGAGTTGAGTGTGAGCGTAGTTAGCAGGTTTTAATGTGTGATAGTAGCTCGTTAAAGAGGAACAACAATGTTGATCCAGATGCTGATGCTGGAATTATTGCTGATCAGATTCGTGAGATGTTTGCGGTCGAGGTGACGCATATTTTGAGGAGGCGATCCCCGAAATTATTACCGCCATTCGTGATGAGGTAATAGTGTCGATGGAGGAGCGCATCGCGGCGATTCCACCCCCTGCGGGTGGGCAGCCCCGAACAAGAGGGTCAGGATCGGTTATGGAGTGCACATTCCTTACCGGTGGTTGTCCTGCGAACTAGAAGGTTCGCTTCGCGGTGAATCTGTTACGAGACGGAGCGAAAGACTAGTGTGCTACTGCTTTGACGCTTAACGGGCGCACTACTTGACCTGGGAGGAGTTCGTCGTATGTTTCGTGTAGAGCATGTGCCTCTAGTGGAGATGGAGAGGAGTGCCAAAGAGTTCTTGGAGCTCTGTCAGACTGCGGAGGCCATAAAGGAGGTGAATCGAAAGTTTACGGAAATGACATTATTCTATCCTTAGCATGCTGCTTTTGAGGACATGAAGAGGACACGGTGCAAGGATATGTTACGTACCAAGATCAGGGAGTTCGTGAGTACCCCGCAGTATGCTTCACTTGCTGTAGTGATGGAGGCGGCCTGAGGTAGAGTTCGTCAACTGGGAGTGGAGGAGGCACAAGCTACGTATAAAGTGGTGACAGGTACGTTCTTGGTTAACTCGGTGCTTGCTGTGGTGACGATTGATAGCGGGGCTACTCATCCTTCCGTGTCTCACATAGTCAGTGAGTGTTTGGGGCCGAGTTGTAGGGACGGTTAGGCTGTCCACTTGTGGTTGCAGTTGCTGAAGACAGGACCTTGACGGTTACTGACGTGTACCGGGGGTGCACTTTGGAGATCTCTGGTGTGAGGTTCCCGATTGATTTGATTCCGATCGCTATGCGGGAGTTGTGCGTGACTGTGGGCATGGATTGGATGGATGCGTATGATGCGGAGATTGTTTGTCGTCGCAAACAAGTACGAGTTCGAACCCCAAGCGGGGGAGAAATGCTAGTTCAGGGCGGCTTGCCCAGGCGGACCTCAGCGATATGTTCGGCTGCGAGGGCTCGGAGGTACTTGCAGCACAGTGGTCAGGGATTTTTGGCGTATGTGATCGACACGCGCGTCGACGGAGAGAAGAAGTCTGTGGAGGATGTGCCAGTTGTACGGGAGTTTGCTGACGTATTTTCCCGAGGAGTTACCGGGGATACCTCCCGAGCGACAGGTAGAGTTCCACGTTGATTTGATTCCGGATGCTGCTCCGGTGGCCAAGGCACCTTATCGCCTGGCTCCACCGGAAATGAAGGAGTTGTACACTCGTTGCAGGAACTTATCGAAAAGGAGTTCATCAAGCCGAGTTGTCCACCGTAGGGAGCCCCGATTCTGTTTGTGAAAAAGAAAGACGGGTCCCAACGGATGTGTATAGACTACCGTGAGTTGAATAAGCTTACGGTGAAGAATCGTTATCCTCCGCCAAGGATCGATGACTTGTTCGATCAGCTTCAGGGAGCCTCGTGGTTCTCTAAGGTTGATTTGAGATCGGGGTATCATCGGATGCGGGTGAGGAGAGAGGATACGGAGTAGACGGCCTTTCGTTCACGTCATGGCCATTTACAAGTTTGTGGTGATGCCTCTCGGGATCACCAATGCACCCGCAACGTTCATGGACCTCATGAACCGGGTATGTAGCCCTATGTGGGATCGATCGGTGATCGTGTTCATCGACGATATTCTTGTGTAATCGAAGTCGAAGGAAGAGCATGAGATGCATTTGCAAGAAGTTTTGGAAGTTTTGAGGCGGGAGAAGCTGTATGCTAAGCTCTCCAAGTGCGAGTTCTGGTTACGAGAGGTCCACTTTCGAGGGCATGTCGTGAACCAGAATGGTATTATGGTGGATCCGGCCAAGATTACGGCTGTGATGCGGTGGGAAGTGCCGAAGACTCCCACTGAAGTACGGAGTTTTCTTGGGTTAGCAGGGTACTTCCGGAGATCCATTCAGGATTTCTCCAAGATTGCTTTACCGATGACCCGATTGACGAAGAAATCTGCGGTTTTTAGTTGGGGTGAAGAGCAGCAGAGGGCTTTGAGGAGCTACGCAGGCGTTATGCGAGGCTCCGATGTTGACTTTGCCCGAGGGTATGTAAGATTTGATGGTGTTGCTCTCAAGATTTGGAGGCACTATTTGTATGGCGTCAAGTGTATACACTAACCATAAAAGCCTCCAGTACTTGATGACCGGCAAAACCTCAACATGCGTCAGAGGAGGTGGCTTGACGTGGTCAAGGATTATGATGGTGAGATACTTTACCACCCCGGTAAAGCGGATGTTGTTACGGACGCACTTAGTCGACATCTGGATGGTGAGCCACTGCGGGGCTTGTGTCAACGGTTAACAGTGGTTGCACCTCTTCTCGAGTCGATAGGTAGTGCTCAAGAGGTGGCAGTTTTGGAGGAAAATGCCAAACGCGAGAGAGTTTCGGGGGAAATTCCGAATTTTGTCCGTGATAGTCATGGGTCAATTGCTCGGTCTTAATGGTCGGTTGGGTATCTCGGGGTGGGACCCCGGTATTCATGTGTTATGACTTTGACTTTCCAGTAGGCACTAGGAGGATATAGTCTTGAGCACGTACATGGGAGGTAGACGTTAAGGTGTATCTTGATACGGTGTAACTAGGCTTCGTAGAGCGAGTGTAGGAAATACATCAACGGTGGAAGGTTGGGTATTCCACGTGTGTTAGTACTGTAGGCCGAATAGTATCGGTTGGGGAATGATGCCCTTTGTAATAAAGAGGATATATGCGTAGAATTTTTGAGGTAAATAGTATATTTAGGTGTCGACTTTTGGGCTTGAAGCCAAACACCTTAGTGTAATTGGGGAATTGTAGCCGATTTTAAGGAAATTATGTTGATGGTAGTAGTAATCCTGAGGTGTTTGCTTGTGGTGAATGGTTATGGTGGAGTGACCTTCGTGAGTGATTTTAAATTTACTGGTTTGACGATTCTTGTAGGGTAATTTGTGGGAGTATAGTAGAACTCGTAGGAGTTAATCGACAGTTAATAGTAGGAATGATCGGATCCGAGTATCCAGTTGGGTATATTGGTAAGCAACTTGAGAATGTTTAGAGCTTGAGATTTGAATCGGGAGGTATGGAATATCTAAGGTTGGGAGACAACCGAAGTCGCTTGGCTAGGAATGATTCCAATTGGTGAAGTGTTCTATCGATCATAATTTCAGTGTCCTAGAAGGAGTACGTTAGTAAGAAAAGTATTCGAGAAGTTTTAGAAGGGGTCTCATTGGTTTGAGAACCGAAAATAACGCCAAAAAGTGGCGTTATCGGAAACGTACGCACCGGTTGCTCGTTTAGAGGCAATCCAGATGTTTCTATCATTTGTTGCTTTCAAGAAATTCACCGTTATCAAATGGACGTGAAGACTGCTTTCTTGAACAATGTGTAAAGCCCGTATCCCGGTATGTAATTTCTTTTATTAATTCTTTTCTTTTTAAGTTTGATTTAATGTGGTTTCCGTTAGCGGGGTTAGTCGAATCGGACCAAAAAGTTAAATGAGTCAACCTTTGTGGGTTTTTGCAAGGAAAGGAAAGTTGAGGGGCTAATTGGGGCATCTCACCAAAGTTTGGCAAGGGATCGTCCAAGAGTCACCCCCTCCCCTTCCCCTTCCCTTCGGTTTCATGCTAGTAACCACCACAACCTTTAGTCATCCCCTCCCCCTTTCTTGTTGTGTTCGACCAAGAAGAGAACTAGAGAGAGAGAGAGTGAAAGAAAGAAGCCGAGAGAGGGAGAGAGAAACCGAGAGGGTGATAGAGGTTGCTGCCGGCGACGAGGAGAGAGGAGGAAGGAGACGATCGCCGGAAAGTTTGGTCGGAAAAGAGGAGGAAGAAGGGTTCGTCGAGGTAAGTTCGTCTATTTCTCGTTTGTTGTTATCGTATGTCAAAGAAACGCCGCCAACCACCACCGCCGCCGGAGGCGGCAGGGGGTGGTGCACGGCTGTTGTCCAGCCTAGGGTAACCCATATTCAGTAGTTCATATGCTTTTCGGGTCTGTTGGGATTAAGCCACGACTTAACGGGTTAATAATCAATAGTGTCATTTCATGTGAAAATTTAGTAATCTGCCACTGTTTTGCTTAAACCGTAACCTTTTCCTCGTAACTCGGATTGGGGCGAAATCGGAGCCAAAAGTTCCCATTTTGAGTCTAGTAACTTTTCTATGTTTTGTGCAAAAACCAGTTCGGAACGTAGCTTAGGTCAAATCGTCGTTTTGTACTGAAAGGTTCTGTTTTCGCTGTTCTGCGAACCGTTTTTGTAAAATCCGTATTAAACTGTAGAAAAATCGTTAGGAAGAGTATAATATGTCCTTGGAAACCTAACTCAGAGAACTTTCTGGTGATGTAATGTAATTGATGATTTTCTGTGTTTGGGGAGGTCGGAACAGGTCCCGAACAGACCTGTTTGGCTAGACAGAAAAGTCATTTTAGTGACAGTTTAAGCGTGCGTCGTGTTTTAGGGTCCGGGTCTCGTGTTAATACATTTTAACGTTCGTTTAGGTGTTGGGAAGTGATTTTGGATTGTGGAGCTTGGACTATTGTTTGTGAGCTAGGCGCGCATTCGAGGTGAGTTCTCTCACCGCGTAGTTAGGAATTTCATGCATATCGTTATTTTGTGCTACGTGTTATTACGTGCTTACGTGAACTAGTTGGGATGTGATAACTAGTTGTGATTTGTTGAATTCGTATGTGGGATATTTATGCATGTGTACACCTCGGTGGGACTGAGGGGCTCGGTGGGACCGAGGGCTTGGTGGGACTAAGCTAGTACAGTAATCTTTACTCGGTGGGACCGAGGGCTTGGTGGGACTAAGCTAGTACAGTAATCTTTACTCGGTGGGACCGAGGGCTCGGTGGGACTGAGCTTGTATTAATGTATTTTGTGTACTCGGTGGGACCGAGGTTCGTACTTATATAATAATCATTATGTGGTTTGATATTCGTGGTGATGGTAATGTTGCCTACTTGCGAGTAGGGGTGATATGCGTGGGGTTGCTACCTACGTGTGTGGTTGGATTCACTAAGCGTTTAGCTTACCCTTCCCCAATATGTTGTGATTTCAGGTGCGAGCGGCAGTCGGGTTTGACGGTACACACACAAAGCGCGGGCGCCGAGAATTGTTGGAATTTACACTTTCAAACCTTTGGATTTTATTTTATGAAATTTCCGCTGCATAAACTTTATTGACTGTTCGAGTTAACGACGTTAACTTCATTTGAGTTACGAATTATTAAATTGTGATTGTTTTATAATGAAATGCATGTTTTTAAAATTTTAAATTCCTTGTAATTTTTGGGACGTTACACAATGTCTTGAAAGAAGAAGTATACGTGTCTCAACCATAGGGCTTTGTAGACAAAGATATACCAGACTATGTGTACATCCTTGACAATGCTCTTTATGGTCTCAAACAAGCCCCACGTGCCTGGTACGAAGTTTTATCTACCTTTCTACTTGGTGTCGGCTTTGACAAAGGTAAAATTGACACGACTCTCTTTACTTTGCATAAGGAAGGTGAAATTCTTTTGGTATAGATGTACGTTGATGACATTATTTTTGGTTTGACTAACTCTGCATTATGTACATGGAAATTCTCAACAGGTATCTTCATCAATCAATCGAAGTACGTGTTTGATATCCTGAAGAAATTCAGGATGGAAAATTGTACATCAATTGGTACTCCTATGGCTCCAGGATCTAAAATATGTCCAGATCCGGATGGTAATGATGTCGATGTTAAGAACTATAGAGGAATGATAGGGTCACTAATCTATCTTACTGCAAGTCGTCCAGATATAATGTTTGCAACTTGTCTATGTGCAAGATTTCAGGCGAAACCTAAGGAATCACACCTCGGCGCAATCAAAAGAATCTTTCGTTATTTGAAGGGGACACCATACCTTGGACTGTGGTATCCAAAAGGAACGGGATACGAACTCACCGCATACTCAGACGCGGATCATGGAGGAAGTATGCTAGACAGAAAGAGCACATCGGTACATGTACAGTTTTTGACAGACAAGCTCGTGAGCTGGTCATCTAAGAAGCAGAATTGTGTTTCAACATCAACTGTGGAGGCAGAATACGTAGCTGTGGCCAGTTGTTCACAAGTACTGTGGATGAAGACCCAACTCATGGACTACGGGTTCAAATATGAGAAGATTCCCATCTACTGTGACAGCAAAAGTGCGATTGCCATATCTGCTAATCCTGTCCAGCATACCAAGACAAAACACATTGACATCAGGTATCATTTCATTAAAGATCATGTTGAAAAAGGAACAATTGAATTATACTTTGTTACAACGGAATTTCAACTTGCCGATCTTTTCACAAAAGCCTTGGATGAAAAACGCTTTAATTTTCTGGTATCCAAGCTCGACATGTTGAACATGAAAGTTTAATTTCCTATATTGATCATATAATAGATGAAAATATGTGTAGTTCAATCTAGTTATTTCTATCTAGATTGATACATCCAAATTTTCATCATATTCTATTCTCAATATATGTTATTTAAATTTCCATGTCTTAGTTGTTTTTCATTTGATTTGTCATGATATCTGTGTCTGCATAAGGTGTGTTCATGGTCTCAGAGGGAGTATAGTACAGATCATATGCACAAGTATAGGGGGAGTGTGCATAACTGACATATTCTGTAAGTTTAGGTGACATGAGATTGCTAGTTGAAGAATACTATGTAAGTATTCTCATCTGTTTTTACACAAACTCTTAAATGATGAAACATTATTTTCTAAAAATATTTTCATCATTTAAGGGGGAGTGAAAACCTTGTTTAAAATCTTGAGTGCTTAATCAATTGGAAGTTGGACATCTTCCAATGTGATAAATCAACTTGTGAATTTCTTGAAAAATTTCTAAGTGTTCATGTTATCGCAACACACTACTTGCGATGACAAAATGAACAGTGTTTTATCGCAACCGTCTGTTGTGATTAAATCTGAATGATGCTTTGTCGCAACCGTTGCTTGTGATAAAAGGTAGTGAACAGTGATTTGTCGCAACTCACTGTTGCGATTAAATCCCTTACATGTCTTTGCAACTTGCTTCTTGCGACAACATGTTGGTTTATCGCAACCTTGTTCTTGCGATAACTTGACACTGTGGCCGATCAATCTTTGGACCAATCATCTGATGCCACGTGTCACTCGTCTCAAAACCCTGTAAATACAACGTTTTTTGAATCATTTGTTTTTTTCCACATCTCAACTCTCTCTCACGCCAGTGTTTGAATCTGAGAATTTTTTAAAGTTTTCGGTGTTCAAATCGATTGCATTACGTTCAGAATCACTTCGAGGTTAGTTTCCTGTGTTTACTTCATCATTTTATCCATAGAATCATGCTCCACAGTCGATTTAGGGTTTAATAAGTCGAACTCTTATCTGTCTTTTCATATTCTACCCATAAATCATTGAGTATGTGTTTGTTAGTGGTTAGAAATCTTAGGGTTTTGCTTCTGTGCATCTTGCGAACTCAGTAGTGTAGGATAAAAACATGTTTTATGCAAAAACTAGATTTATGGGCTTGAACACTTAGGATTTATTTCATGTTCATTGTTATCGCAACCTTCATTGTTCTTCATGTTCATAGTTATCGCAACCCTCTTATGTTCATCTTTATCGCAAGCCATTGGTTGCGATAAAATTTTATCGCAACTAATGCTTTGCGATAAACCCTCACTTGCGATAACTTTCTTTGTGTATTGCGATAACCCCAGTACTTAGGCTATTTTTGACAACTTTTTCATGAAAAATCCACTTTTGGCACTATACTGATTTGGTACTATTCAGATGGCACAAAACGATGGTCATTCTTTCGACGAGAACACCATGATCCCATCTCACCGATCCTCACATCCGTCGGTGAATGCCCGTGACCTAGATGAGGAAATTCTTCTAAGGAGCCTTCGTCTTGCCCTACTTGACAACAACCATCACTTAGATCTTAGTGTTGACTTCGAGCACCGTATCATCTTGGAGATCATCCGTGGCCATCCTCTTGGCAATGCACTCACCAAGTTCATCACAGTACCTGTCATTTACCTGCAGCAGTTCTAACACACTCTGCAGTTCCATCCTGTACACCAAAGAGGCCAACATTTTTCTGCCAAAGTCGATCATTTCGACGTTCGTCTGACTTTATGAAGACTTCGCCGAGCCCTAGACCTACCCTACAGTGCTGAATTTGAAGACATGGTACCCGAAGAACAATTATTTGCTGATATTCACAGTTTGGGATATCAAGACCCGAAAAACCCAATTCTTACCAGCTCGTCCAAATTCAAGAGAAAGTTCCTACCTAGAGTTTGGCACACTTTAGTTTCTGTGATCAATCGATGCATGACCTCCAAACACACCGGTCTAGATAAATGCAACCTAGCAACTCTCAGAATGTTCCATGCCGTTGCTTTCAACCGACACATAGACTATGCAATTATCCTATGGAAAGAACTGATAGAATTAGTTGAAGATAAAGCTAGACCAATCAAAAACCGGAATTTCGTGCCTTATCAGAGATCCTTCCAGATTATCATTCATCAGATCATGGAAGACAATCAGAAAATCCCAAGATGACCCAACGCAGTCCAAGGCCCGAGCCAATGGATGCACTTTCTGAAGATGCCCGCTCAGATCAATTTTGCCCATATTGCCGTTATCCGAGAAGATGTCCTAGCCTATGCCGACCAACAGTCTGTGGTAGTTAGACAATATAGGTTAGACAATGCACTGATGGTCCAACTAGAGCCGGAGGGACCTACCCACAGTGCCACCCAAATAGGCGGTGAGGGTCTTAATGTCGAGAAGGTTCAGAAACATGGGGTTCCTGAACGGGGAGAGGTGAGAAGAGCAGTAAGAAAGAGGGTGGGAAATGTGGCGAGGACTGTTGGTTAGGCATCTACTTCCAGACCTATAAAACCTACACGAGTCCAAGTGTTTGCGATGACGTATCTAGGGACTTAGACGACGATGCTGATCAAGTACCATCTGCGTCTTATTCATATGATGAAGCCTCCACCCAACCCCGAAATGCTAATGATGGCAACTCCGACTCCGACTCAGACCACGACCCTGATGTTGATCTTATTCCAAGACATGTAGGTCGGAGACAACAGATAGAGAGTTCCGATGCTCATTCCACATGGAACATCGGACTCTCCGGAGATATTGGAGACATAAAGAGAGATGAGGGAGTTGAAGTAGAAAATATTGAGGTGAGCCGAGAGACGGGGAGAAAAGAAATGGGAGAGATTGAGACAAGGTCGGACAAAGTTTTAACTACCGACCCTCCGCAAACCATTACTAGTCGGGTAGCCACATCTACTACCAACGAGCGTTCGTCGCCGTTGCGTATTGAACAAGACATGGTGGACCCAACCATGCAATGCACAACCCCACCAAGCCACTCATCGGCTTCTCAACAAGCCGATGTTTCATTGAGCACAGGGGATCAAGCACAAACGCTATCGGCAACACATTCGGTGTTTGCCGGTATTGAACAAGGTAGGCTCCTGCCCCAGCCACCGACCTTTATTCCAAGCACGTTGAGTCTAGAACCTTTTGGAAGAACATATTTTCCTAGGACACGTGCGCCGGGATTTCAACAAGTTGCGGGCTTTCGTGCCCCAACCGAAACACCCAGAGTGCGGCCGCCATTTGTTGGTGCCCCACGAGGACCGGGTGGAAGATCTGTCATAGCTAACACCATGCCAGGTAGGAGCACAGGTCATTCAGTTGTTTCAACTGCAATGCAAACCGAAAAACTAAGTGGTTCGGGTGTTAGACCCAATTTTACTTCTTTCTCACTTGATTAGGTGGTGGATACGCTAGGCCCGACCCCACATTATGTAACTCTGGGCCTTCTGAGAGCATCTTTGGCTTCTATCAACAACACTTACAAGCTTCATCACAAAGCCATGTATGAGACAGTTGCCAAACTTTCAGTAGAAGTTAGCAGAGCAATCAAAGGCAAAGGGATAACAGAGTCTCCGTCGTCTCCTCAGAACCCACCATCAGAAGCTCAACCAAGATCTCAACCTCCACCATCACAATCATTACACACAATCCCAACCCATCAGCTCAAATCAGAGCTGCTAGCCCGGTTACTCGACCAAGCAGACACAAATACCAACGAAGAGGTAGATTTGATAAGTTTGCTCCGACGACAATCTAAAGCCCAAAACCAATTACCCACTAGTGCTGACTTTCAAAATCTCCAAGCCTCTATCAAAGAGATGATACAAACTATGGTTGCTGGTTATAAGTCTCTATCTGACAGAATCACAGTGTTAGAGCAACCTTGTGGTACTCAAGCTTAAGGTTCCAACAAACGAAGATATGATGATCAGGATGATCCCGATCAACATGAGGGGAGAAGAGAGCCAGAGTTGGAGAATCCAATGGTGTAAATGCTGAACAAATGGGAGGATCAGATCGTGCAGTAACAGAGGGGGAAAAAGGGGCAAGTGGACAAGATAATGATGTGGTACAGGTTGATGAAGACATCGTTCTAGCTGATGTCATAACCAGGGTTGAAAAGCCTCAGGTTGTTGACAATATAACTGAGGAGGAAAGGATGGTGGATGATATGCTAAACGACTACATATACATTGATTCTGAGGAAGAGCCGGATACGACAAATGTTCAGATTAAGGAAGAGATAGATGATGTTTTTGATGCCACCAGGGCTCAGCTGATTGCTTCCGATTTAGATGATGACACTCTTCAACCGCAACAACAAGCTGATCAAGGTAAAAGCTCTTCAGCTCAACAGGTCCCAGTGAATACCGATGGAAGGATACGAGATCCAATTCTAGAAGCAGAACTCATATTATATCAGGAGGTGATTGATGTTGAACCTCGGTATGTTGCAATTGGTGAAAGGGTGAGAATTCTGATTCCGTTCCAAGAAAGCATCAGAAAATATTTGTTTGTAAAGAACGTTCAGAGGATCAACTTAGAAAAGGTGTACGGGATTGAGAACTGGTCGTCTCTTCACAAGATTGAATTTCTACATGTAATGAACCACAAAGATCTGAAGACGGATGTGGTAAGGTCTGATAAAGTCATTGTGAAGGTTTTGAAGATAGAGTCATACCGGCTACTCAATGTTTGGTATCCTCAATTCACTGGTAGAAGATTTGATAACACTGAATGCGTCTTTTCAGAAGCCGACTTCAAGAGCTTAAAGTTGTATGATTTTCTGAGCCTCTACCATTCCCTTGCCAGCATTCCTGATAAGCTCGTTGAATGGTCTGCCGCTTATCAGAGTGTAAAAAGGTTCATGCGGAATATTCTGAAATTTTCTTACCTTACAGATTTCCAAATGGCCTAGGAAGCACACCAAACCAGAGTAAATCTCCAGAGACCCAATAGGCGATTGATGGACATCCAAGGTATTCTTGTCTACACTGTTTTGGAGAAACCTGTGTTAGGGATAAAATTATGTTGAATAGAAGTTCAAGGGCTTATTATGTAAAAGGTGTAATTTGGGCTTAATTGTGTGAACGGGCCATGGGCTTGCTAGTTTAGGCCCTTAGTATTTAATGTTTTGTTTGCCTTAGAAAATAGGCTAGTTGTCATTCTCATCTTTCATACAAATTGTAATTCTCTCATATTATTGAAAGTGAATTGGATGACCAGTTGAAATCATAACAATTGTTTCTACTTATTGATTTCTATTAATTGTATGCACTAATCTGGAACTCTCAATTGGTATTAGAGCATAAAGACGATTCGATTCAAGGTGATTCAAAGGTTTCTGGTAAGATTTCTTTTGTTATAATCGAATGTGTTCTTGGCTTAAAACTCCATATTTAGATTCGGTTAAAATTGCTCGTTTTCGTTTATTGCATTCGATTAGCATCATCTTTATTAGCGATTTTGCAATTTTTCTCATTCCAATTCGATCATCTGATTAGTTTTTAAGTCAAATACGGTTTTTGGTTTTTGGTCTCTGTTCATATCAAAAATCAAATTTTTTCTTCAAAATCATGTTATTTTGCTTGATAATCGATTTGGGTATTGTTATTTTGCTATTTTGGAAGGTTTCTAATCTTTCAGGAAAGATATTGTCAACCCTAATCGCATTCCAGTAGAACATTTGAACCTCAGCCGCAGTTTCCGGATACACGGCAGCAGTTTCCGGAACATCCTTAATTCTTTCCGGGTAAGTTCATTCTTTTGCTATTTTCCGGACAAAACTCATCCGGTAACCTAAAGTTTCCGGTAAATTCCATTTACCCGGACAACTCAAAAGTTTCCGGTTAATCTTTCTTTCCGGACACAATTTTATCCGATAAACTAATCATTCCGGACACTCAGCTATCCGGTAAGTACATTCATCCGGTAAGTTATTCCAATCTCATTCTATCCGGTAAGTTATTTCTATCCGGTAAACTTAGTTCATCCGGTAAACTGAGTTTATCCGGACTCTTTGCTACCCGGACACTTCTGCTATCTGAACACTTCCACACGCATCTGATCCGGACACTTCCAGATCAGACACTTTTCATTCGGATTCCTATCCGGTAAGTTCTGATTAGCTAGTTTCTTACCTGTTTAGCCTACATCACTTCTAGAACCTGCGTTAGGACATCACTTTTAGTGCTTTGCGTTAGGTTTCTACTTTGAATCGAACAATCGTTTGACGATCACATTAGTGCAACTACCAACGATGTCTCGTGACGCTCTTGCTATCGGCACCGAATCCAAGCCACCATGCCTCTACCAGGGTGAATATACAGCCAATGGCGGGACAGATTCCAGATATTCATCGAGTTGAAGGATAACTACGAGTTCATCTGGCGCGCTCTAACTGATGGCCCACAACCTAAACCCATGAAGACTATACCAGCACCAGAAGAAGGTGGTCAAGTTCGTTATGAGGCCAAGACGTACTTGGAGATGAGCACGGACAAAAAGGGCATGCATGATGGTGAAAAGCATGCCAAGAGGTATCTTGTTTAGGCTCTACCGAATCTGATCTACACAGCCATAGATAGCTACAAGGACACAGTAAAGGGCATGTGGGATCAGGTGGAGAAGATGATGAGTGGGAGCAAAGTCGGCAACCAGCTGAAGATTAATAGCTGCATAACCAAGTTTGATGGCTTCAAGAAGCGTGCCGGCGAATGACTCTCCCAGACTTATGAACGTTTTTGCCTCCTTTTTAATGAGCTCCAAAAGAACCATATCAATCGCTCAAACACGGAGAATGCGCTTAAGTTTTTAAACAACCTCTTGCCTGAATGGAAAGTATTCGCTTCTCACATCAAGCACAACCATTTAATAGAGAACGTTGCTATCCATGAACTCTATGAGATGCTCCTCTAGGATGAGGATGAAGTCATGGAAATTCTGAGCGACAAGAAGTCTGCATCCAAGTCAACTGCCGATCCACTCGCCCTTGTTTCTTCTAAACGAGGCAAATCCTCTAGCCGTCATTCCAAACGAGCCCAAGAGCCAAGTGAATCTGAGCCAGAATCTAAGGAAGAAGAGGACAGTGATTCTGATCCTGAATTGACTGCTGTAAAGAAAATAATGGCCTTGCTCTCCAGATCTTTCCAGCAGAAGAAGTTCTTCAAGAAGCCTACATCCAATAATCAGCGCTACTCCACTTCCTCCAACAAGCGTCATGATTATCAGGATAAATATGAAGGGAAGAAAAAGGCAGATAAACACAAGCAGCCTGACAAGAAGAAGAAGAACGAGAAAGATGACCGCAAGCCCGAGACAAAGAAGAAGGATGAACCTGTCACTTGCTACAACTGTGGAAAGTTGGGTCACTTTGCAAAGGATTGTAGGAAGCATGTAGTGAAGAACTCACACTACTACAAATCCAAGCTTCTGTTAGCTGAACAGAAAGAGGCAGGAGAAGCCTTATTTGTTGAAGATGACCACTGGCTGCGTCGTTCTGATAGTGAAAGCGATTCTGATGATGCTGATGCTTTCATGGGCTACCACCCTCCTTCATAAGAAAAGACAAAGTTGTGTCAGGTATGTGAACCTATTCATCAAGGCTTAATCAAACAGTTAGAACCTCTCTTTGAACGAATAGATTCCTATAAGGCCACCGCTAATGAACATCTGCTTGAAATTAAATCTTTAACTGAAAAGCTAGATGTTCAAAAGCGTATAACTGAGAAATACAAGTCCGAAAATGCTAATTTAAAAGAAAGATGTACAAATCTTTCAATAGCACCTAAGGACTTAAGGGCCAAAATATTTGAACTGAATTCACAGCTGGATCAGTGTAAGAATGAGAACTCAGAGATTGTTTATCAATGCTCTTCTCTCCAAATAAAACACAAAGAGTTTATTGCTAAAATAACTGATCTTGAAACCAAACTCCACAAAAGAGGTCAAACTGATCAGAACATTCACATGAATAAACCCAAGGAATTCACATATTTCAACAATGAATGGGGAATCAGATACGATAACCCTCAGTACTTGAAGAAGATTGTGGCCAAAAGACCGACACTTTATCACTTTGGCTGTCTCAGTCTGGCCAAAAAGTATCCCGAATATAAGATAAAATGGATTGGTCTTCTTGAACCAGAGAAAGAAGAGGAAACTGAGGAATACAAGCGCAAACACACCACTAAAATGCAACTTCCTTTTTGCTACGAGCCAATGAACTACATGTACATGAAAAACCCAAAGAAATACCTCTCGAATGACTACTTTGACGTCTATAAGGTCGCAATGCCCAATGATTCCTCCAAAAAGGATGAGGCCAAAGCACCTGAACCCAAAACTGTGACGGAAGAGTTCAAACTCTACGTTCCTCCTCTCATTTTGGAAGAAAAAATAGTCAAATTAGAGGAGTCACTCGAGAAGGAAAGATCCATTTTTCAAAAGGAAAAGCAAGCGCTTATAACAGAACTTGAGTCACTCAAAGCCGTAAAAACCGAATATGTGTCGGATGAATGTCAGGAAATCCTTCGGTGTGAAATCAATCGGCTCACATCAAAACTGTCTGCTTTGGAAACAGAAGCGATGAAGGAGCACGCGAGAAATGGTCAACTCCAAGAGAAGATTGACCTACTCCAAGAAGAAAAGACGATTTCGCCCGAACCTTCCTCGAACTCGTCTGACACATTCTCGTGCAAAGCTTTCATAGGCAAAACATCTTCTTTAAATGGTAAAGAGTCTCAAGATGAGAGTGTATTAAAGAATCTAAACTCTGATTTTTTTCTTAGCTTCCGCACCAAATTCACCTAAGCATGTAGACATAAAGTGTTCCTCACCTCTCTCGACCAATCCTAGTCCATCGATTTCGGATATCGATTTTTCCAAATTCATGAATTCTGAGGGTAGTTTAGATGAAGAGTTTGAATCATTTCCATTTGACAAACCTCTTCCAAGTCATACCGACTTTCTTTCGCCAGCAGTAAATCGCCCGGTCAATTTTCAAAAAGGTGAATGTTCTACAAAACCTAAGACCCCGGCTGTGATCAAGGTTTCGAAAACTGATTCTTGCTCTAAAAAACAATCACAGCCGTGGCAACAGACCGTTCGATCATCTGATAAAATTCATGTCTACTTAAACTCTGCTGACCATGGTTAATGTTGTTTCAGATAAAAATGGTCGGGCTAAACAAGACAAACCAAAGTGGCTAGCCAAGGAATCTAGCGAGAACAATGTAGCATCGAAGTCATTTAATACTGTCTTTTTTCCTAGAATGAAAAAGAATGATTGTGCCTTGAATCATAAGAATGATTTTGTTGAACAAGATATTAATTTTCCGATTAAACTTTATTCTATTCAGCAATTGATTCAATTATCGCATGATTGCTTGTGTTGTTCTAGTTGTGGTTGGAATGACTTTGATGACATTAGAAATTCAACTTATTGGTTTGGTTCTTATCATGTCTATAATTCAAAACCAACTCGCAAACCCCGTAAAAACAAAAAGAAACCAAATTCAAAACGGGGTCCCCAATCAAAGGTTAAACCTAAACATGAAAGGAAACCCATTTCAAAACGGGTTCCCAAAACAGAGGTTAAAGCTACACCCAATAGAAAACCTGCTTAAAAACAGGTTCCTCAGCCAGGTGTCAAACCTAACCCTCCAGGACCCATTTTCAAATGGGTACCTAAAGTCCTTTAATCACGTTTTTGCAGGACGGTCACGTGTGGTACTTAGATTCTAGATGCTCCAAGCACATGACCGGAAGGAGGGAGCTGCTCACGAACTACAAAAAGAAATACTGCGGAGACATGAGATTTGGGAACGATGACAAGGCGCCGATTTTGGGCTATTGCCTCATTGTCCAAGACAAGATTTGGCATACAAAGACGAAGCACATAGACGGTCGATACCATTTTATCAAGGATCACGTCGAAAGAGGTATTGTCGAACTCTACTTTGTAAATACAGAACATCAGTTAGCAGACCTGTTTACAAAACCCCTAGAAGAAAAACGATTTAATTATCTTGAGTCCAGGTTAGGTATGCTAAATCTGAAGATTTGATCAGATTGTGCGCCCGATACAAGTTCCATACATCTACAAGAAACTGTCTATTCATCATCTGACGTTGATACTCCAGATGATTGAGTACACACTTTCTCGCATCTGTATTCTACTTGTATCGTATACACTTTTCGGTTAAATCTCTGTATTAATTAGGTAGATTTCGTCTGTTTGCTTTTTTTTAGCGTGTGTTTCCTTTCATGTTTCCTACTGTCGTCTGTTTCATTATTTTGGTTATATATGTGCTTTTACAAGGTGTTCATGTGTTCTGGGGGAGCACATTAGCGTATCAGCTAATTTCACTCTATCTCTGAGGGGAAGTGTCACACATCCTACTTTTAACTTTCCAAAATTTTGTGTGTGGTAACTCACAAGAGTTCTTCAAACCACACTACTTTCACAGTTCGAGGGGGAGCAAGTCTAATCTTGTTCATTCGTTGAGGGGGAACGAAACACAGTTTTTCTTTAAATGTGTCAAAGTTTTTTTTATGTGTGGTCGTTCTTCAAATCTCACTCACATGCACGATCCGAGGGGAGCAAAGAATTCCCATGCTAAGTTCGAGGGGGAGCGGGAAAATTTTCTTTCCACGCTAAAAGGAATTTTGTTTAAAAACAGGAGCATTTTTGTCAATTTTCAAAGTTTTCGGACAGGTTACCATACACCATCTATCCGGATAGGTTTCCGGACTGGACATCTATCCGGATCGGATAGGTATTCAGATAAACTCACCCGGAAAGTGGTGACTCTATATAAACCCCGGATTGCTTCCTAATCACTTTTTCCGGACATCCCACGACTCACAAAACCCCTCTCGTAAAACCCTTGTTGGTCCCGAAGGCCTATACAAGTTTGTAGAAGGGGGGGGGGGGGTTGAATACAAACACACAGATTTTACTTTTCTAAATTGTTTATTGATAAATCATTAACAATTTACAGCTTGTTGCGAAAACAAGATTAAGGATAAACCTAAATCTAAACAAGTTGGAACACTAAGGTTTCTTGCACTAAGAGAGATAAGGAAATTACTAATAATAACCTATCTTGAGATAAGAGATTGAACTTGTCAAGAGTTAGCAAGTTACTTCAAATGAAGTGGGTTCATCTCTTTATATACTGCATGCATTTAATGCAAGTCAGTGTACACTTTACACGTGTCATCAGTTGGTTGGTTGCATGTCATTGACCTTTGTTGACAACCTTAGTAGCCGCATGTATGAACAGTGTAGTGTCAGAGTGGTTGTACGATTTCAGACAGTCGGAGGTTCTTTTCTGACATTTCGTACGGAGTCGTGCAAGGGTGGTTAAGACAAAAGTATTTTGTACGGAGGACTTCATGATCATCTTTCGTTGAATCAGAGCTTTATTCATTGCTTATCAGCGAATGATAAAGTTCAGCGATAGATGAAGTCTTGTACTTGATACTTCACGTTGAGTGGACAAATCTGAGTCTTCGCTGATCCGCATCAGTTCATTAGGAGACTTGTCGCTGGTTCTTGAGCTTGATCTTCAACTTCAGCGTAGAACCTATGTTGACGTGAAACTTATCTTCAGGGATCATAAGTAAACAACTAACTTATCAGCGATCATCATAATGACTTAACAGACTCAGAACATTAATGGTGAATAGTGTTCGCTGAATGTTTAATCTAAAGAGCGAGAGTTCCTATCAGCGGTACTGTAAGATCTTAGTACTTATCAGCGATAGTGAAACTCTGATACATATTGTTTACTTACAATTTTCACTAAGTATATTAGAGAGGGTCATTATCAAATCACTGAGGGTTTGGATCAACAATCTCCCCCTATTTGATTATGACATAGCAACAAAGAAAATTGCTATTTAATGAAAACATAAGGATAAAAAGAACTCATAAAATATTTGTCCCTTTTACTGTTTCTGGGATCTTTTCAGTACTGATGGAGTAAAGTACGTTCGCTGAAATCTTTCTTTAAAATATTGAATCAGGTTACAATGAAAAATAGAAAGATTGTAAGTACAAGCGAAACAAATTACAAGTACAAAAGGATAACTGATACAATAGAGAAAAAGGCGATCATATCATCTTTCAAAAGGTTCTTCCTTAATGAGAAGTTCATCAAGGGTCTTTGATGTGGGGATCATCCAGTCAGGGACATCTTCTCCTTGATTCTTTTTCTTCAGAGCTACTTCAAAAATCAAGGGCTTCAGGTGTCTAGCTTTGATGTCGCGTCTGACTTCACACCAGTATACGAGATATCTGAGTTGTTCGATGGGAGCGATGTTTAGCTCAGAGATACGTTGAAAGTGATGATTTCCATAGTAGTCTAAAAAGAATATACCATAGGGATCACTTACAACTGTGCCAGGAATGAAAGTTTCTCCAGGTGGTAGGGAGGTGTCAAGCATTGAGAGATCGGCATCAGGGCCAAGAACTTCAGCACGAGAGAAACCAATACCCGTTTCATTTCGAATGGTTGGACCTGAATCATAGACTTTCTTTTTCTTAGCAGAGACTTTCTTCGGTTGAGGAAGAGTAGGAGGAATATCCACAACAGATGAAAGCAGGTCGATCTGTTTGTTTAAGATCATCTCGACATGGCTTTTGAACTTTGAGCGCGATCCCTGAATGGCTAATTTTGTTTCTAACCATTCAGAGAGACCAAAATTTTCTAAGGTAGCAGCATAGAAGGTTTGCTTGGTTTTGTCATCTCTGTAGACATCCACTTCAACAACAGGAACATCAGCGTACAGTCTTCCTCTGATGTTTGCCTTGATTATTTTGGATGGTCTAGATCGATAGGTCAGCATTTGATTAGCCCATTCCAAAGTCGTATCAGAGACCTTAGTCTTTTCTCTAACGATTTCTTGAGCATCATCCCATAGCTGACGTTGAACATCAATGGGAACTCTTTTCAGCTTGGGGTCTTTTATTGATCGTTGAGTAAGCTTGATGGCGTATTCTCTGTCTTTCTCTTTAGCTTCCTTTCTTTCAGCGATGAGGCGTTCAGCTCTGAGGTGTTCCTGGTATTCAGCTTTTGAAATTTTGAACTTTGGGTGAACTGAAGGAAGTTGATTACGCTTCAGAATGATTCGCTGATCCTCAAATCGCTTTATCATCTCATCTCTTCTTTTCTGATCCTCTTCACTTAGCTTTTGAGGAGCTAAGGAAGGTCTGCGTTTGTGCGAGAGTATCTGTTCTTCTGGTTCATCAGTCTCAGAGATTAAATCTAAGACTAGGATTATTTCTTCAGCAGCAGCTGGTATTATTGGTGAAGTCGCAGTTGTGGAACCTTCAGCGATATCCTCAAACAGGGGAGAGGACTAGCTGAAACACAGCGATCTTACAAGTAAGAACTTGGGTAGAAGAACTTGGGTAGAAACAGAGAGAGAAAGTTTGTTCAAGTGGGCTAGGGTAGTAGAACTGATAGAGGAGGGATGGAGTAAGGAGATGTTTTAGTGTACCTGACAAACCGGCTTTTCAAGCAAGATCATCAGATTTTCATCTTCAGCGACGCTTTTGCCTTTGCCTTTCTCAGCTCCAGAGGCTGAGGGCTTTGTCTTTGTCCGCTCCCCTGTAGGTTCATTTATTGAGATTCCCTTAAGAGCTTTGATCCTTGGGGCAGGTTTGATGATAAAGAAGTCATCGTCATCTTCGTCACCATCATCATCATTCCTTGGAGAGGAGGATGGTTCATCATCAGGGATGTCGACGACTTCATCATCTTCTGCTTTGGATTCTTCAGCTTCTTCTTCGAGTTGCTCCCCCTCAGATACAGAGGCGAGCTTCTCGGTTCCCTCAGGGTTTTCAACTCCCTGAGGTCCAGTGGTGGTTTCTTCAGCATCCTTCTTCTCTCCCCTGATAGTTTCCTCATGGGAAAGGTCTTCAGCGCTCTTCTCCCCAAGATGTTCAGCGCTCTTCTCCCCCTCTTTCTCATGATGAGTGGGGGTGGAATGGGCAGACTCTTTAGCTGTGGGAGGTTCTCTGTCTTCTTGGCCAGAGATACCTATACAGCCTTCAATCTTTGCTAATCTGACTTATAGGCCAGTTATAGCAGGATTGATCTTCTCAAGCTCAGTGCGATCCGCCGCTGTGAAAGTTTCCAAGGCAGGGGTAGGGGCAGGTGCAGGAGCAGGAGTATTCGCCTTGTTTAGCAGTGTCTCGATCATCGTTTTCATCGAACCAACGTCGGTCTTTACAGAACCTAAGTCAGTTTTGACGGTAGACATATCCCCCTCGAGTTGTCCAACCGATGTCTTCAGCGTTGTGACCTCGCTGGACATGGAAGAAACGGAGTTTTTGAGAGAGGTGTAGTCGGTGTAGATGTCAGCGAGCACCTTGGCGAAGTCGCTGAGAGTTTTATCAACTTGCTTGATGTCATCTGTGGAAACCTTCTTCTCCACCACCGTTGTCAGCTTTGTCAAATTCTCTCCAGCGTTTGTTACAGCTGTAGAGTTGTTGGAAAGAGTGGTGGTGAGACCTGTCAGCTTTGTTTCCACGGACTTCAGAGAGGCGTTGATGTCTCCCAGATTAGGACCTGTAACAGATAAGTACTTGTGAACAAAGGAAATCTCAGAAGTTTCGGGTTTAGTTACAGTGTATATGGTTTGATTTGTACCTGCAGGAGGATTGGTGAATTCATCAAAATCACGAGTTCCTGAGTAAATCTCCATATCGTCAGCTAAAGTACGTTGACGTATGGTCATCTCTGCAGGTCCTGTACCTATCACTCCTTGAAGAGTATTCTCTTTAACTTTTGGAGGAATGACAGGTGCTTCATCTATAATTGGAGTAGAGTCCAAATGAGTGGAGGGAGAAGCGAAGGATAAGAATGGGGTTCGGGTACTGAGTTCAGCGTTGGATTCGCTGAAAATCACTTCATCAGTCTTTTGAGAGACTGAAGGAGGTTGGGTAGGTTCCAAGTTTCTAACCTCAGCGTTTAGAGACGCTGAAGTCTGGATGGAAGGTATGGCTTGAATGGGTGTGGCAGAGCGTACCACAGAACTTTCCTTCAGCTCTGCAGAATGAGCTGAGGAGTCTTCAGCAAGAGATTGCTGGGGTTGCTCCTTGGTTTTCTTGATCCTTTTGGAACCAAGTTGGGTAGATGATTGTTTCCTTTTCTTAGAAGGAGAGGATTTTGTGGCCTGGGTATCAGCGATTGGTATTGTCGCTGAAGGAGCCACAGAAGTAGAAGAAGTAGGGTTTAGAAGAGATAAAAGTGTAGAAAGACGTACCTCATTTTCGACGGGTTTGAAGTCAAGTACCTTAGGGCCAACCTGAGAGAGTTTCAGGTCACCCTCTTGCGGGTAGCTGTCCTTCAGGCCATATTGAAAAATGGCGCTGATAAATCGGGGGTATGGAACCCATGCAGGCCTGTCAGCGGCAGATTCTACTCGTTGCACCAAGTCATCATAGATAATAAATGCCCAGTCAATGTGTAGACCTTTCAGCAGAGCGTATCCCATTGCTTGCTGAGGTTGAGCGGCTTGATCAGAGGAGCCGGTCTTTGCAGTCATGCAGCTGATAAGGTGAGCGAAGATGAAGTTCATCTCGCTGGGCATTTTTGACTTCTTGATCAGTGTCAGCTTCTTCTCGGGCTTCTTGTCCCTTCCAGTTTCCCAGATGTAACCCATTGAATCGAGGAAAGCAATGATGGCGTCTTTGTCAGCTTTCTTTTTATGGTCAGGGAATGGAACAAAAGGTTTTTCTTTTGTAGCGTTGGGAAAGTTCAGAGCTTTGCGAATGATGGCAGGTGTGATCTTTATTGTGCCATACTCAGTATCGCTGAGGATACAATCAATTGTTTTGGAGGGGTCTTTGGCGGATGGTAGCTGAGAGTGTCTGGCAGAGTACCAGAACTGGGATAGTAGCAGCTGACTTGCAGGAGGTGTGATGGTCAGGGCTGTTGAAATGCAGCAATTCTTTAGGAAATTTACAGCATCTGTCAGGTGTGTGACTTGCTTTCGAGGAGGAAACTCGAGAAGCGCAGAGAGGTTGTTTATCTTGGTCCAGTCTAGTTGATCCAGAGTGAACTTAACCTGTGGAGCCTTGATGATTTCCACTTCCTCAGAGTCAGTGGAGATGTTCTCAGCGGTAGCATGAATCTTAGAAGTTGCCATTTCTCTGTATTATCAGTTCAACCAAAGATGTTAACAAATAAGAATAGTCTTAATGTGGAAAGATTTTCCATTAAGATGGTTCGAATTTTGTCCATTTCATTTAGACACAGAAGTCTTAATGAAGATTAGGGTTTTTCTTGTTTTTGACAAACGAAATGTAAAATGTAAAACCCATTTATTCTTGTTTTCCAGTTTTCTATGAAGAAATAGATTCTGGAAACGAATGAAGAACAAGTTTAAGATTTTTGCATTTAAACTTGAAGAACAACCATGAAATGGTTGTGTGCATAAAACCATGAAAGAGATGATTTCATTTTTAAGAAGTTCTTTTGTTTGATCTTGTTTAAAACAATGAAAAGATCGGAAACAAGTTATACGCATTTGAAAAATAAGAACATATTAACCTTGATGTTTGATGAAGAAGATGATGAACAGTTCTTGAGGTTTTTGAGAGCACAAATGCAACAGTGAATTCTTTCTTGCGGAGGAAGATTGATCGCGTAAAAGACAAATATAAACCAAGAGTTTGTTTATATAGAGAGATTAGAGAGAGAAAACCTTGAGCGGGAAAGGATTTTCATCATGACACGGACACGTGTTTGCATTTGATTGGAAGTTTGAACGAGGCGTGCAAACGTGTGTCAGAAAGAAGAACGTGCCGAGGTTTATCCGTTGCAATGACGTCACAACTGTCCTTTCATATTCTTTTAGGATGTCTCTGAGGTTTTGAAAGCTCAGGGACTCTTTTGAAAACATGAAGCACTGAATAGAAATATCAGTGATGGTTTTAAGAACTTTCAAAATATCGCTGTTAAGGAAGAGATATTCAGCGATGCATTTTGTTTTGAAATCTTGCATTTTCATACGTTTGTCAGAGAGAGAAAACATACCTTGATATCAGCTAACCAAGTTTATTCAGAGAGAAGATGATTGAATAGGTTATACGAGTTGATTTTATCCTATCGCTGATCAATGTGAACCGCTGAATATTTTACCCTTCAAAGTTCAGCATTCCAAGCTCGCTGATGAGAAAGTTGAATCTTGTCTCATCAAGAGGTTTGGTAAATAAATCAGCTAACTGATAATCAGTTGGGATAAAATGAAGTTCTATATCACCATTCATCACATGATCTCTGATAAAATGATATCTGATTTCTATGTGTTTCGTTTTTGAGTGTAGCACTGGATTGTTTTCTATAGCGATGGCACTAGTGCTGTCGCAATAGATTGGAATTTTGGAGAGCTGAAGATCTTAGTCTAGTAGCTGATTTCTCATCCACAAGCCTTGAGAACAACAGCTTCCAGCAGCTACATATTCAGCTTCAGCTGTGGAAGTGGACACTGAATTTTGCTTCTTACTTGTCCAACTTACCAGCTTTCCACCCAGGAGCTGACATCCTCCTGTGGTGCTTTTCCTATCCATTTTGCAACCTACAAAATCACTATCTGAATAGGCGGTTAGATCGAATCCTGAGTCTTTGGGATACCAAAGGCCTAGATTCGCTGTACCCTTAAGATATCGAAAAATTCGCTTTACAGCTTTCATATGAGATAGCATAGGTTCAGCTTGATATCGTGCACACAAACATGTTGCATACATAATATCGGGTCGGCTAGCTGTCAGATACAAGAGAGAGCCGATCATCCCACGGTACAGCGTGACATTAACATGTATTCCCTTTGAATCCTTGTCAAGTGTCAGCGGTGGTGCCATAGGGGTTTTCATAGCTGAACTATGTGTTAAATCAAATTTCTTCAGCATATCTTTATCATATTTTCCCTGATTGATAAAAGTTCCTTTTTCAGTTTGCTTAATCTGAAGACCAAGGAAATATGTTAGTTCACCAATCATGCTCATTTTATACTCATCTTTCATTCTATCAGCGAAACGAGTACAAAGCTCAGGGTTAGTAGAACCAAATATAATGTCATCAACATATATTTGAACTAAAATGATATGACCTTTCACTTTTCTAAAAAATAGGGTTTTGTCAATCTTACCTCTCTCAAAATGTTCAATGTGGAGATAAGTAGAAAGAGTGTCCTACCATGCACGAGGAGCTTGCTTCAAGCCATAAAGTGCCTTATCCAGCTTATAAACATAATCTGGACGCTTAGAGTCTGAAAACCCTGGAGGTTGTTCCACATAAACTTCTTCATTCAGCTTTCCATTCAGAAACGCTGACTTAACATCCATCTGATGTACTGTGAAGTTTTTGTGTACAGCATATGCTAAGAAAAGACGAATAGATTCAAGTCTTGCTACTGGAGCAAATGTTTCGTCATAATCTATACCTTCCTCTTGTCTGTATCCCTGAGCAACAAGACGAGCTTTGTTGCGGGTTACAGTACCATGTTCGTCCAACTTGTTTCGATAGACCCATTTAGTGCCTATCACCGTTTTATCAGTTGGTCTTCGAACAAGTTTCCAAACTTTGTTTCTTTCGAATTCAGTTAGCTCTTCTTGCATAGCGTTGACCCAGTTTGGATCTCTGAGGGCATCATCTATTTTCTTTGGTTCAGTTAGAGAAATAAAGTTAACAAATAAACAAATATTACCTGCACTTCTTCGAGTCTGAACACCAGCGTTTGGATCACCAAGGATTTGTTCAATTGGATGATTTACAGTCCATCGCTGAGCCGGAGCATAAGTCGCTGACTCGTCTTGAACTGGAGGAGCTGAAGATGAGGCTTCAGCTGCTTCTGGAGATTCCGCTAAGAGAGGAATACTTGTATTTGTCATTTCATTCACTGATTGCTGAGAAATAGATGGAATGTCTGAAACATTTGGTTCAGCAACGGGTATAGTGTTTTTAGGAACAGCTGAGATCCATGATGTTTCAGCTTCACTATTCTGCATGTTTGAAATGATAGGAGGACCATCATTTTCTACGGTGTGAGCATGAGGAGTGGGAACTTCTTCTGAATCACCAAGATGAGAAAACATCCATTGATTCAGTTCTTCAGTATCAGCGGACGGTTTAGAGTTCGCTGAACGGGATTCGTCAAACGTGACGTGAATAGTTTCTTCTACAGTTTGTCTTCTACGGTTGAAGACTTTGAAGGCTTTGGAAGCTGAGGAGTATCCAAGAAAGATTCCATCATCATCCTTAGGATCAAACTTTCCAAGGGCATCTCTGTTGTTCAGTATGAAACACTGACATCCAAAGATGTGAAGAAAGCTGATTGAAGGCTTTCTCCCATGAAAGAGTTCATAGGCTGTCTTTTTGAATCTTTTAACTATCAGCGACCTGTTTTGCGTAAAACAAGCAGTGTTGACAGCTTCTGCCCAAAACTGAGTAGGCAGGTGAGAATCGCTGAGCATTGAACGTGCAACTTCAATAATTGTTCTATTTCTTCTTTCAGCGACTCCGTTTTGTTGCGGTATTCTCACTGACGAAAAGTTGTGAGAAATACCCTTACTCTCAAGGAAGGAATCAAGAGAACTGTTTTTGAATTCAGTTCCATGATCACTCCTTATAGAGCGAATAGTTAGATTGTTCAGGGTTTCCATCTTCCGAACAAAGGTGATGAGTTCTTCAGGGGTGTCACTCTTAGAACGGAGAAACATTACCCATGTGTAATGAGAGAATTCATCAACTATGACCAACGTATATTTCTTTCCAGCGATGGATTGTTTGTTAACAGGGCCAAACAAATCCATATGGAGTAGTTGTAGAGGAGATGACACTGAGGAGACTTGCTTTGACTTAAAGCTTGCCTTGGTCTGCTTCCCTTTTTCACACGCTGAACATAAAGACTCTTTGGCGTATGAATGCTGAGGTAGACCAGTGACTAACTCTTTTGAAGAAAGTGTATTCATTGTCTTGAAGTTTAGATGAGAGAGCCTCTTATGCCATAGCCAGTTGACATCAGAAGATGCCTTTGAGAAGAAACAGGAGTTCTCAGTGGTTGTTGAGTCCATGTTTATTACATAAACATTTTCCAAACGATAACCGCTGAGAGCTATCTTCTCCTTTTTGTCAGTGACAAAGCAGGATTCCTTAGTGAAAATCACTTTGTTATCCATGTCGCAAAGCTGACTGATGCTTAGAAGATTATGCTTCAGCCCTTCAACATATGCGAATCTTCTGAAGGAGGTTGTACCATTTGAAAGTACACCATACCCTCGGGTATGTCCTTTTCCATTTCCACCGAAAGTCACAGAGGGACCCTTCTCTTCCTTGTATTCAGCGAGCAGGTTTTTCTTTCCAGTCATATGTCTAGAGCATCCGCTATCGAGATACCAGATACCCTTCTTAACCTGAAATACAAAGAGAGATTAATTTTTCTTGGGTACCCACTTAACCATGTATACACATTTGTTAGTGGAGCTAGTTGGAATAGAAGGTTCAGCGGTCTTCGCAGCATTTGAAGATTCAGCTTTGTCTTTCTTCACTTTGGTTAATTTCTTAACCTCAGTGGTAGGAGTCACCTTGACCTAAATTGCAACAGGGTTGGTCTTCTTTGCCTTGGGGGCAATCTTCACCTTAGCTATCTTTTCAGCTTTGGTGGCTGTGGGACACTTACTAGCAATATGATCGGTAAGTCCACAGTGATAACATTTCCTACAACTAAAAGTAGTTCTAGGACCATTTGTATGCTGAGCTTTTAATCTTGAATTAGAAGTGCCAGCACCAAGTAAACTATTGGCTTTAGAAATGGGACGAACACTTAGTTCTTCAGATTTCTTACCAAGGACATCCACTCTGAGTCTAGGAGTAGATCGCTGAATAGATCCAGAGATCTGCTTCCTTGATCCAGAGGGGTGGGTCACTGAAGCTTTGGAGGCATTCAGCTTAGGTACTAAGGTACCCTTCTGAGGATTTTGGTAAATAACAATTCCTTTTCCTTTATCTTTAGAGACAGAGGTAGGTCTTGGATAAACCATTTTCTCCTTGCCTTTTGAGGAGGTAGGAGTTTCCTCAAGGATTGGTGTATTGGACGAGGAGCACTGAGAAGATAAGGTATCAGCGACTGAGGATACGAATGTTCCAAATTTAAGCATTGAACGCTCAGTGGTTGGTTTTGGAGTATCATATTTGTAACCCAAACCACGTTTATCACTCAGGGGAATCTGAGACTTTATTATCTCAGTGATCTTTGTTGAGGAATTACACCATCCTTCAACAGTAGCTTTTTCAGCTTTTAATACAGCGATAGCTTCTGCTCGTTCGATTTTGACTAGCTGATTTAAATAAACTTGATCTTTAAAATCTTCTTCAATTTTAGAAAGCTTTTCTATTTGAAGGTGACAGTTTTTCAGTTGTTCAGCGAGATCAAGGTTTTGGTTTTCAACCACAGTTTTGCCGTTCATGGCTTCGTATAAACTTCTAGTCAATAGATCGATCTTACGGAGACTATCAGCTTCATCAATATTTGCAATATTGGTAAAGAAAGAAGGCGATACCTGAATAGCAGAGGTTGAAGTGGAGGGAATGTCTGAACTTTCTTCCTCATCTTCAATCTTAGCCATAAGGCAGAGATTGGCTTCATCATCTTCAGAGTCAGATGATGATTCTTCTTTATCAGATTCAGCCCAATCATAGTTGGCCATAAAGCCTTTGCCTTTCTTCTTAAAGCTTTTCAGCTTTGCATACTTCTCCTTCGGCTTTGCGTATTTGTCATCTTTATTCCTTGGAACAAAGTTTTTCTTTGGGAAAGCTGAAGGTCTCATGACTTTCTTTGACCTGCCCTCATTAGCGAAATGACCTGTCTTTTCGCAGTTGAAACAAGTAGCAGTAGCCTTATCAACAAAAGCTGATGATTTAGGCTTGTCAGTTATGGAAAGAGGTTTGTTCTTTCTAAACATCTTCTTTTTGGCGAATCTCCTGAACTTTTTAGTTAGGAGAGCCAAAGATTCATCATCATCTGAAGAATCAAAATCTGATGACCTTTCAGAGTTACTTTCTAACTCAGTGATAGTGACCAAGGGTCGCTGAGTAGAAGGTTCCTCTGAGATTAAAGCAACAGGGGTGCTTTTGGAATCTTTTACAAGATTCTTTTTAAGATGGCTAGATTGCTCATGATTCAGCAATGTACCATATAAGGTTGAAAGGGTCATAGATTTAAGATCCTTTGACAGCTTGAGACACATGGAATAATTGTCCCAACTTTCAGGTAAACATTCTAGAAACTTTGTCAGCACTTCATAGTTAGAATATTCCTTACCAACAGTTTTTAGATCTATAATTAAGCAATTAAAACGTTGGTGAACTTCAGAGAGAGTTTCATTTTTACCAGAAATGAAGCTTTCATATTGTCTTACCAGGTTGATTTTTCTTGAGTCCTGGACTTCAGACGTTCCTTCATACTGAACACATATTGTGTCCCACATGGCTTTTGATGTTTTCAGATTCATGACAGAATGGTAGACTTCGTCAGGAAGAGCCATGGAAAGTATGGATCTGGCTTTTGTATCTATAGCCACTTTCTTCTTATCTTCATCGGTCCACTGAAAGATTTCTTTAGGGACCAGCCTTTCAGGAATAGCAGGTCTATTCTCAGCGGCTGGAACAGCAGCATCAATTCTTACAGGGATGAATGGACCATTCTCGAGATAGTAAGGCATAGTAGGGTCCACACCTTCTAAGAAGAGTATCATCCTATTTTTCCATAAGTTGAAGTTATCTCTGGAAAATCTAGGGGGTTTTGCAAGAGAACCATTGTCTATATAATTTGTGTTTGTGTTGGTGGCCATTTTCAGATAATAGCAAGGAAGAGAAATATCTTAGATTAGATCTTGTTTATGAGATTAAACAAATCCGCTCTGATACCACTTGTTGGTCCCGAAGGCCTATACAAGTTTGTAGAGGGGGGGGGGGGGGGGGGGTCGAATACAAACACACAGATTTTACTTTTCTAAATTGTTTATTGATAAATCATTAACAATTTACAGCTTGTTGCGGAAACAAGATTAAGGATAAACCTAAATCTAAACAAGTTGGAACACTAAGGTTTCTTGCACTAAGAGAGATAAGGAAATTACTAATAATAACCTATCTTGAGATACGAGATTGAACTTGTCCAGCGTTAGCAAGTTACTTCAAATGAAGTGGGTTCATCTCTTTATATACTGCATGCATTTAATGCAAGTCAGTATACACTTTACACGTGTCATCAGTTGGTTGGTTGCATGTCATTGACCTTTGTTGACAACCTTAGTAGCCGCATGTATGAACAATGTAGTGTCAGAGTGGTTGTACGATTTCAGACAGTCGGAGGTTCTTTTCTGACATTTCGTACGGAGTCGTGCAAGGGTGGTTAAGACAAAAGTATTTTGTACGTAGGACTTCATGATCAGCTTTCGTTGAATCAGAGCTTTATTCATTGCTTATCAGCGAATGATAAAGTCCAGCGATAGCTGAAGTCTTGTACTTGATACTTCACGTTGAGTGGACAAATCTGAGTCTTCGCTGATCCGCATCAGTTCACTAGGAGACTTGTCGCTGGTTCTTGAGCTTGATCTTCGACTTCAGCGTAGAATCTATGTTGACGTGAAACTTGTCTTCAGGGATCATAAGTAAACAACTAACTTATCAGCGATCATCATAATGACTGAACAGACTCAGAACATTAATGGTGAACAGTGTTCGCTGAATGTTTAATCTTAAGAGCGAAAGTTCCTATCAGCGGTACTGTAAGATCTTAGTACTTATCAGCGATAGTGAAAATCTGATACATATTGTTTACTTACAATTTTCCTTAAGTATATTAGAGAGGGTATTTATCAAATCACTGAGGGTTTGGATCAACAACCCTCGTTCGGACACTCACAATTTTTCGCTCTTTACATCAATTTCGAGTTACCAAATCACAGGTATGCTTCCTCTCGTACTCTCTAATACGTTTGGATCCCATACGCACACGAATACATGGTCAAATCGACCCTTCGAATGCTCGATAAGGGTTTCCGAAACCCATTTCTTTAGTCGACTCCATTTCGATCCATCAAAGCATATCTAGACTCAAATGTTGGTATTGCGTTGCATATTACATCGATTAGTATCTTATAACACACATCGATCTTTGATTGTGACAGTTTATTGGTTGATTTAGGGAAACTGGATGTCGTTTGGATAGTTTCGAACTATCTAGACACCATCAAATCATCCGGAAAGCGTCATACGATTAGATATTTTATCCGGTAACTTACATGTGTTAGATGTTTTATCCGGAAACTCGTAACACCCGGTAACCCTAGTTGTCCGAAAACCTCAGGGTCAACTATCTGGTTGTGCGTGTTATCGGGTAACCATTGTCATCCGGAAAACCGTAGTTGTCCGGAAACCATACTATTTATTCGGATACCTCTTATCCGGTAACTTATGTATCCGATATCTCAATGTTATCCGGAAAGCTCGGTTTGACCGGATGATTCACTTTGTCCGGACACCTCCTTTTGTCCGGTAACCTTGTGCTTTCCGAATGCTTTTGGTCCGGACACTTCCAACAGTCCAGTACCCTGCTCTTCTACATGTCCTCAGTCTGTTCCAGATAGAGCCGATTATTGCCAAGGTACGCATTGACATTGTTTTGCATCCGACTGTACTCTAATTTCGTGCATTTCAGCTAATCTAAATGGCGGATCAAGAACAACAACCACCACAAGAGAATATTCCTCCTCAAGAGGAATTTATCGACGAGGAAGCCGACAATGCCTTGGTTCCCGCGGACCATGTCATCGAAATTGCGGCAAACAACCATCACTTGGACGTCGTCGAGTTTCGACCACAACATCGAGTGGTCGTAGACATCATGCTCGGCCATCCGCTTCGCCGAGCACTCACCGCTACCGCCGACGTCCCTGTATTCTACGTATACCAAGTTTGGCGCACGGCTCGTGTTATCACCGCGAACAACTCTCCAACCATTACAGCTAGAATCGACGAACAGCCATTCACTCTCACGCCGGATTCATTCTGACGCCTCCTGTCCCTACCCGAAGCAATTGCCGGTGGTAACGAAGCATATGTCCCCGCCGTTAATGATGCTACTCTTTGCGTGCAAATCCGCGTACTCGGTTACAACCACGTACTCGACCGCCCTTCAGCATTTAATCGCAAGTACCTGGCGCCCATCTGGTACACGTTGTTCACAATTCTGAACAGGTGTCTTTCATCCAGATGGCGGGGAATAGATCAGTGCACCGGAGACTTCCTATGGCTCTTCCATGCCGTCTGCTACAACCGCCACATCGACTATGCGATGATCATCTGGCGCGATCTCGTTCAAGCCATTCGTCAGATCGACGGTTAAAAGGAAAAGAAGTTCCCCCCATTCCCACGTTTCCTCTCACTGGCCATCCGACAACACATAGAAGCAAATCCGCTCATACCTCGTCGTATCAATCACCCGGTATGTCCTCCATTCAACCTTTAGTATCTTGTTATTCGCAATCCCGCGGATGCCCATTCCCGAGAACCTACTGGCACACGCGGACCCCAATGCACCGAGTGTGTTAGAGTATAGGCGAGCTTTAGGTATTCCCATGGTCCAGCCAGAGTCGAAGGGACCTCCCTAGGGAAATAGACCCGAGAGACGTGAGGGTCCGAGGACACGAGGAGGCAGATTTCGGGTAGCGGGGGATCCCGAACGGGGTGTGTTGAGAGTAAATCAAGCAAGGGGAACAGACGCGGGCGGTGCATTGGATACGCGTGCCAAACATACCCAACGCTAAAACATCCGCCTACCCCTACCCCTCCACACAGATCCTCAGACGTCGGACCGTCGACTATCCCACACGAAATCACAGACGTCTCACCCCGCCCCATGCTAGACCAAGACCCCAGAACGGACACGATTGAACCCTTATCGCCATCCACCCACGTCGAGAATGTGGATTCTGACACCACTGACACCGATAAAGATGTAATCATCCGAAAATCACTCATTCCACCCCGTATCGGTCGTCTTCCACCCGTAACCGATGAAACTCCCTCATCCTCCACCACACCTTCTGAAACCCCGAACACTGAGCCTATGATGTGAGTCATAAGGAGAGAGAGGAGGGAGTATTAGTTGAAAACGAAGAAGTGGTGAGAAAGAGTGAAGTCAGGTCGAAAAAGAATCATGAGAGATAGAGAGCCGTAAAAATAAAGAGGCCAGAGAGAAAATCCAAACCGGTGTCGCCCAGATAGCCACATCTTCTATCTCGTCTCATTTGTTGGGACGAGGTATTGAAGAAGTCGTCGTGGACCTAGCGACGCAATTGCACAACCTCCCTAGCCACTCACCCGTCTCTCAACAGATGGATGTTTCAACTTTACACAGGGACATAACATAAAATCTACCGGTCTCTTACTCGAAGAGTATTGGTATTGAAACAAGAGACCAGCCTCCCCCGGTCTCGACTTCTTTCGATGCACTTTCGAGTCTAGAGCCACTTGACTTTATATTTTCTTTGGCTAGGATACAGGAAGTGACTGCAAACATTGGTGCTCTTAGTGACCCGATCGGAACTTCCATAGTATCTCCGCCTTCGAGCGGAATACGAGGATCGGATGGAAATCCTGCCACAGTCAACATCACGCCAGTTGTGAACGCAGGTGGTACTACCTCTACAGTAGTTACCTCAACGGGTGCTCTAAGTGACTCCGGAGTTATATTACCCGACTTCGTGTCAACGGGATACTTGGACAGCGCCCTAAAGGCTGTCCGCGAGGCAATGGAGCAACAATTCACCACAGAGCTCGACAAAATAAAGAGCTTGATAAAAGGAAAAGAGAATATAGTCGACCCTGAAACCGCACCAACACCTCCACCGGCTCCTGTTCATCCATCTTATTCGGTGGACACACTCAAGACTATGCTTCTGGATCAACTGCTCCAGCAGACCGACACCGATGCCTTAACTGAAGCAGACCTGGTATCAGTTCTACGCTCACAGGTATCTGTTCATTCGTCATCCATGACCAACTGATTAGATCAGCTTGACGCGACTCTCAAGGATGTTCAGAAAGCCCTCAATATCTTGTCCGAGAGAGTCGCATCCCTTAAAGACACATGAAAAGGTCAAGCCGGCGGACACAAGCGGCGACACGATGACCAGGAGGATCCTGATCACCATGAGGGGGAGAATAAAAGACAAAGATTAGCCGAGTCCGCCCTGATCCTCACTGAAACAACTCCAACGGTTCAACCGGAACCGCCAGTTGTGGCCCAAACCGAAGGCGAACCTGAAGCCCAGCTGAGTCTAGCTGAGATGGTTATCGACATGGACATCTCAGATGACGAAGACCCAATGGTTGAAAAGCCCGAGGTAGAATCACAGGAATTGGTTATTTATTCTGCATCAGAAAGGCCTGCACTTGATCTGATTGATCCAAATTCCGAGATCGACCCTGAGATGGAAAATGCATGGTATGAAAAAGCCGCCAGTGCAATAAATCTCGAGGTAAATTTGATCTTCCCTACTGATGCCGACGACAACATTGATTATGACCAGTTTCTGCTGCAAAATCTGTATGGTACACTTGCCCACACTTCTCAGAACCCCAAGACTTCTACTATGATACCTCCGACATCTCCCCAGCAACCAACACCTTCTGATCAACCTCCGCCTCCACCGCAACAAACCCGATGGGAGAAGATCATGATCCTTATTCCTCATCTGGAGGAATCTTTGAAGAAGCTTTATGTTCACAGGTTACGCCTGATCGAGCCAACTTTCTTCCTTGGGATTTCCATGTTCGACATGGAATACCAAAGCCAGTACGTAAAGGTAATGAAGCGGTGTCTTCCAGTTAGCCAAGTCCGAACAAAGAACAAAATCACTGAAGTGTTCAACATCCAAACCGACCGAATTCTTAGAGTCATGTTTCCAGTATTCACCGTCCGACGCGAAGACGGAAATGAATGGAGATTTTCCGAAGCTGACTTTAAGAACCTCGGACTGTTTGACTTCCATGCTATACTGAAAGATCTTCTAACCAGAACCATCCGACCACTTCATGTTACCAAAGCGCTCGAGGCTGTCCGTCGATTCCTACTCCACAAAGTTATGATTTCTTACATCACAGACTTCCAAATGGGAATCGAGCACAAAACAAAGAAGATAAACCTGCTGAAACCGAATCTGAAAGCACCCGAGCTAAAGATGTATCCCGAGAACTCACTGCTTCTAGAACCAGAATTTGGGATTGTATACCTCAACGAACAGAAAGAAAAGAGGTTTCTCCGCTTCAGCCAGGTCGACAGATTCTGCGATGGTACGCTCGTTAAAGTCAGAGATGCACTTCGAAACATCATCACCAAAGAAGCCGAAAATCAAAATTCGTCGTTTGTCTCCAACTCAAACGAGATAAACTCTCGAGAAGCTTTAGAAGTGATTGAAGATCGCATCGACTACCGCCGAGCCATCCGAAACTTCGAGATCCACTTCGCGCTCCGTAAGAGATACGTCAAGAACTGGCGTGAACTCGAACTTCAATTCAAAGGGGGAGATTGTTAGGGATAAAATCATGTTGAATAGAAGTTTAAGGGCTTATTATGTAAAAGGTGTAATTTGGGCTTAATTGTGTGAACGGGCCATGGGCTTGCTAGTTTAGGCCCTAAGTATTTAATGTTTTGTTTGTCTTAGAAAATAGGCTAGTTGTCATTATCATCTTTTGTAACACCCGTAATTTTCGGATAGGTCTAATTTCGAATCAGTGTGGAACCGATCTTTAAGAAAAATATGAAAAATAAGATTTTGGTTTAAATCTTAGATTTTATGGTCTTGTTGGATGGGTAATTCGAATACGAGTCCAACGAGCCTTTCCGGAGCGAAAATGGAGCTAAAACGAAGAAGTTATGACCAAAACAGTGATCGGGAAATAAATCGGAAAATCAGGGTCTCGTGGACGTCCGCGAGAATTTTCGTGGACGTCCGCGGATGGTGGAAGTCTGCGGTGCTTCCGCGGAAGCAACAGTAACTTCGGGCATTTTGGATTTTAGGTGCCGGACGTCCGCCGGGTTTTGGCGGACGTCCGCGAAGCTATTGGACGTATTATTTGGGGTTTTAAACCCTTTTTCTTCTTCCTTCTTCTTCATTTCATTTATCACTCTCAAACTCTCTCATCTTTCTCTTTCTCTAAAAAGCGCCCCTCTCACTAAAAACCCTAGAACCCCTCTCCTCTCCTCTTCATCTTCTTTACCCAAAATAACCCACTTCCTCCATTGTTGAACACTTGAAGGTTTGAAGCTTTTTGGGAGTTTAAGAACCATCTTTTGGAGGAGTCAAGTGTTAAAGGTAATCTCTTCATATCCAAAGGTGCTATTGTTGTTGATTTCATCTTCTTTATACCTTGTGATGTTGTGGGACGAATTTGGTGATGAAAGGTTAAAGAAACCTTGTTTTCTTCATCACTAAGAACTAGGGTTTGGTATAAGTTGGGGGTTTTGAAGTTTTATGGTTGGAGAATGATTTCTTATGGTTAGATCTTGGTATTGATGGTTGGGAATTCATAAATCTGGGTTTTGAAAGTTTTGGCTTGAGGATGCAAAC
This sequence comes from Saussurea involucrata, assembly GCA_033807775.1. Lineage (NCBI taxonomy): Eukaryota > Viridiplantae > Streptophyta > Magnoliopsida > Asterales > Asteraceae > Saussurea > Saussurea involucrata. Next base: position 160,641,672 of record CM066322.1, on the reverse strand, counting down.
TTCATCAAAGGAGCTTACGTTGGAGAAACTCTAGATTTAGCTTAAATCTAACAAGGTGAGTTCAAGTTACTTTGCAAAAACTTTGTACATGCCAAAAATAGTATTTTCCAAATATTTGTGTGTTTTACTTGAAAATGTCTATGTTGAGTTATTTGGATAGTTTAACTCTTTTGAAGTGTTTATCTTCATAAATGTGTAAAACACCCATATTTGGGGCCTTTGGATATTTGGAAGGTTAGAAATCATAATATGTCTTTAAAAGATTAATTGCTCAAAATGATGTCTATTTGATGGTTTAATCATTTTACTGTAAATTTATTTTATAAACCATTTGGTAAATACACGATTTAGTGTCAAGAGTTATTTTGAGAATTATAAGGGTATGAGTTCTTTTGGAAACCCTTTTGTTTAAACTGTGTCGAGTTTTGGAGTTAAGGATGATTTGGGGGTACTTATTTATCTAAACAATGTTTAAACACATTTTATGCGATGATGACCGTCATTTATGGGTCTAGCGAGTTTGGAGCATTTTGCTCGGGTTTGTCTTTGAGAAAGTTTGGGGACATTTGTCCAGTTTTAAATGGCTCAATGTGGAGTCTTATTGATGGTTTGCATTTATTGCAACTTGATGCATTTTATTGCTCATTATTGATGTTTACATGCTTGGGTGCTTCTGTCATTTCGGGTTGAGCATGTTTTGTAGACTGTGTTGCATTGGATCCATAGGCACGTGGGTCAGTCTTTATTTGATGGTCCATCTCTTTGTGCACGAGGAATGGACTATGGGTACGCATGGGTATATGCGTCAGGCCGTGGGGCCACTAGCGAGTAGGCAATAAGGGACACTGGAGTCCCTGAGGTGAAACTCGTCTAGACTGGATATGCAATGTGGTCCCCTATAAGTCCTTGAGGTGTAACTCTACAGGGTATGCAATAAAGGCAATTTATTATGGTCCGAGGATTGTGATGTCTATATGGCATGGGAACTAGGACCAGGGCTTGAGGTGTAATCCAGTAACATCATAAGTGACCTAACTTTGTGTGCCCGTCACTTTTGATGGAATCGGGTCTCCCCCGTCACCGAAAGGTATGGTTTTTGGGTATAATATTTTATCCTTATTTTCGGTGACGCACTTTATTTATATGAAATGTCTTCATGGTTCATTGGCAGAGTTCTATGCCTCATCTTATTTGGATGTTTTAAATATTGGAGTTTTGTCCATGTTTATATTTTTGGGATATTTACGTCCAAGCACGTTTTGAGTGAGTTGGAGTTGGAATTCATTTTGGAAAACGCTTTATACATTTGGGAGCTTTTCTCATAGATTCTGTGTGAGTTGGAAAATGAGTGATTTGCATTTAAAAGTAAACTCTTTGTAAATCATGACTAAAACTACACCCCTCTCGATTTATGAATTTATATAGTCATGATAAAATGCTTGAACTAACTAGGCGTTAGCCTAACCCTTTTTATTTGTCGGCATGTGCAACAGGCTCAAGTTGGGAGTAGCTTTAGCTACACTGTGAAGTGGCGAGTGCTAGTAGAGTGCACGAGAGGTGATTTGTTTAGTGAAGTCTTCAGCATTTATTTTGGGATTAGCAACTTGTACTTGGGTTAAGTAACACCTGATTTTAAGTGGTTCATAGTATGATTTGAGTTTTAAATTGTGAGAGTTGTTATGTTTATCTTGAAGTAATTCCAGGAATGGTTTGTAGAAGAGATTTTATTTCTTAAGTGATTATTTTATCGAAATTTTAGTTAGTTGCTCTTTCCAAATTTGAGGGTGTTACATCTTTCATACGTATTGTAATTCTCTCATACTATTGAAAGTGAATTGAATGACCAGTTGAAATAATAACAATTGTTTCTATTATTGATTTCTATTGATTGTATGCACTAATCTGGAACTCACAACCTGACCTCAGAGTTGTGTACTTCAACCAAGAGATGAAGAAAATATTTCTGAGAATCTGCGAAGCAAACAAATTCAGTGATGGAACCTTCAAGATGATCCAGGTCAATCTTGAGAGCAAGCTGAGATTGGATGAAAGCGGGGAGGTAAAGCTCAAGGAGAAGGAGAAGCGGCTGATTAAACAAATCTTGGATGCTATCTCCTACAGAAAAGAGTATCGGAATGCGTTGAGGAGATTCGAGATCATTTTTGGAATCCGGAAGAAGTATGTGAACCCGGTGGATGCTTAATTCTGATGCCTCTACATTGGTACAAAGGGGGAGATTGTTAGTGCACTATTTGGCACCTTGTACCAAGTAGAGTGGCTATTCATGAACATTTCTATTTGCAAACTATATGTTGTTTTTTACCGTGTAATTTCCAATATGTCATTCCATTTCTAGATTTCCATGTACAGTACATTTCTCTCTACATTCTTCATCACCATTTGTACTTGAGATTTATACTTATTAGAGGGATGACATCTTGAGCTTAATTTGTTATTTGAATACTTGTTCTGGGATCACATTTATAATATAAATAATATAGACGATAATAATATAAATAATAAATTAACTATAAAATATAGAACATAACTAAAAATTTGTTATTTTACTAAAAATTTGTTTTTTGTTTTTTATAAATAATAAATTTATGTTTGTGTAAGTTTGTCTATTAGTATTTGTATTTGTATTTGTATTTGTATTTCGTTGTTTTTTTTATATTAATGTATTTTTATTTTAGTAATTTAAATAAAAAACATTACATGAAAAATATCATTTATTTAAAATAAATTGTGGATAGAAATTTTAATAAAAAATAATGTTGAAACAAATTAATACATGAATTAAATTTAATAAAAATAATTAATAATTAGTGTTTAAACAAACTAATAAAAGAATCAAATTAAACAAAAATGTAATTTTTTTATATATGTTGCATTAATAAAGATAAAATAGTAAAATTAGAAATACGGTGTAAGTAAAATACAGTGTAAGAGACATTGCTATTTACATGTCATTGTGTATACCTTAGAGATCATATTATTAAAATAGTAAAATATTATTTCTTTCTCCTAAACATTTTACTTCAATGCCTCTTATTGATCGAAAAATTAAAATATTATTTATCTTTCTTAAAAAATAGGTTTTAGAGAATTTTTTTATCTTATTTCTTCTTTTTTACTATTTCAACATACAAGATAGCATAGTTGTTGGAGCAAAAAAGTTGCTAAAATCCATCTTTTATCTATTTTAGCATAGTGCGCTATAGAGATGTTCTTAATAGACAAATTGCATGAAAATGTAATATACTTTGCCCTTGTTCTTATTTTAGGTAACATTTGTACGAAGTCTTCATTTTGAAACATTTAGGCACTTAGGTATTAACCTAGACCGATTAAGCTCGACAGGATCACAATGTGTTAAGGAAGTCTTGACACCGGCTGTGAGCCAGTTGGGCCCGTTTAGGTATACTTTTAGAGGAGCGGCTAAATGAAGTATGAAAATATTATTGCAAATAAAGAACACATAATCAATAAACATGGGAATTTAATTAAAATACCCAAAGTTTGACTTTGACTTACAAAAATACTCAATTTCTCACAGAGTTTACCAAAATACCCAAATCTTCCGCGGTGGGCCCCGCGATCGCAGGCTAGGGCCTACGTGTCACCCCTGTTGGGCCAAAGTGTCCCGCGGAGCCCCCCAACTATGCCTGCGGTGACACTTTTGGTCCCTCCCCGCGGTGGTTGTCCGCGATGGGCAAAAAAATTTACATTTTTGGTCCTGTTTTGCACGAATCTTTGCATGCTTTTACTATTTTTTTCCACAATTATTGTACTTTGAAGACCAATTTGTGGTTCAAATTCACTAGCATGTTTGAGATTTCATCCATAAATATCAGTAAAATGCAATTCATAATTCACACCATTCTATCCTTCTTTCTTGCTTTCTTTCTTCAGTAAACAAATGGCATCGTCATCTAACCCATCGTCTACACCTGAAAGAATGCCACCTAAACTCGAGAAGGCGATAGCAGCAAAGGAAAAGGAGATATACCAACTGACAGAAGAGTGGAAACAGATGATGGCCAGGAAGGAAGTCCACATATATATAGATAATGCATATTAAATAACAAAATGAAATATATGCCTTTGGAACATCAAAGAATTCAAAAATCCATATATTTACAACTCTAGATACATATAACTCATTTGTCTTTGGAACATCGACAATTTAATGATTTAACACATACAAGATTAGAGAATTAAGAAAACATATTTTTACATCGCTAGTGGCCGGCTAAGCTCCTTGTGATTTCTACAACTCTTCCTCTAACTTTGAGACCTACAAACACAATTAAGATCATGTTAACAACAAAATTAAGAAACATAAACTACAAAAAAGGGATTTCTCCAGCATAAAAAAAAGAGCAATGAAACCAATTTTACAAACACATGCTAAAACACAGAGCATATATTCACTGTCATTTGTGGTAATTACTTTGCATGTATTCTGTAGTTATATCTAGCAGACCTCATAACATAATTTGAAAGAACGGAAATAAAACTGTCGACGTCATTGTTGTTGTTTGGTAGAAATTGAGGAATAAAGACAACTTACTAGTTACATTAAACATTTGGGGTGCGTTATTTCAAAACCCAATCAAGATATCAAACAAATATCTAATAAAAAAAGTTTATTATCGTTGAATAAAAAAATTTAACAAATACCAACGATCTCAGATCTAACACCAAAGAATCACAACTTCATTCCTGGTTCAGGATTTTAGCCCACACTACCATTGCAACTTGCAAGAGAATATGGATAAACATTAATCAGAAAATTAACAGCTTATGAAGATAACTAAGGGTATTTATTCCAATCAAATACCCCTACGTCTTGTAGCTCAATAATCTCAGATTAATGCCGGAAGACAATAACTAAACTGGAACTTTGTTTGCAAAATTATGACAAGGTCATAAAAGAATTGAAGTTCATAAATCCATAAACCCTAAATATCGAGCATATACAAAAACATAGATTGAGCAAAATAAAAGAGCAATAAGTTGTTCCAATAAAAGATCATATGTATGTATGTATGTATGTATGTATGTATGTATGTATGTATGTATGTATGTATGTATGTACGTATTGGGTTTTTATGGGTTACAGTGGCTATTAATGAACTATTAGCCCTTTAGGTAGCGTTTGGTACGCAGATTGGATGGGACGGGACAGGACTGGACGGGACTAGACAGGACTGGACAGGACAGGACAAGACTAGATTAATTGTTTGTCCTACGTTTGGTACGACTAGATCAATTAAGATCCAATTAAACCCTTTAAAGCCCAATAGAACCCTTTAAACCCGATAGATCCATTAAGGCTCAATGAAACCCTTTAAAAGTCAATAGAACCGACTAAAGCCCAGTATAACATATTAAAGGCCAATAGATACTTTAAAGTCCAGTAGAACCGCTTAAAGCCCAATAGAATTGATTAAAACCTGATAAGACCCATTATGACTTATTACATGTTTGTATGCAAAATGTGTACTGCATATACGTATGTGGTGTCTATTGGGGTTGATAAGACCACTAAGATCCACTATAGGTCAATAGGACTCATAGATATACATATTATATGCTATCTATACATTCATATATACACATGCATGTATACATATATATATAACACATATATACATCATATGCGATTACCAAATAACACGCACATTAACTATATATTCACATATACACATGATGTAACATCCCGATTTTTTATAAAAGACGGCGTTTGGGTTTATTAATTAAATTGAGTATAATTATTTGATAAGTCTTGATTTATTTTGTGATGGATTAATTTTAGAGTTTAACCCCCAAATAAGTTACGTTATCTTGTTTTAAGGAGATAATAAGTTAAGGGGTAAGCTTTAATTTTAATTGGGAAGTTTAAGGATAAAACTGGTCAAATGTTGATAGTCAGAGGGCTATGGGGTTAAATATGGAATGAGGTGTCATGAGGTGTCATGATTCCAGCAAATAGACTTGGTTTTGTGAGGAGGTGTCCTCATACCTTTCTTTTGAGTCACCCTTTTTGTGTGTGTTTGGTGGGTTACGAAAAGAAAGAAACAGAGAGAGAAGAGAACTAAAAGAAGAAGAAGGAAACAACTTGTTTGCAGCAGTAAACTTGGGATTTACCTGTGAAATCAAAGGTATGTTTCCATACAATTACTCCTTTTATGATTATAAAGTTTATATGGAGTTAGAAGTGGGTTATGAGGAATTTGATGATTTTTGTATGATTTATGAAATCTGGGTTGAAAGACATGTTAGAATAGTGGTATAGGACATATCTGCAAAGTTATGGAATCAAACATGCATGGCTTAAAATGGTTAAATTAGATTGAGCTTCAAAAGTTATGTTGCATATTAAGTGTTTGATAAAATGTTTGAGAGACATTTGTAACTTTAAACTTCTGTCCTGTTTTTAGAAAATTCATAGAAAATCAACCGTTTGTCCAAATAAGATGTGTAATATATCGTTGGAAAGATTTAAGAGTGTAAACCATTTTTGTAGTTTACAGTAAGAGCTGATTTGGAGTCTAAATGGCTCAAAACCTTGATTTTCCAGACCTGATCGTATGAAACTCGGAATTTGCAGACTGTTTTTGTAAAATTCATATAAAATTGGTCATTGATCCAAATAAGGTGAATCATGTGCGATTAGTTTCCTAAGAGATAGTAGTACGTTTTTCATTTAGATGTCAAAGCCTAATTTGTTCTCTAAGTATGAGAAAAACGTCCAAACGTTTGAAGGACAGAAGTTGTTTTGGTGCAGTAACTTGAACTGCAGTTATGCTTGTACATGATGCATTTCAGGGTTGTGTAATTTGTTAAAGCTTATGTAAATCAGCTGTGAACTTATCTAGGACTATTCTAGGGGTAATAAGAAGTATAAAGTTTGGTCTACATCTCGTTTATCAGAACAAGTGTGTTGATTACTATATGATAGTAATCGGTTGTGGTTTTAGGTAAAGGCGTTTTGCGTGTGACTTGTATCAACGTCTTGGCATCCGATTGTAGTATTCCATCATCTACAACTCAGGTGAGTTCATTCTTACCTTACCTTTTTATAAATGTTTTAAATTGTGGTAAGGTGTATTTTATAAATGAATTGTTTTGGGTGGATTTTGGAAGAAGGATTTATAAAATAAAGTTTATTATTTCAAATTAATGGTTGTGCTTAAAATCGTTAAAGATATTGGAAAGTGACTTACGACAAAATATGTACGAGTTGTAATTATTATATTTAGTGGACAAAGACAAACATCTACTTTTTTAATTGGCTGATTATGTAAGCATGTATCTCTTTGCACATATAACAAACTCATTTATATGAAAACACGTATTTTTATTTCGAGATTATATTATTGTCATAGAAATTTCAAGTTGTAAACATACTTGACAATAACTTAAGCCTTCTATCAAGGAGGTTATCCCGTTTGAAAAAGCTTATTGCCCATGAAAGCTTAATAACCGGGTTTTGTTTTTGGTCGATATTGGAATTTTGGGAGAATTTCAGAAATCCAGAAGATGTGTGGTCTAAGTGTGAAACTTAAAAGTTTGGTGCTTCTTGTGAAGGTATATAAGGAAAGTGAAAACCCTATTTTTCATTAAGCAATTGTCTTGTATGTGTTGTGTGTGTGTGGCTAGAAGGAAAAACAAGGAAAAGGGGTTTTGGCTTAGAGGAAGAAGGGGCTGCGATTTTCAGCTGAGTTTTGAGAAGGGATTCCAGAATCATCAATCATCCAGGTTAAACCAATCCTATTCCTCTTTAAGTTAGTGTGATTTGTGGGTTTTTAAAGAAGAAATATGGATTTTATGGGTTTATGGTGTTTCCTCATCTAATCTGATTAAAAGAGTAGTAGTTTGGGATAATGTGTGACTAGCGACCTATATTGTTAATCTGGAGGTGTTGAGGAAATTAGGACATTAGATTGTGCAATTTTCTGCATTTTTTTGGTATTGCACGTCGTGTCCGGAAACCTTCAAGTTAGGGTAGTGTCCGGACGATTGGTGGTGTCCGGGTAGAACCATGGTAGTAGTCTCCGGATGGCTTGTTTTTCGGGTAGGACGTCCGGATTGTTGGGGTGTCCGGGTAAGATGTACGGATTGTTTGGTTATCCGGGTAGGACGTCCGGATTGTTGGGGTGTCCGAGTAAGATGTCCATATTGTTTGGTTATCCGGGTAGGACATCCGGATAGCCAGGTTGTCCGGGTAGTTTTGGCTATCCGGATACGGTATCCGGAAAGGGTGTAGTGCAGGCTGTTGAGTGTGTAATTTCATCAAGTGGCTTATCGTGGTAGTATATACCTTATAGGTGCAGTTGAAGGGAGAGCTTATCTAGTGTGAGGACTAAGCGGGATGACAGGTGAGTCTTTCTAACTTAATCCTTTTTAAAGTGTGGAACCTTATGCATAATTTTATATGGTAAGTGTTCGTTTTATCGAATGTTCATGAATGAGAAGTGTGACTTAACTGTGTGGAAGATATCTATCTATGTGTGGACGAACTATGGCAAATGGGTGAGATGGGGGTGTGTCCCATATGTGTGGATATATGAATGTGTTTCATATATGGGCGGTATGTGCCCTTTTTACTGTCACGGTGTGTGTGACCATAGTGTGTGCCATTAGTTTGTCATAGTGTGCTGGCCATTGATGTGTGCTCATAACGAATTCATTTAAATACTTTTACTGAAAGCTTTTACTTGAACTGTATTATTTTGTGGCGTGACTTTCGAGGGAACTCACTAGACCCTATGGTCTAACCCTCGCTTTCAAAACTAAAAACCTTTCAGGTAATCAAGTTGAAGGCTCGGGAAAAGGGAAAGGGAAGGTGTGAGCTGGAGCTTGCATCTTGGGGATAGAAGACTCCTATTTTTGGCATTTAAGACTTATTCTCAGCTGTAATAGGGTTATTTTCCGCATAAACCCTTGTTGAACATTATTGAATTTTGGTGTAGCCAGGTTTTGGCAGATATTATTTATCTATGAGTGTTGTGTTTGTCTACCTTTAGTTTTGGGTTGTTACAGTTGGTATCAGAGCCTTAGTTTAAGGGATTTAGGTGACCGGACGGGCCTAAACTTAAACTGTAGGAGTCAAGTAGTACAGCTGAGAACTAGGGGGACCTTAGCGAGACTGGGTAGAATGATTAATGGGGTAGTGAGAACTGTCATGTAAGGTAAGTTGGCGATTACACCTGGCTAGTGTAATTACGAACTTACAGGTACATGTATGTGCTTAATTGCCTTATTAATTTGGAGCAGTAGATTTAATATTTATTTGTGTTTTCCTCGACAGTCTGTAATCATGCTGAGGAGATCCATGAGGGGTGCATCGGAACCTGTTGATGAGGAAATCGAGATGGAAGCACCACCTGTGCCGGCGACTACCCGTGGTAGGGGCCGAGGAAGGGGCCGAGGAAGGGGACAGGGAGTGGTACCCCGGCGTGCGACTACCCAAGTGAATGAGATTACGGAAAGAGCTGTAGTGAGGGCTCGTGTTACTCGTGGAACAAGGAGTGCAGGAATTCCATAAGAACCAGAGGCGTCTCAACAAGAGAGCTCCGCGTCCAGGCGGGGGGCGAGTCGGGGCGGAAGTCGTGGGCGTGGTCGTGCCCAAGCTTTTGTAACTCAAGAAAATTTCGCCACTGCTTTGGGTGAAATCCAGGATACGTTGAAAGCATTGTTGGCAAGGCAAGATGAGTCGGCATCGGGGAGTAAAGAGCCAAGTGGTAGTAAAGAAGGGGCGACTAGCTCGCATGGTTCTGCTTCGAGAAGTCTTGTTCAGTCCAATCCTTTGGCAGTAAATGATCGGGTGTTGGGTGGAGGTTGTAGCTACAAGGCATTCGCTTCTTGTAAGCCGCCCACTTTCAAGGGAGAATGCGATCCTGTGTTGGCAATGAAATGGATCAGAGAAATGGAACTAGCGTTCGACACCTGTAAGTGTGCTGATAGCGACAGGGTGATGTATGCTTTGTCCATGCTAAAGTCGGAAGCAGTGTTCTGGTGGGATGCGGAGACCGCAGGAGAAGGGTCAAAGGTTGCAAAGAGTATGACGTGGGAGACTTTTGTCTCAAAATTTAAAGCATCGTTTTGCCCTCTGGCGACAGTGAAACGATTGGAGGAAGAGTTCTTGGGCTTGGAACAAGGTGGGATGTCGGTGAGGGAATATACCACAAAGTTTATGGAGAAAGCGAGATTTGCTGAACTGTATGTACCGAATGAAGAGCGCCGAGTGGAGAGATACATTTTCGGATTGAAAAGTAGTGTGCGGGAACTGGTTACGGCTAGAAACCCAACTACTTTTCAGGCAACCATCAATGCAGCGGAAATGGTTGAAAAGGAAAAGAACCGTCAAGACGTAGAAAAGGGTAAGGAAAAGAGAAAGTGGGAAGTACCAGCATGTGACTCGAAACGGGCTAAAGTGTTCAAGCCGGAGTTTCGAGGAGGGTCGAAATTTGGAGAAAAACCGTACGGAAAATGTAATCGAGTTCACCGTGGAGAATGTGCTGAACCTGAGGGGTGTTTCAAGTGCGGGAAGTTAGGGCATATGGCACGTGACTGTCGGAACCCCCGAGCATGTTATCAGTGTGGATCGGTGGAGCATTTGAGGTCGGATTGCCCTCAGCTGAAAAGAGGGGATTCGGGTGGTTTTGGTGGTAAACAAGGAGGAAGAGAGGGAGAAAGAAAAGTGGAACCAGCTCAGACCAGGGCAAGGGCCTTTCGAATGACGGCTGATGAGGCAGTGGAGATACCTGATGTTGTAACAGGTACCTTTCTTGTAAATTCTGTTCTTGCCAAAGTGTTGTTCGATTCGGGTGCAAATCGTTCATGTGTATCTCCGGACTTTGCCCGACGATTGGGTGTTAAGCCTAAACGGTTGGGGTGTGGGTTTGAAGTAGAGATTGCTGATGATAGGCGGGTTTTGGTTAGAGAGATGTATATTGGATGTAATATAGAGGTTGAGGGTCACTCTTTCCTATTGTGGTTGTACCCCGTAGGAATGGGAGAGTTTGATATTATAGTAGGGATGGATTGGTTGGCTAGTAATAATGCTAGCATTGTGTGCAATAAGAAAATGATTCGTATGACCTTGCCGGATTTGTCGGAAGTGGTAATCTATGGGGATAGACGAGAGCGTAAGTCTTGTCATATCTCGGTAATGAAAGCGAGACATTGTCTAGAGAAGGGGTGTCAGGGGTTCCTGGCGTATGTGATAGACGCTAAGAAAGAGAAAAAGGGACTAGAGGATGTCCCCGTGGTAAAAGAATTTCCGGAAGTGTTTCCTGATGACCTGGCAGGTTTACCCCCAGATCGTCAAGTTGAATTCAGAATCGATTTGGTGCCGGGTGCGGCCCCGATAGCGCGTGCGCCGTATCAGTTAGCACCGGCGGAAATGAAGGAACTGATGACGCAACTACAGGAGTTGTTGGATAAGGGGTTTATACGCCCTAGTTCCTCACCCTGGGGAGCGCCAGTGCTTTTCGTCAAAAATAAAGATAGGTCTATGCGAATGTGCATAGACTACCGTGAGTTTAACAAGGTGACTATTAAGAACAGATACCCGCTTCCAAGGATCAATGATCTGTTTGACCAGGTGCAAGGAGCGAGCTTCTTCTCGAAGATAGATCTAAGATCCGGGTATCATCAGTTGAAAGTAAAGGAAGAAGACGTGCCGAAGACAGCGTTCCTCACGAGATATGGCCACTACGAGTTTTTAGTCATGCCCTTTGGTTTGACTAATGCTCCGGCAGTCTTCATGGATTTAATGAACCGTGTGTGCAGCGCATGGTTGGATAAGTGTGTGATAGTGTTCATAGATGACATCCTCATCTACTCTCGATCCTAGAGTGAGCATGAAGAGCATCTTCGTGTGGTGTTAGAATTGCTACGGCGAGAAAAGTTGTATGCAAAGTTTTCCAAGTGCGAATTCTGGCTTCGAGAAGTCCAATTTTTGGGCCATGTAGTGTCGGGGGAAGGTATCAAAGTTGATCTAGCCAAGGTGGAGGCCATTAAAGAGTGGGAGCAACCAAGGTCACCATCGGAAGTTAGGAGTTTTCTTGGTTTAGCGGCCTACTATCGGAAGTTTATCCAGGATTTTTCCTGGATAGCTACGCCATTGACCGCCTTAACCAAGAAGAGTTCTAAGTTCGAGTGGACGGAGGCTCAAGAAGAAGCGTTTAGCAAGCTGAAGGACAAGCTGAGCAGTGCTTCGATTTTGTCCTTGCCTAACGGGTCAGAAGGATTCGTAATCTACAACGATGCGTCTAAGCTGGGTTTAGGATGTGTGCTAATGCAGAATGGAAAGGTAATTGCATATGCATCTCGCCAATTGAAAGAGCATGAGAAGAATTACCCCACGCACGATATGGAGTTAGCAGCTGTGGTTTTCGCGCTTAAGATTTGGAGGCACTACCTTTATTTGGTTAAGTGTCAGACTTATTCTGATCACAAAAGTCTTAAGCATCTATTCGATCAAAAGGAACTAAATATGAGGAAACGTCGTTGGGTGGAATTGTTAAGCGACTATGATTGTGAGATCCTCTACCATCCAGGAAAGGCAAACGTCGTGGCCGACGCGTTGAGCCGGAAGGAAAGGAGAGAACCAACTAAAGTGGTAGTCTTTCGAATCAACGTAATTCCTGACCTGTTGGAAGAGATTAAGAAGTTCCAAGAGGAAGCTTTAAAGGAAGAGGAGTGGAAAAGTGAGAGAATTGTTGGTTATGTGACATCCTTAGTATCTAACGGTAGTGGTGTGAGGTTTTTGGGGAACCGAGTGTGGGTTCCTAAGCTGGGAGACCTGCGGAAGCGTGTTTTGGAGGAAGCTCATAAATCGCGGTATTCAGTCCATCTGGGAACCAATAAAATGTATCGAGATCTGAGGCAGATGTATTGGTGGCCAGGATTGAAAAAGGACATCGCTTATCTTGTTGAGCGGTGTGTGACTTGTTTGAAAGTCAAAGCGGAGCATCAAAGACCGTTCGGGGAGATACAACCCTTAGAGATACCCATGTGGAAGTGGGATTGTATCACAATGGACTTCGTCACGAAATTATCAAAGACCCCGAAAGGATATGACGCCATTTGGGTGATCGTGGACCGTCTCACCAAGTCGGCTCACTTTCTACCAATTCGGGAGAAAGATTCTCTAGAGAGGTTAGCAAGGCTGTACGTGGATGAAATAGTAACGAGGCATGTAGTGCCATCGTCTATAGTTTCGGATCGCGATAGCCGCTTCACGTCCTCTCTCTGGAGAAGTCTACTGATGAGCACTGCCTATCATCCGCAGACGGATGGGCAAAGAGAGAGGACTATACAAACCTTGGAAGACATGTTGCGTGCTTGTGTAATTGACTTCAAGGGCTCATGGGAATCCCATCTGCCGTTGATCGAGTTTTCATATAACAATAGTTATCATGCTAGTCTTCGAGCAGCGCCATTTGAAGCACTGTATGGATGTAAGTGTCGGACGCCTTTGTGTTGGAATGAGGTGGGAGAGAAGCAATGAGCGGGGCCGGAACTAGTGCAGTTGACGGCCGATAAAATTTGCGTGATAAGGGAAAAGTTGAAAGTGGCTCAGGATCGGCAGAAGGCTTATGCGAATAAAAGAAGAAAGCCGATCGAGTTCTTGGTAGGAGATAAAGTGATGCTTAAGGTGTCACCGTGGAAAGGAGTTGCACGTTTTGGGAAAAGAGGAAAGCTAAGGCCTAGGTATGTCGGGCCGTTCGCCATCACCGAGCGTGTGGGTGAGGTGGCATATAAGTTAGAATTATCGGAGGAACTTCAGAGAGTACACCCGACCTTTCATGTGTCAAATTTAAGAAAGTACCTAGCCGAAGAAAGTATGGCGGTACCATTGGAAGACATTTGTGTGGATGAGAAATTAAGCTATGAAGAGGAACCGTTGTCAATCTCGGATCGGAAGGTTCGAAAGACAAGGAATAAGGAGGTATCGCTAGTGAAAGTTCAATGGCAATTCCATAAGGGGCAAGAAGCAACTTGGGAATTGGTATCAGACATGAGGGCTCGTTACCCTCGTTTGTTTGAAAATGGAATTCCGGGGACGAAATTCTTTTGAGGGGTGGATATTGTAATAACCGGGTTTTGTTTTTGGTCGATATTGGAATTTTGGGAGAATTTGGAAATCCAGAAGATGTGTGGTCTAAGTGTGAAAATTAAAAGTTTGGTATTGCACGTCGTGTCCGAAAACCTTCAAGTTAGGGTAGTGTTCGGACGATTGGTGGTGTCCGGGTAGAACCCTGGTAGTAGTCTCCGGATGGCTTGTTTTCCGGGTAGGACGTCCGGATTGTTGGGGTGTCCGGGTAAGATGTCCAGATTGTTTGGTTATGCGGGTAGGACGTCCGAATTGTTGGGGTGTCCGGGTAAGATGTCCGGATTGTTTGGTTATCCGGGTAGGACGTCCAGATAGCCTGGTTGTCCGGGTAGTTTTGGCTATCCGGATACGGTGTCTGGAAAGGGTGTAGTGTGACTTAGTAGTGCAGGCTGTTGAGTGTGTAATTTCATCAAGTGGCTTATCGTGGTAGTATGTACCTTATAGGTGCAGTTGAAGGGAGAGCTTATCTAGTGTGAGGACTAAGCGGGACGACAGGTGAGTCTTTCTAACTTAATCCTTTTTAAAGTGTGGAACCTTATGCATAATTTTATATGGTAAGTGTTCGTTTTATCGAATGTTCATGAATGAGAAGTGTGACTTAACTGTGTGGAAGATATCTATCTATGTGTGGATGAACTATGGCAAATGGGTGAGATGGGGGTGTGTCCCATATGTGTGGATATATGAATGTGTTTCATATATGGGCGGTGTGTGCCCTTTTTACTGTCACTACCATTAGTTTGTCATAGTGTGCTGGCCATTGATGTGTGCTCATAACGAATTCATTTAAATACTTTTACTGAAAGCTTTTACTTGAACTGTATTATTTTGTGGCGTGACTTTCGAGGGAACTCACTAGACCTTATGGTCTAACCCTCGCTTTCAAAACTAAAAACCTTTCAGGTAATCAAGTTGAAGGCTCAAGAAAAGGGAAAGGGAAGGTGTGAGCTGGAGCTTGCATCTTGGGGATAGAAGACTCCTATTTTTGGCATTTAAGACTTATTCTCAGCTGTAATAGGGTTATTTTCCGCATAAACCCTTGTTGAACATTATTGAATTTTGGTGTAGCCAGGTTTTGGCAGATATTATTTATCTATGAGTGTTGTGTTTGTCTACCTTTAGTTTTGGGTTGTTACAAGTGAATTACAACAATAATTATATTAAAGACTGTAAGTGATAATATGGATGGTTAGACTTTTATTATAAGAAATTGACGTAGTAAATGTGATTTGCTTATAATAAATTATATAAAGGATTTATAAAGGAGGTTCGTTCATACGGTTGCTATGAGGAATCTATGTGATATAAATAATTCGCTTATACGATTGTTATAAGGAATTTATATTGAGTAAATACCTGTATGAGTACAATTAGGTGATATGGATCCATAGGCACTAGTGGTTATGTACACATGGAATAGATGAAGGTTATTCGTTATTCCGATGTGTGTGATTTGGTTATGTACACGTGGAATAGATGAAGGTTATTCGTTATTCCGATGTGTGTGATTTGGTTATGTACACGTAGAATAGATGATAGGTTTTCATTATTCTGATGTGTGTGGAAATTGACCATGAGGAACGATTGACTTAATGTCAGATTCGTAGTCATTGAATTGGAACATGAGCAACGATTGACTTAATGTCAGATTCGTAGTCATGTAATCGGGTTTAAACTGGCATTGATGAATGGTTTTGCATGTGGTAAGAAAAGGGTAATCCAGGTTTGTCAGGCCTTGTTTACAATATTTTGTAAATAATATTTTGAAACCGAATGTTCTCACTAGGCATTAGCCTAATTGTTTCAAATAATGTTTTCTTACCAGGTACTAGCTCGGGGAAGTAAAGGGATGTGGGATGAGAGCTTTTGGATTAGCGGAGATGTTATTTAATGCTGAGATTTTGATAGATTGCTTAGATAATCTAGTTGATCGGATTATAGTGAAATGATTTGATTAATAGATTATTTGAAGAATTCTATGTTTGAAAATATGACTCTCAAGGTTAAATCTTCGCTTATGTTTAAAGTTTAAGAAAGCTCATGTTTAAATTTAATTATAATTTGAGGTTTAAATTAGCTCTGTTTTTAGGGTGTTACAATATGGTATCAGAGCATTAGTTTAAGCGAACTAAGTATGCTAATGAGATACTTAGACTTAAGCTGAGATGAATTAAGTTATGATTCGTGAGATCTGGGTAGAAATACTAAGACGGAATAGTCTTAGAGTCGACGGAAATACGTGAAATTAGTACTGTAGCGATGGTAACGAGAATTCTTATGTACGATATATTCACAATTTCAATTAGCTACTGTTATTATGAATATACTACTACATGAGTATACTTGTTTATTAATTGTTACAGTGACTAACGATTGGTATTATATGCTTTGTATGTTTAAATAGATGTAACCTTTTCTTGTGGATATGCTTTTGTATTATAGCAGAACGATGGTGAATACACCACTAAGGTCCTCTAATTCTTTTAAGGACGGAACGGTAAATGATTGGAGGTTGGGAGCACAACATGGAACTAGCGAGACTTATGAAAGTCCGCCGAGACAACCTTAAATAAGTGGATTGAAATGTGTGGAAATAGAATGTAAGATGATTGATCAAGACGGGAATAGTATGAAATGGTTGAGTAAGTGGGCCTTGGAAGGCATGTATAACAAGTGTTACAAGGCTGAGAGGGTAACCACTGGTTGGAAATAGAGCGTCAATGATAAGTTGCGTGAGTAAAACGATAGACCTTGTATGAGTGAATAGCCTTCAATTGCGAGTAGAGTTTTATGCATGGTGTCCTAGAGTGTGTGTTAC
This sequence comes from Saussurea involucrata, assembly GCA_033807775.1. Lineage (NCBI taxonomy): Eukaryota > Viridiplantae > Streptophyta > Magnoliopsida > Asterales > Asteraceae > Saussurea > Saussurea involucrata. The sequence continues at coordinate 160,624,717 of CM066322.1, read as the reverse complement.
ATGGGTTTTCGTGATTTCAAAACAAATGCATAAATAGCAATTTAGTCGATGTTGAGTCAGTATGTGCAAGTGTGTATTTAAAGAAAAAGGCAATTCCATTTACGTCGCACAACGAAATTTTGAGCTTAGCAATTTGCAAAATACTTCATACTTTACAAGAAAAGTTAAATATAAACGAGTGTGAGAACCGACTAGCTTACTTCGTGTCGGTAATTTCTTTCAAACTTTTGTCGTATGAAAATATTTTCATTTAATATATTACGGTCATAACAACATCGTTTTGGTTGAGAAAGATTAAGTTTTACGGAAAGTAGTATGCAAACGATTCTCGAGATCGTTGTGCAGTACATTGGAGTTATAAGAATGTTGGGGTCATGTGTGCTCAAATTGTTCCAAGTGTTGTTCTTTAAAATGAGAAAATGTGCGAAATGATTTATTTATTGTGTTGTTATGCATGGAGGCTATAAACTCACTAGGTCGTAGAGTAATACACTATAATCATGAGAGAATGTTCGTAGTTTAGGTATTTGTGTTCAAGAGGAGAGGTGAACAGTGGGAAAGTTGATAGTGGATTTTAGTGTCGATTGTAAGAAGGTATATACCCTTATTTGGTAACTAAAATTACAGTTGCCGAGGGACGGTTGTGTCAGGAGGAAGGACTGGTAGTCATCAAGGTGATGAAATTAGCACATCGCTATGAGTAGTGTGGTGAGACAGAAAGGAAATATCATCGACGTCAAATAAGAATTTATGGTGATCTTATGATATTAATGTTGCACGAATAAATTGGAGATGAAGACGATAGGATGTGAATTTGATTACGATATGTTAGAAGGATTAGGTTCAGTTAGGGACCCTTGCTAAAGAATGGGTTAAGGAAGTATCCACAGGTTGACTATTGACTTTGAAGTCGGCAGTTGTGTAAGGAGTATGAGGCCTTTTGCCTGTCACAGGGTGCATTCTAAGTGCGTCCCGCGTATGCCTGTGCGGGTAGGAACTGTTGCATCCCATATTGGCTAGGAAGGGGTACGAAGTCCTCCTTATAAGGGTGGATGGATACCTTCCTTGCAAGACGTGTTTTGCCCGTCGCAGGGTGCCGGTATGCTTATGCAGAGGGTATGCCTGTGCGGCCAGAAACGAAACTGTGAGCGGTGCTGGTATGCTGATGCAGAAGGTATCCGTAAAGCGGACAATATCTTGTAATGGTGGACTAGGGATGTTACAGAATGGTATATATCTTGCGAAGCACCCACGTTTAGGGGATTTTGAGTGATTGACGAATAAATCACGGGTGAAAGAGGTTTTGGTTAAATTATTGTATCAGTGAAAACTATGTGGTCAAAATACGCTTTTAGAGTTTATTGTGGTTGTGCAATAATTATGATGTGTTATGTACTTAATTGCATTTATTTAAATAAGTGTCGTTTTAAGTATTGGTCTTGTGTGTGAGTACCGTTTGATGATCTTGTATTCTTAGTACCTTTGGTACTAATGATCTTTGGTAAGATATAAATATATATATATATATATATATTGTTGAGTATAAAAGAGTTGTACATACTTGTATATATATATATATATATATATATATATATGAATTGACTTCATTGGGAAAGTAGCAATGAAGGGGTCGTGAGATTATCATGCCTTGGAGCGTGTGTTGCATTAAGTAAGTTAGATGTATTTAAATTGTAAAAGTTGATATTGATAAATGATCATTGGATCCTTTGAGCAGATGGTTCGGTTCTGGACTCGGTTGAGTCTTGAGGGTATTCGCCCGGTTTAATAAGCTCGACGTAGGCTTGGGGTTGGAATTACATGAATTGCATTATAACTGAAGTTTACATGATGTGAATGCATTGGTTATTCTTTGAGGTCATGTATAAATGTTAAGTTTTGAATCGAAAGATTAAAAGTTAAAGGACCACCTTGTAGGGGTGTTAGAATAGTGAAAGACTATTGTTTTAGATGAGCGTTCTACTTATGATGTGGATGGTTTATGAAGGATGAAGTATTAGGCGCAAATGAAGTGAGAGTATAGACTGTGTCGATCTGTGAGGGATTGTGCCCTGTTTATGTTATGGTTTGGAATCGCAAGAGCTAGCAAGAAACGAGTAAGTTTAAATTAATTAGATACTCATGAGTTGTGGTTCAACTAAAGTTGGGGAGGAATATATTAGTGAAATAGACTCGTTAAATCATGTGGGAGAACATGAAAGTACGTTTGAATTATGTACGAATGACCATGAAAGACCGGGTCTGTTGTATGATATGGGTGGAGAATGTACGAATGAGTAGTGGCATCAGTTGCCAAATTAGATGTATCAACTAGTATGTAATGTGAGGTTAGAAAGAGGAAGCGTCCGTTGGAAGTCTTTTCGGGGATTTCGGATGAAGTGTATTATTTGTCAATAAAGTGGTTGGAACATATGGATTATAGGATGGCGTGGTGATATGGCTGATATCGGAATAGAATGTAGGAGCGATGGTGGGTGTTTATCCAAAATAATTTTGGTTGTGTGAATCGCTAAGTAAGTTTATGTTTTCGAATCATTGGAAGTTTAAGGAAGATGATGGGTGCGTTAGTCAAAATGTGGTGTAGTAGATGCAAAATCTTTAAGGAATGTGAGTTGCTTCCTATGTATAAAAGAAATGAAATGAATGGGTCGATCATGTTGGAAAAATAGAAGCTTGTGACAGTTCTATATGTTACTAGGACTTGGCTAAAGGTCTTGACTGATGATTATAGAGAGACCGTATTTTGGATTGCAGCTATATGTTTTGTGTAGGCATAAAGATTAAATGATAAACAGTTACTCTAAGGAGACTTGCAAATCCAAGTTGGGAAACGGGTAATGATGAAAGAAGTAAGGTTCAGGAAATATGAAAGATGAATCCTTGTTCTTTCTAGATTTTTAATTGTGATTAAGTATATAAGACTTGAAATGAAGAGATATATACAAAATATTTCGTGTTGTTATGATGTGATGTCACTTATTAAAGTGAGAATGAATGGTATGAGTAGTTGTGTGAAGGAATGGGAAACATTTTAGAGAAATCTTCGAGAAATTGCTATAGAAGAATGTGGTTATAGGTACAATGGTATTATATCAATAAGGTGTTAATGTGACTTTAGAGTCGGAAGAGGATATGAAGGTTAGATACCTTCATCTGATTATCTAGCTTTGATTTCGGGGACGATATCATTTTCAAGTTGGGGAGTATTGTAACATCCCGATTTTTTATAAAAGACGGCGTTTGGGTTTATTAATTAAATTGAGTATAATTATTTGATAAGTCTTGATTTATTTTGTGATGGATTAATTTTAGAGTTTAACCCCAAATAAGTTACGTTATCTTGTGAGGAGGTGTCCTCATACCTTTCTTTTGAGTCACCCTTTTGTGTGTGTTTGGTGGGTTATGAAAAGAAAGAAACAGAGAGAGAAGAGAACTAAAAGAAGAAGGAAACAACTTGTTTGCAGCAGTAAACTTGGGATTTACCTGTGAAATCAAAGGTATGTTTCCATACAATTACTCCTTTTATGATTATAAAGTTTATATGGAGTTAGAAGTGGGTTATGAGGAATTTGATGATTTTTGTATGATTTATGAAATCTGGGTTGAAAGACATGTTAGAATAGTGGTATAGGACATATCTGCAAAGTTATGGAATCAAACATGCATGGCTTAAAATGGTTAAATTAGATTGAGCTTCAAAAGTTATGTTGCATATTAAGTGTTTGATAAAATGTTTGAGAGACATTTGTAACTTTAAACTTATGTCCTGTTTTTAGAAAATTCATAGAAAATCAACCGTTTTTCCAAATAAGATGTGTAATATATCGTTGGAAAGATTTAAGAGTGTAGACCATTTTTGTAGTTTACAGTAAGAGCTGATTTGGAGTCTAAATGGCTCAAAACCTTGATTTTCCAGACCTGATCGTATCAAACTCGGAATTTGCAGACTGTTTTTGTAAAATTCATATAAAATTGGTCATTGATCCAAATAAGGTGAATCTTATGCTATTAGTTTCCTAAGAGATAGTAGTACGTTTTTCATTTAGATGTTAAAACCTAATTTGTTCTCTAAGTATGAGAAAAACGTCCAAACGTTTGAAGGACAGAAGCTGTTTTGGTGCAGTAACTTGAACTGCAGTTATGCTTGTACATGATGCATTTCAGGGTTGTGTAATTTGTTAAAGCTTATGTAAATCAGCTGTGAACTTATCTAGGACTATTCTAGGGGTAATAAGAAGTATAAAGTTTGGTCTACGTCTCGTTTATCAGAACAAGTGTGTTGATTACTATATGATAGTAATCGGTTGTGGTTTTAGGTAAAGGCGTTTTGCGTGTGACTTGTATCAACGTCTTGGCATCCGATTGTAGTATTCCATCATCTACAACTCAGGTGAGTTCATTCTTACCTTACCTTTTTATAAATGTTTTAAATTGTGGTAAGGTGTATTTTATAAATGAATTGTTTTGGGTGGATTTTGGAAGAAGGATTTATAAAATAAAGTTTATTATTTCAAATTAATGGTTGTGCTTAAAATCATTAAAGATATTGGAAAGTGACTTACGACAAAATATGTACGAGTTTTAATTATTATATTTAGTGGACAAGTGAATTACAACAATAATTATATTAAAGACTGTAAGTGATAATATGGATGGTTAGACTTTTATTATAAGAAATTGACCTAGTAAATGTGATTTGCTTATAATAAATTATATAAAGGATTTATAAAGGAGGTTCGTTCATACGGTTGCTATGAGGAATCTATGTGATATAAATAATTCGCTTATACGATTGTTATAAGGAATTTATATTGAGTAAATACCTGTATGAGTATAATTAGGTGATATGGATCTGTAACACCCGTAAATTTCGGATAAGTACAACTTCGATTCGGTGGGGAATCGATCTTTTAAGAAAAAGATGGAAAATAGGATTTGGAGTTAAATCCTAGTTTTTATTGTTTGGTTGGATGGGTAATTGGATTACGAGTCCAACGGTTCTTTCCGGAGCGAAAACGGAGCTAAAACGAGGAAGTTTTGGCCAAAACGAGTTTCGGTACACATTGAGCGATTGTGACACTGTCACAATCGCCGTGTCACAATCGCCCAAGTGGTACCGAGAGTTGTAGGGATTAAGCTATTGTGCCCTGGCGATAGTGACACTGTCACAATAGCCGTGTCACTATAGCCGAAAGGAAGGGATTGAGCTATTGTGCCCTGTCGATAGTGACACTGTCACAATAGCCGTGTCACTATAGCCGAAGTTGTACCGAGAGTTGGGAGGGCACGGGCGATTTTGCCCTGGCGATAGTGACACTGTCACTATCGCCGTGTCACTATAGCCGACGGGTTCCAAGGTGTTTTAAACCCCTTTTCTTCTTTCTTTTCCCCATTTCACTTATCTTTCTTAACTCTCTCAACTCTCTCTCTTTCTCTCAGTCGATTTAGCTCAAGAAACATCATCCCCTCCCCTCTCCTTCCTTACTCCTTCACCAAATCAAACCCTCTTCCTCCATTGATGAACATATTTGGAAGCTTGGAGTTTTTGTGGAGATTAGGAGTTGTTTTGGAAGATTCAAATGGTTAAGGTAATTTCTCCCTACCCAATAGTTGTTATTGTTGTTGATTTCATAATCTTTCCATCTTGTGATGTTGTGGATCGATTTTAGTGTTGATTGAATAAGGGAATCTCGTTTTCTTCATCTCCAACTAGGGTTTGGTATAAGATGGGTATTTTGGGTATGTTATGGATGGATGATGATTCCTTATGGTTGGATCGTATTATTGATGGTTGGGAATTTATGATCTAGGTTTTTGGAAGATTTGGCTTGAAGATGTAAACTTCATCAAAGGAGCATACGTTGGAGAAACCCTAGATTTAGCTTAAATCTAGCGAGGTGAGTTCAAGTTACTTTGCGAAAACGTTGTACATGCCAAAATGAATATTTTACAAATATGTGTGTGTTTTAATTGAAAATATATGTGGTTGAGTTATTTGATTGATTTAACTCTTTTGAAGTGTTTATCTTCATAAATGTGTAAAACACCCATATTTGGGGCTTTTGGATGTTTGGATGGTTAGAAACCATAAATTGTCTTTAAAAGATTATTTGCTCAAAATGAGGTTTAATTGATGGTTTAATCATATATGTGTAAATGATTTTGAAAACCAATTGGGAAATACACTTTTAAGTGTTGTGTCATTTTGAGAATTATAAGGGTGTGAGTCCTTTGAGAAAACCCTTTTTGTTTAACCCGTAAAGAGTTTTGGGGTTAATGATGAATTTGTAGTATAGCTTGCCTAAACAATGTTTAAACGCGTTTTTGACCGACATTATGGGTCTAGCAAGCTTGGAGCACTTTGCTCGGTTTGACTTTGAGTTAGTCTTGGGACATTTGTCCGGTTTAAATGGCTCGATGTGGAGTCTTATTTACGGGTCGCTTTTATTGCACCGTGTTGCATATTATTGCACGTTGTTGATATTTTACATGCTCAGGGTGGAGTTTAGGATGTGTTATATGCTTAATTGCATTTTTATTTGCATGATTTGACACCAATAAATGATCATTAGATCTTTGAGCAGAGGGCTCGGTTTTGGGCTCAATTGAGTCTTGGGGGCATTCGCCCGGTTTTAATAAGCTCAACGTGGGCTTGGGGTTTGCATTGCATGAGTTGCATCATATTTGAGGTTTACATGATTTGAACGCGTTGGTTATTCTTTTGAGGTCATGTATAAGTTTTTAAGTTAAGTAAGCTTGTTTTGGATGGTGGGTTTGCCAAGGTAAAGACCTAGTATGGTTGAACTTGGTGGTTTAAATGGACTAAAGACCTAGTATGGTTGATGTCTAAGAGGGGCTAAAGACCTAGTATGGTTGATGCCAAGGACGGACTAAAGACCTAGTATGGTTGATGTTTAAGATGGGCTAAAGATCTAGTATGATTGATGCCGAGGATTGACTAAAGACCTAGTATGGTTGATGTCATCCGTTTTCCACATCCAAGAATCTTACTTGTAGTTATTTAATTGTGGTTTAATTTATGTGGTTGCCACATTCGATGAGATCGGGTCTCCCCCGTCACCGAAGGGTGTTGATTTCGGGTATTTTATCTATTCACATTGTTGAGGTTATATTACCTGTATATGGATTGTTTTTCCAGGATTGATGGACGGATTTATGTTACATTCTTATTGAATGTTTTAACTGGTATTGGGATTTTAATACATTTTACGTTTGCGTGAGTTTAGCCTCGTATTATGTTTTAATAAAGGTTATATTTGAATGGATGGTTTCCATGTTTTATGGGTTGAGTATGATTTGTCAACCGTATTTGAAAGTTTTGCCTAAACTAGAATTATTCACATAATTGGGTGAATTAAGATTTGTAACTCATATTGGAAAATGCTTTACACCTTTCGGGAAGGGTTCCCATGGATTTTGAGTGTGTTGGAAAATGTGTCGGTTATGCCGTTTGGGAAACCTTTTGGAAATGATAGTCTTTGTCATAAGCTTTCATTTGAAGATTTATATAAATCATGACTATAATTATTAATTGGCGATTTATGATTTTATATAGTCATGATAAAATGCTTGAACTCACTAGGCGTAAGCCTAACCCTTTTTATTTGTCGGCATGTGCAACAGGCTCAGGTTGGGGGTAGCTCTAGCTACATTGTGAAGTGGCGAGTGCTAGTAGAGTGCATGAGAGGTGAATAGCTTAAGTTATGTTTCCGCATTTACCCTTGGGAAGTAGCACTTGTATTTGGATTAGGTGATGTCCGAAGTGGGTTTAGTCTTGGTAATGAGACTTGTGTAGTATGTATTACTTGGAAATAACCATTGTTTGTAATTGGAGGTATTTTACCTATTGTTTCGGATGTAATATCGAAAATTTTAATTTAGTTGCTCTTTCCAAATTTGAGGGTGTTACAAGTTGGTATCAGAGCATAAGTTTGAGAGATTTAGGTGTTGATTGTGGATACCTAGACTCAAACTAGCGTTTGTTTAAGTAAATGAGAGCGAAATTCACCTTTAGACACTTTAAGATAGGATGTTTTGGGATCAATGAATGTTGTTAGAAACGAGAATCACATCGAGAGTAGCAAGGATAATCATGTATGGTTCGTTCATAGTGACACCTGGCCAGTGTCATGGTGAATCTACTAGTACATGTGCACACTTAAATTACTTTAATGTGATGATCGTTGGGGTAGTGAAGAGGGTTCTTCGGTAGTAGTCGTTGGAATGGATGGACGATTCTAGTATTAGTCACTTGCAGTGACAATAAGCATGATAAGTGCTATAAGTAGACTGTTTCGGGTCGAAGTTGATGGTTGGATTAGAAACATAGGCTTGTGGAGCCGACTTTGATTGGAGGAAAACCGTAAGGTTAATTGATGTATTTCCCAACTTGCCTTAAGAGGTTTGAATATCCGGATGACAATAGTGGACCGGATGATTTTGGGGGAGTATGAGTTGAGACGTTGAATGCCGACTAAATCATGCATGAAATTTATTTTGAAAATAAATTGCATCAACTATTTCTTGTGTTTCCAATCCTTATGTGGATTGTGTTGTGAATTTTGAGAAATGTTTGGCACACACACAAGATTTCAAATTTATGGTTTTAAAAGTGCATGAAACCGTTTTATTGCGAGAGTTGCAAACTCCGCCGGGATTTATTCTGCATCACTTCATTGTTGTTCAACATTTGTTGTGGATGTAATAATAATCATATTTTGATGATGTTTGAGATGTTGGGCAATAACTACGGCTTGTGACTTTAACATTGGATCTCCTCCACATATGTTAGAGTTTGGACGGAAAGTTATTTTCCATTATGTCTATGTGAAGTTATTTTGGGGTTTTTGTTTAATGAGAGTTGTTAAACAATGTTGTTTATATGGTGTTACCCTAGAAGGGATTTTTGGGATTTTGGCGTCTCATTTATGATTTTGCTTATAGCAATTTAGCTTTAGAAGCATGATGTTTAGCGCCATTTTGTTGACTTGGAGTCATTATGGAGCTTTGTTGTACGACATTTTGTGTCGTGTGAGTACAATTTTACAATGTGCATACTCTAATTGCTTATGTGAAAAGTTTACGAGTTTTGGTTGGACATTTGGTCCCACTCGAGTTTTGTTGAGAAAAGTTAATTTTATGCCGTAAGGCGACTAAGAAGAGATGAGTTTGGAACTCTAGTGTCGCGTAACTTTTCTTTCAAAAATTTATGTTACTAAGTATTTCATTGCAAATAGTTATGTGTATGGATTGATGGAGACGTGGCTTAAGTGATGTATGAAAGACAATTTTAGTGACATTTCATAATGATTTGCTTGGTGCGCTTTTGGTCGGTTAAATGTCTTATTATCATTTTTATGAAAAATGTGTTATATCAACTTGGGGGTATGCATAAGCTTGGTAACCGTTGTTTCTTGATACTTGGATGATCGAGTCGTACATGGAAATGATTTATAAACTCTGGTTTAAATGATGACCATTTGGTCAAAAGGTGTTTTGGTATTGTAGAAATCATGCATAGTTCGCAATGCTTTACATTTTGAAAATGAAAATGTGTTAGTCGTTGACATTTCATCAACTTTTATTTACCGATGATTTTGGAAGAATTGAAAACCTTTTTGGTTTTTGGAGAAATGTGTATTGGGAGAACGTTGACAAATACATTTAAGCAATTACGTTTTGACGCTTTGCGTCCCAAGTACGAAACCTTGAGGAAATGCTTCGTGAGAAAGATTTTAGAAAATTTTTGTATAAAATTTCAGTACGCAGGAATTCTTATATTTTGGAAAACGCGCCATTGGGTGCAAGTGTGTCGAGAACGTCTTATTCAAATGGCATTATAGGACCGGACGGGAAATTTTGAGAAATTGATGTAAAGGGTTTCCTCTTTTGGAAAATTGGTCACGAACGGTTTGATGCATGTATTTTCGTTTCAAGGAATTTTGTAATGGTAATGTTACAAACTTGCAAGTCTACCCCAATGTGAAGTTGTATAATGTTTTAGTTGATATTTCGAGTGATGGAAACGTATGGACTTTGTATTAACTAAGGAAGTTGCACAAGTCATTTTGTGTTTTGACTAAGAGTATTGGTAAACCGTTCCATCGTTTTGTGTAATAAACTGACGCGCGTAAAATTTTGTTGGTGAACCTTGCCTCATGCCGTTTTATGGTTGGCAAGGAAATGTTGGGGTCGAATGTCGTTTGGAACGCTTTTAGAAATACGTGCACACCTTGTGTTGCACCCCGTTTAAGGTTGAGCAGTCACTTTACATGCATGTCATGAGTCAATCCATACTAGAACCATGGTGGTTCATTTTAAAGAAATGGTTTATTACGCTTTTGCGTTTTGTGGGTAAAACTGAACTGCAATGAAATGATTTTCAACATGATTTTCATATGTAGGACGAGCGTGTCCAGTCTTGCGTAACTACCGAAATGATAGTAGGAATTTTTGTGCGTACTGTATATTTGGTATGAAAATCTTAGTGTTGAAAATATTTTACGAATGGTTTCGATTAATTGGCATATTTATTGAATAACGAACATGAAAACCTTGAACTCGTTAGGACCTTGGAAAGAGTATGTAACCCAGTTAAGGGTAAGTGCGTGTAGCACTCTGACGGTGGAAGGTTGAATATTCCACGCGTGTTGGTATTGTGAGTCGGATGATACCAGTAGCAAGGTAGATGTATTGGTGGTAATTGAAAGGTTAAGCTTGCGGTAACGCATTTTGCAGTTGGTAGCAACCGTAAGAGGTTCAATTGTGAGGAGTAGTCTTGATGGAATGACCTTCGTGTATGGATAATGAACATGTCTATTTGATGATTCATGTGAGATGAAGTTTGGAGTCTAATAGAACTCATTGGAGTTAATCGGCAGTAATGATAGGAATGATCAGATTGATGATCATGTTGGGTTCGTTAGTGATCAACAGTGAAGTGATTTAGAGTGGAGGCTAAATCGCGGGAGATACAACACTTAAAGGTTGGGAGACAACCGAAGTGGTTTTGACTAGGAGTTATTCCTATGGTTAGAGTGTTATTCCGGGCATAAATGGTGTGTACATGAAGAAGTTTCGTTGGTAGGAAATTGGTTCGAGGAACTGTATTTATGGCGGTAAGGGAAGTTTAAATTCCAGTTAGGAATTAGTGTTTTGTGGTCGACAATGAGTCGGTTATCATTGGGTAGTAGAGGATGTAGATTTCGAGGTCGAAATCCTTATAAGGTTGGGAGGATTGTAACACCCGTAAATTTCGGATAAGTACAACTTCGATTCGGTGGGGAATCGATCTTTTAAGAAAAAGATGGAAAATAGGATTTGGAGTTAAATCCTAGTTTTTATTGTTTGGTTGGATGGGTAATTGGATTACGAGTCCAACGGTTCTTTCCGGAGCGAAAACGGAGCTAAAACGAGGAAGTTATGGCCAAAACGAGTTTCGGTACACATTGAGCTATTGTGCCCAGCGATTGTGACACTGTCACAATCGTCGTGTCACAATCGCCCAAGTGGTACCGAGAGTTGTAGGGATTGAGCTATTGTGCCCTGGCGATAGTGACACTGTCACAATAGCCGTGTCACTATAGCCGAAAGGAAGGGATTGAGCTATTGTGCCCTGGCGATAGTGACACTGTCACAATAGCCGTGTCACTATAGCCGAAGTTGTACCGAGAGTTGGGAGGGCACGGGCGATTGTGCCCTGGCGATAGTGACACTGTCACTATCGCCGTGTCACTATAGCCGACGGGTTCCAAGGTGTTTTAAACCCCTTTTCTTCTTTCTTTTCCCCATTTCACTTATCTTTCTTAACTCTCTCAACTCTCTCTCTTTCTCTCAGTCGATTTAGCTCAAGAAACATCATCCCCTCCCCTCTCCTTCCTTATTACTTCACCAAATCAAACCCTCTTCCTCCATTGATGAACATATTTGGAAGCTTGGAGTTTTTGTGGAGATTAGGAGTTGTTTTGGAAGATTCAAATGGTTAAGGTAATTTCTCCCTACCCAATAGTTGTTATTGTTGTTGATTTCATAATCTTTCCATCTTGTGATGTTGTGGATCGATTTTAGTGTTGATTGAATAAGGGAATCTCGTTTTCTTCATCTCCAACTAGGGTTTGGTATAAGATGGGTATTTTGGGTATGTTATGGATGGATGATGATTCCTTATGGTTGGATCGTATTATTGATGGTTGGGAATTTATGATATAGGTTTTTGGAAGATTTGGCTTGAAGATGTAAACTTCATCAAAGGAGCATACGTTGGAGAAACCCTAGATTTAGCTTAAATCTAGCGAGGTGAGTTCAAGTTACTTTGCGAAAACGTTGTACATGCCAAAATGAATATTTTACAAATATGTGTGTGTTTTAATTGAAAATATATGTGGTTGAGTTATTTGATTGATTTAACTCTTTTGAAGTGTTTATCTTCGTAAATGTGTAAAACACCCATATTTGGGGCTTTTTGATGTTTGGATGGTTAGAAACCATAAATTGTCTTTAAAAGATTATTTGCTCAAAATGAGGTTTAATTGATGGTTTAATCATATATGTGTAAATGATTTTGAAAACCAATTGGGAAATACACTTTTAAGTGTTATGTGTCATTTTGAGAATTATAAGGGTGTGAGTCCTTTGAGAAAACCCTTTTTGTTTAACCCGTAAAGAGTTTTGGGGTTAATGCTGAATTTGTAGTATAGCTTGCCTAAACAATGTTTAAACGCGTTTTTGACCGACATTATGGGTCTAGCAAGCTTGGAGCACTTTGCTCGGTTTGACTTTGAGTTAGTCTTGGGACATTTGTCCGGTTTAAATGGCTCGATGTGGAGTCTTATTTACGGGTCGCTTTTATTGCACCGTGTTGCATATTATTGCACGTTGTTGATATTTTACATGCTCAGGGTGGAGTTTAGGATGTGTTATATGCTTAATTGCATTTTTATTTGCATGATTTGACACCAATAAATGATCACTAGATCTTGTTGGTCCCGAAGGCCTATACAAGTTTGTAGAATGGGGGGGGGGGGTTGAATACAAACACACAGATTTTACTTTTCTAAATTGTTTATTGATAAATCATTAACAATTTACAGCTTGTTGCGGAAACAAGATTAAGGATAAACCTAAATCTAAACAAGTTGGAAGACTAAGGTTTCTTGCACTAAGAGAGATAAGGAAATTACTAATAATAACCTATCTTGAGATAAGAGATTGAACTTGTCCAGAGTTAGCAAGTTACTTCAAATGAAGTGGGTTCATCTCTTTATATACTGCATGCATTTAATGCAAGTCAGTATACACTTTACACGTGTCATCAGCTGGTTGGTTGCATGTCATTGACCTTTGTTGACAACCTTAGTAGCCGCATGTATGAACAGTGTAGTGTCAGAGTTGTTGTACGAATTCAGATAATCGGAGGTTCTTTTCTGACATTTCGTACGGAGTCGTGCAAGGGTGGTTAAGACAAAAGTACTTTGTACGGAGGACTTCATGATCAGCTTTCGTTGATTCAGCGCTTCATCATTTCTATTCAGCGAATGATAAAGTTCAGCGATAGCTGAAGTCTTGTACTTGATACTTCACGTTGAGTGGACAAATCTGAGTCTTCGCTGATCCGCATCAGTTCATTAGGAGACTTGTCGCTGGTTCTTGAGCTTGATCTTCGACTTCAGCGTAGAACCTATGTTGACGTGAAACTTGTCTTCAGGGATCATAAGTAAACAACTAACTTATCAGCGATCACCATAAGGACTGAACAGACTCAACGATATGGTGAACAGTGTTCGCTGAATGTTTAATTTAAAGAGCAAGAGTTCCTATCAGCGGTACTGTAAGATCTTAGTACTTATCAGCGATAGTGAAACTCTGATACAAATTGTTTACTTACAATTTTCACGAAGTATATAAGAGAGGGTCATTATCAAATCACTGAGGGTTTGGATCAACAATCTCCCCCTATTTGATTATGACATAGCAACAAAGAAAATTGCTATTTAATGAAAACATAAGGATAAAAAGAACTCATAAAATATTTGTCCCTTTTACTGTTTTCTGGGATCTTTTCAGTACTGATGGAGTAAAGTACATTCGCTGAAATCTTTCTTTAGAACTTTGAATCAGGTTACAATTGGAATATAGAAAGATTACAAGTACAAGCGAAATAAATTACAAGTACAGAAGGATAACTGATACAATAGAGAAAAAGGCGATTATATTAGTTTTCGAAGGGTTCTTCCTTAATCAGAAGTTCATCAAGGGTCTTGTCAGTGGGGATCATCCAGTCAGGGACATTTACTCCTTGATTCTTTAACTTCAGAGCAGCTTCAAAAATCAAGGGCTTCAGGTGTCTAGCTTTGACGTCGTGTCTGACTTCGCACCAGTGTACGAGATCTCTGAGTTGTTCGATGGGAGCGATGTGGAGCTCAGAGACACGTTGAAAGTGAGGATTTCCATCATAGTCTAAAAAGAATATACCATAAGGATCACTTACCACTGTGCCAGGGATGAAAGTTTCTCCAGGTGGTAGGGAGGTGTCAAGCATTGAAAGATCAGCATCAGGGCCAAGAACTTCAGCACGAGAGAAACCAATACCTGTTTCATTTCGAATGATTGGACCTGAATCAGAGACTTTCTTCTTCTTAGCAGAGGCTTTCTTCGGTTGAGGAAGAGTAGGAGGAATATCCACAGCAGATGAAAGCAGGTCGATTTGTTTGTTTAAGATCATATCAACGTGGCTTTTGAACTTTGAGCACGATCCCTGAATGGCTAATTTCGTTTCTAACCATTCAGAGAGACCAAACTTTTCTAATGAAGCAGCATAGAAGGTTTGTTTGGTTTTGTCATCTCTGTAGACATCCACTTCAACAACAGGAACATCAGCGTACATTTTTCCTCTGATGTTGGCCTTGATTATTTTGGATGGTCTTGATCGATAGGTCAGCATTCGTTTAGCCCATTCCAAAGTTGTATCAGATACCTTTGTCTTTTCTCTAACGATTTCTTGAGCATCATCCCAGAGCTGACGTTGAACATCAATGGGAACTCTTTTCAGCTTGGGGTCTTTGATTGATCGTTGAGTAAGCTTGATGGCGTATTCTCTGTCTTTCTCTCCAGCTTCCTTTCTTTCACCGATGAGGCGTTCAGCTCTGAGGTGTTCCTGGTATTCAGCTTTGGAGATTTTGAACTTTGGAGGAACTGAAGGAAGTTGACTACGCTTCAGAATGATTCGCTGATCCTCGAATCGCTTTATCATTTCCTCTCTTCTCTTCTGATCCTCTTCACTTAGCTTTTGAGGAGCCAAGGAAGGTCTGCGTTTGTGTGAGAGTAGCTGTTCTTCTGGTTCATCAGTCTCAGAGATCAAATCTAAGACTGGGATTATTTCATCAGCAGCAGCTGGCTTTATTGGTGAGTTCGCAGTAGTAGAACCTTCAGCGATATCCTCAAACAGGGGAGAGGACTAGCTGAAATACAGCGATCTTACAAATTAGAACATGGGTAGAACTTGGGTAGAAAGAGAAAGAGAAAATTGTTCAGGTGTAGGCTTGGGTAGTAGAACTTATAGAGGAGGGATGGAGTGAGATATGATTAGTGTACCTGACAAACCGGCTTTTCAAGCAAGATCGCCAGATTTTCATCTTCAGCGACGCCTTTTCCTTTGCCTTTATCAGCTCCAGAGGCTGAGGGCTTTGTCTTTGTCTGCTCCCCTGTAGGTTCATTTATTGAGATTCCCTTACTAGCTTTGATCCTTGGGGCAGGTTTGACGACAAAGAAGTCATCGTCATCTTCATCATAATCATCATCATCATCATTCCTTAGAGAGGAGGATGGTTCATCATCAGGGATGTAGACGGCTTCATCATCTTCTGCTTCGGATTCTTCAGCTTCGTCTTCGAGTTGCTCCCCCTCAGATACAGAGGCGAGCTTCTCGGTTCCCTCAGGGTTTTCAACTCCCTGAGGTTCAGCATTAAGATCTTCATTCATCTCTCCCCTGATAGATTCATCATGGGAAAGGTCTTCAGCGCTCTTTTCAAGATATTCAGCGCTCTTCTCCTCAGCGCTTTTCTCCCCGGGATGTTCAGCGCTCTTCTCCCCCTCTTTCTTATGATGAGTGGGGGAGGAATGTGGAGACTCTTCAGCTGTGGTAGGTTCTCTGTCTTCTTGGCCAGAGATACCTATACAGCCTTCAATCTTTGCTAATCTGACTTCTAGGCCAGTTATAGCAGGATTGATTTTCTTCAGCTCAGTGCGATCCTCCACTGTGAAAGATTCCAATAGAGGGGCAGGGGCAGGAGCAGGAGCTGGAGAATTTGCCTTGTTCAGCAGTTGCTCGATCATCGTTTTCATAGAACCAACGTCGGTCTTTACAGAACCTAAGTCAGTCTTGACAGCTGACATATCACCCTCTAGTGCTCCAACCGATGTCTTCAGCGTTGTTACTTCGCCGGACATGGTGGAAACTGATTTTTTGAGGCTGGTGTAGTCAGTGTAGATGTCGGAGAGTACTTTGGCAAAATCGCTGAGAGTCTTATCAAGGCCCTTAATGTCATCTGTGGAAGCCTTCTTCTCCACCACCGTAGTCAGCTTCGTCAGATTCTCTCCAGCGTTTGTTACAGCTGTAGAGTTATTTGATAGAGTGGTGGTGAGACTTGTCAGCTTTGTCTCCACGGACTTCAGAGAGGCGTTGATGTCTCCCAAATTAGGACCTGTAACACATAAGTACTTGTGAACAAAGGAAAGCTCAGAAGTTTCAGGTTTAGTTACAGTGTATATGGTTTGATTTGTACCTGCAGGAGGATTGATGAACTCGTCAAAGTTGCGGGTTCCTGAGAAGTGTTCCATATCTTCCTCAAAAGTACGGTGAGGTATGGTGATCTCTGCAGGTCCTGTCTTCATCATTCTTTGAGAAGCGTCAGCGGTGGCTTCTGGAATGATGGCATCTCCAGTGTTCTTTGGAGGAGAGTCCAAGTGAGTAGAGGGAGAAGCGAAGGATAAGAATGGGGTTCAGGTTCCGAGTTCAGCGTTGGATTCGCTGAGAATCACTTCATCAGTCTTTTGAGAGACTGATGGAGGTTGGGTAGGTTCCAAGTTTCTAACCTCAGCGTTTAGAGACGCTGAAGTCTGGATAGAAGGGATGGCTTGAATGGGTGTGGCAGAGCGTACCACGGAACTTTCCTTCAGCTCTGCAGAATGAGCTGAGGAGTCTTCAGCAAGAGATTGCTTGGGTTGCTCCTTGGTTTTCTTGATCCTTTTGGAACCAAGTTGGGTTGAAGAGTGTTTCCTTTTCTTAGAAGGAGAGGATTTTGTGGCCTGGGTATCAGCGATGGGTGTTGTCGCTGAAGGAGCCACAGAAGTTGAAGAATTGGGGTTGAGAAGAGTGAGAAGAGTAGAGAGACGTACCTCATTGTCGACAGGTTTGAAATCCAGTATCTTAGGGCCAACCTGAGAAAGTTTCAGGTCATCCTCTTGAGGATAGCTGTCCTTCAGGCCATATTGGAAGATGGCGCTTATGAATCGGGGGTAGGAAACCCATGCAGGTCTGTCAGCAGCAGAATCTACTCTTTGCACTAGGTCATCATAGATTATAGATGCCCAGTCAACGTGTAGACCTTTCAGCAGTGTGTATCCCATAGCCTGCTGAGGGTGAGCGGCTTGATCAGAGGAGCCGGTCTTCGCTATCATGCAGCTGATCAGGTGAGCGAAGATGAAGTTCATCTCGCTGGCCATTTTGGACTTCTTTATCAGCGTCAGCTTCTTCTCGGGTTTCTTGTCCCTTCCAGTTTCCCAGATGTAACCCATTGCGTCGAGGAAAGCAATGATGGTGTCTTTGTCAGCTTGCTTCTTATGGTCAGGAAATGGAACGAAAGATTTTTCTTTGGTAGCGTTGGGAAAGTTCAGGGATTTGCGAATGATTGCGGGGGTTATCTTTATTGTGCCATACTCAGTATCGCTGAGTATGCAGTCAATGGTTTTGGATGGATCTTTGGCGGATGGTAGCTGAGAATGTCTGGCAGGGTACCAGAACTGGGATAGTAGCAGCTGACTTGCAGGAGGTGTGATGGTCAGGGCTGTTGAAATGCAGCTATTCTTCAGGAAATTCACAGCATCATCTAGATGTGTGACTTGCTTTCGAGGAGGAAACTCGAAAAGCGCAGAGAGGTTGTTTATCTTTGTCCAGTCAAGTTGATCCAGAGTAAACTTGACCTGTGGAGCCTTGATGATTTCCACTTCCTCAGAGTCAGTGGAGATGGTCTCAGCGGTAACATTGATCTTTGAAGTTGCCATTTCTCTGTATTATCAGTTCAACCAAAGATGTTAACAAATAAGAATAATCTTAATGTGGAAAGATTTTCCATTAAGATGGTTCGAATTTTGTCCATTTCATTCAGACGCAAAAGTCTTAATGAAGATTAGGGTTTTTCTTGATTTTTGAAAACGAAATGTAAAACCCATTTATTCTTATTATCCAGTTTTCTATGAAGAATTAGATTCTGGAAACGAATGAAGAACAAGTTTAAGATTTTTGCATTTAAACTTGAAGAACAACCATGAAATGGTTGTGTTCATAAAACCATGAAAGAAATGATTTCATTTTTAAGAAGTTCTTTTGTTTGATCTTGTTTAAAACAATGATAAGATCAGAAACAAGTTATCTGCATTAGAAACATAAGAACATATTAACCTTGATGTTTTGATGAAGAAGATGATGAACAGTTCTTTGAAGATTTGAGAGCACAAATGCAACAGTAAATATTTTCTTGCGGAGGAAGATTGATCGCGTAAAAGACAAATATAAACCAAGAGTTTGTTTATATAAGGGGTTTTAGAGAGAGAAAACCTTGAGCGGGAAAAGGTTTTCATCATGACACGGACACGTGTTTGCATTTGATTGGAAGTTTGAACGAGGCGTGCAAACGTGTGTCAGAAAGAAATCGTGCCTGGTGTTATCCGTTGCAATGACGTCACAACTGTCCTTTCACATTCTTTTAGGATGTCTCTGAGGTTTTGAAAAACTCAGGGATTCTTTTGAAAAACATGAAGCACTGAATAGAAATATCAGTGAAGGTTTTAAGAACTTTCAAAGTATCGCTGTTAAGGAAGAGATATTCAGCGATGCATTTTGTTTTGAAATCTTGCATTTTTCATGCGTTTGTCAGAGAGAGAAAAAAACATACCTTGATATCAGCTAACCAAGTTTATTCAGAGAGAAGATGATTGAATAGGTTATACGAATTGATTTTATCCTATCGCTGATCAATGTGAACCGCTGAAGATTTTATCCTTCAAAGTTCAGCATTCCAAGCTCGCTGATGAGAAAGTTGAATCTTGTCTCATCAAGAGGTTTGGTAAATAAATCAGCTAACTGATAATCAGTTGGGATAAAATGAAGTTCTATATCACCATTCATCACATGATCTCTGATAAAATGATATCTGATTTCTATGTGTTTTGTCTTTGAGTGTAGCACTGGATTGTTTGCTATAGCGATGGCACTAGTGCTGTCGCAATAGATTGGAATTTTGGAGAGCTGAAGATCATAGTCTAGTAGCTGATTTCTCATCCACGAGACTTGAGAACAACAGCTTCCAGCAGCTACATATTCAGCTTCAGTTGTGGAAGTGGACACTGAATTTTGCTTCTTACTTGTCCAACTTACCAGCTTTCCACCCAGGAGCTGACATCCTCCTATGGTGCTTTTCCTATCCATTTTGCAACCTGCAAAATCACTATCTGAATAGGCGGTTAGATCGAATCCTGAGTCTTTGGGATACCAAAGGCCTAGATTCGCTGTACCCTTAAGATATCGAAATATTCGCTTTACAGCTTTCATATGAGATACCATAGGTTCAACTTGATATCGTGCACACAAACAAGTTGCATACATAATATCGGGTCGGCTAGCTATCAAATACAACAGAGAGCCGATCATCCCACGGTACAGCGTGACATTAACAGGTATTCCCTTTGAATCCTTGTCAAGTGTCAGCGGTGGTGCCATTGGGGTTTTCATAGCTGAACTTTGAGTTAAGTCGAATTTCTTCAGCATATCTTTAACATATTTTCCTTGATTTATAAAAGTTCCTTTTTCAGTTTGCTTAATCTGAAGACCAAGGAAATATGTTAGTTCACCCATCATGCTCATTTTATACTCATCTTTCATCCTATCAGCGAAACGAGTACAAAGCTCAGGGTTAGTAGAACCAAATATGATGTCATCAACATATATTTGAACTAAAATGATATGACCTTTCACTTTTCTAAAAAATAGAGTTTTGTCAATCTTACCTTGCTCAAAATGTTCAATGTGGAGATAAGTAGAAAGAGTGTCATACCATGCACGTGGAGCTTGCTTCAAGCCATAAAGTGCCTTATCCAGATTATAAACATAACCTGGACGCTTAGAGTCTGAAAACCCTGGAGGTTGTTCCACATAAACTTCTTCATTCAGCTTTCCATTCAGAAACGCTGACTTAACATCCATCTGATGTACAGTGAAGTTTTTGTGTACAGCGTATGCTAAGAAAAGACGAATAGATTCAAGTCTTGCTACTGGAGCAAATGTTTCGTCATAATCTATACCTTCCTCTTGTCTGTATCCCTGAGCACATAAAATGTTCAATGTGGAGATGCCTTTGAGAAGAAACAGGAGTTCTCAGTGGTTGTTGAGTCCATGTTTATTACATAAACATTTTCCAAACGATAACCGCTGAGAGCTATCTTCTCCTTTTTGTCAGTGACAAAGCAGGATTCCTTAGTGAAAATTATTTTGTTATCCATGTCGCAAAGCTGACTGATGCTCAGAAGATTATGTTTCAGTCCTTCAACATATGCGACTCTTCTGAAGGAGGTTGTACCATTTGAAAGTACACCATACCCTCGGGTATGTCCTTTTCCATTTCCACCGAAAGTAACAGAGGGACCCTTCTCTTCCTTGTATTCAGCGAGCAGGTTTTTCTTTCCAGTCATGTGTCTAGAACATCCGCTATCGAGATACCAGATACCCTTCTTAACCTGCATTTACAAAGGAAGATTAGGGGCTGTTTACCAAAACTTTTATTAAGTCTTGTATGGATAAATGTGGCTGTCCGGTTAAATTTTTCTGTATGGATAAAGTGTTGTGGTTATTTACTTTTTTATCTGAATCAACCGTCTGAATAGCAGAAATGACCGATTTAGCCCTGAGTATCAACAATCAACATACCAAACCACATAAATCAAACCACAATATACGTTCAATATATGTTCAATGTTTGTTCAAAAGCTCAAAAGTTTGTAACACGACATACTGACATCTAACATGTGATCAAGAAATGGAATTCCAGTGCTGCTGTCAGGTGAACCAACACCATCCAAGTTTAATTCCACGAACACATTCGTTTCACCGACCCAATTCGATCTCCAACTGAAAATCCAAAAGCAAAATCATAAAAGGAGAAGAAAGCCGCTGCCGGAGAAGAAGCTGTCGCCGGAGAAGAATCAACAGCAAATCAACAGCCTAAAATCTAATTCTGCAGAAGAAGAAAACATAAATCAAAAACCTAAAACCTAATTCTGCAGAAGAAATCTTGAACTGACCAAGATGAAATCGATGCTCAATGAAATATTCAAGATTCATCTAGAACTCGAGATTTAGGCGGCTGAACTCGAGATTTAGCAGAAGAAAAAAATGAAGAAGAAAGGGCATACCTTCGGTGGAGAAGAAGTTGTCTCGCCAGTGGAGAAGAGGCCGCCGTCGCCGGCGAAGAAGAGGTCGCCGTCGCCGTCGCCGTCGCCGTCGCCGGTGGAGAAGAGGGTTGCGTCGAGAGGCGATGGAGAGAAGAGATGAGAAGAGAGGAGATGAGAGGCGACAGACAGAAGAGTAGATTTTTAGGTTTAGGTTATTTTCTTCTAAGGGGTAGAATTGTCATATTTTCAGCTTAATGGGGACAAGTGCCATAAACCAACTGTGCGAATAAGCCAGTTTCTGTCCCATTAAGTCATAAGTAAACACCCAATTTTGTCTGCGCAAATAAGCCAGTTTCTCCATTAAGACCAATAAGTCACAAGTAAACGCACCCTTAGTTTTGCTTGGGTACCCACTTAACCATGTATACGCGTTTATCAGTGGAAGTGGTTGGAATAGAAGGTTCAGCGGTCTTCGCAGCATTTGAAGATTCAGCTTTGTCTTTCTTCACTTTGGTTAATTTCTTAACCTCAGTGGTGGAAGTCACCTTGACCTGAATTGCAACTGGGTTGGTCTTCTTTGCCTTGGGGGCAATCTTCACCTTAGCTATCTTTTCAGCTTTGGTGGCTGTAGGGCACTTACTAGCAATATGATCGGTAAGTCCACAGTGATAACATATCCTATAACTAAAAATAGTTCTAGGACCATTTGTATGCTGAGCTTTTAATTTCGAATTAGAAGTGCCAGCACCAAGTAAACTATTGGTTTTAGAAATGGGATGAACATTCAGTTCTATAGATTTCTTACCAAGGACATCCACTCTGAGTCTAGGAGTAGATCGCTGAATAGATCCAGAGATCTGATTTCTAGAGCCAGAGGGGTGAATCACTAAAGCTTTGGAAGCATTCAGTTTTGGTACTAAGGTACCCTTCTGAGGATTTTGGTAAATAACAATTCCTTTACCTTTGTCTTTAGAGACAGAGGTAGGTTTTGAATAAACCATTTTCTCCTTTCCTTTTGAGGAGGTAGGAGTTTCCTCAGGGATTGGTGTAATGGACGAGGAGCACTGAGAAGATGAAGTGTCAGCGACTGATGATACGAACGTTCCAAATTTAAGCATTGAACGTTCAGTGGTTGGTTTTGGAGTATCATATTTGTAACCCATACCACGTTTATCATTCAGTGGAATCTGAGACTTAATTATCTCAGTGATCTTTGTTGAAGAATTACACCATCCTTCAACAGTAGCTTTTTCAGCTTTTAATGCAGCGATAGCTTCTGCTCTTTCGATTTTGACTAGCTGATTTAAATATACTTGATCTTTAAAATCTTCTTCAATTTTAGAAAGCTTTTCTATTTGAAGGTGACAGTTTTTCAGTTGTTCAGCGAGATCAAGGTTTTGGTTTTCAACCACAGTTTTGCCGTTCATGGCTTCGTATAAACTTCTAGTCAGCAGATCGATTTTGCGGAGACTATCAGCTTCATCAATATTTGCAATATTGGTAAAGAAAGAAGGCGATACCTAAATAGCAGAGGTTGAAGTTGAGGGAATGTATGAACTTTCTTCCTCATCTTCAATCTTATCCATAAGGCAGAGATTGGCTTCATCATCTTCAGAGTCAGATGATGATTCTTCTTTATCAGATTCAGCCCAATCATAGTTGGCCATAAAGCCTTTTCCTTTCTTCTTAAAGCTTTTCAGCTTTGCATACTTCTCCTTCAGCTTTGAGTATTTGTCATCTTTATTCCTTGGAACAAAGTTTTTCTTTGGGAAAGCTGAAGGTCTCATAACTTTCTTTGACCTGCACTCATTAGCGAAATGACCTGTCTTTTCGTAGTTGAAACAAGTAGCAGTAGCCTTATCAACAAAAGCTGATGATTTAGGCTTGTCAGTTATGGAAAGAGGTTTGTTCTTTCTAAACATTTTCTTCTTGGCGAATCTCCTGAACTTTTTAGTTAGGAGAGCCAAGGATTCATCATCATCTGAAGAATCAGAATCTGATGACCTTTCAGAGTTACTTTCTAACTCAGTGATAGTGACGAGGGGTCGCTGAGTAGAAGGTTCCTCTGAGATTAAAGCAACAGGGGTGCTTTTGGAATCTTTTATAAGATTCTTCTTAAGATGGCTAGATTGCTCATGATTCAGCAATGTACCATATAAGGTTGAAAGAGTCATAGATTTAAGATCTTTTGACAGCTTGAGACACATGGAATAATTGTCCCAGCTTTCAGGTAAACATTCTAGAAACTTTGTCAGCACTTCAAAGTTAGAATATTCCTTACCAACAATTTTTAGATCTATGATTAAGCAATTAAAACGTTGGTGAACTTCAGAGAGAGTTTCATTCTTACCAGAAATGAAGCTTTCGTATTGTCTTACCAGGTTGATCTTTCTTGAGTCCTGGACTTCAGACGTTCCTTCATACTGAACACATATTGTGTCCCACATGGCTTTTGATGTTCTCAGATTCATGACGGAATGGTAGACTTCGTCAGGAAGAGCCATGGAAAGTATGGATCTGGCTTTTGTATCTATAGCCACTTTCTTCTTATCTTCATCGGTCCACATGTGTATTTCCTTGGGAATCGGCCTTTCTGGAATAGCAGGTCTATTCGCAGTAGCTGGAACTGCAGGATCAATAGTTACAGGGATGTATGGGCCATTTTCGATATAGTAAGGCATAGTAGGGTCTACACCTTCTAAGAAGAGTATCATCCTATTTTTCCATAAGTTGAAGTTATCTCTGGAAAATCTAGGGGGTTTTGCAAGAGAACCATTGTCTATATAATTTGTGTTTGTAATGGTGGCCATTTTCAGATAATAGCAAGGAAGAGAAATATCTTAGATTAGATCTTGTTTATGAGATTAAACAAATCTGCTCTGATACCACTTGTTGGTCTCGAAGGCGTATACAAGTTTGTAGAAGGGGGGGGGGGGGGGGTTGAATACAAACACACAGATTTTACTTTTCTAAATTGTTTATTGATAAATCAATAACAATTTACAGCTTGTTGCGGAAACAATATTAAGGATAAACCTAAATCTAAACAAGTTGGAACACTAAGGTTTCTTGCACTAAGAGAGATAAGGAAATTACTAATAATAACCTATCTTGAGATAAGAGATTGAACTTGTCCAGAGTTAGCAAGTTACTTCAAATGAAGTGGGTTCATCTCTTTATATACTGCATGCATTTAATGCAAGTCTGTATACACTTTACACGTGTCATCAGCTGGTTGGTTGCATGTCATTGACCTTTGTTGACAACCTTAGTAGCCGCATGTATGAACAGTGTAGTGTCAGAGTTGTTGTACGAATTCAGATAATCGGAGGTTCTTTTCTGACATTTCGTACGGAGTCGTGCAAGGGTGGTTAAGACAAAAGTACTTTGTACGGAGGACTTCATGATCAGCTTTCGTTGATTCAGCGCTTCATCATTTCTATTCAGCGAATGATAAAGTTCAGCGATAGCTGAAGTCTTGTACTTGATACTTCACGTTGAGTGGACAAATCTGAGTCTTCGTTGATCCGCATCAGTTCATTAGGAGACTTGTCGCTGGTTCTTGAGCTTGATCTTCGACTTCAGCGTAGAACCTATGTTGACGTGAAATTTGTCTTCAGGGATCATAAGTAAACAACTAACTTATCAGCGATCACCATAAGGACTGAACAGACTCAGCGATATGGTGAACAGTGTTCGTTGAATGTTTAATTTAAAGAGCGAGAGTTCCTATCAGCGGTACTGTAAGATCTTAGTACTTATCAGCGATAGTGAAACTCTGATACAAATTGTTTACTTACAATTTTCACGAAGTATATAAGAGAGGGTCATTTTCAAATCACTGAGGGTTTGGATCAACAATCTCCCCCTATTTGATTATGATATAGCAACAAAGAAAATTGCTATTTAATGAAAACATAAGGATAAAAAGAACTCATAAAATATTTGTCCCTTTTACTGTTTTCTGGGATCTTTTCAGTACTGATGGAGTAAAGTACATTCGCTGAAATCTTTCTTTAGAACTTTGAATCAGGTTACAATTGGAATATAGAAAGATTACAAGTACAAGCGAAATAAATTACAAGTACAGAAGGATAACTGATACAATAGAGAAAAAGGCGATTATATCAGTTTTCGAAGGGTTCTTCCTTAACGAGAAGTTCATCAAGGGTCTTGTCAGTGGGGATCATCCAGTCAGGGACATTTACTCCTTGATTCTTTAACTTCAGAGCAGCTTCAAAAATCAAGGGCTTCAGGTGTCTAGCTTTGACGTCGTGTCTGACTTCGCACCAGTGTACGAGATCTCTGAGTTGTTCGATGGGAGCGATGTGGAGCTCAGAGACACGTTGAAAGTGAGGATTTCCATCATAGTCTAAAAAGAATATACCATAAGGGTCACTTACCACTGTGCCAGGGATGAAAGTTTCTCCAGGTGGTAGGGAGGTGTCAAGCATTGAAAGATTAGCATCAGGGCCAAGAACTTCAGCACGAGAGAAACCAATACCTGTTTCATTTCGAATGATTGGACCTGAATCAGAGACTTTCTTCTTCTTAGCAGAGGCTTTCTTCGGTTGAGGAAGAGTAGGAGGAATATCCACAGCAGATGAAAGCAGGTCGATCTGTTTGTTTAAGATCATCTCGACGTGGCTTTTGAACTTTGAGCGCGATCCCTGAATGGCTAATTTCGTTTCTAACCATTCAGAGAGACCAAACTTTTCTAATGAAGCAGCATAGAAGGTTTGCTTGGTTTTGTCATCTCTGTAGACATCCACTTCAACAACAGGAACATCAGCGTACATTTTTCCTCTGATGTTGGCCTTGATTATTTTGGATGGTCTTGATCGATAGGTTAGCATTCGTTTAGCCCATTCCAAAGTTGTATCAGATACCTTTGTCTTTTCTCTAACGATTTCTTGAGCATTATCCCAGAGCTGACGTTGAACATCAATGGGAACTCTTTTCAGCTTGGGGTCTTTGATTGATCGTTGAGTAAGCTTGATGGCGTATTCTCTGTCTTTCTCTTCAGCTTCCTATCTTTCAGCGATGAGGCGTTCAGCTCTGAGGTGTTCCTGGTATTCAGCTTAGGAGATTTTGAACTTTGGAGGAACTGAAGGAAGTTGACTACGCTTCAGAATGATTCGCTGATCCTCGAATCGCTTTATCATTTCCTCTCTTCTCTTCTGATCCTCTTCACTTAGCTTTTGAGGAGCCAAGGAATGTCTGCGTTTGTGTGAGAGTAGCTGTTCTTCTGGTTCATCAGTCTCAGAGATCAAATCTAAGACTGGGATTATTTCATCAGCAGCAGCTGGCTTTATTGGTGAGTTCGCAGTAGTAGAACCTTCAGCGATATCCTCAAACAGGGGAGAGGACTAGCTGAAACACAGCGATCTTACAAATTAGAACATGGGTAGAACTTGGGTAGAAAGAGAAAGAGATAATTGTTCAGGTGTAGGCTTGGGTAGTAGAACTTATAGAGGAGGGATGGAGTGAGATATGATTAGTGTACCTGACAAACCGGCTTTTCAAGCAAGATCGCCAGATTTTCATCTTCAGCGACGCCTTTTCCTTTGCCTTTATCAGCTCCAGAGGCTGAGGGCTTTGTCTTTGTCTGCTCCCCTGTAGGTTCATTTATTGAGATTCCCTTACTAGCTTTGATCCTTGGGGCAGGTTTGACGACAAAGAAGTCATCGTCATCTTCATCATCATCATCATCATTCCTTGGAGAGGAGGATGGTTCATCATCAGGGATGTCGACGGCTTCATCATCTTCTGCTTCGGATTCTTCAGCTTCGTCTTCGAGTTGCTCCCCCTCAGATACAGAGGCGAGCTTCTCGGTTCCCTCAGGGTTTTCAACTCCCTGAGGTTCAGCATTAAGAACTTCATTCATCTCTCCCCTGATAGATTCATCATGGGAAAGGTCTTCAGCGCTCTTTTCAAGATATTCAGCGCTCTTCTCCTCAGCGCTTTTCTCCCCGGGATGTTCAGCGCTCTTCTCCCCCTCTTTCTTATGATGAGTGGGGGAGGAATGTGCAGACTCTTCAGCTGTGGTAGGTTCTCTGTCTTCTTGGCCAGAGATACCTATACAGCCTTCAATCTTTGCTAATCTGACTTCTAGGCCAGTTATAGCAGGATTGATTTTCTTCAGCTCAGTGCGATCCTCCACTGTGAAAGATTCCAATACAGGGGCAGGGGCAGGAGCAGGAGCTGGAGAATTTGCCTTGTTCAGCAGTTGCTCGATCATCGTTTTCATAGAACCAACGTCGGTCTTTACAGAACCTAAGTCAGTCTTGACAGCTGACATATCACCCTCTAGTGCTCCAACCGATGTCTTCAGCGTTGTTACTTCGCCGGACATGGTGGAAACTGATTTTTTGAGGCTGGTGTAGTCAGTGTAGATGTCGGAGAGTACTTTGGCAAAATCATTGAGCGTCTTATCAAGGCCCTTAATGTCATCTGTGGAAGCCTTCTTCTCTACCACCGTAGTCAGCTTCGTCAGATTCTCTCCAGCGTTTGTTACAGCTGTAGAGTTATTTGATAGAGTGGTGGTGAGACTTGTCAGCTTTGTCTCCACGGACTTCAGAGAGGCGTTGATGTCTCCCAAATTAGGACCTGTAACACATAAGTACTTGTGAACAAAGGAAAGCTCAGAAGTTTCAGGTTTAGTTACAGTGTATATGGTTTGATTTGTACCTGCAGGAGGATTGATGAACTCGTCAAAGTTGCGGGTTCCTGAGAAGTGTTCCATATCTTCCTCAAAAGTACGGTGAGGTATGGTGATCTCTGCAGGTCCTGTCTTCATCATTCTTTGAGAAGCGTCAGCGGTGGCTTCTGGAATGATGGCATCTCCAGTGTTCTTTGGAGGAGAGTCTAAGTGAGTAGAGGGAGAAGCGAAGGATAAGAATGGGGTTCGGGTTCCGAGTTCAGCGTTGGATTCGCTGAGAATCACTTCATCAGTCTTTTAAGAGACTGATGGAGGTTGGGTAGGTTCCAAGTTTCTAACCTCAGCGTTTAGAGACGCTGAAGTCTGGATAGAAGGGATGGCTTGAATGGGTGTGGCAGAGCGTACCACGGAACTTTCCTTCAGCTCTGCAGAATGAGCTGAGGAGTCTTCAGCAAGAGATTTCTTGGGTTGCTCCTTGGTTTTCTTGATCCTTTTGGAACCAAGTTGGGTTGAAGAGTGTTTCCTTTTCTTAGAAGGAGAGGATTTTGTGGCCTGGGTATCAGCGATGGGTGTTGTCGCTGAAGGAGCCACAGAAGTTGAAGAATTGGGGTTGAGAAGAGTGAGAAGGGTAGAGAGACGTACCTCATTGTCGACAGGTTTGAAATCCAGTATATTAGGGCCAACCTGAGAAAGTTTCAGGTCACCCTCTTGAGGATAGCTGTCCTTCAGGCCATATTGGAAGATGGCGCTTATGAATCGGGGGTAGGGAACCCATGCAGGTCTGTCAGCAGCAGAATCTACTCTTTGCACTAGGTCATCATAGATTATAGATGCCCAGTC
This sequence comes from Saussurea involucrata, assembly GCA_033807775.1. NCBI lineage: Eukaryota > Viridiplantae > Streptophyta > Magnoliopsida > Asterales > Asteraceae > Saussurea > Saussurea involucrata. The sequence continues at coordinate 160,595,520 of CM066322.1, read as the reverse complement.
AACGTGTAGACCTTTCAGCAGTGCGTATCCCATAGCCTGCTGAGGGTGAGCGGCTTGATCAGAGGAGCCGGTCTTCGCTGTCATGCAGCTGATCAGGTGAGCGAAGATGAAGTTCATCTCGCTGGGCATTTTGGACTTCTTTATCAGCGTCAGCTTCTTCTCGGGTTTCTTGTCCCTTCCAGTTTCCCAGATGTAACCCATTGCGTCGAGGAAAGCAATGATGGTGTCTTTGTCAGCTTGCTTCTTATGGTCAGGAAATGGAACGAAAGGTTTTTCTTTGGTAGCGTTGGGAAAGTTCAGGGCTTTGCGAATGATTGCGGGGGTTATCTTTATTGTGCCATACTCAGTATCGCTGAGTATGCAGTCAATGGTTTTGGATGGATCTTTGGCGGATGGTAGCTGAGAATGTCTGGCAGAGTACCAGAACTGGGATAGTAGAAGCTGACTTGCAGGAGGTGTGATGGTCAGGGCTGTTGAAATGCAGCTATTCTTCAGGAAATTCACAGCATCATCTAGATGTGTGACTTGCTTTCGAGGAGGAAACTCGAAAAGCGCAGAGAGGTTGTTTATCTTTGTCCAGTCAAGTTGATCCAGAGTAAACTTGACCTGTGGAGCCTTGATGATTTCCACTTCCTCAGAGTCAGTGGAGATGGTCTCAGCGGTAACATTGATCTTTGAAGTTTCCATTTCTCTGTATTATCAGTTCAACCAAAGATGTTAACAAATAAGAATAATCTTAATGCGGAAAGATTTTCCATTAAGATGGTTCGAATTTTGTCCATTTCATTCAGACGCAAAAGTCTTAATGAAGATTAGGGTTTTTCTTGATTTTTGAAAACGAAATGTAAAACCCATTTATTCTTGTTATCCAGTTTTCTATGAAGAATTAGATTCTGGAAACGAATGAAGAACAAGTTTAAGATTTTTGCATTTAAACTTGAAGAACAACCATGAAATGGTTGTGTTCATAAAACCATGAAAGAAATGATTTCATTTTTAAGAAGTTCTTTTGTTTGATCTTGTTTAAAACAATGATAAGATCAGAAACAAGTTATCTGCATTAGAAACATAAGAACATATTAACCTTGATGTTTTGATGAAGAAGATGATGAACAGTTCTTTGAAGATTTGAGAGCACAAATGCAACAGTAAATCTTTTCTTGCGGAGGAAGATTGATCGCGTAAAAGACAAATATAAACCAAGAGTTTGTTTATATATGGAGTTTTATAGAGATAAACCTTGAGCGGGAAAAGGTTTTCATCATGACACGGACACGTGTTTGCATTTGATTGGAAGTTTGAACGAGGCGTGCAAACGTGTGTCAGAAAGAAATCGTGCCTGGTGTTATCCGTTGCAATGACGCCACAACTGTCCTTTCACATTCTTTTAGGATGTCTCTGAGGTTTTGAAAAACTCAGGGATTCTTTTGAAAAACATGAAGCACTGAATAGAAATATCAGTGAAGGTTTTAAGAACTTTCAAAGTATCCCTGTTAAGGAAGAGATATTCAGTGATGCATTTTGTTTTGAAATCTTGCATTTTTCATGCGTTTGTCAGAGAGAAAAAAAAACATACCTTGATATCAGCTAACCAAGTTTATTCAGAGAGAAGATGATTGAATAGGTTATACGAATTGATTTTATCCTATCGCTGATCAATGTGAACCGCTGAAGATTTTATCCTTCAAAGTTCAGCATTCCAAGCTCGCTGATGAGAAAGTTGAATCTTGTCTCATCAAGAGGTTTGGTAAATAAATCAGCTAACTGATAATCAGTTGGGATAAAATGAAGTTCTATATCACCATTCATCACATGATCTCTGATAAAATGATATCTGATTTCTATGTGTTTTGTCTTTGAGTGTAGCACTGGATTGTTTGCTATAGCGATGGCACTAGTGCTGTCGCAATAGATTGGAATTTTGGAGAGCTGAAGATCATAGTCTAGTAGCTGATTTCTCATCCACAAGACTTGAGAACAACAGCTTCCAGCGGCTACATATTCAGCTTCAGTTGTGGAAGTGGACACTGAATTTTGCTTCTTACTTGTCCAACTTACCAGCTTTCCACCCAGGAGCTGACATCCTCCTGTGGTGCTTTTCCTATCCATTTTGCAACCTGCAAAATCACTATCTGAATAGGCGGTTAGATCGAATCCTGAGTCTTTGGGATACCAAAGGCCTAGATTCGATGTACCCTTAAGATATCGAAAGATTCGCTTTACAGCTTTCATATGAGATACCATAGGTTCAGCTTGATATCGTGCACACAAACAAGTTGCATACATAATATCGGGTCGGCTAGCTGTCAAATACAACAGAGAGCCGATCATCCCACGGTACAGCGTGACATTAACAGGTATTCCCTTTGAATCCTTGTCAAGTGTCAGCGGTGGTGCCATTGGGGTTTTCATAGCTGAACTTTGAGTTAAGTCGAATTTCTTCAGCATATCTTTAACATATTTTCCTTGATTTATAAAAGTTCCTTTTTCAGTTTGCTTAATCTGAAGACCAAGGAAATATGTTAGTTCACCCATCATGCTCATTTTATACTCATCTTTCATCCTATCAGCGAAACGAGTACAAAGCTCAGGGTTAGTAGAACCAAATATGATGTCATCAACATATATTGGAACTAAAATGATATGACCTTTCACTTTTCTAAAAAATAGAGTTTTGTCAATCTTACCTCGCTCAAAATGTTCAATGTGGAGATAAGTAGAAAGAGTGTCATACCATGCACGTGGAGCTTGCTTCAAGCCATAAAGTGCCTTATCCAGCTTATAAACATGACCTGGACGCTTAGAGTCTGAAAACCCTAGAGGTTGTTCCACATAAACTTCTTCATTCAGCTTTCCATTCAGAAACGCTGACTTAACATCCATCTGATGTACAGTGAAGTTTTTGTGTACAGCGTATGCTAAGAAAAGGCGAATAGATTCAAGTCTTGCTACTGGAGCAAATGTTTCGTCATAATCTATACCTTCCTCTTGTCTGTATCCCTGAGCACATAAAATGTTCAATGTGGAGATGCCTTTGAGAAGAAACAGGAGTTCTCAGTGGTTGTTGAGTCCATGTTTATTACATAAACATTTTCCAAACGATAACCGCTGAGAGCTATCTTCTCCTTTTTGTCAGTGACAAAGCAGGATTCCTTAGTGAAAATCACTTTGTTATCCATGTCGCAAAGCTGACTGATGCTCAGAAGATTATGTTTCAGTCCTTCAACATATGCGACTCTTCTGAAGGAGGTTGTACCATTTGAAAGTACACCATACCCTCGGGTATGTCCTTTTCCATTTCCACCGAAAGTAACAGAGGGACCCTTCTCTTCCTTGTATTCAGCGAGCAGGTTTTTCTTTCCAGTCATGTGTCTAGAGCATCCGCTATCGAGATACCAGATACCCTTCTTAACCTGCATTTACAAAGGAAGATTAGTTTTGCTTGGGTACCCACTTAACCATGTATACGCGTTTATCAGTGGAAGTGGTTGGAATAGAAGGTTCAGCGGTCTTCGCAGCATTTGAAGATTCAGCTTTGTCTTTCTTCACTTTGGTTAATTTCTTAACCTCAGTGGTGGAAGTCACCTTGACCTGAATTGCAACTGGGTTGGTCTTCTTTGCCTTGGGGCAATCTTCACCTTAGCTATCTTTTCAGCTTTGGTGGCTGTGGGGCACTTACTAGCAATATGATCGGTAAGTCCACAGTGATAACATTTCCTATAACTAAAAGTAGTTCTAGGACCATTTGTATGCTGAGCTTTTAATTTCGAATTAGAAGTGCCAGCACCAAGTAAACTATTGGTTTTAGAAATGGGATGAACATTCAGTTCTATATATTTTTTACCAAGGACATCCACTCTGAGTCTAGGAGTAGATCGCTGAATAGATCCAGAGATCTGATTTCTAGAGCCAGAGGGGTGAATCACTAAAGCTTTGGAAGCATTCAGCTTTGGTACTAAGGTACCCTTCTGAGGATTTTGGTAAATAACAATTCCTTTACCTTTGTCTTTAGAGACAGAGGTAGGTTTTGAATAAACCATTTTCTCCTTTCCTTTTGAGGAGGTAGGAGTTTCCTCAGGGATTGGTGTAATGGACGAGGAGCACTGAGAAGATGAAGTGTCAGCGACTGATGATACGAACGTTCCAAATTTAAGCATTGAACGTTCAGTGGTTGGTTTTGGAGTATCATATTTGTAACCCAGACCACGTTTATCATTCAGTGGAATCTGAGACTTAATTATCTCAGTGATCTTTGGTGAAGAATTACACCATCCTTCAACAGTAGCTTTTTCAGCTTTTAATGCAGCGATAGCTTCTGCTCTTTCGATTTTGACTAGCTGATTTAAATATACTTGATCTTTAAAATCTTCTTCAATTTTAGAAAGCTTTTCTATTTGAAGGTGACAGTTTTTCAGTTGTTCAGCGAGATCAAGGTTTTGGTTTTCAACCACAGTTTTGCCGTTCATGGCTTCGTATAAACTTCTAGTCAGCAGATCGATTTTGCGGAGACTATCGGCTTCATCAATATTTGCAATATTGGTAAAGAAAGAAGGCGATACCTGAATAGCAGAGGTTGAAGTGGAGGGAATGTCTGAACTTTCTTCCTCATCTTCAATCTTAGCCATAAGGCAGAGATTGTCTTCATCATCTTCAAAGTCAGATGATGATTCTTCTTTATCAGATTCAGCCCAATCATAGTTGGCCATAAAGCCTTTTCCTTTCTTCTTAAAGCTTTTCAGTTTTGCATACTTCTCCTTCAGCTTTGAGTATTTGTCATCTTTATTCCTTGGAACAAAGTTTTTCTTTGGGAAAGCTGAAGGTCTCATAACTTTCTTTGACCTGCACTCATTAGCGAAATGACCTGTCTTTTCGCAGTTGAAACAAGTAGCAGTAGCCTTATCAACAAAAGCTGATGATTTAGGCTTGTCAGATATGGAAAGAGGTTTGTTCTTTCTAAACATTTTCTTCTTGGCGAATCTCCTGAACTTTTTAGTTAGGAGAGCCAAGGATTCATCATCATCTGGAGAATCAGAATCTGATGACCTTTCAGAGTTACTTTCTAACTCAGTGATAGTGACGAGGGGTCGCTGAGTAGAAGGTTCCTCTGAGATTAAAGCAACAGGGGTGCTTTTGGAATCTTTTATAAGATTCTTCTTAAGATGGCTAGATTGCTCATGATTCAGTAATGTACCATATAAGGTTGAAAGAGTCATAGATTTAAGATCTTTTGACAGCTTGAGACACATGGAATAATTGTCCCAGCTTTCAGGTAAACATTCTAGAAACTTTGTCAGCACTTCAAAGTTAGAATATTCCTTACCAACAGTTTTTAGATCTATAATTAAGCAATTAAAACGTTGGTGAACTTCAGAGAGAGTTTCATTCTTACCAGAAATGAAGCTTTCGTATTGTCTTACCAGGTTGATCTTTCTTGAGTCCTGGACTTCAGACGTTCCTTCATACTGAACACATATTGTATCCCACATGGCTTTTGATGTTCTCAGATTCATGACGGAATGGTAGACTTCGTCAGGAAGAGCCATGGAAAGTATGGATCTGGCTTTTGTATCTATAGCCACTTTCTTCTTATCTTCATCGGTCCACATGTGTATTTCCTTGGGAATCAGCCTTTCTGGAATAGCAGGTCTATTCGCAGCAGCTGGAACTGCAGGATCAATAGTTACAGGGATGTATGGGCCATTTTCGATATAGTAAGGCATAGTAGGGTCTACACCTTCTAAGAAGAGTATCATCCTATTTTTCCATAAGTTGAAGTTATCTCTGGAAAATCTAGGGGGTTTTGCAAGAGAACCATTGTCTATATAATTTGTGTTTGTATTGGTGGCCATTTTCAGATAATAGCAAGGAAGAGAAATATCTTAGATTAGATCTTGTTTATGAGATTAAACAAATCTGCTCTGATACCACTTGTTGGTCCCGAAGGCCTATACAAGTTTGTAGAAGGGGGGTTGAATACAAACACACAGATTTTACTTTTCTAAATTGTTTATTGATAAATCATTAACAATTTACAGCTTGTTGCGGAAACAAGATTAAGGATAAACCTAAATCTAAACAAGTTGGAACACTAAGGTTTCTTGCACTAAGAGAGATAAGGAAATTACTAATAATAACCTATCTTGAGATAAGAGATTGAACTTGTCCAGAGTTAGCAAGTTACTTCAAATGAAGTGGGTTCATCTCTTTATATACTGCATGCATTTAATGCAAGTCAGTATACACTTTACACGTGTCATCAGCTGGTTGGTTGCATGTCATTGACCTTTGTTGACAACCTTAGAAGCCGCATGTATGAACAGTGTAGTGTCAGAGTTGTTGTACGAATCTGAGTGGACAAATCTGAGTCTTCGTTGATCCGCATTAGTTCATTAGGAGACTTGTCGTTGGTTCTTGAGCTTGATCTTCGACTTCGGCGTAGAACCTATGTTGACGTAAAACTTGTCTTCAGGGATCATAAGTAAACAACTAACTTATCAGCGATCACCATAAGGACTGAACAGACTCAGCGATATGGTGAACAGTGTTCGCTGAATGTTTAATTTAAAAAACGAGAGTTCCTATCAGCGGTACTGTAAGATCTTAGTACTTATCAGCGATAGTGAAACTCTGATACAAATTGTTTACTTACAATTTTCACCAAGTATATAAGAGAGGGTCATTATCAAATCACTGAGGGTTGATGCCAAGGACGGACTAAAGACCTAGTATGGTTGATGTCTAAGATGGGCTAAAGATCTAGTATGATTGATGCCGAGGATTGACTAAAGACCTAGTATGGTTGATGTCATCCGTTTTCCACATCCAATAATCTTACTTGTAGTTATTTAATTGTGGTTTAATTTATGTGGTTGCCACATTCGATGAGACCGGATCTCCCCCGTCACCGAAGGGTGTTGATTTCGGGTATTTTATCTATTCACATTGTTGAGGTTATATTACCTGTATATGGATTGTTTTTCCAGGATTGATGGACGAATTTATGTTACATTCTTATTGAATGTTTTAACTGGTATTGGGATTTTAATACATTTTACGTTTGCGTGAGTTTAGCCTCGTATTATGTTTTAATAAAGGTTATATTTGAATGGATGGTTTCCATGTTTTATGGGTTGAGTATGATTTGTCAACCGTATTTGAAAGTTTTGCCTAAACTAGAATTATTCACGTAATTGGGTGAATTAAGATTTGTAACTCATATTGGAAAATTCTTTACACCTTTCGGGAAGGTTCCCATGGATTTTGAGTGTGTTGGAAAATGTGTTGGTTATGCCGTTTGGGAAACCTTTTGGAAATGATAGTCTTTGTCATAAGCTTTCATTTGAAGATTTATATAAATCATGACTATAATTATTAATTGGCGATTTATGATTTTATATAGTCATGATAAAATGTTTGAACTCACTAGGTGTAAGCCTATCCCTTTTTATTTGTCGGCATGTGCAACAGGCTCAGGTTGGGGGTAGCTCTAGCTACATTGTGAAGTGGCGAGTGCTAGTAGAGTGCACGAGAGGTGAATAGCTTAAGTTATGTTTCCGCATTTACCCTTGGGAAGTAGCACTTGTATTTGGATTAGGTGATGTCTGAAGTGGGTTTAGTCTTGGTAATGAGACTTGTGTAGTATGTATTACTTGGAAATAACCATTGTTTGTAATTGGAGGTATTTTACCTATTGTTTCGGATGTAATATCGAAAATTTTAATTTAGTTGCTCTTTCCAAATTTGAGGGTGTTACAGGATCCATAGGCACTAGTGGTTATGTACACGTGGAATAGATGAAGGTTATTCGTTATTCTGATGTGTGTGATTTGGTTATGTACACGTGGAATAGATGAAGGTTATTCGTTATTCTGATGTGTGTGATTTGGTTATGTACACGTAGAATAGATGATGGGTTTTCATTATTCTGATGTGTGTGGAAATTGACCATGAGCAACGATTGACTTAATGTCAGATTCGTAGTCATTGAATTGGAACATGAGCAACGATTGACTTAATGTCAGATTCGTAGTCATGTAATCGGGTTTAAACTGACATTGATGAATGGTTTTGCATGTGGTAAGAAAAAGGGTAATCCAGGTTTGTCAGGCCTTGTTTACAATATTTTGTAAATATTATTTTGAAACCGAATGTTCTCACGAGGCATTAGCCTAATTGTTTCAAATAATGTTTTCTTACCAGGTACTACCTCGGGGAAGTAAATGGATGTGGGACGAGAGCTTTTGGATTAGCGGAGATGTTATTTAATGCTGAGATTTTGATAGATTGCTTAGATAATCTAGTTGATCGGATTATAGTGAAATGATTTGATTAATAGATTATTTGAAGAATTCTATGTTTGAAAATATGACTCTCAAGGTTAAATCTTCGCTTATGTTTAAAGTTTAAGAAAGCTCATGTTTAAATTTAATTATAATTTGAGGTTTAAATTAGCTCTGTTTTTAGGGTGTTACACATGATATCAATATATATACATATACACAATATACACAGATCAACAACCAACACATGTATACATACAATTTACAAACATATATATATATATATATATATATATATATATATGTGTGTGTGTGTGTGTGTGTGTGTGTGGACCAACGGATACATATAATACATACACTTGTTTACATATAACACATAAACATGAGAAACAAGAAATATGAAAAACGAAAAAAAAATCCGTCACTAATTAGCGACGGATTCCACGTGTTCGTCACTAATTTGTCGCTAATTAGTGCAGAATAGTGACGGAAACGTGAATTTAATTTTTATTTATTTTTTATATGAAACTCCACGAGTCTGTCACTAATCCATCACTAATTAGCGACGGATTAGTGATGGACACGTAGATTTTATTTTTTTATTATTTTTAAATTTATTCCGTCACTAATCTGTCGCTGATTTGTGACGGATTAGCGACAAACATATATATTTCATTTTTTATTTTTTTTATAATACATTCCGTCGCTAATCCGTCACTAATTAGTGACGGATTTGTGTCCGTCACTAATTAGTGATGGATTTGTGTCCGTCACTAAGCCGTCAATAATTTGTGACGGATTAGTGACGGATTGTGTTCTTGTTCGTTCCGTCGATGATCCGTCACTGATAAGTGACGGAAATTTCCGTCACTGATTTTTGTCATTGATACATTTTTTTCTAGTAGTGAAATGAGATGTTTTGTTATGTAATATAGTGAGGTTCCAAAGAATAAACAAAGCAATGCACTTTATTTGCCGGATCACAATACAAGGTGATATTAAACCAACCGCTGTCGAATGAACAGAACAACGAATAGTAATTAATCACTCGATTCCTTTGATTTCCCACATTTAATTCTTGAACTTCAATTTCCCACTTTCAAACCATTTTCGGGCGATTTACCAACTCTTTCCAGGTAAGTGTTGTCCGGGTAAGAGTGTTGTCCCGAGTAAGTGTTGCCCCCGATAAGTGATGTTTGGGTAAGAGTGCTTACCAAGTGTTTTTTGGTAAATGCTTACTGCCAAAAAATTACAATGCTAACCTTTTTTTATAATTATATGTTATTATTTCTAGTATTAGTCATTTAATGGAAGAAAAAAAAACAAATTTCATACCTTAAATAAATGAGTAATTCATCAAACTGCCCTAAGTTCACCACACACTTTACCCATTTGCCCCATCTCCCTCCCAAATTGCCCAAATACCCTGAAAATCCGTGGGCATACCCGTGGCCCACGGATATTGGGTCAAATCTCTCTCCCACGGACAATTTTCAAGGCCCACGGAAATTTTCCTCGTGGCCCACGGATTTCTTCCTCGTGGCCCACGGAAATCTGGATGCCCACGGAAATTTTTACCTTACCCACGGATGATGTCCTCGTCCCACGGATTTTCAGGGTATTTTGGTAAATTGGGAGAGAGTTAGGGCAAATGAGTAAAAAAAATCTGAACTTAGGGCATTTTCATTAATTACTCTAAATAAATGCTTACCAACATTATACTCCTTTTTCTATAAATTTAACTTACAAATTAGACAACAAAATACAAATTTCATGCTTCAGAATAAATGACCGAACATATCTATATTACTTTATAAAGCATCTTTGCTAAAAGTCTTAAAGATAACTTTTATTGCACTATGTACTACTAATTCATGCACAAGTCTTAAAATATCTTAATTACAAGTCATAATGCAGCATGTAGTACAAAACTACAAATCATTGCACAAGTCTTAAAAATCTTTTAATTACAATTTCAGAAGCGAAATGTACAAATTTACCATGCACAAGCCTTTATTGCACGAGCTTGTCTTTCCAACGTGACTTCTCAAATTCGGAGACGCCTTCTCCATATCCAAGATAAGTAAACATATTTTATAAATAATATTTAAAGTCACCAATTACAATAAGATGGCAGGCAAATGAGCAACAAGCTGTGCCGCAACCCCCTTTTGGATGGCAAAACCAATCCTACTAAAAATGAAATTTTGTGTCTTAGGGGTCGAAAAATTACTTTGCACAAGATGGAATTCAAATTTTAAATTTTGAATTTGTTCATCGATTCCATACTCCGTCTCTTCCTCTCACTCTCAAATGTGGGTGTAGAAACATTTCCAAATCGCCTCCCGCCAAGCCCTCGATTTCCCAGGTCTAATATTTCGGTCAACAAGCTTTCAATCCATGGAGTTTTGTCCACCTCTTCTTCTCCTCGCAGCAAAAAGTTGTGCTTCAGTTTGTTGAGTTTCTTTCGTCCTTCCCTCTCCATAGAACTCCCGACAAAACTCTCACCATCGGTCTGCTTCAACAATTGATTTCGATCTGCTTCAAACTAATGGGTAAAACGATTGATGACTTGCTTCATGACCATTTGCTTCCTTGCCACCGCCGATGCTTCCTCGTTGTTATGATTCCTCTCCTTGATGCTTATGATTCCTCTCCTTCATGCTTACCTGCTAGATTTTGGAATCCATTTTGGTTTTGACATCAATTTTCCTACTAGGTTTTGAAATCGAGTTTTTCCATTGAAATCGATTTTTGATTTTGAAAACGATTTTCCTACTAGGTTTTGAAACCGATTTTGTATTAATAATTCAAAATTTCTTTTGAAATCGATTTTTCTATTAAAAATCGAAAGTTTCTTTTGAAATTGATTTTTGCTTTTGAAATGGATTTTGCTATTAAAATCGGCTTTTGCTTATGATGAAGAAGTTCGACGTCATTGTATAATTTTGGAAATTGGTTTTGTTTTTCTTGGTTGGTTTTCAAAATCAATCTTGGCTAAGGTTTCTTGCTTTGACATTGCTTCCGGGTGAGGTTTGTGTAGGATCGGTAGCAGTTACAAAATCGTATTCAAGTGATTTACGGTCACAAAGTGATAATAATAAATCACGACGCAACCGAACGAATACAACAAATGCGGAATAACGAGATCCAAATATTGTATATTTTGGTCTAATGATTCATACCGATCCACAAACGTAAATTTAGCTGTTATCGAATATATGATAAAATATGACAAAGCAGCAAATAAATCGAGACATAAACATTTAACATGGGTCCACTATCAGTGTGATGGTGTATGTCCACAGCAAAGAAATTAAGGTGTTTGTAAAATCCATCGTAAATAAAAGAACATGGGTGTGTGATCGATAAATATATAATAAATAGATGAATTTGAACACCTCTCAAGTTGACATAAAAGCCAAACCAAATCCAAATTGTAAAGATCTTGGGGCAACAAAAAAAAGAATTAACAAAAGACACGTGAAATCCTACTAGTTTTCATCTTATTTTTACAAAGCAGAAAATCATACACATGATATTATTATGAAACTCAGATAAATATATTGGACCTACATATATATGTATAGAGGAAAGTTCAAATGAAAACTCAAATTCAATTGTAAACATGAGGACAAATCTCGTCCATTGATCGCAGCCATATTTAAGTCATTCCTAAAATTCAGCTTTAGGGGTATTTTCGTCAAATTAGAATCAGCGCCTATTTTTGTTGAATTTTTATTTTTTTTTAATTAAAAAACTTTTACCCCCTTAAATTTTAAAATAAATTATCTCAAAAATTACTAACATTTTAATCAAACAAATTACATCAAAAAAACGAGAATTTCGTGCTCTTCGATATGACATCCATCATGATATAGTTTTTTTTTTCGATTTAACCGTTTTTTACGTGAAATCGTGTATATGTGTTATATTCAGACTGAATATAACACATATACACGATTTCACGTTATAACACATATTCAGACTGAATATAACACATATTCAGACTGAATATAACACATATTCAGTCTGAATATAACACATATTCAGTCTGAATATAACACATATTCAGACTGAATATAACACATATTCAGACTGAATATAACACATAAAACCATGCGATAAACACGACCAATAATTGTGTGGTAAAACCTAATATGTGGTATATGATATCACGTGATGATCAAGTTCTTCAGATTCTGAATCGAGTGATTGGGTGAGATAAAGACGGTACTTGTTGTTGTCTTGTTTCTTGACAATTGCAGTGACAAAAAAAAGTTGTTTGTGAGATCTGCCATTGCCATTACCATGCCTCAGTTTCAGATGGTTCTTCATTGGAAAGTGTTTTTGCCCAGATGTTGCTGATTTGCTGCTATTGCTATTATGCCGAATGGTGCTGAAATTGGCCGAGTACTTAACAACAAAAGGCTCCAAATTTATTCACAAACCTGTAGTTATTTTGCAACTATTCCTTCTATGATTTATATCAAGTGTTTGTAGACTTATTTGGAATTAGTGGAAGCAGTTTTTTTAATATAAAAGCAGTGGTTTGCCTTTGCAACAAGCTTTTTAGTTTAGTGAACTAACATCATCATCATCATGATACATTTAATACTTGGTTTTTTCGGATATGATTTCTCTTTTTGAACAATCATTTCATCCTTTTGTGATTCTTTTATTTGTTTTCATTCTATCTTGTAATTTTCATTCTATTTTGTGAATATATGTGTTATATTCAGTCTGAATATATGTTATATTCAGTCTGAATATGTGTTATATTCAGACTGAATATGTGTTATATTCAGTCTGAATATGTGTTATATCCAGTCTGAATATGTGTTATATTCAGACTGAATATGTGTTATATTCAGTCTGAATATGTGTTATATTCAGTCTGAATATGTGTTATAACGTGAAATCGTGTATATGTGTTATATCCAGTCTGAATATAACACATATACACGATTTCACGTAAAAAACGGTTAAATCGAAAAAAAAAACTATATCATGATGGATGTCATATCGAAGAGCACGAAATTCTCGTTTTTTTGATGTAATTTGTTTGATTAAAATGTTAGTAATTTTTGAGATAATTTATTTTAAAATTTAAGGGGGTAAAAGTTTTTTAATTAAAAAAGAAAATAAAAATTCAACAAAAATAGGCGCTGATTCTCATCTTTCCAATTTTACCCCTGCGCGCTAAATATTCATTAAGCCATGGACAGAGTTTTCAACTTATTTACAAAATTGTCACCGTGTTTTTTTTTTGCCATTGATCTCTTCACCAGATTATTAATCAACGGCTGTGGTTTGTTCTCACGTTTACAATTGAATTTGAGTTTTCATTTTAACCCACCCCTATATGCATATACATGTGTGGTTGGGTTCCAACTCGTGATGAGAAATGGATGCAAATTAGGATATGATGCACCGAGATGCATCAGATCCATTCCCTTCTAAGCGACTACGCCGCAATTCATGGGAGGGTATTTGATTAAAAGTGATCAACGGTTCAAATCCACTTATCACGTTTCTCACGTTAACCTCAACTTCTCACATGATCCTTCGCCTATACATGTGTGTTTATATATATAAAAGATACATAACAGCTAAAGCAGGAAAGTATTGGCACGAACTGAAGAGTGAAGATTGTGTGGCACGAATTGAAAATTGCGAATAAAACATCAGATAATGAGTCCTTAATTTATCCAAATTAAATAGTCTTCTGAAAAAGTGATCAAATCTTGGCTTGCTCAGGGAGGCTTCCATGATCGACATTATTACACACTGATCATTTCATTAGGCCTCTACATCAACTGTGTATAGATGACAGGTCTGTCATACACCTGCCGTTTCTGTGGTTCTCTAGTTCTTAGAGACATCCGATTTGAATCCTCATCGGACTTTTCTTCATACACATACGTATTGGCAGAGACCTTTCCCTTATAATCTAGCTCTCCTTGATAATCGTTGCCATCATTATGCATCAAGTTCCCAAAGTCAGGGATACATGTTTTAAGTTGTTGAATCAATTCCACATCTTCTTTGTAGACTACTTTTGCCCCACAATTTATAGATTTATTACCATCTGTTCTCATCACAGTCATGACAAGATTACCTTCGATATTAGACCAATCTTGAGGCTGGAAATCATGATACATTTGCTGAAAGAAACCGAACGGAATATAGGTAAGCCACAGGTTGCAATTATCAGCTGCTGAAGATGCAATATCAACCTCCGACTTGGGAATGACATTTTCATCATTTACAATTTTGAAGATGATTCTAGGATCACCATATTTCCAGTCCCCGTGAAACACACCACATATTGCAAACCCCATGACTTGGGTCTGCAGATTGGGAAGTAGCCTTAATGCAACATTGCACCCATCTTGTTGTTCTTTGAACCAACTTGGAATTTTACTTCCAGGAACAGCAATACTTAATCGATGATTCACAGCAGCACATTTCTGCACTCAACAGAAAACATCATGCTTAAGTTATTGATGAATTTAACAAGTAAATGTTGTAGTACTTATGAGAGATGTTGTCTTTTGGGCCAAAGGATGACAATCTAGTTAAAATAAAGCAATCAATGAAAGAAATTAAGAGATGAGACATGAGAGAGAAATTGGCCACCTTAAGGAAAGATTGCTGCAACATCTTATGAATGTATCGCTCACTCTCTTGATCCTCTAGGAGTTTGTGGCAATCAATGAACCATGCCTTATAGAGCCACTCATACTCTTGTGATATATCTCCAATCTTTTCCAGCGAACTGCAGCCTCTGGCCCTCAATACTTGTAAATTTGATGGGAGAGCATGCAAATTTTGAAGTCGGCAACAGTTGTTCAACTCTAGGAGTTTAAGTTGAGAAAGACAGGAGATGCCGGCAGGTAACTGGGTTAACTGAGAGTTGCCACTTAGATGTAATTCTTCCAAGGAGGAAAATGCTTGAAAATCTTGGGGGAAGTCTTCCTCTTCAATTGGTCTCCAACTGAGATCTAATTTTCTCAAGGAACACAAACTTGTTAAAGTACGACAACATATGGACTT
This sequence comes from Saussurea involucrata, assembly GCA_033807775.1. Classification (NCBI taxonomy): domain Eukaryota; kingdom Viridiplantae; phylum Streptophyta; class Magnoliopsida; order Asterales; family Asteraceae; genus Saussurea; species Saussurea involucrata. The sequence continues at coordinate 160,580,182 of CM066322.1, read as the reverse complement.
GAGTGGACTTCCAAAGTTCCACATGTGAGAGAATCCTAGCAAAAGCTCTTCCAAGTTTTCCATGTTTCCAAGCTTCTCCGGTAACTGTTGCAGTGTTCTGCAGTTGTGGAGTTGAAGGCTCTTGAGATTCTTTAACTCGCAAATGGAGTTTGGAATGTTCATCAGGTTCTTACAACGTATAAGATTCAAAAACCTGAGACCTGACAAATATCTAATTGATGATGGTAGTTCCTCTATTCGAATACAATTATCGAGATATATATCTGATAACTTAACCATAGCTGGTGTTAGTTCCGGAAATCTTTCAAGACTGATGCAACTAGAGAGAATCAAAGTCTCCAAGGATTCCATCTCAATCCTGGATGGGAGACACTTGAGCTTCTGGCAACCGCTCATGTCCAAGTAAACAAGCCTTCTGTGATATCCAAGAGACTCATGAACCTCCACCAACCTTTGACAATATGATAAAATCAGTCTCTCGATATTTGGTGCCCCTGAGACGTCCGGAAACTTTGTTATGTGCAGCATGTTACGAAGGTCAACAAACTTCAAGTTGGGTAGAATCTGAGTAAGAAAACATAAATGAATAAAACTTACACCGTAGGTTACTCATAATTGGATAAAATTAGAAAGCATATAAACATATATAAATATAAATGTAGGGTCAGGTTCATGGGAAAAGCTCACAAAAACTAAAAACTTAAGAAACCTGGTAGCCCTTCATCTGGACGGTATGCATTTGTGCATACAAGTAATTTGTAACATGCACACGTGCATATGAACAAGTACATAATGCACTTGTACATAAAAACAAAAAAAACAACATAATTTACCAGTATACCGTCTAGATGAAGGGCCACTAGTTTCCTTTTTTTTTAGGTTTTCCCTGAACCTCCCTCTATAAATGTATATATATGTCTATCTACTAAATACCTTTTGTCCCTTCCACAAATCTTTAATTGAGCCACCAAACATTTCAAGCCCAACAAGCTTTCGCATATGTTCTATAGGCAGAGAAAAAAACGGGTAACCATGCCAACAAAGCCATCGTAGCTTATCCGGGAGAAACGTAGGTTCAGAAGAAATACATGTCCCGTCAACATCAAGTAGTCGAAGATTCTTCATCCTTCTAAAAACTTCATCACTAAAACCCACCATCTCACCATCGTACCCAACGTTGTAGTTAGGCATCAACACATTCGTAAAACCGAGCTTGTCACGAAGATACTCAACATTGTTGTCGGGCAGCACTATGGCTTCAATTACTTTCAATTTCTGCTACAAAGAACTAAACTATGATCAATATCTTCTCATTTTTAAAAAGCAATAAATAACAGCAGCCCGCTTTGTACATAGATAATAAGAGAGATCGAGAGAGAGAGAGAGAGATTATAATTAAGTTACCCTATTTCGGACATCACGGATTTCCTCTGGTTCCCATAGTCTGCTATCAGAGAAACTTTGACGAACAATGTGCCAACCCATTTCCTGTATCAAATCATGCATGCCTAGCTTTTTATTTGAAACGGTTATAAGTGATTTTTCAATGAGAACACTAATTCCTATCACTGGTTCAAAACCAAAGCTATCAAGTATTCTAGTCGCATAATCTTTATCTCTGCCCTTGAAGAAACATGCAATGTCTAAGAATATGTTTTTCTCAGAAACATCTAGCCCATCAAAACTCAACTTCATTGCTTCAAAGATCTCAGTATTTGGTGCTTTGGCTAGTCGGTTTAAAGCACTTTCCCACACACTTGCTTGTCTTCCACGGAAGAATGATCCTAAAACTTTCAGGGCTAGAGGAAGATACCCGGTGTACCTTATTGCACGATATGACAGCTCCTCGTATTCCATTGGAGGGTTATTTTTCTGAAAAGCATGCCTACTGAAGAGCTCAACAGCTTGATCCATAAGTAAACAATGAGGTTTGTATTTGAAATGTGCATCAGCTAACAAATGCTCGTCTCTAGTGGTTATAATGATTCTACTTCCTGGACCAAACCATTCATGTGTTGCGGCCAAGTACTGCAACTGGTTAACATTATCCACATCGTCGAGGACAAGAAGAATCTTTTTATTGTAAAAGCTTCTGCGCATCATCACAGCTCCATCATCCGGATCCGCCGGAATCATGAACGTTTTATGCATCAGTACTAGAATATCTCTTAGCATCTTTTCTTGTAGGACACATATATCTCTTTTACTACAACTATTTTCTCTCACATCTTTAACAAAGCTACTACCCTCAAACTTATATGCAATTCTTTGAAACAAAGCTTGGGCAATAGTTGTCTTACCGATTCCTCCCATTCCCCATATCCCTATAATCCGCACCTCTCCTATTGCTTCTGTGCACAATAACGAATTTAATGCTTCCATATGACTCTCGATACCAATTAGATTAGTCTCCATACCATGAGGTTGTATGCCGCCTAAGATCTCTTGAACAATCTTGTCGATAAATTTTGATTCACCACTGTAGATTTAATTAAACGAGTTTTATTAAACTGATGTAAAAAATGTAGAGAGTGATTTTTCAGTTGAATGTTTTTAAGTTCTTTACAAAGTTTCACAGTGTAATCAAATTAGGACTGGAATTGGATTATAAAGTACCAGTTAATATATACTTACACATTTTCTGCTTTAGAGACATGCCAGCCAGATATCTTGGAAGCTGTAACTAAGGCTTCCCTCCACTTGTTCAATTTCTCCATCTCTCCACTAAACTTTTCTTGGTTTTGTTGGAAGGCTGCAGAAAAGTTTCTTTTCAGGCCTCGCACGTCGGATGGATCCACGTGGTAGAACACCGGTAACACCTTCTGTCCCATCCGATCCCGACATTCCATGATCTTGGCAAGCTCATCCAAACACCACGAAGAGTTTGCATAATTTTCGGAGAAAACCACCACCGCAAATCTTGACTCTTCAATGGCTTTCAGGAGCTCCGGTGAAATCAGTTCCCCTCTACGAAGCATCTCATCGTCTTTGAATGTATCTATCCCTCTATGAACTAGAGCTGCATAAAGGTGATCCACGAAATTCGTTCGAGTGTCTTCGCCTCTAAAGCTGAGAAATACATCATGTGTCCATCGTCCAGTCGGTAGAGAAGATGATGCAGAGTTGGAAAAAGCCATTGAATAAGAATGGATGGTTTTGAAGAAATATAAAAAATGGCAAGTAATACTTTAACAGTACGTCCTGCCTTCATATCCAAAGTTTGTGGTCAAATTTCATACCACGTCGTCGCTATAAGTTTGATCATTATTTCAAGAATAAAATTTTTAATTTGATTTTTCTTCTCTGCTGTCTTTTTTGGGTGGAAATAAGCCATTTGCAAGGACATCCACAATGATTAAGTTACTATGAAAGACTTAAAAAAAATAAAAATATATAAAAAATGTGTTGGTCCCATCATAATATACTTTCTTTTTCTTTTGTCTCTTACATTCAGTTTTTCAAAGGCTTTTTTCAAAGACTTGAGAAACATCAGGTGTTTGATGAGTAAATCATTTTTAAGTCTTTGTCTCCAATGGTTAAGTCTTGTTTAAGTTTTCTTCAAGCAACCATTGGAGATGCGAGCGAAGCACACCTTTCGTGTCCCCTCTAAAAGAAATTTTATTTTTAAAAATATGTGATTTAGAAAGTGAAATGTTTATGTCGACTAGCTTTCAAAATTGATTATTTGATTTAATTTGTCCTAGACTTGTTTTAAAACAGCTAAGCTTTACCATGAATATTGTTTAATCTAAAGCCACATGAATTTTTTTTTAACCATCCATGCCCTTGATTACCATTCAAAGACGCAAAAAAAATATTAACATGACTTATAATTAATTTCGTGGAATATGTAGCAGTAGCACCATGATTAAAAAAAAAAGGGAAATTGCCTCAAATAGCCATTTCATATATTTGGCTTCTTCAAATAACCACCTTGCTAACCCTTTTCCCAAAATACCCAAAACTTACGCAGAGAAATTTACGCAGGGAGTTTTCTCTGCGTAAGTTTATTTTTCCTCTGAAAAAATTAAAAAAATGGTTTTTAAAAATATTTACGCTGATAAAACTCTCTGCGTAAGTTTCTCATCCTACATGTCTGCGTAAACTTCACATATGCACCATGTAGGCTCCACGTTGGAAAAAAAAAGTTTACGCGGAAAGTCTAGAAAACTTACGCAGAGAAAACTCTTTGCGTAAGTTTTGAATTTTTTTTTATTTTTTTCCTGATTTTTGGTAAAAGGAATCAGATTCTAATATAAGTGATTTGACACAAAAAATGAACGAATACGTTTTAAAAATATTTTTTAAAATTTTGAAAATTAAGAAATTTGAAATTTAAATAAAACATTAATTACGGCTAGTAGTATTAATTATCTATTGAAGCATTCCTTTTTTAGTTTTTTAAATTTAAGAGTGAATTGTGGATTTGGTCCATGTGGTTTTATGATTTCTTTGACCATGGTTCTCATTCTATTTTATTGTGGATATGGTCCTCGTGGTATGTAATCTGTTGTGACTAAGGTCCCTCGTCACTAACACCGTTAACTTTTAATGGTTAAAAGAATCTTTTATAGGGGCATTATTGTCATTTACACTTATAAAAACTGGGTTTTGAAATTGCTTGATGCCTCTGTTTTCCTTCGGGCATCCAAATGGCTAATTAGTTCTGCCCTTAGATTCATTTCCTTGGACACTCCATTTGTTAATATGAAAATACAAATACAACCCACAACTAGTATACATACAGATGCAGATATCAATATCACCAATGTCTTAAATGCCCTCTCATCCACTATGTATTTCCTTGGAATACAAAGATCTCCCACCTGTAGAATTTTCTTTTTTCGTAAGAATCTTTGCTCTTTTCGAGTGCGTTTGGTATGCAGACAGGATAGGAATGCACGGGACAGTTGTTTAGCGTTCGGTAAAATGAACTGGACAAAACAGATAACATGACCAATTTACCTTCTTAAGTTGTTTATATATTTTGATTAATTATGTATAATATATTAAGTTATAATGAAATAAATATTTTTTATAACAAAATATATTATTAGAAAGTTTTATTCAAGGTTATTAAAGTGACACTAAAATAAAAAGTTTACGTAGTTTCAAAATTTATTTCTAACCTTTTCTATACTTTTATGTGGATTTGGTCCCTCATATTTTTTATAAGTGTAAATGACAATAATGCCACTATAAAAAATTCCTTTAACCATTAAAAGTTAACAGTGTTAGTGACGAGGGACCTTAGTCACAACAGATTGCATACCACGAGGGTCATATCCACAATAAACATAGAATGAGGACCATGGTCAAAGAAATCATAAAATCACAGGGACCAAATCCACAATTCATTCTAAATTTAAATAACACATTAATTACGACTAGTATTACTTATCTATTGAAGTATTTTTTTTTAGTTTTTCAAAGTTTTTATTATTTTTAGAAAATAAAACTATTGTCTAATTAGTTGCAAAAATATTTTTAAAATTTTTAGGGTATTGTCTAATTAGTTGCAAAAATATTTTTAAAACAAAATTTATCTATCTAATTTTATATAAATAATTTAGAAAAATTGTTATATGTTTACATTTTTATACAATTTGTTATATGTTTATTTGTTTTTAAATTGTATAAAAGATTTATTTAATTTTTTTTTTAAAATATTTATTTCTTTCTAAAATCTAATCGACTGTAACATCTCTGTTTTTATTCGTTCAATTTTTTTTTGTCAAATAAACTGAAATTAGAATCTGATTCCTTTTACCAAAAATAGAAAAAAAATTAAAAAAATTCAAAATTTACGCAGAGACTTCTCTCTGCGTAAGTTTTTTAGACTTTCCGCGTAAACTTTTTTTTTTCCAACGTGGAGCCTACGTGGTGCATGTGTGGAGTTTACGTAAACATGTAGAATGAGAAACTTACGCATAAAGTTTTCTCTGCGTAAATATTTTTAAAAACCATTTTTTTAATTTTTTGGGAGGAAAAATAAACTTACGCAGAGAAAACTCTCTGCATAAGTTTTAGGTATTTTGGGAATAGGGTTAGTAAAATGGTTATTTGAAGAAGTCAATGGTGTGGAATGGCTATTTGAGTCAATTTCCCTTAAAAAAGTTATGGGCGTACACATATTTTCATAATTAGTTACCGCCTTGTTATAAATTCCTTATAGCTAACACATGATTTATTTTCATAATGGCTATTGTAAAATTACCCTAAACTCATGTGGATTTACTTTACCATGGCTTTTGCTATTATTTTCATTATTTTCATCTAAGCAAAAAAAACATGGATTTGACTGATGACTATAGCTTGCGAAGGAAACATGTCGTCAGTGAAGGCGCGACGCCAAAGCTGACTTTTCTAGTTACAATTACCCAAAATTTGTAGCATCATTGTTAGTGTCACTTTTATCATGTTGTATCAAGTTGAGCGAATAATCCGTACTTTCATATTTTACTTACTATAAATAGTTTTTCTCTTGTAATTTGTCCATTATGCCGTTCCAAGCACCTTTGCAAATACTCTCTAGATTATCACTTTGTACTTTGAGCTTAATGAGAGGGATGCCATCTTCAATTCATTCATTGTGTTGATTACTTGTTCTGGGATCACAATTGGTATCAGAGCAACGCAATTACTCTTGATCCATATTGCTTTTTCATGATTATGAGCCTATTTTGATATTATCGATTTTTTTGCCATTTTTGATTGATTTTGGTCATTTGAGTGCTTCAAATTGATCATAATTGATTTAGGATTGACCAGTGATTGTTTCTGAGTGAATTGATTCCACAAATTCATATTAAATCAATCCAGATTTGGTAGAATTGGAATTTTCGTGAAAAGAGCTTAATACACTGTTTTGGCATTGAATTTCATACTTCTGTCGGTTTTTGGATAAAACTTCAAGTAGTAAAGTTGTTCAGAACCTTCTCGCACACTACCCTGCAAAGTTTCAGATTATTTGGACTTGTTTTGAGGAAAACACTTGAGATTTGATCTGATATTCATCTTCATCGCACAATATTAGTTAATCATTATCGCACGAGGACTTGATCTTAGTAATTGCAGAATTTTTATCGCATCCTTTGGTGTGTGATAAAATCATCAAAGGGTTTTTATCGCATCTGTTGCGTACGATAAAAGGTGGTGAACAGTGTTTATCGCACATGTAGCGTGCGATAACACTCGGTGAACAGTAGTTATCGCGTATGTCTTGTGCGACAACTTTGAGAGAACCTTTTATCGCGTGAAGATGTGTGCGACAATCGTTTATCGCGGGTGTGACCTACGATATTTCTGAGACATCTTTTATCGTGGACTTTGTGTGCGATAATCAGTAGTGTGCGATAATACAATGTTTGGGTAATATTTTGTTTTCTTATCAGAGGGTTGCTTAACGATCATCAACAAGTGTTCACACAATGACAACTAGGGACATGCTAGTCATAGGCTCTAAGAATAAACCACTAGTACTGTTTCCTAAAGATTTTAAGATATGAAAGGACCGATTCATGGACTATGTCGAGAGACAAGATAATGGATTTTACATAATGAGATCTTTAAGGGATGGTCCTATGGGTGTTATAAAAGCACCAGGTCCAGTTGGTGCTGATGGAAGGGAAGGACCAGAAGTTGAAGTTCCACCTGATGCTTATGATGTAGAGCAAACAAAGAAATACAATGGAGATAAAGCAGCTAGATCTTTGGTTATGCAAGAATTAACCAATGACATCTATCAGAAGGTTGACAGTAAGAATGAGTCCGGAAGGGATATGTTTGAGAAGTTAATTAAACTATATCAAGGATATGTTGTTGAAAACCAAATGAGGGTATCTAATGCTATCAATAAGTATGAGAATTTCAAACAAAAAGAAGGCGAGACACTTGATCACACCTATAACAAGTTCACTACTATATTGAATGAGCTGAACAGATACAACATTGATAAGAAAATAATAGAGAATAATGTGAAGTTTCTGAGTGTTCTCCAACCAGAATGGAAGAAATATGCTCATCAGATTAAACAACATTCTAAGTTGGATGTGTTGCTCTTACAAGAGATGTTTGAGATGCTCAAACAAGATGAGGATGATGCAGATGAAAAGAGAGAGAAGAAGAAGAAGAAGAAAGATAAGAAAGAAAAGAAAGAAGACAAGAGAGAGAAGAAAGAGGAAAAGGAAGAGGAAGAGATTGATCCAATAGCTTTGATATCTAGCAGGTCTAGCAAGCGTTCTTCAAAGAAATAAAGAATGGATTATGATGAAGAGAATGATGGATTTGAAAGTGATGGTTTAGACGAAGCTGAGAGTCTAAAACAGGCTATGATCCTCTTGAAAAAAGCTTTTCAGAAGCAGTTCGTTAAGAAGACATGCTCTAACAATCAGAGGTATTCATCGGGCTCCAAGAACTTTGAGCATAAGGACCGCATAGAGTCAAAGAAAAGATTTGATGAGAGAAAGGATGAGAGTAAGAAGGATGAAAAGAAGTTTGAGGAGAAAAGGGTGTTTGAGAAACGGGCATAAGAGCCAAAGTGCTATAACTGCGGGAAAACTAGTCACTTCGCCAAAGAATGCTGGAAGCCGACGGTCAGAGACTCAGATTATTACAAGAACAAAATGCTTCCTGCTAAACAGAAAGAGTCCGGCAAAGCTTTGATGGTTGAAGAGGAGTACTGGTTGGATGAAACTGATGATGATGAGGAAGAGGAAACAGCTGCTCTTACAAAGTTGTGCTTCATGAGCAGGGAAACTGAGGAAGCTGAGCCAGAATCCAGACCAGAGACAAATGAGGTACCTCCTTACACTCTTGCTAAATTTCTTCAAATTCAAAGTATTCAGCAAAATAAGTTAGATGATTTAACTGAGAAACTGAAAAGATCAAAAGAATCAATAACTTTTCAAAGTGGTAAACTGAAAGAACAATTGACTTTAATCGAAACTTTGAAAAAGAAACATGCTGAATTTGATAGACACCAAGCGTATTTTAGAAAGAGGATGACTGAACTGTTAGAGAAATTTGAAAGTTCAGAAACTAAGAAGGATGAGTTTGAAAAGCTTTTACACGTTTACAAAGATAGAAACTCAGAACTTGTTGAGAAGTTAAAGGTTTGGAAGAAAAACTTTATAAAATTGGTCAAACTGAACAGACAATTCACTTGAATAAGCCAAGAAAATTTAGATATTTCAACTCAAAGTGGGGCTTAGGATATGACAACCCTCATTATTTGAGGGATGCCTTAGTACATGCTCCTACCTTGTATAAATTTGAATGGCTTATATTTCCATCTCTAAATTCTTATTACAAGATTCAATGGGTTAAGATGGATGGTGAAGACTATGAGGCAGATGAAGAAATTAAAAGAAAAACAACTGTTAAGATGCAGCTTCCTTTTAGCTACGGTTTAGAAAATAGGAAGGCATTGGAAAATAAAAAGACTTTGCCTAATGATTATTTTCGAAGCTATATTGTTAAACAACCAAAGGATAAGGAAAATATTCAAAAAGAAACCGAAGTTAAGCATGTTTTTTAAGGAAAAACATATTTTCCACCTATGGTTCTTGAACAAAATCTTGTCGATCTGGAAAGCAATATTGAGAGCATGATTGAAGACGTCAGAAATGACGACAAAATTGCTTTCGAGATCTAGAAGGAAGTTATGTTTACAGTTTTTTCAAGCGGTTTAAATGAAATGAAAAAAAACATGAGAAAATATCTGAAGAGAAAATTTCAAAAGAAAAACAGTCTTCAGATTTAGATGTTTCGTCGTGTAAGGCTTTTATGAGCATGACGATTGATGACTTGGAAAACCAGTCGTTTAATGCTCATCCTGCTCGTAAAAGACAAAATGATTTTCTTTATCCTAAATCTTATGGTATTTTTCACACCTCATTGGATAACCATTCTGATCTTAATAGTGAGAATTTATGTGAGGATAAAGGTAAAGGTGTAAATGAAGCGCCTGTTCAATTTGATTTCAATACTAAACTTCCAGATCATTCTGATTTCATAATCAAAGAAGATGAACTTAAGAAGAATTTTTTCAAAGGTGAGTCTTCAAAGTCTGTTGAGAAAACTTCTGCTAACGATTATTATTCAAAATCCAAAAACAAAAGATCGTTACAGAAAAAGAAAAGAAAGAATCAAATATCTAAATCCTTTCAAGCTCAAAATTCTAAAGCTTATAACTCTTATCTTTCTGGCATTTCAGATCGTTATTTGAGAAACAATACGAGACTTGAGTGGAGAATAAAGGAGTCCACACAGGATGTGGCCCAGACAAAATCATCCAACGTTTCTTTTAATTCAATGAAAAACATTTTTGATTCTGCTGTAATAAATCAAGCTGTTTGCACTAAACAAAAACTTGTTATTCCATACAAGATTTATTCAATGCAACAATTGATCAATTTAGCACATGACCAATTTTGTTGTTCATTATGTGGTGTGTATGATTTTATCTGTAAAAGTGATTATTATGATTGGTTTGGTTATGATAATCCTGGTTCTAAAAGATTTTATTCAAAAGGATATCATAAAAGAGGTTTTAAAAACAATGGTACAAATTCCAAATGTGTACCATCTCCTAACCCAAAAGGACCCATTTACAAATGGGTACCTAAAACCACTTGATTTGATTTTTGCAGACCAGTCATGTGTGGAACTTAGATTCGGGCTGCTCAAAACACATGACTGGAAGAAAAGAGATGCTCACAAGCTATGTCGAGAAAAACGGAAGTAGAGTCAAGTTCGGTAATGATCAATATTCACCGATTATGGGTTACGGAGATATTGTGAAAGACAACGTCATGATAACTAAAGTTAATTACGTTAAGGGTTTGGGGCACAATCTATTTAGTATAGGTCAATTATGTGACAAAGACCTAGAAGTCAACTTCAAGAAGACACGATGTTCGGTTCGGACTGAAGGAGGAGATGAACTTCTAGTGGGTACGAGAAAGTCAAATCTGTACACAATTGATCTATCAAAAATCAAAACGTGTGTCTGTTATCTAAAGCATCCATAGAAAAGAGTTGGTTGTGGCATAGACGATTATGTCACCTTAATTTTCGATACATTCAAAAGCTGATGGTAGGTGATTTAGTCAAAGGTCTACCAGTTCTGAAGTTTGAAAGAGACGATTTTTACATGGCTTGTGAGAAGGGTAAGATGAAGAGAGTTCCTCACCCGCCGAAACCTGAACCTAGCACACATAAGGCATTAGAAATTCAGCATATGGATCTTTGTGGGCCAATGAAGACTCAAAGCATAAGTGCCAAACGGTACGTGTTAGTGGTCGTTGATGATTACTCGAGATATACATGGGTAAAGTTTATACGCTCCAATCGATACCATCCTATTCAGAACACATTCGAGGTTGGTTCTCTATTTTTTTAATCTTGTTTATCCATGTTTTATTGATTATCAGTCGAGTTTAGGGTTTTCCAGTCGATAGCATGTGAGTCTCTTCATATCCGGGTCTGTAAATCCACTCATGTGTTAGATTTAGGTGTTAAAAATGCTAGGGTTTTGTTTCTGTGAGTAAAACGACACTAGGGTATGAGTCTTAAATATTGGTTGTGCGATTTTTGAAAAATCTGGGCTTGAACACTTAGATTTTTTATCGTGTTCAAGTTTATCGCATGAAATATGTCTTCAAATATTCAAAGTGTAACAACCCGGTCTTCCAAACATACATCAAATAACATATATTGCATAACGTCGTTCATTTCAAAAGATATATCAAAATACACATTCGGTCCCTTAGTCTTTACACCCATAATATATAATTCATTACAAACTTTTTGTTAACTAAATACATGATATCTGATAACTAAGTTAAAACTACAAAACATGTCATAGTCTTCAAAATATAAGTCTTCCCAAAAGCTAGCCACCGTTTACTCTATTCACTTGCTCTTATCCGATCCACGACCTGGAATACATATTTTTAAAACAAAATGAGGGTTAGACCTAGCGGTCTAAGTGAGAAAATCCCTGTCACTTGAAAAAAACCATTTGACAAACACCATATACATAACACACATATAAATACCAAATACGACTCATGCATCGTGTACTTTCCTTCCTCAATCTCTTGGCCATATTAGTTGGTTGCAAGCCAACTAATAAATTAACTCCGCCGTACGACAATTACAGCCAACACCGTCGTACGACAATTACAGCCAATACTCCGCCGGTCCTAAACCCGGCTAACGTAATCTCGTATAGTACAATTCTTATGTAAATACAATATCTCAATATATTATATTACAAACATAAACACATAAGCATACCATCTATCACATTCCCAATCCACGCATACATGTATTCCAGTTTAAAAACGTTTTAAAGTAAAACTCACCTGTTTGCTTATCAAAACGCTTCCAATCCTTTCTCAAAAACAGTTCAGCTTTCACCCTAAATCCACAGAATCTGAAATAATTTAAATACAATTATCTCTTTACCAATCGAACACATAAAACTCTCTAGCAGGCTGAGAATCCTAAATAATCTATCAAACTCTTATCCTCAATTGTTTCCCTACGACGACTTAACACGGGGGTTCCGCTACCCGGTTAGCGGATGGGGTTTAGATGGTATGCTCTTTAGAAAACCTTATTCAGTCCTCATTTAAAAAGTATCTGAAATCTCAAAAATGACCAAACAGCTCAAAGTTTCCGGACAACCCAAACTACCCGGACAACACAACCTTTCCGGACAGCATAACTAATCCGGACAACATCACTTTTCCGGACGGCATAAACAATCCGGACGACACCCAGGAACTAAGGTAACCCGGATACCATCCGGTATCTTATATCATCCGGAAACCATTGAAAAGAGAGACTTACCCGGATATTCAACTCGTCCGGACACCTTCAGAACATTTTCCGGACACTACCAACAAAAGTACCCGGACACATTCATTCTATCCGGAAACCTCTGTCGGTTTACCTATTTTTAACCCAGAATTCGACTGAAATCAACCCCAGACCAGATGTGATAATTCTAATCCGATAGATACTTCCTAATAGCAATTACAGACATAAAATGTAAAGGAAACATACCTCAAATCACTTCCAAGTACTCCAATTTGAACTCCTAGCCTCAAAACCCTTCTTTCTTCTTCTTCTCTTCTCATAACACACACACACACACACACACACTAATATGGATATTTCTGCAGTATGAAATATCTAAACTCCTAAAAGGGATATTATCAAACCATATTTACCCTTTAGACCTTAATCTATTCCATAATAACCCAAACTCCCTTAGCTTATACATTTACTCAAACTTACCCTAAACATCAATTATAGAGTTAAATAAATTTAACGGAAATATAATTTAACTAACGAACTTACCCGGGGTATTACACAAAGCTATCGCACACTTCTAACATTCATAGTTATCGCACGTGGCATGTGCAACAACTTTTTGTCGCACCTGTTCCATGCGATAACAAGTGTCATGCGATAATAATTTGGTGTTTTGTGCTATAAAACCAGGATTTAGGCGATTTTTGGAAAAAATTTCAAAACAATCACTTTTGGCACGATACTGATGTTACACTGTACAAATGGGTGCCATGAGACATAATGATGGTAATTCATCAGATGAGAACACTCCAATCCCATCCCACCGATCCTCACACCCCTCGATGAATGCCCGAGATTTGAATGAGGAGCTTTTGCCCCAGAGAGAACACCTTGATCTGGCCAATAACAACTACATCTTGGATCTGAGTGTCAACCTGGACTACCGGATCATTCTTGAAGTTCTCAAAGGCCACCCTCTCCGAACTGCTTTAGCAAATACCGTCACCGTCCCAAGGATCTACCTTCAACAGTTCTGGAATTCTCTCCAGTTCCATCCGGTCCACAACAGGGGTCAATATTTCACTGCCAAAGTTGATCACTTCGATGTTAATATCACACTCAGGCGACTCCGCAATGCACTAGACCTACCCTTTCAAGCTGTTTTTGAAGATTATATTTCTGAAGCTGATTTATGTGCCGATGTAATGATCGGGTAAGTGGTTGTTTATTTAATTATTTTATGTTTATTAGTTTAGGATAAGTTTGGATTAGTTTTATAAGTTAAGGGTGTTAGTGTCACTTTTTTTAGTTAGAAACCTTATTTGCAATTTCTTATTAGTATAAAAAGAATCAACTTCTCCTATTAAGTTTATGTTGAGTCAGTCTCCATAGTGTGTGTATGTGTGTGTGTGTTTGAGCCGAGAAAAAACATGAGAAAGAAGTGTCGGTTCGATTAGGGCCGAGAAGAATTTCTATTTGAGTCGAATTGAGGTATGTTTCTTTTCAAATTGTGTTTCTAGCAGTTAGTACTAGATTCCTATCAGTTTAGAATTTGTTAATTTTGATTCCTATTTGGGTTTGATCGATTCTGGGTTCGAACGAATCGTCCGGATTCCTCCTAGTTTCCAGATGCTTCTCGACCCAGATTTCTTATGTTTTCCTGGATGTTAGTAGTGTCCGGATCAGTTTCCGGATAGAGTTATACGGATAGGATTTACCGGATAGGAATTATCCGGATGCAGTTTTCGGATATGTTTCCCAGATAGGTTGTCCGGACCATGTTTACTGGATAGGTTCCCGGATTCTAGTATCTGGATTCTTTGGTTTTCGGATGTGTTATTTTAACCGGATTCTCCAGGTTTTCGGATAGTATTTGATCTGGATTTCCTTGACTTACCGGATAAGGGGTTTCCGGATAAGATTTTATAAACATTTTATGGGGGCGCTGCCCCCAGACCCCACCCGCTAACCGGGTAGCGGGACCCCCGTGCTAAGTCGCCGAAGAGGGACATGTGTGGATAAGGGTATGATAGGTTTATTTAGAATTCTTAGCCTGCTAGCGAGTCTTATGTGTTTGATTGGTAAATAGATATTGGTATTCAATTTATTTCAGATTCTGTGACTTTTGGTGAGAGGTTGAATCATCTGTTTATTTGAGAAAAGCTTGGAAGTATTTTGATAACAATCAGGTGAGTTTTACTTTAAACATTTTCAAACTGGAATACATTTATATTAAATGAGAATGTGGTAGGTAGTGTGATGATGTGCTTATGATTGAAATATGATGTATTGAGATATATGTTGTATTTATATAAGCATTACACTACAAGAGTGCACCTTGGCCGGACTGAGGGTCGGCGGAGTATTGGTTGTGCGTAGGGGCAGCGGAGTTGGCTGTATGTTAGTGCAACGGGGTAAATTGATTAGTTGGTTTAGCGCAACCAACTATTATGGCAATGTGAACGAGTTGTACACAGTACACCCGAGTCATGCTTGGTATTCATATATGTGTGGTATATCTGTATTTTACAAAAGGATTACTAAACTGACATGGATTTTCTCACTTGGATCAATTGGTCTAACCTTCAAAAATATGTATTCCAGGTCGAGGAGTAAGTAAGAGCGGAGGAAAAGATAAATGATGATCTTCTTTGGAAGCAGTGTGTTCATGGAATTTCATAAAGTGTTTTGTATCAATAGTATCGTTAGTTATAATGTAAATTATTAGCAAAACGTTTGTAATGAATTATGTATTGTATAGTTTTGAGAGTAAGGGACCGTATGTGATATAATATGTATATGTTTCTTTTATGACGATATGTATATTGTGTTATATGAAATATGTTTGGGTTGGGTCGTTACAGCCGATATCCGGAGTTTGGGATATCAACCTGCAGATGGTATTGTGCTTACTCGTTCATCAAACTTCAAGCGAAAGTTCTTACCAAGGATGTGGTACACTCTATTCTCGATTATCAACCGTTGTATGACTCCAAAACACACGGGGCTCGACAAATGCAACATTGGTACACTACGGCTTTTCCATGCATTGGCATTCAACCGCAAGATCGACTATGCCATCATCATCTGGAATGAGCTGATCGAGCTCATTGGGGACAAGTCTAAACCGAACAAAGCCAGAACCTTCGTACCGTATCAACGTTTTCTCCGAATCCTTATCCATAGCATCATGGAGTCCAACCAAGAGATTCCCTGCCGACCCAATGCTGGGACCAAGATAGTGGATGCACTTCTTGAAGATGCCTGCTCCAATTGTCTTTGCTCATACCGCCGTTCTTCCTGAAGCAGCCCTTGCCTATGTTGACCAGCAGTCACCGATAGTGATAGAGTATAGGTTAGAGAATGCACTAATGGTCCAGCCAGAACCGGAGGGACCTCCCCAAGGTGACAACCAATTAGGCGGTGAGGGTTTACATGTTGAGCAGGTTCAAGAACTTGGGGTTCTTGAACGGGAAGAGGTGAGAGAAAATATTGTAGTGAGGGGAACTGGTGTTGGGGGTGCTGCTGGTCAGGCATCCAAATCTCGGATTAAAAATACTACAATCCTTGCTGATGATGTGTCTTGGGATTCCCAAGACGATGCTGATAATGTGGTCTCCGCCTCGACTTCTGATGATGAGGCTACAAATAGAGGAGGTGGTGCTGATATTGATGATGATTCGGATTCCGATTCCGATCATGGTCCGGATGTTCACAAGATTCCACGACATGTTGGCCCAAGACCGCGTGTTGAGAGTTCTGATGCTGATTCCACATGGAACATCGGGAAATCAGGTGAAAATAAAGATAAAGGATGGACGAGGGAGTGTCAGTCGAAAATTCAAATATAGTGAGCCGAGGTAAAGAAAAGAAATTGAGGAGCGTGAGACAGAGTCTACAAAAGTATTAACTAAAGACTCTACCCACACCGTGTCAAGCCGGGTAGCCAAAATTGATGTCAACGTGCGTTTGTCGCCGTTGTACATTGAACTAGACATAGTAGACCCAGCTATGCAATGCACAACCCCTCTCAGCCACTTATCAGTTTCTCAACAAACTGATGTTTCATTCTCACAAGGGGACTTAGCACAAAATCTATCGGTGACACAATCGGTGTCTGCTGGTATTGAAACAGATAGATAGATAGATAGATAGGCTCCCGCCCCGGCCATCGACTTCTATTCTGCTTACATTGAGTCTAGAGCCATTTGGAAGAACTTCCTTTCCTAGGACACGTGCTCTAGTCACTACTCAGGTAGTGACACAATCTGTTGGAAGCTTCCGTGCTCCAACCGGAACACCTCGAGTTAGGCCTCCATTCGTTGGTGCCTTGCGAGGACGGGATGGAAGTCCTGTCAATGTCAACACTAGGCCAGCATTGAACACAAGCCGTGCGGTTGTTTCAACCGTCACGTCTACCGAAAACCTACGTGGTTCGGGTGTTAGTCCCGCTCGTTTGCAAGAACTTTTTGCCATGCTTGGTCCACCTCCGCACTACATAAATCTAGACTTTCCGCATGCTGCTCTGGATTCGCTCAACGTTTCCTACAAGAATCAAACCACGGAGATGCAGAGAATCGTAAGTCAACTAACTGCTGAAGTCAGTCGAGCTGTAAAGGGAAAAGGGAAAAGGTATACTGGAAACTCCTTCAATTCAATCCACCCCTCCACCCGGAACACAACCAAAATCCAACAATCCTCCAACTCAACCTGAATGTACCCTACCTCTTCATGAGCTAAAATCCCAACTCCTAGCCTGGTTATTGGATCAAGGAGATAACAACGTTGCTGAAGATGTAGAACTTGTAGGCATGTTAAGGAAATAAACCGAACTCCAAACCCGTTTACCCAGAAGTTCTGACTTTCAAAATCTTCAGAACTTAATCAAAGAAATGACCGAGCTATGACCTCAGGATTTCAAGCCCTTTCCGACCGCATCACTAAACTTGAACAATCATGCAGTTCCCAAGCTCACGGTTCCGAAAACGAAGACATGATGATCAGGACGACCCTGATCACCATGAGGGGGAGAAGAGAGCTAGAGTTGAAGCGTCTTCCCATGCTGAGACTACTACCAGGGGTTCTGATCAGGGAATATCTGAGGTGCCAGAGGGACAGGCTGATGATACTGTCCAAGAGGAGGACGTTCTAGCTAATGTTACACCTACGGTTGAAAAGCCCTAAGGTGGTGACAATAGAACGGAGGAAGAGAGGATGACGGATGATCTGATTATGGATTATGTGTATATTAACTCGGAGGAGGAGCCGGATAGAACTGATTTTCAGATAAAGGAGGAATTGGATGATGTTTTTGATACTACCAGAGCTGTACTGATAGAAGAATCTGATTCTGACGATGAAAATGCTCAAGCGCATCAACCGAATGATCCCGGTACAGGTACTTCAGTGCAAAATATTCTTGTTAATACAGATGGCAAGATTAGAGATCCCGACTCAGAAGCTGAAATGAGGTACTATAAGAATCTGATTGACGATGAACCAAACTTCATTGTAAGAGGGCAAAGGGTAAGAATACTGACTTCGTTTCAAGAAAGTACAAGGAAGGATTTATTTGTGAAGAATGTTCAGAGGATTGACTTGGTGAAATTGTATGGGATAGAAAAGTGGTCGGCACTTCATCAAACAGAATTTCTACACGTCATGAAGAACAAAGACTTGGAGATTGACTCAATCAGATCTGACATGAAAATTATGAAGGTTTTGAAGATAAAGTCAAAGAAGTTACAAAACATATGGTATCCACAGTTCATAGTTAAGAGATCCGATAACAAGGAATGGTTTTTTACAGAAGCTGACTTCAAAAGCCTAAAGCTTGATGACTTGTTAAGCCTGTATGACATTCTTCCTCGTACCCCCGACAAGAAGATAGAGTGGTTTGCAGCTTTCCAAGCTGTCAAACGCTTCATGAAAGATATGGTGAAGTTTTCCTACCTAACCGACTTTCAGATGGCACTTGAAGCCAATCAAACCATAGTTAACCTCCAAAGACCCAACAAAAGACTTTCCAACATCCAAGGTATCCCTGTTTACACTGTACTTGAAAAAACTGAACTTGGAGTTGTGTTCTATATGAAGCAGAAGATGAAGAGATTCCTAAGGATCACTAAAGTAAACAAATACTGCGACGGAACATTCAAGTTGATTCAGATTCAGTTGGAGAGTAAACTCAGGCATGATGAAAAGGAGGAAGTCAAGCTGAAGCCCAAGGACAAGAAGCTAATCAACCAAGCCCTAGGAGCCATCAATAACAGAAAAGAGTACCGGAATGCACTGAGGCGTTTTGAAATCATTTTCAGGATCAGGAAGAGATACATCGCTCCGAAACAAGCCTAAATTTTGCTGCCTCAACTTTTGATACAAAGGGGGAGAATGTTAGTGCCACTTTTATCATGTTGTATCAAGTTGAGGGGCCAATCCGTACTTTCATATTTTACTTACTATAAATAGTTTTTCTCTTGTAATTTGTCCATTATGTCATTCCAAGTACCATTGCAAATACTCTCTAGATTATCACTTTGTACTTTGAGCTTAATGAGAGGGAAGGCATCTTCAATTCATTCATTGTGTTGATTACTTGTTTTGGGATCACAATCATGGTGAAAAACATTTGTAGCACCATGGTTAAAAACCATGGCCATACACTTCTTATGAACACATTGATTTGTTTCATCTTGACTATTGTTTACCCCAAAAGCCGTAAAGCCACGTTTAAGATTAGCCGTTAAATTGAGTAGTTAGTCACTACGACACTTGTGTAAATCAACATTAACACAAACACATAACCACTAACTTCATAAGAAGGTGGATAGTTGACTTAGCCTTTTACCGGTTTAAGTTAATTAATTTTTTTATAAGTTTGCCGACACTTGTAGTAAATTCATTCATTACAAGAATACTTAAAGACTAGCTTTACGTGAATCAAAATACTATAGTCATTGGTTGGAGATGTGAGAAAAGTTAAAGAGAGAAATAGATCTAGTGAGTAGGGAAGAGAAAAGATGGAAAAAGAATCGGTAACAATCAAGGTTTTTAAATGGCGTGATTGTGGCGTGCAGTGACAATGACCTCAGGCCTTAAGCCTTATAGGCATGGACAAAGCATTTGGTTTTTAAATGGCGTGAGTTTGGCTATAACCTTTGGCCACTAAGCGGGCTTTATACCTCTCAATGTCACCATTTGGTTTCAACTTCAGTTTGTAAACCCATTTGCAACCCACTATATTAGCATTTGTAGGCTTAGGAACCGATATCCATGTGTGGTTCTGATGAAGGGCAGAAATTTTACATTTCATGGCTTTTGTCCAATTTGGATCAGTTAAGGCTTGCTTAAAGGTAGATGGAACAGTTGGGGTAGGAACGGTTGTGAAAAGGCTTTTAGGTTTGAAAATCCCGTCCTTAGCTCTTCTAACCATGTGCGAGTATTACTATGTGGTGGAGGATCAACAACATCAATAGAAACTATTGGATTTGTCATAAATGGGAGAGACTATGAAAGAAGTGAGTTTACTGGTGAAACTAAAGTTGGGTTCACTATTGAAACTGAAGTTGGGTTGACCGGTGAAACAAAAGTTGGAGAACCAACTGATAATTGTGATTGTTGAGATGACAAATCGTTTGAATTAGTAGTAAACTCAGTAATTGAAAAAGAAATATGCACATGTACATAAAAAGGACTCAAAGAGAAACTGGAATTAGAAGATGTAGATGTAGATGTGAAGAAGGGAAAAGAATGTTCATTAAAAATGACATGTCTGGAAATATAAATTTGACCAGTGTTTTTATTGAGGCAAAGGTATAATTTGTGTGTATAACTAGGGCCTAGATAGACACATTCCATGGAACGAAAGAGAAGTTTATGATTATTGTAGGGACAAAGCAGCTGAAAACAAGCACAACCAAACACCCGTGAGTGATTGTAGTCAGGCTCCTTGTCGTATAGCATTAAAAAGGAGAGTGGGGGTTTAACACGACTGTGGGAAGTCTATTTATAATGTAGACAATTGTACGGAAATCATAAGACCAATATGAAAGAGGCATAGACGATTGAGCTAAGAAACCAAGACCAACTTCCACAACATATCTATGCTTTCGCTCAACTCTGCCGTTTTGTGCAGAGGTGTAAGGAGAAGAGAAATGGTGTATGTTCCCTGGGATTTCAGAATATAAGATAAGGGTTTAAATTCCCCACCCTCATCGGTTTAGACAACTTTTATGGTGGAATTATATTGAGTACGTAGCAAAGAATGAAAGTATGTAAAATTAGAAACAACTTCATCTTTCGATTTTAAACAATAGATCCAAGAGAAGCGAGAGTAATCATAACAATAAGTAAGAAGTAATGAAAACCATCAATAGAAAAGGTTGGAGAGGGAGCCCATACATCCATGTAAACTAATCAAAATGAGCAGGAGCTCTAGACAAAGAAACATAGAAAGGTAACTTATGAGCCTTAGATAATTGACACATAATGCAAAAAAATGAACTACTAGACTTTTGTGTTGATATGTTGCAAATACGCATGACATGGTTGACAACAGGTATGGCAGAATGGCCTAGAAGTTTGTGCCAAATTATTGGATCAGAAATACGAGCAAGATAAGCATGTGGAGAAGATGAGACTATGGTTGAGGCAGAAGACGGCGAAGAGACTTGGTACAAGCCACGATCAAGGAGCCCTTGGACTAGAGTCTTTTTGGTGAGTAAATCCTTGACAAATGATAAGTGCATAATTTATCACGTTCTAAACACTTATTATCTTTTTATTTGATCTTATTTTAGTCTCCCAATCACCCAAATTGAGTCTTTTAGTTTGTTTTTATCATTTGTTTTAGTTTGGAGCTAAGTAGAAGGAATAGAGGTTGTTTGGTGTTAATCTGGAATAATTTGTAACATTTTGGGTTGCTGCAACTGGTATCCTACAACATGTTCGCAATTTGGGTAAGTACAAGATGTCACTTCATAAACTTTTTGTTTAGGAATCTATTCCCTACCACCTAGTCCCTCTTGCAAGTTGGAGTGGAAGGCATCGTTCAGAGAAATATCATAATGAAGGTGGTCATGTTAGGAGAGCACCTTGTAAAGTTATTATGTTTTGTGTATTACCCATGGGGTAAGGAATCTTTTTACTTTTAATTAGACATTAGTAGCTCTTATCCTTTGTATAAATAGGAGCTTAACTCCTGGTTATTAGGTACCCCATTGCTTGCAACTCTTGCAAGTAATATTTAGTCTTTACTTTATTGCTTTTGTACTTTCGGTTTCTTTGACAAGGGAACCAACTAGTAGTCCATCTAGCTACTTAGTAACTATTGTCATCTTTATTAGTTTTAATCTAAAAGCTTTTGGTACATCATTGTTTATGCCTTTACATTTCTGTTATACAACTATGTCTTGTATTTATTTTAGAGCGATGATGGGCTAAATACCCATAGCTAAGCTGTAAGTGTTTCGGAGATAAAGGCCTATATGTTAGTGGAAGATTGCTTTCGCTATTGGCTATCAACCTTACTATTCACCCCTTGTTTCTAAGTTTCATCTAAGTATTTCTTGACAATGTGACGTATGTTGTTCTACTTAGATGAGTTGGACTTGAATGCAATACAACGTAAATTTTAGAAAACTGAAATGTTATAGTGGTTATAAAGGACCATATAAATCTTAACATAGTGTGGAGTATGTGAAAAGAAAAGTAAGGTTTGTATGACATCGGTTGGGTTACCCGAATGCGTGATACTGCCGATACATAGTCGCATCTAAACCTTGAAAAAGGACCAGTCAATTCAGTAGTAAGGTTGAGAACCAATGTTGTAGCAATCTATCTAAACACATTGTTGCTAAACTCCAGCATGAACTTACACCCATGCATTTCTTTTACTGTTATAAACCAATTTCAAACTGTTAACTCTCACAAAGATTATTCCTTTGAGTTCTCTCATTGAAATCACCTTTTAAGCTGACTTGGATTATCTGCTTGCTTTAATTGTCTATGTGGGATCGATATGCAGTACTTAGTATTAGGGATGAGATTGGGACTGGACCGGTACTGAACCGGTTGGTTGGGACTAAAAAGTGGTACCGAAAACCGAACTGTATGTACCGGTACGGTATCGGTTCGGTTTCGGTTTAGGGACGGGAAAATCAGTACTAGGACCACTTAGGACCGAAAATTTTAAAATTTATCAAATGTGTATCAAAACCAATCGCAAACCAAAATACCTTCATAATGTTTCAAATGTGTTTAAAACCAATCCAAACAATCAAAAAGTTCAAAACCAATCAAAAGTTCAACGATCTTCGGTATTCTTTTATGATTTTTGTTTCTCCACTTTGTTCATTTATCAACTCTTCAATCTCTATATATACAACAAGAAACAATAATAATTAATGTTAACAACAATCAAGATAAACTTTATTTAGGAGATGATATGCATAATTAAATTTATTAAAAAAAAAAATTAAAATTCCGGTTCGGTTTCAGGCTTTTTTGGGGAAATCCCGGTACCGAATACCGATTTTGAGGAATGTTTGGAACCGAATACCGATTTTGAGGAATGTTTGGAACCGAATACCGGACCAAATACATGGTACCGGTTCAGGTTCGGTACGGTACCGGTTCGGTCCCGGTTCGGTTCGGAAAAACGGACTTCCATGCTCAACCCTACTTAGTATCACTTTATTACTTGTTTTCAAAACGATATTGGTTTGACATATATACTTGTTTGCTATTCCATTGTTGATTTTGAGGAATACATATTATAGAAACCAACAAGATAAGAGTCATCATAGAATTCAACAAACGCGTTATAATCACGACATAATTTTTATACTGAAATTAGATTATGAGATAATGAAGGAGAATGAAGAATATTATTTAAGTAAATAGAAGAAGAATTTGTTAGGGTCAATTTATGTTGATTTAAAGTTCAGGGTTTAAACTGTAGTTCTTTATTTTGAGCCTTATTAGTGAACGGACCGTGGGCTTGTTAACCACGGGCCCGCCATATAAATAGATAGCTTAGCCTTAGAAAATAGGCTAGTTGTCTCATTTGCTTTTCTGAATTGTATTGTAAACACTCTGATTGAAAGCATAATACAGGGATGACCAGTTGAAATCATTACTCATATTGTATATCTATTCGATTTCATAATTGTTGCACGGATCTGGAACTAACAATTGGTATCAGAGCAGACGGACACGATTGATTCAAAGCATTCAAGTTGACTTTTGGTAATTTCTTGACTTTTCTCGTCTGTGTCATTCTTGAATTTTCAAAATTTTGATTCTGTCAAAATTGATTGTTTCTGCTTATTGGGTTGTGTTAGCATCATTGTTATAAGTCATTCTGCAAATTTTCACATCCTAATTCGTCCATTTGAGTGGTTAATTTAGCAAATTAAGTTCAAAGTTTTTGGTTGTGTTCTTCAATAAAAATCGAATTTTTACCATCAAAACGTGTTCTTTTTGCTTAGAAATCGATTGGGTTAGTGTTAGTTTTGTGTTTGGTAGTGTTTCTAATCTTTCAGGAACCTTCTTGTGCAACCCTAATCGAAAAATCGATCGAATTGAAAAGGCAGCCGCAGAATCCGGACAACACATCCGTGGTTTCCGGACAAGTATACACTGTCCGGACGTTTGTGTTAATTTCATCCGGGTTCTTCCTTCTTTCCGGGTAAGTCATCAGTCCGGGTAAGTATCCTAAACTCAATCTATCCGGGTAAATATTGTTTCCGGAAACTCCAAGTTCCCGGTCATAATTTTTCCCGGACATCCTTGCATCCGGTAAGTACTTTATCCGGAAACTCTTATCATCCGGAAAGCCTTTTTTATCCGGAATCTCTTGTCACCCGGTAAGCCCAGTTTTCTGGATTCCTTATCCGGAAACCACCCGGTAAGCCCAGTTTTCCGGATTCCTTAGCGGGACCCCCGTGCTAAGTCGCAGGAGGGTGACATTTATGTATTCTTGATACTGTTCCACTTTGAATCGAACAATCGTCTGACGATCACTCCAGTGCAACTGAAGATGTCTCCTGCTGAAGAAGACAAGACAAAGTTGTGTCAGGTATGTAAACCTATCTATTTAGAACTTTCTGACCGAATGACACCTCTTGCTGAACGAATAGATCCCTACAAGGCCGCCAGTAATGAACAACTACTTGAGATTAGATCACTATCTGAAAAGTTAAATGTTCAAATGCAAATAACTGAGAAATACAAGTCTGAAAATGCCATTTTAAAAGAAAAATGCAAAAATCTTTCAATAGCACCTAAAGACTTAAGGGCCAAGTTATCTGATCTTCAGTCTCAGTTTGATCAGTGCAGGAATGAGAACGAAGAAATTGTTTATCAATGTTCTTCTCTTTAAATTCAGCACAAGGAGTTTGTTGCTAAAATTCTTGATCTTGAAACCAAACTCCACAAAAGGGGTCAAACTGATCAAACCATTTTTTTGAATAAACCCAAAGAGTTCACGTATTTTAACAAAGCCTGGGGAATCGGATATGATAACCCACATTATTTGAAAAAGGGAAGATGTCATACACCCACTTTGTATGATTTTGCTTGTTTTGGGTTAGATAAAAAGTATCCTGAATATGGAATTCAATGGACTGGTCCTCTTGAACCTAAAAAGGAAGAGGACACCGAGGAATATAAGCGCACACACAAACGAGGAATACAGCTTCCGTTTTGTTATGAACCTTTGAATAATTCCTATAAAAAGAACAAAAAGTATCTCTCAAATGACTACTTCGACCCTTACAAGGTTGCTAAGCCCAAGGATTCCTCCAAAAAGGATGAGGACCAAGCACCCGCAACCAAGAATGAGACGGACGAGTTTAAACTCTATGTTCCTCCTCTCATCTTGGAAGCAAAGATTGTCGAGTTGGAGGAGTCGCTTGAGAAAGAAAGGTCTGTTTTTCAAAACGATAAGAAAGCGCTAATTCAGGAACTTGAGAAACTCAAATCTGAGAAAACCGAAGGTGTGTCCAATGAAGAAACGGAAACCCTTCAGTGTGAAATCAATAAGCTCTCATCGAGACTGTCTGAAGTGAAAAGAGAAACGATGAAAGAGCATATGATAAATAGTCAACTCCAAGTGCAGCTTGACTTGCTCCAAATTGCGAAGCAATTTTCACCTGAACTTTCCTCTAACTCATCTGACACATCCTCGTGTAAAGCCTTCACCGGAAATATCTCTTCGCAAGAAAATCAAGTTTCTCAAGATGAGTGTGTAAAAAGGAATTTAAACTCTGATTTTTCAAACGCTTCCGCACCGAATTCCCCAAAGCACATAACCGAAAGCACAGCGTGTTCCTCGCCTTCCTCACCTGATCCAAGTCCTGAAATTTCGGAGATTGGTTTTTCAAAATACATGAACTCTGAAGGTAATTCTGAGGGAGAGTTTGAGTAATTCCCTTTCGATAAACCTCTTCCGAGCCATACTGATTTTCTCCCCCCGTAGTCAATCGACCGGTTAACTTTGAAAAGGGTACTTGTTCTAACACCAAGGCCCCAGCTGTGATTGAGATTCCCAAATCTAAACCTATTTCTCAAAACCAATCACAGCCAAGGCAAAAGACCGAGCGATTGCTTGTCAAAACTCATGTTTCTTCAAAAGTCACTGACCATTCTGTCCCTGTTGTTTCGGATAAAACCGGTCGCGCTAAACAAGAAAAACCAAAGTGGCTAAAGAAGGAACCTGTCAAGGATGCTGCATCAAAGTCTTCCCCTCTTGTCTTTAATTCTAGGATAAACAAAGACAATTATGCTTGGAATCATTGGAATCATTTTGAAGTTTCTTTTCCAATTAAACTTCATTCTCTTAATCAATTGATTCAGTTATCGCGTGATTGTTTATGTTGTTCTAATTGTGGTTGGAATGATTTTGATGATATTCAGAATAATGATTGGTTTGAGTCGTATCACATGTGTAATTTATTTCCCAAACGCAAACCCCGTAATAACCAGCAAAGACACTATCAAAAACGGGGTTACCAATCAGCGGGAGACCAAACCTGCTCCTAAATGGGTTGCTCCTACTGAGGTTAAACCGGCACCAAAGAGGAAACCTGCTGCCAAACCTGTTCCTCCAAAGGGTGTAAAATCTACACCTAGGAGGCAACCTGTGCCTAAACCAGTTCTCACAAACGGTGTAAAACCTACACCTAAGGGGAAAACTGTGTCAAAGCAAGTTCCTCAAAGAGGTGCCAAACCTAACCCTCCCGGACCCAGGCAAATCTGGGTACCGAAGGACCACTAAACTTGTTTTGCAGGACGGTCATGTGTGATACTCAGACTGTGGATGCTCCACACACATGACCGGAAGGAGGGAGCTGCTCACGATTTACAAGGAAACACATTAAGAAGACGTGAGATTTGTCTATACCTGTAATTTCACGACTGCTCATGTGTTTAGGGGGAGCATGATCAGCCATCAGGTAAGTATACTCTACTATTGAGGGGGAGCGTCACACACAATTTGTTAAATGCTGAAAAGTTTTTTTGTGTGTGTGGATGCTCCTGTGTGCATTTCACACTACGCGCACATTCTGAGGGGGAGCATCCAACTGGATGTTCATCAGTTGAGGAGGAGCGACACAGTGTTTTTCTTTAAACGTTCAAAAGTTTTTTCTGTGTGTCGGACTCTCCATTGCACAAGTTTGCAATATTCGAGGGGGAGCAAGGTAATCCTCACGCTCAATTTGAGGGGGAGCGAGAGAAGGTTTGTTTCTTAAATCCACATAGTCCTATTTCTGCAAAATCAACAAGGACATGAAAAGTTTTTTTTTTAAATCCAGAGTTTCCGGACAGGTATCCGGAAACCCAATCTGTCCGGATGAGTTTCCGGACCAGGTCCCTATCCGGAAAAATTCAATTCATCCGGAATCCTTCGTTGTCCGGATAGTTGGGTTTGTCCGGTAAGCTTTTCACTTCCAGTGTGTTGTCCGGACACCCCTGTTCCGTCTATCCAGTACCTGTTTTCCTACTGCCAGTCCTCAATCTGTCTCAGATTGATCCATTTACAGCAAAGGTACGCGCCGGAACTTATTTATCCGTCTTGTTTACTAACTTTGGATCTTTTACAGATATTCCATGGTGGATCAACAACCTCAACAAAATCCGAGGGGAAGCTTCACCCTGTTTTTCTTAAAAGTCTAAATGTTTTTTGTGTTGATCACTCCCAAGTAAGTAACACTCTCACTCTAAGCGGGAACAAGTCAATCTCCATGTATGTTTTGAGGGGGAGCAGGATTATATCCGTACTATGCATATGCCTGAAACCCTACCTGTGATAGCATATAGCCAAGAGTTAGGGAATCCTATGGTCCAGCCAGCGCCGGAGGGACCTTCCCCGGGACATAGAACATGTGAGAAGGAGGGAGTTAAGGTCGAAAGCGAACCAAAAAGATTGAGCCATAAAGATAACGAGGCTCCAGAGCGACCCCAACTGAGTGACATCCGGGTAGCCACATCTGCTATACCGTCTCATACGTTGGGACGGGATATTGAAGAAGCCTCCGTGGACCCAACGGAGCAATTGCACGACCCCCTTATCCACTCATCCGTCTCTCAAAAGACGGATGTTTCAACTTCACACGGGGAAATAGCACAACTTCCACCGGCCTCTCACTCGGAGAGTGCTGGTGTTGAAACAAGCGACCAGCAGCCCCCAATCGCGACTTCATTTCGTGCACAATCGAGTCTAGAGCCATTGGCTATTGAAAATCCTTTGGCTAGGACACAAGAGGAGCAACACCAAGTCGAGAATCTTTGTGACTCGACCGGAACCACCGTAGTGTCGTCACCTTTAGGTGGCACGCGAGGATCGGAGGGAAATCCTACCACAGCTACCGACATGCCAGCTATGAACGTAGGTGGCTCTGCCTCTCAGGTAGACGCCTCAACGGGTAATCTAAGTGATCCCGGTGTTACTCACCTTGACTTTGTGTCGCAAGGGTCCCTGGACAGCACCCTCAAGGCTGTCCGAGAAGCAATGGAGCAGTATGTCGCCGCCGAGATCGACACCGTCAAATGCATAATCAAAGGTAAAGGGCATATCGTTGACACTGAAACCGTACCCATACCTCCACCGGCTCCTACTCAGCCTACCTACTCGGTGGACACCCTCAAAACGATGCTTTTAGCCAACTGCTCCAAGAATCTGAAACCAACGCCTCAACCGAAGCAGACCTGATCTCCGTTCTGAAATCCCAGGTCACTGCTCCTTCATCATCCATTACGACTCGTTTAGACGCCATTGACTCGACTCTCAAGGACTACAACCAAGCGCTCACAATGCTGTCCGAGAGAGTCCGCTCACTCGAAGATACCTGCAAGAGTCAAGCAGGCGGTCTGAAACGCAAGCATGATGATCAGGATGATCCTGATCACCGTGAGGGAGAGAAACGACAAAGACTAAACGAGACCGCCCAGATCCTCACTACTGAAACTACAACTGTGGTTCAACCGGAACCTTCAACTACGGCTACTACAACCGGAACAGATCCTGAAGTCGAGTTACCTTTAGTTGAAATGGTGATTGATATGGATATATCAGATGAAGAAGACCCGACGGTTGAAAAGCCCGAGGGTTTAACACAGGGATTGATCGACTTTGACTCATCAGACAGACCTCTACTGGATATGATAGATCCAGACTGTGAAGCCAACCCAAAGACCGAAGATGCATGGTATGAAAAAGCCGCCAGTGCCGTAAATCTCCAGGTAAATTTGGTTTTCCCTACTGATGAAGACGACAACATCGACTATGATCAGTTCCTGCTCCAGAATTTTTATGGTACATCTCCCGTTCACTATGCTCAACCCACTGGAACTTCAAAAAGACCTAAAACTACTACTGCCAATATTCCGACAACTCCTCTACAAACGACAGCTTCTGATCTTCCTTCCCCTCCTCAGCAACAAATCCGTTGGGAGAAGATCATGGTACTTATCCCTCATCTGGAGGAATCTTTGAAGATGTTGTTTGTCCACAAGCTTCGCCCGATCGAGCCGACCTTTTGCCTTGGTATTTACAACCTCAACCCCGAATACCAACGGCGTTATATCAGCACAATGCAACGGTGTCTTCCAGTCAGCCAAGTCAGAACCAAGCATCAGATCACAGAGGTACTTAACATCTATTCAAGACGCATCATGAAAATCGTTTACCCAGTATTCACTGTTCGACGTAAAGATGGGAATGAATGGAAATTCTCTGAAGCCGACTTCCAGCACCTCTGATCGTTCGACTTCCTGGCTATTCTGAAAGACCTTCGTACAAGAACCATCCGACCGCTTGAAGTTACAAAGGCGCTCGAAGCTGTTCATAGATACCTGGTCCGTACCATTATGATGTCATATTTAACGGATTTTCAATTGGCTATCGAGAACAGGGCAAAGAAGGTAAATCTGATAAGGCCGAATTTGAATGCTCCTGAGTTGAAGATGTATCCCGAGAACTCTCTGCTTCTAGAACCTGAATTTGGGATAGTCTACAACAACGAACAGAACGAAAATAAGTTTCTACGTTTCAGTCAGGTAGATAGATTCTACGACGGCACACTCCTCAAAGTTCGAGATGCTCTTCGAAAGATCATTACACACGAGTCTGAAAATCCAAGGTACTCATATGTTCCGAATCCGAATGAAACAACTGCTCGGAATGCCTTGGAATTGGTTGAAGATCGCATCGACTACCGCCATGCTATCAGATGGTTCGAGATTCACTTCGCGCTTCGCAAAAGATATGTCTACAACTGGCGAGAGCTAGAGTGCGAACTCGAACTTCAAATCAAAGGGGGAGATTGTTAGGGTCAATTTATGTTGATTTAAAGTTCAGGGATTAAACTATAATTCTTTATTTTGAGCCTTATTAGTGAACGGGCCGTGGGCTTGTTAACCACGGGCCCGCCATATAAATAGTTAGTTTAACCTTAGAAAATAGGCTAGTTGTCTCATTTGCTTTTCTGAATTGTATTGTAAACACTCTGATTGAAAGCATAATACAGGGATGACCAGTTGAAATCATTACTCATATTGTTTATCTATTCGATTTCATGATTGTTGCACGGATCTGGAACTAACAATTGGTATCAGATTGTTAGGGTCAATTTATGTTGATTTAAAGTTCAGGGTTTAAACTGTAATTCTTTATTTTGAGCCTTATTAGTGAACGTGCCGTGAGCTTGTTAACCACGGGCCCTCTATATAAATAGATAGCTTAGCCTTAGAAAATAGGCTAGTTGTCTCATTTGCTTTTCTGAAATGTATTGTAAACACTCTGATTGAAAGCATAATACAGGGATGACCAGTTGAAATCATTACTCGTATTGTTTATCTATTCGATTTCATAATTGTTGCACGGATCTGGAACTAACAGAATTGGTGGATAAACATTTCCTACCAATGTTAGAGATTGTATGTTGCTTACCATCACCAACCAACAGTAACCTTTTCACACCCATGATATAGCGAAGCTAAGTCTGTGGCATTGATGTCATGGGTGAAATGGTGTGTATCATCAGAACCATAAACCATTCGGATCCAGGCGCATTTGAAGAAAAATATGGTGAAAAATGCTATGTTGCACAAGTGAAACAACATAGGCATTGAGATTTTTTGGGTAAAATTAGGTTGCTAATTGAGATTTGCCCGGTGATAATAATTAAGGGTTGTGTGTCCGGACTTGTTGCAAATCTAGGATTGAGATTTTGAGTTGAAAGAAGGTTTCCATGGTTGGATGTTTGGTCGATGTGGTGGTTTGTCAAGTACACTATGTACCGGATATTGAGGGCGAAAACTGTAACACCCCAATTGGGAAAAACAAACATTTCCACAAAATGGAAAAGTGGTATATATAAATTACCAAAGCACAAGCCTCCAAAAAGGGGAATAATAAACACCTGTTAATCACAAGTTTTTAATTAAAAGAAATTGAAACAACAACTTAATAATCTAACTCCTCACATAAATAAGATTACAAATCAGATGTTGCTCAAACATCCAAAAATAATGTTCTTCTTTAATAATGGTGTCTCAAAAGATCTTTCCCCAAGCTCTCTAAAACGCGGCTAGCCTTTCTTAGAGACCGTTCTGCTAGAACCTGAGATATATGTCGACAACAAACAAGTGTTAGGCCAAAAAGCTTAGTGAGCTTGAACAATTAATATAAATCAACATTAAAGGTTAGAAATCACCATCATGATTGTGGATCCCAGAATAGTGCAATAGATATAAAATCAGTAAATAATAACAATAAGAACGGTGGATTTCAATACGTCATCCATCTATCATTCATTCAATACGATAAACCATTTAGAGAGTTTTTCAGTACGGTTACAATGGTTATGGATGATTTTCTGGCTAACCTAAAACTAAAAGTTAACTAAAGCTATTTATACCTAGGCCTATGATTATTAAGGCCCAAGCCCATTAACGCACTAAAGCCCATCAACACAATAAGGCTTTTACAAATAATATTCTCTATAATTCTATATATAACTTTCTAATTAATAGGGCATTTATGGTCCTAACAATCTCCCCCTAAAGTTATATAAAGAAAAAATGGTCTTGAAACCTTCAAGTCTTGATCTTCTCTCCCTCTTGAATCTTTGAAACACTTTGGTGTTTCTTGTCTTTATGTCTTTCCAAGCTCCCCCTTGAATAAAGCTCTTATCTTCAGTTTCAACTTTTTTATCATATTCGATGAACAGTAACCTCGACTGAGTGCACGAAACACAACTTTCAATTGTAGAAACTCAACACATCCGATAAGCACACAAGAAAGATAATGTGCGAGTTACGTGACAATCCACAGTGCATCTTCAGTTTAAGAAAAAGAATCTGTCTTTGAATCGCGAGTTGAATTGACTTTCAGCTTTAAGAACTTGTAGAACCAATATGCTCGAAGGAGGAAATAATTTGTAGCGAACACCACTTGATAAGGGATTAGAAGAATTGATCGCTTGTAAACTCTTTGAACTCTTTTCGAAACTGATCAATGTCGAAACTGATTAAATAACAGTTACTCCCCCTCAACTTTTGCTAACTCCCCCTCAACGTGATAATCTATGTCTTTGAATCTGTATCATTTCTCCCCCTCATGATGAGTAGGAGCATCCGGAGCATCATGTAATTTCAAAGACGAAACCGATAAGTAGCAAACATCAGATAAAACCGTTAAGCAACCAAGATGGAGAAAATATCTAACACAGAAACACAATAGTAACTGTTATCACAACAATTAAAATAATTGGGTGGCCTATGTTCAGAGTTGGCATTGGGGTATCTCTAATAGGACTTCCAGTTATCACTGAAGTAAAATTTTAAAAATTACTTCGCAAACTGTTCCGACAATATCACGAAGATATGCGAACGGAATCACAAAGACTCGTGCATGTGTGAAAGAAATATGTCATATCGATTTGGCTCAAAAATTGATTTAACCTGGGACGCAAGTTAAAAATCAATTGACACAGTGATTAGAATATGAAGTTCGGAGACCGGAGCTGATGTCTTCCTTTTTCAATATCTAAGACCTCCGAGTAAGGAATAGATAGATTATGTGTTAAATCTCTATGCATTTATGAAACAAGCATCTGTTGTGAGATACTTGAGTGGCTGGGTGGGGTGACACGAGTTATCGACACTGGGTCCATGTATGTTTCAATATTCATCTCCAAAGAATGAGAATGAATAGATTATGTGGTTACCCGGATAACTGCCTCGGTTTGGTAAGGACCAATATATTCTTTTAAGTCCTGTCACATCCTCACCATATTATTTTCTATCCAAACTCATCTATCAAACTAGACGCCTCGATGTTGTCTATAATTGGATGTGTTTCTTGGGTAGGTCCTTCCGGTTCTGGATAGACCATAGAAACAATAGAAATCCTATCACTCATTTCATTTACCAAATAAATCATTTTAGTAAACATTGAGGTACGAGTCTTGGACTGATTTTTCAGAAGTCAAAACATTTAAGAACGAGTTCTGAACTGAATTATTCAAAAGTCATTAAAATCATTTGAAATAGAATCTCAAGAAACAAAATCAAGCGCTAAACAGGATGACTCAGTAAGCACAGTATGTAAAAAAATAATGATCAGAAAGTTTAATTGTGAAGAACAAGTCACAATTAATGTGTCATGTAAGAATTGAATCATTAATAAAAATGATGAACGACGAAAACAAATTGGAATTCAAGCGAGTGTATTTCCATCGAAAAGTTAACAAACGTACGAGACATGGAAATAACTAAATCTAGAAAATATAACATGTGGCAATCATGGAAGTTAAAATTGGAGAATAACAAACACAAGTAAGTTATTCAGAATGAATGACCATGGTCTTTGAATTCAGTTAAAGTTCACTTACATTTCATAAAATAGTACTCCCCCTCAAAATTGGCATAACCTTTGAATGTTCGTCATGTGATGTGAATAATATGAATTAAAGCGCACATGACATTCCTGCAAAATAAATTAGAGGAATTTGCTATCCATCCTTTGATGGATACTTTATGGTTAGATGCCCTGTTATAGTGAGGACCAGGGATACTATAAGTACCATACCAATGAGATGAATATTTACGGTCAACAAAATCATTCAAACCACATGCAGAACAACAAATACAATCATGAGAAAGTTGAAGCAAATGTTGAATTGAGTAAACTCTTAAAGGAAACATCACATTTTGTTCAACAGAAGTATGAGAATTAAAAGCATCATGATTTTGATTGTATGTCCTAGCATGCAAAACTGAATTAAATGAATTTGTAGGTGATGTGCTTTTATTTGACTTTTTCACTACCCAAACTTGTTTGAACCTTTTTCTCCGACCATTATTATCTGAAATATCATTAAAGGTATGATCAGTAGAGCTTGAGTAGTAAGGATGTCTATTTTGAGAGCGATCGGTCGTTTTACATCTCTGTGAACGTCTTTTAGATTTAGAATTGGTTTTGGAAGCATTGTTCACAGATCGGGATTTAGGTGTGGATGTAGAACATTCACCCTTTTGAAATTTTACCGATCGATTTACCTCTTTTGAAAGAAAATCGGTGTGATTTGGAAGAGGTTTGTCGAATTCAAACTTCGGAAACTCCTCATCCGTACAAACGTTGGAATTCATGAACGCTGAAAAATCAATTTGATTTACAGATGGAACACCAGTAGAGGAAGGAGGTGAGGAACAATTTGGAATTGTGTGTTGCAAAGAATCGGTTGCAGAAGCTTTTTGAAAATCAGAGTTTAGATTCTTTGTGTAAAGCCCGTATTCCGGTATGTAATTTTCTTTGTATTAATTCTTTTTAAAAGTTTTATTTAATGTGGTTCCCGTTAACGGGGTTAGACGAATTGGACCCAATTGTTAAACATGTCAAGCGTTGGTTAGTTTGTGAGAAGGATGTAGTTGAGGGACCATTATTGTCAATGGACCAAAGTAGTGTGTGGCCCATGCAAAACCCAAAACCGTGACCTTGTGTTTTGTGTGTGTTTTGTCGTGATTAGAAAGAAAAGAAGGAATAGGAATAGAAAAACTAAACCCTACGGCTTTCCCCCCCTCCCCTTTGGTTGTCATCGGCCGTGAGTAAGAAAAACCGAGAGAAAGAGAGATAGCCACCGAGAGTAGAGAGAGGGAGAGGGTTCGCCGGAGAAGAGGGAGTTCACCGGAGAAGAGAGAGTTCGCCGGAGAAGAGAGAGAGACGCCGTCGTTGCTGCCGGAAGCGGGAAGAAGGAAGAGTCGCATCGAGGTAGATTCGTTTCCTTCTCGTTGTTGTCGTTTGCTAAAATTCCGTGAACCGCCATCATCACCGCCGCAGCCACGGCTGCCGGCGGTGGGGCCGCCGCTGCACGCCGCCGTGGTGGCGGCAGAGGGGTGGGTGTAGGGTTGTGCAGGGTGCGGGTGTGTGCGGGGGCGTTTTGCGAGTGTGTCGGGAGTGTGTGACATTGGGAGGTCTCGCCGGAAGGGTTACCGTAACCATCGTCGCCGCCGCCAACCACCACCGCTGCCGGAGACGGATGTGGGTGGTGCTCGGTGGATGTCCAGCCTAGTATGACCTTTTTCCAGTAAGCTTGTAGGCTGTTCGGGTCTGTTTGGGTTAAGCTATGTCTTAATGGGTTTATAAACAACGTTTGTCATTTCATGTGAATTACACAGTTTCTGCCACTGTTTTGTGGAAGCCATAACGTTTTCTAGGGATATCGTATTGGGGTGAAATCAGTGCCAAAAGCTCCCATTCTGAGTCTAGTAAGTTTCTTATGTTTTGCGGAAAAACCAGTTCGGACCATAGCTAGTGTCAAACTGCTGTTTTGTACTGAAAGGTCCTGTTTTTCACTGTGCAGCAAGTCGGTTTTGTAAAATCAATAGTAAATTGTAGAAAAATCAATAGAGCGCGTGCGATATGTCCCTGGAACCCTAAGACATGGAACTTTGTGTTTATGGAAAAATATTTCTGGTTTAATCAGTTTATAAGGGGTTAAACAGGTCCCGAACAGACCTGCGTGTTGAGAGTAAAAACTGGAAAAATGTGTTTTTAAAGTTAGTAGTCGTGGCCTTGGTTTGGGACGTCACTTTGACAATTGTTAACGCTTATTTAGGTGGAAAAAGGTGAACTGGTGTTGGCCGGTTCGTGTTGCGGTTGAGGTCATAAGCTTTGCGTTTGAGGTGAGTTCTCTCACTATATAGGATAGGAATTATATTTGTGTTGCTATAGTTCGAGTGTGTTGATTATGATTGTTTGTTGACATTATTGTGGTGTGGAATATATATATTTGTGTGTATATATTGAACTGTGATTGATGTACTTCTTTATGGTTGTTCCAAGGAGTAGGTGTATTGGTATAATGTGTTGTGATTATGTCTTCTTGAGGGTTGTTCCAAGAAGTATAAGGCCACTTCTTGATGGTTGTTCCAAGGAGTAGGTGTATTGGTATAATGTGTTGTGATTATGTCTTCTTGATGGTGGTTCCAAGGAGCATAAGGATTATTATTAATCGTGTTATATTTTCTTGATGGATGTTCCAAGAAATTTATGTGCTAGCTGTTTAAGGGTGATGCTGATATAATTGCGAACCTATTTATGGTTTGAATTCACTAAGCTTCGTGTTTACCCCTTCCCGATATCTTATGATTTCAGGTGCGAGTAGCAGTCGGGCATGACGGTACACACGGGCGCAAGGCGAAGACTGTTTAAGTTAAATTTTTATTAAATGAGGATTTAATTATATAACTTTTCCGCTGCTTAACTTTGTTGACGGTTTTAAATAACGACGTTTATTCTTATTGTAATGGGATTTGTTAACTTTTGGTTTGATTATAATGAAATGTATTACTTTTAAAAAAAATTAAATTCCTTGTAATTTTTGGGACGTTACAACTTGGTATCAGAGCACAGCTTGAGTGAATCAAACACATCTCGGTGTGTTTGGTCTCAAGTTGCGGCTATGAAGTTTTAAACTCTTTTACTAAAATCTTTGGGAATAAAGGAAAAAGGAAAACCCGTTTGGGAAACGGTGATTGAGGGCGCAGTGTGTACAGTCAGCCGACGCTAAGTGGGAAGGTACAGTACTTAGTGTATTTATCGCTTTCTAGATCATAGAGTATGCATGCTAGATTGCCTATGTTGTTTACACTGTACTGTATGATGATTGCTTGCTAGTAGGAATCAATACTAGTTATAGTAGGTTGTTAAGTGAAGGCCCTATAGGTTGTATGCAGTAAGGATCATATAGCCTTAGAATATTTGATTTAGTTCTATTGCGCAGCTCTTGTTTGAGTCCAACCGTTCTAGGATAGAATCTTGTATTCGAATGTCTATTTGATTCACGCTGCATGTGAATGGGTATTCGCGAGGCAACTCGTTATGGCTAATAGGGATTCCGTGGTAGCAAGGGTAGTGGGATGAGATGAAATTCCTAGTGAGCTGGGAAGAGTGTTTACATATGAGTATGTATGCTAGATTGCTTTCTAGAACATAGGAGTATGTGTGCTGGATTGTTTGGTGCTTATTACACTGTACTGCATGTTTGTTGTTTGCTAATAGGAGTTCATGCTAGCCCTGATAAGTTGTTAAGTGAATGCACTATAGGTTGTATGCGGTAGGAACCAAATAGCCTTAGAATGTCGGATTTAGTTCTATTGCGCAGCTCTTGTTTGAGTCCAACCGTTGTAGGATAGAATCTTATATTCGAATGTCTATCTGGTTTTACACTGTGTGCGACTGTGCATTCGCGAGGCGACTCGTCATGACTAGTGGGGATTTCGTCATAGCAAGGGTAGTGGAGTTGGGTGGAATTCCTAGGGAGCTAGGAAGAGTGTGTACATATGCCGATGCGGGCATATGTGTGTAGTTATCGGCGAGAAACTACTTGGACCCATCGGATGGAACTCGGAACGAGTGATGATAGGTGTGGAAGGTAGTAATAGAGCTCCTACTATCGGAAACACAGGATCAATGCTCGAGTCGGGGAAAGTCACGAGGAATCCAAGGAGTTGAGCGTGAGCGTTGTTAGTGTGAATTATTATGTGCTAATAACCCGTTGTAATATCTACCCAGGATAGCCATCACAAGGAGGAACGATTATAGTACACCTACTAGTACAGGTGTGTACTTGATTTGCTTTGATGGGATGATTGTTGGGGTAGTGTCGAAGGTTATAAATTAGTAGTCGTTGGAATAAAAGGACGATTCTAATATTAGTCACTTGGAGTGATGATAAGGATGATGTTGGTTTCGGGTCAAGGTGGATGATTGTGCTAGAATCATAGGCTTATAGAGTCGACTTTGATTTGAGGAAAAATCGTAGGGATTATTTGACGTAATTTCCCAACTTGCCTAAGAGGTTTAAATGTCCGGATGACGTTAGTGGATCGGAGAGATTTGGAGGAGTAGGAGTCGAGGCGTAAAATGCCGACTGAGTCATGCACAAAGTTTGATTTTGAAATAGATTGCATTAACAAATTCTTGTGTTTCAAATCATTTTATGGATGGTGTTTTGGAATTTTGGGAAATGTTCAGCACACACACAAGATTTTGAAATATGGTTTTGAAAGTGTATGAAATCGTTTTATCACGTGAGTGCAAACTTTGTTAGAATTTGTCTCATTTCGTTATTTTTCCAACGGTTCTTTCGGGTAAGATGATATCCATGTTTGGTGGTGTTTAAAATGTTGGGCAAGTGACTACGGCTTGTGACTTTAACATTGGAACTCCTCCACATATGTTAGAGTTGAGACGTAAAGTTACATTCAACGATGTCTGTATAAAGCTATTTGAGTGAGTTGGTTAAAATAAGTTTTGTTTTACGGCATGTTGAGTCGTGTGGGTTTAATTTCACGAGGTGCATATCTTAATTGTTTATGTGACCATTTGGGGAAATCTTGGAAATCAATTTAAAGAACCCCACCTTTTGAGATTTTATGAGATTTTAGTCGATATTTTCAAATGATGGAAACGGATTGGTTTTTAACTTTAAGTTGAAACTTACACGAGACAGTCGTGTTTTAACAAAATATAATTGTAAACCGTTTCATCGTTTTGTATGACTAGCCGACGCGCGTAAGATTTGTTGGTGGACCCTGTGCCACGACATTTTATGTTGAAAAAGAGAAATTTTGGGGTTAAATGTCGTGGAACTGATTTTGAATTTATGTGCACTCTTTTGTCGCACCCGGTGTAAGGTCGAGCGGTTACTTTAAATACATGTCATGAGTCAATTCATACTAGAACCGTGAC
This sequence comes from Saussurea involucrata, assembly GCA_033807775.1. NCBI lineage: Eukaryota > Viridiplantae > Streptophyta > Magnoliopsida > Asterales > Asteraceae > Saussurea > Saussurea involucrata. Next base: position 160,540,596 of record CM066322.1, on the reverse strand, counting down.
GGTTCATTTTCAAAGAAATTATTTATTTCGCTTTACGTTTTGTGAGTAAGCTAAGCTGCAATGAAATGATTTTCAACATGATTTTCATATGTGGGACGAGCGTGTCCATTTTTGCGTAACTACCGACCTGGTAATAGTAGTTTTATTGCTTACGGTCTTTTTGAAATGAAAAATCTTGACGTTGAAAATATTTTGTAAATGATTTTGTAAACCATTTGGGAAGTGCGCTTATAAGTGTTATATGTCATTTTGAGAATTTTAAGGGTGTGAGTCCTTTTGGAAAACTCTTTTGTTTAACCGTGTCGAGTTTGGGACTAATGTTGATTTTAGAGTATTGCTTGCTTAAACTTTATTTAAACGCGTTTTTGACCGACTTATGGGTCTAGCAAGCGTGGAGCATTTTGCTCGGTTTTGACTTTGAGATAGTCATGGGTCAATTGCACGGTTTTTAGTGGCTCGATGTGGAGTTTTGTTGATGGGTTGTTTTGTTGCACAATTTTGAACTTATTGCACGTTGAGTATTTACATGTTGGGTGAGTGAGTCATTCCGGGATAGGCATGATGTTGGTAGACTGTTTTGCATTGGATCCTTGGTCACGTCAGTCAGTCGTTGGTAGTGGTCGGTTGAGTATCGCGGGGTGGGACTCCGGTATTCATGTGTTATGACTTTGACTTTTCAGTAGGCACTAAGTGGATATAGTCTTGGGCACTTACCTGAGAGGTAGTTCCGATGTGCCGGGCCTTGAGACGTACCTGGGAGGTAGGCTTTAAGGCGTATCTTGATACGGTGTAATTAGGTTTCCTAGAGCGAGCGTGGGGGTTAAGTAGACGGGGGAAGACTGGGTATTCCACACGTGTTGTTAGTGTAGACCGAATAGTGTCGGTTAAGGGAATGATGCCCTTTGTAATTAAGAGAATAAATGCGCAGTAACCTTTTTGAAGTAAGTAGTATATTTAGGTGTCGACTTTTGGGCTTAAGGCCAAACACCTTTAGTGTAATCGGAGATTTGTAGCCGATTTTAAGATAATTATGGTGATGGTAGTAGTAACCCTGAGATGCTTAATTGTGATGAATGGTTATGGTGGAATGACCTTCGTGGGTGATTATAAGTTTACTGGTTTGATGATATGTGTGAAATAATTTTGGGAGTCTACTAGAACTCGTGGAAGTTAGTCGACAGTAATGGTAGGAATGGTCGGATTTGAGTATCCTGTAGGGTATATTGGTGAGCACCTTTAGAATGGATAGAGCTTGAAAGTTGAATCGGAATGTATGGAACATCTAAGGTTGGGAGACAACCGAGGTCGTTTGACTAGGAATGAATCCAGTTGTTGGAGTGTTCTTCCGACCATAATTTCAGTGTCCTTGTAGGAGTTTTGTTAGTAAGAAAAGTATTCGAGATTTCTAGACGGGGTGAGAAATTTAGATTCTAGTTGAGGAAAGTCCAGTGGCCGCACCGAAGGGGTTCAAGTGGACGTGGGAACCCGAAGCGGAGATGCGCGAGAACTATTCCGAGTTATTCGCCGGTCTAGACTTCGAGGAGGAAGTCTAATCCAAGTGGGGGAGAGTTGTAAAGCCCGTATTCCGGTATGTAATTTTCTTTGTATTAATTCTTTTTAAAAGTTTTATTTAATGTGGTTCCCGTTAACGGGGTTAGACGAATTGGACCCAATTGTTAAACATGTCAAGCGTTGGTTAGTTTGTGAGAAGGATGTAGTTGAGGGACCATTATTGTCAATGGACCAAAGTAGTGTGTGGCCCATGCAAAACCCAAAACCGTGACCTTGTGTTTTGTGTGTGTTTTGTCGTGATTAGAAAGAAAAGAAGGAATAGGAATAGAAAAACTAAACCCTACGGCTTTCCCCCCCTCCCCTTTGGTTGTCATCGGCCGTGAGTAAGAAAAACCGAGAGAAAGAGAGATAGCCACCGAGAGTAGAGAGAGGGAGAGGGTTCGCCGGAGAAGAGGGAGTTCGCCGGAGAAGAGGGAGTTCACCGGAGAAGAGAGAGTTCGCCGGAGAAGAGAGAGTTCGCCGGAGAAGAGAGAGTTCGCCGGAGAAGAGAGAGAGACGCCGTCGTTTCTGCCGGAAGCGGGAAGAAGGAAGAGTCGCATCGAGGTAGATTCGTTTCCTTCTCGTTGTTGTCGTTTGCTAAAATTCCGTGAACCGCCATCATCACCGCCGCAGCCACGGCTGCTGGCGGTGGGGCCGCCGCTGCACACCGCCGTGGTGGCGGCAGAGGGGTGGGTGCAGGGGTGTGCAGGGTGCGGGTGTGTGCGGGGGCGTTTTGCGAGTGTGTCGGGAGTGGGTGACGTTGGGAGGTCTCGCCGGAAGGGTTACCGTAACCATCGTCGCCGCCGCCAACCACCACCGCTGCCGGAGACGGATGTGGGTGGTGCTCGGTGGATGTCTAGCCTAGTATGACCTTTTTCCAGTAAGCTTGTAGGCTGTTCGGGTCTGTTTGGGTTAAGCTATGTCTTAATGGGTTTATAAACAACGTTTGTCATTTCATGTGAATTACACAGTTTCTGCCACTGTTTTGTGGAAGCCATAACTTTTTCTAGGGATATCGTATTGGGGTGAAATCAGTGCCAAAAGCTCCCATTCTGAGTCTAGTAAGTTTCTTATGTTTTGCGGAAAAACAAGTTCGGACCATAGCTAGTGTCAAACTGCTGTTTTGTACTGAAAGGTCCTGTTTTTCACTGTGCAGCAAGTCGGTTTTGTAAAATCAATAGTAAATTGTAGAAAAATCGTTAGAGCGCGTGAGATATGTCCCTGGAACCCTAAGACATGGGACTTTATGTTTATGGAAAAATATTTCTGGTTTAATCAGTTTATAATGGGTTAAACAGGTCCCGAACAGACCTTCGTGTTGAGAGTAAAAACTGGAAAAATGTGTTTTTAAAGTTAGTAGTCGTGGCCTTTGTTGGAAGAAAACTTGCTATGGTGAACAAAATCACAGGTAATATATAAATATGCTTGCTATTGATTGATACTTGCAACTTTTGTTCATACAAATCACAAATACATTGACCCTATTTATACATATTGAAAAGGTGCCATCGAACCATCGCAATGGTTCGGTAAAGGTTGTGTTGTTTCATGAAGCATCACACCTCTTCATGAATGGTCACACCCTTTCACTAAAATAACTACTTATAAATATATATATATACTTTCTGACTTACTAATTTTAACCCAAAAGTTTAGGTTAACTATCAACACTCCCCCTTAAACTAAACTTTGGCTTAAGGTAGGTCTTCAACTTGCTTTTATCTTGCTCTTCACAGCAGCGTTGGTCCTTCGTCATCATTAATGAGATAAGACTCTTCTTGCTTGTCTTTATTGTCTTTCCACTTCGTACATTCCCTCGCAAAGTGGCCGAAGTCACCACATTCATAACATCTGAAAGTGCTCTTGTCTTTAGTTCCTTGACTCGTACTTCTTCCACGTGCATTTGGACTATTCTTCCATTTCAGGCTTTCCTTGGCTTCGTTGTTGAAATTTTTACCTCGCCCTTTACCACGACTTTGGTTGTTTGAACTTGCCATCAGAAGTTTGTCTTGATCATTTGCCTCTGGCGTGTCTTGACTTTTGATTCGTTCTTCAAAGGCTGTTAATCTTCCAACGGCTTCTTCAAACGACATTTTGTCTAAATCTTGATATTGTTCAATAGTTGCCACGATCGGTAAAAACTTCTTTGGAACCGAATTGAGTAGTTTCCTCACAATTATCTTGCTTTCGAGCGTAGTTCCAAGATTACTAAATTTTGCCCTTATATTGCTCAATTTGCTTGCAAAACCACTTACAGTTTCACTTTCTTTCATCTTTAATGACTCTAGTTCACTCCTCAAAGTTTGCGAACGTGCTTTCTGAACTAAGTCTACTCCAATGAACAGAACTTTGGTTGAGTCCCAAACTTCCTTTGTAGTCGAGCACTGTGCTACCTGCATTAGAACATCTTCGGGCAATGTTTGAAAGATCATTGCCTTTGATATATGTGCTTTTTTCTCATCCACTGCATTTTCAGCATCAATTGTTTCCCACAGACTATGGGCCTTCAATATTGTTTCCATCAACAATGCCCACGTTGTGTAGTTTGTTTCAGTCAATTTTGGACATTGTAGTGAAACATTTCCTTGTTCTCGAACTGATGCACTGCTTGATGCGTTATCATGTTTGTCACCTTCTTTTTCTACCATACTTGCTTGCTTGCTTTTAACTTGCTTATTTCTTACAAATCATAACCGAGATGGTTTCTGGTTTTCTTGCTCTTGTGTTTAATCAAAAGATCAAAACACTTACTTACTACTGGCCAACTTGCTAACCAGGTTTTCTTGCTAAACTTGCTCAATATTGACCAACTTGCTAATCAATATTGTATTTCCAGACCCACTTGCTAATCTGGCTCTTGCTTGCTTTGATCAAAATAATTGATCCTTTCTTGCTGATATTAAACCTCAATGATTCTAATTTCTTGTTGGTTTGAATCAAGGGTTCTACTTGCTATTTGAACCTAAGAAAAGGTTCGAAACTTGCTAGTTGAATTTTAAGGTTCGGAACTTGCTATGAACCTAAGGATTCGGTTAACTATCAACAGCCTTGGTTTGGGACGTCACTTTGATAATTGTTAACGCTTATTTAGGTGGAAAAAGGTGAATTAGTGTTGGCCGGTTCGTGTTGCGGTTGAGGTCATAAGCTTTGCATTTGAGGTGAGTTCTCTCACTATATAGGATGGGAATTATATTTGTGTTGCTATAGTTCGAGTGTGTTGAATATGATTGTTTGTTGACATTATTGTGGTGTGGAATATATATATTTGTGTGTATATATTGAACTGTGATTGATGTACTTCTTGATGGATGTTCCAAGAGGTATATGCGTTTGTATAATGAGTTGTGACTATATCTTCTTGAGGGTTGTTCCAAGAAGTATAAGGCCACTTCTTGATGGTTGTTCCAAGGAGTAGGTGTATTGGTATAATGTGTTGTGATTATGTCTTCTTGAGGGTTGTTCCAAGAAGTATAAGGCCACTTCTTGATGGTTGTTTCCAAGGAGTAGGTGTATTGGTATAATGTGTTGTGATTATGTCTTCTTGATGGTGGTTCCAAGGAGCATAAGGATTATTATTAATCGTGTTATATTTTCTTGATGGATGTTCCAAGAAATTTATGTGCTAGCTGTTTAAGGGTGATGCTGATATAATTGCGATCCTATTTATGGTTTGAATTCACTAAGCTTCGTGCTTACCCCTTCCCAATATCTTATGATTTCAGGTGCGAGTAGCAGTCGGGCATGACGGTACACACGGGCGCAAGGCGAAGACCGTTTAAGTGAAATTTTTATTAAATGAGGATTTAATTATATAACTTTTCCGCTGCTTAACTTTGTTGACGGTTTTAAATAACGACGTTTATTCTTATTGTAATGGGATTTGTTAACTTTTGGTTTGATTATAATGAAATGTATTACTTTTAAAAAAATTTAAATTCCTTGTAATTTTTAGGACGTTACACTTTGGCAGACTTACCACTTGAGGTCCTTTTCCTTTTCTAGAAGAGAATTTTCTGATAAAAGCCTTACACGAAGATGTATCTGATGAGTTAGAGGAGGGTTCGGACAGAGAGATATTTTCATTATGGAGCTGGTCAACCTTCTCTTGAAGTTTGCCTTTGCTCACTCGCTCTTCCATCACTATGTTGCCAAAACAGACAATTTAGATGTGAGCCTATTGATTTTTGTCCGAAGAATTTCCTTTTCCTCAACAGATACAGATTCGGTTTTTGTGGAATTGGAATTCTCAAGTTTAAGTAAAAGTTCTTGGTTTTCTTTTTGAAATTTAGTCCTTTCCTTCTCAAGTGACTCCTCTAACTCGACTATTTTCATTTCCAAAACAAGAGGAGGAACATAGTGTTTAAACTCGTCCGTCTCAGTTTTAGTTTCAGTTGCTGGGCCCTCATCCTTTTTAGAGGAATCCTTGGGATTTGCAACTTTGTAGCCGTCAAAGTAGTCATTCGAAAGGTACTTGGATTTATTTTTCGTATAAGAATAGTTAAAAACTTCATACGCAAAGGGTAATTACATTTTAGTGGTATGCTTGCGTTTGTATTCCTCAGTTTCCTCTTCCTTCTCCTCGAGAGGTCCAATCCATCTGTATTTATATTCGGGATATTTTCTATCGAGGCCAAAGAAATTAAACTCGTATAGAGTAGGCCTCATTGTCAAAACCTTTTTCAAATAATGTGGGTTGTCGTACTCAATTCCCCATTCTTTATTGAAATAAGTGAATTCCTTAGGTGTGTTCATATGGATCGTTTGATCGGTTTGACCTCGTTTGTAAAGTTTGAGTTCAAGATCAGTTATTTTAGAAACATATTCTTTGAGTTGAATTTGAAGAGAGGAGCATTGATAGACAATCTCTGCTTTCTCATCCTCGCACTGATCAAGCTTAGAGTTTAAATCAGATATCTTGGCCCTAAGGTCCTTTGGTGCTATTGAAAGATTTGTACATTTTCTATAAGATTAGCATTGTCGGATTTGATCTTTTCAGTGATCCTCTTTTGAACATCTAGCTTTTCTTTTAGAAAATTAATTTCAAGCAGTTGTTAATCAGTAGAATCCTTATAGGAGTCTATTATTTGAACAAGTAATTGCATCTGATCGACTAAGCCTTGATGGATAGGGATACATACCTGACATAGATCTCTATGATCTGACGGAGGAGAGTGGTTGCCCATGAAAGCATTGACATCTTCAGTATCACTTTCATCGTCGGAACGAGTTAGCCAGTGGTCGTCTTCATCCATCAGTGCCTTTCCTGCTACCTTTTGTTGTGCTAATAAATGCTTTGCCTTGTAGTATTCCACGTTACGAACTACGGGCTTTTGGCAGTCTTTGGCAAAGTGGTCCAATTTACCGCAGTTATAGCACGTGACTGGCTCATCTTTGTTCTTTGATCTGGGCTTTCGATCGTGCTTCTCCTTATGATCAGAATGCTTGTGCTCGTCAGACTTTCTCTTGCCTTCATACTTTTCCTTATAATCATGGCTCTTGTTGGGAGTGGTAGAGTAGCGCTGATTATTTGAGGAAGGTTTCTTGAAGAACGCCTTCTTTTGAAAAGACTTGGTGATGAAGGCAATTGCTTTCTATATTTCAGTCAGCTCGGGGTCAGAGTCACTTTCCTCTATTTCTTCAGCTTCTGGTTCTGACTCATTAGACACTTGGGTTCTCTTGGAGTTACGCCTGGACGACTTGCCGTTTTTGCAGACACAAGGGCAAGGGGATCAACTTGTGGTTTAGAAGATGGTTTCTGAGAGCTCATCGTCTCCATGACTTCGTCTTCGTCTTGCATGAGCATCTCATAAAGCTCATTGATTGGAACGTTCTCAATAAGATGGTTGTGTTTGATATGAGAAGCAAACATTTTCCATTCTGGTAGGAGGTTATTTAAGAACTTCAGGCCATTTTCAGTGTTAGATCGAGTGATCTTGTTCTTGTGTAGCTCGTTCAGTAGAAGGCATAATCGTTTGTATGCTTGAGTTATCGATTCACCCTTTCGCTGCTTGAAACCGTCATATCGCGTAATGCAGTTATTTACCTTCAACTAATTTCCCACTTTGCTTCCACTCATCATCTTCTCAATTTGATCCCACATGCCTTTGGAAGTTTTCTTGTAGCTATCAATGGTCGTATAAATGTCGTTCGGCAAACTCTGAATCAAGTATCTCTTCGCATGTTGTTCCCCAGTGAATCTGTTCTTTTCTTCGTCAGTCATCATGGCGAACGTCTTTGGTTTTGCCTGAGCTTGTATACCTTCGGCTTGGGTTAGAATATCTTGCATTGGGGTTTCTTGTGGGCCTTCAGTGAGAGCTTGCCAGGTGTATTCGTAGTTGTCTTTAGATTCGATAAATATTATGAATCTGTCTCGCCATTGGGTGTATTCGCTTCTATAGAGAGTCGGAGGCTTGGAGTCGGTACCGATAGCAAGAGCGTCGCGAGACATCGTGAAGTATGCACTAAGTTGATCGTCAGACAGTAGTGTCGATTCAAGGTTGAAACCTAACGTAAGGTACTACGAGTGATAGTCCTAACGCAAAGTCTAAGAGTGATTTTAACTAAACTGGGAAGATTAAAAGCAAAGCAGACTTACCCAGTTAGGAATCTGGATATATGTGTCCAGATCAGAAAGTGTCCGGATCTAGTGTGAGTGCAGTGTCCGAATAGCAAAAGTGACCGAATAAAACCAAACAAGCCAGGTAAAACAATTAGGGTAAGATAAGTTACCGAGAAAAATAAAGTGACCGAATAAAACTTACCGGGTAGATCAAAGAAACCGGATGACAACACTTACCGGATGAAATGTCCGGAAAGAGTAGGTGACCGGGTAGATTTACCCGGAGACTTGATCGTCCAGATAGAGGCGCAATCTGGATAAGTTTACCGGATACCTGAGTAAACCGGATCAGATACCGGATACCTTGGAGAATCCGGATAAGGGATAAGTACCGAAAACTCCAGCAATCCGGACAAGAAACGTCCGGAAAGTGACGAAAAAGAGAGAACTTACCGGGAAAAGTAGTGATGTTCCACATACAGCGGCCGAGCAGAAAAATTCGGATCGAAGGAAAATATAGGGTTCTTGTTTTTGATCCTGAGAGGTTAGATTACGACCAAAACACAAAACACACAATCCTAAATAGATTTTCAAGCAAAATAACACGATTTTGACGAAAAAATGAGACTTTTGACAAGAACAGAGACCAAAAGTTTGATATTAATTTTGCTTAAAAATCACTCAAATGGCCGAATTGGAATCAAAAAAATTGCAGAAACGCTAATATCACTATTATGAATCGAATGGAGCAAGCAGAATTAAGTAACTTTGTCAGAAACGAAATAATGAGATTCTAGACCTCAAGACAGTCGACAAAAACTAAATAAAATTTTACCAGAAACCTTTGAATAACCTTGAATCGTTGTGTCTGTATGCTCTGATACAAATTGTGGATCCCAGATTAGTGCAATAGATATGAAATCAGTAAACAATAGCAATAAGAACGGTTGATTTCAATACGTCATCCATCTATCATTCATTCATACGATAAACCATTCAGAGAGTTTTTCAGTACGGTTACAATGGTTATTGTGGATCCCAGATTAGTGCAATGTAGTAGAAATCAACGAATAGCTAATAAATAATCACAATATGATTTCAACTTGTCATCCCTCTTTCATTAACCATTCAGAGAATTTCAATAATATGCTTACAATGGTTATGGGACGATTTAGGATGATTAACCAAAACTATTAGGCTAAAACACTTTATATACTAAGGCCTAAACTAACCAAGGCCCATGGCCCATTACAAAATAAGCCCATATAAAATGTTACGAAATATACCCTTGAAATTCTATTCAATTAGATTTTAATCCCAATAATCTCCCACTTTGAATCGAAGTTCAATCTCGCGCTAGTTTGGAACGTATCTCTTTCGGAGTGCAAAAAGAATCTCAAAGCTTCAGATGGCTTTGCAGAACTCAATACCGTCTTCAACAGTTTCCAAGGCTTCTCGGGCATTTGCTTCGTTAAGACTTGCGGCAAATGATTTTCCGAGTTGCTTTTCCTTGGTGATTATTTCTCTTAACGCGTCTTTGACCTTTAATAAAGTTCTGTCGCAGAATCTTTCAACTTGACTGAAGCGGAGAAACTTCTTTTCGTTTTGTTCATTGAGATAGACGATTCCGAATATAGCAAGGTGTTGACTGGATACATCTTCAATTCAGGGGCTTTCTGATCGGGTTTCAGTAGATTTATTTTCTTCGTCTGGTGCTCGACTCCCATCTGAAAATCAGTAATGTAAGACATTGTTACCTTGTATTTCAGGAATCGCTTTACAGCTTCGAGCGCTTTGGTGGTGTGGATCGGTCGGATCGTTCGGGTTCGGAGGTCTTTGAGGATGGCGTGAAAGTCGTTCAGTCTAAGATTCTTGAAGTCGGCTTCGGAGAATATCCATTCTTTCCTATCTTCTCTTTTGACAGTAAAGACTGGGTACCAAATCTTTAGAATGCGGTCGGACCTGATGTTGATAACTTCGGTGATCTTGTGCTTGATTCGGATCTGACTGACCGGTAGACACCTTTTCATGACCTCTAGATATTGTTTCTTGTACGTATCGTCGAACTTTGCTAATCCGAGGCAGAAGGCTGGATCAAGCACTCGTAGTTTATGGACGAACAACCTCTTCAAGGAGTCTTCAAGGAGTCTTCAAGGAATGGAATCAGAATTATGATATTCTCCCATCTGACAGGTTGTGGTGGTTGAACAGAGGTTGTTTCTTGCTAAGGAGATGTCGGATGTGCTGAAGTAGAAGTCTCGGGAAACAGTTCAGCATAAGCGGGTGTACTCTGAATTGATTGCAGCAGGAACTTATCGTAGTCAAAGTCGTTGTCGGCATCGGTTGGGAAGATCAAGTTTACCTCGGAGTTTATTGCACTGGCGTCTTTTTCATACCATGCATTTTCCGTTTCCGGGTCGATCTCCAAGTCAAGATCTATCATTTCGAATTATGGCCTTTTCGGTGCAGTGTAGACGATCAGTTCTTGGGATTCTCCCTCGGGATTTTCAACCGTTGGGTCTTCCTCATCTGAGATGTCCATGTTAATGACCATCTCGGCTAAACTTAGTTGTGTTTGTGGCTGATCTTCTGATGGTGCCATAGTGGTTGATGGTTCCGGTTGAACCGTTGGAGTAGAATCGATGTTGATTGGCTCGGACTTTGATAATCTCTTACGCTTGTTCTCCCCCTCACGTTGATCAGGATCATCCTGGTCATTGTGGGAGCGTTTAAGTCCGCCATCTTGACTCTTACAGGTTTCTTCGAGTGAGGCGACCCTGTCAGACAGAGTTGTAAGGGCGTTCTGAATGTCCTTCAGGGTCGTGTCAAGCTGATCCAATCGCGTGCTAACGGATAATGGTTGAGCAAAAGCTTGTGATCGGAGTACAAAAATTAGATCTGCTTTGGTTGAGGAGCCAGTGTTGGTGTGTTGGAGCAGTTGGGCTAGGAGCATGGTCTTTAGGTTATCCACCGAATATGATTGTTGAGCAGGTGCCGGTGGAGGTGTTGGTGCGGTTTTGGGGTCTACCACTTTCTCCTTCCCTTTTAGTAAGCTCTTGACCTTGTCGAGCTCTGTTCTGAACTCCTGTGCCATCGCTTCGCGGACTGCCTTTAAGGCGCCGTCCAGATACTTCCTTGACACAAAGTCAGGTAAATCACCGTCGGGATCACTTAGATTACCCGTTGAGAGTACACCTGTTGATTCAACAGAAGTACCACCTACGTTCATAGATGGCATGATATTAACTATGGTAGGATTTCCATCCGATCCTCGTAATCCGCTCAAGGGCAGACTTACTACGGATGTTCCGATAGGTTCACTTAATTCACCAATGTTAGCAGTCTCGACCCGTGTCTTAGCCAAAGAAGGTATTAATGTATCAAGGGGCTCTAGACCCGATGGTGCTGTGAAAGAAGTCGAGAACGGGGGAGGCTGTTCTCTAGTTTCAATATCGAAACTCTCTGAGTGAGAGAACGATAGACTTTGTGCTAAGTTCCCGTGAGAAATTGAAACAACCATCTGTTGAGAGCTGGTTGAGTGGTTGGTGGGGTTGTGCAATTGCGTCACTAGGTCCACGACGGCTTCTTCAATATCTCGTTATAATGGATGAGACGAGATAGCAGATGTGGCTACCTGGGCGACACTGGTTCGGTTACGCTCATTAGACTCTCTATTTCTTAGGCTAGATCTCTCATTGTTATTTTTTTATCTCCATTCTCTCCACCTCACATGTTCCAAATTTTCAACTAAATCTCCCTCCGTTCTCCTTATGTCTCCCGTAAAAGGCTCGGATCTGGGGATTTCGGAGGGTGTGGGTAAGGTGGATGGAGTTTCTTCGGTCATAGGAGGGAGACGTCAAATACGGGGTGGTATCATTGATATACGGATGGCTTGATCCATATCGGAGTCGGTTGTTTCAGAGTCGGGGACGCCGGTTTGGGTGAACGGTGATATAGGTTCAGTGGTGTCGGTTCCGGGGTCCTCTTCGAGTAATGGGGCAGTAACAACCAAGACCTCGTGTAGAGTACTCGACGGTCTGGTGTCAGCGGTGGTACGGGTGGTCGAGGTAGTATGTGGGGGGTAGGTGGTCTGCTTGTAGATGGTCGGGAAGGTTGGCTTGAGGAAGGTCGGGTATGGCTAGTACCGGCTTGCGAATCCTCAGCACCGCCCGCTTCAGTTCCCCTTACAGAATGTACTCTCAATACGCCCCGTCCGGGAGCCCCAACTATCCGGACTCTACCTCCTCTTGTCCTTGGACCCTCACGTCGCTCGGGCCTAGCTCCTTGGGGAGGTCCCTCCGGCTCTGGCTGGACCATAGGAGCACTTAACGGTGATTGTGGAATCGCATAGGCCAGTAAGGCTTCGGGTATACGCATGGCTTGTGAGTTGGATGGGTTGCAAATTACAAGATAGTGAATGCTAAATTGGGGACATACCGGGTGATTGGCGTGGCGTGGGATGGCCGGGATCGCGTCCATGTGTTGACGGATAGCAAGCTGAAGGAATCGGAGGTATGGAATGAACTTGCATTCTTTGGTTCCGCCGATGGCGCAGATGGTGTTGACGAGTTTATGCCAAATGATGGTGGAAAAATCCACATGGCGATTGTAGATGACGGCATGGACTAAGCGCAAGAAGTTGTCGGTACACTGGTCGATGCCTTTCTATCTAGAAGACAGGCACCGGTTCAGAATTGTGAATAATGTGTACCAAATCGGAGCGAGGTATTTCCGGTTGAAGGCTGATGGGCGGTTCAGTGCATGGTTGTACCATAGTGCCCGAATATCGGCACAAAGGGTGTCGTCGTCGATAGTAGGGTCGTAAGCAGCTCGGCCGCCGTCAGTGGCCTCCAGTAGTGATAGAAGTCGTCGGAAAGACTCTGGATATCGGACGAACGGATGATGATCGATTGTCGCAGTGATCGTCTGAGTGTTGTCGCCGGTGACTACTCGAATAGTGTTCCAGACTTGCTGTAAGTAGAGGACCGGAACGTCAGTGGTAGCGGTGAGTGCATAACGAAGTGGATGGCCGAGTAGGATGTCCACGACCACGCGATGTTGTGGTCGGAACTCAGCAGCGTCGAGGTGATGATTGTTGCCCTCGATTTCAGAAATATGGTCCGGTGGAACTAAGGCGTTGTCGGCCTCCTCATCAATGAACTCCTCATGAGGAGGGTTGCCTTGTTGTAGTTGATCCGCCATATGTGTACCTGAAAGACACGGTATTAGAATATTGGCGGTTGAAAAGTGTCGGTGCGTACCTTGGCGATAAACGGCTCAATCTGGAACAGATTGAGGAATGGCAGTGAGGAACAGGGTACTAGAGTGCCAAGGTGTCCGAAAACTTAGAAGTATCCGGGAAAATGGGGTGTCCAGATACAATGGTCACCGGATAACTAAAGTTACCGGGTACATTAGGTATCCGGATACACAGACTTTCCGAACAACGTATAATTAACCGGATAAATGAAACTTACCGGACAAAAGGAACTTACTCGGATAGTTTAACTTACCGGAAACCATGAAGGTTTCCGGACAACTTGGGTTACCGGGTGAGATGCTTTCCGGATAGAGTGACTTACCTGATGAGATGGCTTCCGGATAAATTATCTTATGATAGGAGTGTCCGGATACCTTGAATGTGTCCGGATTGTTTGAAACTATCCAGACGACATCCGGTTAGATTCAATCGGGCAAAAACAATACCAAATCACATATCGACCTATCCTAGTCATGTTTAATTGATAAGAGCAACAACAAACAACCACAGATTTGACCTAACACAATCCCTATCGGTCGGAATATGAACCGACAGTCCGAAAGACTCAAATCGATGATAAATCGATCGATTTGAGGGTCGATTCGAGTGAGTAAGGGTGCGAAAATGATAGAGGATTAGAAATCGAGTACGTACCTTTGATTCGAGACGAAATGCGAGAGAGATTTGAGTGAAGTCGTGTGAGCCGAGGGTTTTAGTTCGAGAGGATTTTAGAGCAAAGGTTTCTGGAAAAATTGAATAGGGAAGGGTCCGGGTATTTATAAGGGACGTGGTATCCGGGTGGGTCGTCCGGAAACCTACCCGGTCTGGACACCCATCCGGATAGGATGTTTTTCGGATAACTTGTCCGGATACCTGTCTAGATACTTTTGGAAAATTTCAAAAATAGGACCCTCGGATTATCAAAAAATGACTTTTCTTTCCCCAAAAGATTTAGAGAGTTTTGAAACACGCTCCCCCTCAAATATTGCACAAAAAGAAAATGCTCCCCTTGGGATTGTGCATAAGATGTGCTTTTTGAACAACTTTGGGTTGAGCCACACAGAACAACTTATGACATTAAGAAAAATGTGTGACTCTCCCCCTCAAACGTAGAACAGACTTACCTGATGGAACTTAGGCGTGTGTGCTCCCCCTGAACACATGAACAGCTTTGTGAAACACACAGATGTTAAAAAAATATAGACGACAATAATGAAACATGAAAGGAAATCACAAACGAATTAAAAGCAAACAAACGAAATCTACCTAATTAATACAGAGATTTAACTTGAGATCTGCGCGATACAAGTAGGATACAAATATGAGGAATTGTATAGTTGGTCATTTGGAAACCAGATGATTGGAACTTGTATAGGGCGCAAAGTCAGGTTAAATCTTCAGATTTAGCATACCTAGCTTGGACACAAGATAGTTAAAGCGTTTTTCATCCAATGGTTTTGTAAAGAGGTCAGCTAACTGATGTTCTATATTAACGAAGTCGAGTTCGATTGTACCTCTTTCGACGTGATCCTTGATGAAGTGTTACCGAACGTCCATGTGCTTCGTTTTAGTGTGCCGGACCGGGTTGCTTGAAATGGCAATTGCGCTCTTCGAGTCGCAGTAAATGGGCACTTGTGAATAGGTGAATCTGTAATCCTTGAGCTGGGTGCGCATCCAGATGACTTGAGAACAGCAGCTCGTGGCGGCCACGTACTCTGCCTCAGCAGTAGATGTGGAGACGCGCTACTGCTTCTTGGATGCCCAGCTGACTAAACTATCGCCCAGGAACTGTACGTGTCCCGATGTGCTTTTCCGATCCAACATGCTACCTGCGTGGTCCGCGTCTGAATAAGTCGTGAGCTCAAAACCTTTCTCTTTCAGGTACCACAAGCCAAGATCAACAGTACCTTTTAAGTAACGAAATATTCGTTTGACCGCAATTAAATGAGACTCTTTTGGTTTGGACTAAAAACGGGCGCATAAAAATGTTGAGAACATAATATCCGGTCTACTCGCCATCAAGTACATCAAAAACCTATCATCCCGCGGTAGGTTTTGGTATCCACGTCTTTTCCATTAAGATCGGAGTGTAACCGCGTACCAGGGGTCATGGGAGTTTTCATAAGTGAGGACTGTTCCATCTGGTATTTCCGAAGAATATCCCGGATGTACTTAGCCTGGTTTATGAATATCCCGGTCGACAGTTGCTTAACTTGAATACCAAGGAAAAATTAATCTCACTTAACATGCTCATTTGAAAATACTGCCCCATGAGTTTGGAAAAATTCTTACAGTACTGAGGGTTAGTGGAACCGAAAATGATATCATCAACATAGACTTGGACTAAAATTATATGACCTTTTTCATTCTTAATAAATAAAGTGGTGTCGATTTTACCTTTTGAAAAACCTGCTTTGATTAAGAATTTAGACAGAGCATCATACCAGACACGTGGAGCTTGTTTGAGACCGTATAGAGCCTTGTCGAAGATATACACATGGTTTGGCTTGGAGTCATCCACGAACCCGTCCGGTTGCGAGACGTAAACTTCTTCTTTGATAACGTCGTTGAGGAAGGCGGTCTCGACATCCATCTGGAAGACCGTGAAATTCTTGTGCGCGGCGTATGCAAGGAACATACGAATTGCCTCGATTCTTGCTATCGGAGCGTATGTCTCTTCGTAGTCTATTCCCTCTTGCTGGCAGTATCCTTTGGCCACGAGGCGTGCTTTGTTGCGGACAACGATGCCATCTTCGTCTTTCTTGTTATTGAATATCCACTTGGTTCCGATAACTGTCTTGTTAGCTGGACGTGGGACGAGTCGTCATACCTTGAGGGACTCAAACTGGTTGAGTTCCTCTTGCATTGCCATTACCCAGTCCGGATCGTTGAGAGCTTCAGAGACGGTGTTTGGCTCGATTTTGCTTAGGAAGCCGGAAAATAAGCAGAAGTTGGCAGAAGCACCTCGTTTCTGAACCGGAGTGGAAGGATCACCGATTATCTGATGGAGAGGGTGTGCTTTTGTCCATTTGGTGGTGTATGGAAGCGGTTGATAAGTCGCATGAGATTTGTCCGGGTCTACATACTCACCGAGGGGAAGGTCTTGAACGGCTTCAAGAGATGACGGACGGTTCCTTGGAGGAGACGGAGCGGGATTCGTCGTTGGTTGAGCAACTTCCAGGGAATCCAGAGGTTGATCCTTTTGAGTTGTTGAGGACGAATCTTCAGGAGCGATATCCGGAATTGGTACAGGTTCCTCCGATGGAATCACCATTTCAGTAGTCGTGTCCATTGAACTCTGAGGGGTTTCCAGAGTTAGAGTTGGAGTGCTTGTTGATGGTGGCGGACCAGAGAGATTCGCCGAGGTTTCGAGTTGAGCAACTCCATTCCTAGGTTGCACAATTACACCAGGATTAGGCATATTAAAGAATTGATCGTAAAAGTGCTCAAAAAGTAAATCTAAATCAGAAAGATGTGATTTTGACGTAGATGCATGACTTTGATTTACGGGGGTTTGTGCAGATCCCGAACGAGAGTGTTCGGAAGCTAACATGCCAGTTAAAGCGGGTTCTGAACCGATTTGTTCAGAAGCTAAATCTGTGGCTTCGTCAAAAGTCACGTTTACGCTTTTGATGACGGATTTGGTCTGTTTGCTGTAAACGCGATAAGCTTTAGCCTGCATTGAGTATTCGATTAATACTCCTTCATCTACCTTTGGACTGAACTTGCCGAGGTCATCCTTGTCATTTAAGACGTAGCACGTGCACCCGAATTCGTGGAAGTACTTGAAACTATTGATACGGGTACTGGTACTGGTGTTGGTGAAACTGTACAAGAAAGTGACGTAATAGGAGTTCTGGATGATATCATTCCCATGGTTGAAAAGCCCGATGGAAGTGATAACAGAACGACTGATGAAAGAATGGTTGATGATATGTTTCAGGATATTATCTATGTTGATTCTGAGGATGAACCCGAAGTAACTGTGGTAAAGATAAAGGAGGAATTTAATGACGTATTTGATGGTGTTCATGATCAACATGCTTCTGATTCGGAAGATGAAAACACTGATGCTCAACCTGATCCAGTTATAGAAGTTCCTGTTATACCTGATCTTCCCGAAGGTAAAATTAAAGATCGAGTCTCCGAAGCTGAAATGCGAAACCTTCAGATGTTGATTGATAGAGAAGCTTTGATTGAAAGAGGAGGTTACCGAATAAGAATCATTACTCCGTTCCAAGAAGACATCCAGAGTGACTTATTTGTGAAACAGATTCAGCCGATAGACAAGATAAAGTTATATTCGATTGAAAAGTTCTCAAGTCTGCACCAGATTGAATACTTGCGTATGATAAGCAACAAAGATAGAGAGCTCAGATTTGTGAGGACTGATAAAGAGATAGTAAAGATTTCAAAGATAGAATCAGAGAAAATTCTGAACGTCTTTTATCCAAGATTCACGGTGTACAGAACAAATGGAAAAGAGTGGTCGTTCAGCGAGGCTGACTTCAAATCCTTGACTTGTGAGGATTTCTTCGCGTTGTATGATATACTTGCAAGACGTCCAAACAAAGATGTTACATGGTCTGAGGCTTACCAAGATGTAAAAAGGTTTATGAAGAACTTGATCAAGCTTGCATACTTGACTGATTTTCAAATGGTATTGGAAGGAAATCAGATTAGAATAAATACCAGAAGGCCAAACAGACGTCTGTCAGATATTCAGGGTATTCTATTGAATACTGTGTTAGAGAAACCAGATTTCGGAGTTGTCTATCACAATGGGCAGAAAAAGAAGAAGTTCTTGAGGTTCATTGAAGTCAACAAATTATGTGATGGCACTCTTAACATGATAAAGATTCGGTTGGCTGAGAAAACCAGACTTGATATGCAGAAGAAGGTGCCTCTGAAAGAAAATGAGAAAATGTTAATCAACAAAGCACTGAAAGCCATACAAGACAGACTGGAATACAGGAACTCTCTGAGAAGGTTTGAGATTATATTTGGTATTTGGAATTTGGAATTTGGAATTTGGAATTTGGAATTTGGAATTTGGAATTTGGAATTTGGTATTTGGTATTTTGAATTTGTTGGGTTGGTGTTTTTAAATTAAGAGCATGTATTTATATAAAAATACAGGAAATATTGTTGTTAGTATTTATTTATTTAATTTTTTTGGAATTAGCGACGGATTAGTGACAGAATTCCGTCGCTAAAAGTATTTATATATTATTTTTTCCCATAATCAGCGACGGATCAGTGGTGGAATTCTGTCACTGAATATTTCTGTCACTGATCCGTCACTGAATAATTCCGTCACTGATCCGTCACTGAATAATTCCGTCACTGATCCGTCACTGAATAATTCAGTCACTGATTCGTCACTGACATCCGTTACTGATCCGTCACTGATACTTTCAGCAACCTCCTGAGTAGTGACGGACTTTCAGTGACAGAATAGCGACGGAAGTTTCTTTCAGTGATGGATCAGTGACGGAATCGTCCGTCACTGATAGCTGTTTATTTAGTAGTGATCTTACTTGGATACAAAGGGGGGGAATGTTAGTGCTGAAAATATATGTTGTATCCAAGTAAAGGGACTCAAAATGTAAATATCTAGTCTAAGTATAAATAGCTTAGATTAGTTCATAGTTTCATAACTTTGCACTTTAACATCAAGGTTTTCATACTTTTCTCTCTACATTGTGTAATCCATACTTTAAAGATTAATGAGAGATGACATGATTGTTGCTTGATTCATATTGTTGTTTACTTGTTTCTAGGATCACAAGTGGTATCAGAGCCTAATCAGTCCAGATTATGCACAAATTGAAGAAATTTTTATCAATTTTGAAGAAATTGAAGAGATTTTTGAATTTGGGAAATTAATTAAAATGCCAAAAGTTTGACCAACACTTACCAAAATTTCGGCGGTTTACCAAAATGCCCTAATGGCCCGCGATGGAGCCCGCGATCGTGGGATAGGGCTGACGTGGCACGACCTTTGGCCAAAAGTGTCCCGCGGAGCCCCTCAACTTTGGTTGTGGTGCACATTTGGCCCCTGCCCGCGATCGCAGCCCGCGATGGCCCGCGATTGACCAAAATTTTACAGTTTTGGTCCCTAAAAATTTACACTTTTGGTCCCTGAAAATTTACACTTTCATCCCCTGTACTTAGACGAATCTTGCATGCTTTTACTGTTTTTTTCCACAATTATTGTACTTTGAATACCGATTTGTGGTTCAAATTCATTTGCCTGTTTTCATCAATGTTAAATCAGTGTTTTTGGAATACCAGTTTGTGGATGAAATGAGAGGTTGGTTGTCATCAATGTTGGTTGTTTCATTGATAAATAGATGTAAAATGCAATCCATAATCCACACACCGATTTCATACTTCTTTCTTGATTTCTTTCTGCAATATTTTGTGTTTGAGATACTACTGAAAAAATGAGTTCATCTATTGCAAAAGCTAAGCTATATTTCTGTTTTGATGGTGAATGGGAGCAAGATAACAATGAGTGGAATTTTGCTTATAAATCTAAGCATGGTGTAAAAGTGCCAGTAAACTATACTTATCAGAAATTTCTTGCATACGCCATGCAAAAATGTGGAATCAACCCTTCTGCTGTTTGCAAGTTAGTGTTTAAAAATGGCGATAGGTCATTTGTGGATTTATCCAACGATGGGGATATCTCTACTTTTCTGCACTTTGCAGTCGATTCATAAAGGACCACATTACGTTTTGTGTATCCCGACGAAAACGACGACGACGGTGACGACGAAGACCTCCAAATAGAGCAGTGATTCTCAATTTCAGGCGTCTGACGCCCCAACGGTTCATTTAGATCATTCATATGGTCTTAACGACTGTATTCCGGAGACGCAACAACAACAACCACCACAACCACACGAAGGGCGTACTGCTGGAGTTGCTGATGACGAAACCCACGTTTTCAGAACGGGTAATTTTGAAATAGACATATCAGACACCGATAGTGATGATCACGAAGAATATACCCCTAGTAGAAAATCATGTAGTCAGATAAATGACTTTTTTGATATGCCCCCTATTCTTCCAAACTCCCATACCCAGACACAAACCTATGAACCTACACCTTATATTCGCAGTGAAATGTTACATGTAGGTCAGATATTCGAGTCGAAGGATCTCTTGGCAAGTCATGTCGGACTTAAGTTCTTGGAAGAGGGTTTCGAAAGGCGCACGTCGAAATCTGACAAAACTAGATACATAGTTGAATGTGCCAGAAAAAACTGTGACTGGAGGATGTACGCGATTGACACGGGTGGCAAAGAAGGGGCGTTCATGATTAGAAAGTTGCACGACGTACACACTTGTACGAGGACGCAACTGAATCCCCACCACAAACAAGCTGGCAAAAAGACTTTTGGTGCGATACTGAAAAAACAAATTTCTTGATGTTAGTAGGTCATTGCGTCCAAAGGACATCGTCCACGATGTTCACCAGCAGTTCGGCGTCACGATTGATTACCACCAAGCTTGGCGTGCGTGATGCCATGCACTGTTTATGGTGAGAGGCACGTTCGAGGAGTCGTATGAACGACTCCCGACATATTAATATAATTTGCAGCTGCAGAACCCTGGTACTATCACGCAGCTATGGAACGATTCACGTCGACGGTTTGAGATGTGCTTCGTGGCCCTTGGACCCGCGGTACGTATTTTAACACGTCATATGTTTACACATTATAAACTATAACATTTACAAAGGAAAACCACCTATGTTTTTGCAGATCCGCACATTTGTGGCAAATCTACGTCGTGTCCTGATAATAGACGCAGCCCATTTAAAGGGCCGTTACTTGGGTATGATGTTCCTGGCGGTTGCCAAGGACGGGGATAACTCCATCGTTCCAGTAGCTTTCGGCGTAGGCAAGTCCGAAACCGGGGACGAGTGGACTTGGTTTATGTCCATGTTGAGACAAGCTATCGGAGACCCGCAAGGGTTGGTGTTTATGTGTGACAGGGCTCCTTCCATAAGCGCCGCAATCTCTGCCATCTACCCAAACGCCCCTCACGCCATATGCTGTCGACATTTGGAGATGAATGCCAAATCCAAGGACAAACGTATTACGACCAACAAAGATGTCTATTGGGCGGCATGCAGAGCATATACGGATCGGGAGTTTAACAAGTACATGAATATGCTACGATATAGTGCCGACGAAGCAGCCAAAGTCTTTGACGAAGCTGGACCGGAGAGGTGGTCCGCGGCCCATTTTCCTGGACAACGGTATGACATTCTGACCTCGAATAGTGCAGAGTCTGTGAATGCACTCTCCCGTTTTGCGCGTAGATGTCCGATTGTTAATCTTATGGACTACTTTCGGGCCTTTCAACAAGAGTGGTACCAAATTCGACGCCTAAAAGGAGATGAGATGCAAAATGCACTCACACCAACGGCGGAGAAGATCGTTCAGTACAGGGCGCGTCGTGCGGCGACATGGCCGGTAAGAGCAATCGGGTATGGGAAGTACGAGGTGCATGATGACTATCTTCACGCGATTGTGAATATGGAAGACCACCTTTGTTCGTGTTGCGAATGGCAAAAATCTGGGTTACCGTGCGGCCATGCCATCGCTGCGGCAACACATATGGGTCGTAGAGATTGCAGCGACTTGGCTGTACCTTTCTTCACGTCCGAATATTACCGGAGAACATACGTGGAGGTAATAAACCCAGCTGGACCCCTGCAGCATGGGTGTATCCACCCGACCCGCTTCCGCCATGCTATCCACCTTTAATGGATAAGAACAGAGCCGGGAGACCGAGAAAGAACGACCGACGTCCATCACGTGGTGAAAGTTCGATACAACGAAGATGTACTCGGTGCCAATGCGTAGGACACGCTCGTGGAGAGTGTCCAAATCCCGCCCCTTCAACCGTGCCAAAGAGACATTCAGTCAGTCACACCCCGGGCCCGTCACAGCTTGAACCATATGGAACAAACACATATGATACTGTTGATCTAAACGCTGATTTGTAAAATATATATATATATATATATATATATATATATTCATATTATATATACACACATACATATGCTTCTAAATGAACATTGATAACACAGCTAGTTTGTAAATGATATATATTCATATTATATATATACACACATACATATGTTTCTAAATGAACATTGATAACACAGCTAGTTTGTAAATGATATATATATTTATATTATATATACACACATACATATGCTTCTAAATGAACATTGATAACACAGCTAGTTTGTAAATGATATATATATATATATTCATATTATATATACACACATACATATGCTTTTAAATGAACATTGATAACACAGCTAGTTTGTAAATGATATATATAGATTCATATTATATATACACACATACATGTGCTTTTAAATGAACATTGATAACACAGCTAGTTTGTATTCCATCCAACATGCTCTTCATCTTCAATCTTTCTGACCCTTCTTCAACGGCTTCTGCTTTTGCAACCACGTATGGCCATTGTGTACCACAACCCGGACACACTTTAGCAAATGAGTTGAGGTAACCTCTGACTTGACCTTACATGATGTAAAAAAACAACAAAAAAATACAAACAACAACACAGTAAAAAAATACAAAACAACACAGTAAAAAAATACAAAACAACTAAAACAACCACCACCTACTTAAAAATTGATTTAGTTTCATCAATCCAAGCTTGCTTCTCGTTTACCTTCGCTTGAATAACTGCGAAGTCTTGCAGAATATGGTGAATTGCTTCTTGTTCTCGACGAACACGAGCCTCCCGAGCTTTTATATCCCCTTTCATCCTTTTGATCTCCCTGTCTTCCTCTTCGATCTTTCTCAAATGGACTGCCTTCTTGTCCATCATTTTTTTCCACTCTTCTGTTAGTTCATCTATCTCCTTTTCCTTTTTTGCTATGGCGACCTCGATTTGAGGTGACATTTTTTCAGGAATAGACTTAGGGTTTGATGACGATGCCATTTGTGGATGAAATGAGAGAAGAGAAATCAAGAGAGAAAGCAATTCAAAGAAAGAAAGCAAGAGAGAAATCAAGAAAGAAAGCAAGAACAAGTGTGAATTGTGAATTGCATATTACTGATATTTATGGATGAAATCTCAAACATGCCAGTGAATTTGAACCACAAATCGGTCTTCAAAGTACAATAATTGTGGAAAAAGTGTAAATTTTCAGGGACCAAAACTATAAAATTTTGGTCTATCGCGGGCCATTGCGGGCTGCGATCGCGGGCAGGGGCCAAATGTGCACCGCGACCAAAGTTGATGGGCTCCACGGGACACTTTTGGCCAAAGGTCGTGCCACGTCAGCCCTATCCCGCGATCGCGGGCTCCATCGCGGGCCATTAGGGCATTTTGGTAAACCGGGAAATTTTTGTGGCATTTTGGTAAGTTGATGTTTGACTTTTGGCATTTTAATTAATTTCCCTTTGAATTTTTTAGATTTTTCTTAAAAATCTTCAAATATTTGAAAAAACTGTTTTTTGGAATGAGTTCGATTTACAAATCTGTTTTCAATCATAATGTGAATCACAAAAAACATTTTAGATTTGAGTTTTAAACATAAAATCATTTTTTTTAATCATAAAAAGTGAACAGTATTTTTTTTTAGGTTTTACTTGTTCATCGAAGCTGTCAACAATCATGGTAATCAATTCTTACTCTTGCTGTGTTTTAATCGTTTCTGTAATCTCAAATCGATTTGTATGTTAGTTTCAAGCATCATACAAGTTTTAGATTTCAAAATGATGCAGAAAACAGTTAGCATTGCCATCTGAAAAACAACAGATCTGGAAAGTGTTCATCGATGGTTTCTCAAATATTTCATGATCGATCAAGCATTTTGCAGGCTTTTAATCGTTTTTGTGCTTACAGATAGATTTTAGTGTTGATTTAGAACATTTTACAGCTTACTGATTCGAAAAAGACCAAGATATCGACGTAATACAGCAGCTGCAGTTCGGTCGCCGGAAAAACGCTCACGCCGGAATCTGGAAATTTTCTGCCGGAAAATTCAAAGTTGTCGGACGCCATTGAAATTCTAAACTGTCGGACAACGCTTGTCCGACTAGTTCTTCTTGTCGGGCACCATTGCATTCAAAACTCTCGGACGTTCATAGTTGTCGGACAAGAACTCTTTGTCGGACAAAACCTATCATCGCAAAATATAATGTGTTTCACCGAAATGGATGCATGAATTCATATTTTTGCGTAGAAATTGTTGTTTGTTGTTTCAAAATCACAAAGAAACCAAATCGAAATCATTTTGATGGGAGATATCGACGAAACATAAATCGAAATCACTGTTCCGTTAGTTTCGTTAGTTTTTCCGTTAGATCTGTTTACACTTTTGGTCCTTTCCGTTAGTTTGTCGTTAGAGTCATTTAGATAGTTTAGGAATTGACAGTTTTGGTCCCTGTAGTTTTAGGTTTGAGTTTATTACATTTTCAGTCCCTCTAGTTTTTAGTTTCATTTTATTCAAATTTAGTCCGTGTAGTTATAGTTTAGATTTTTAACAACTTTAGTCCTCATAGTTTTTTGGTTTAAGTTTTGTCAATTTTTAGTCCCTAGACTTTTAACTTCTAGATTTTTACAGTTTTAGTCCCTAGACTTTTATCTTTTAGATTTTTACATTTTTAGTCCTTTGAGTCTTAAATTTTAGATTTTTGTCATTTTTAGTCCTTATCTTTTATAAGTGATAGTATTTTACACTTTTAGTCCTTATTTTTCGTTTTAGTTTCGTATTTTGTCATTTTTAGTCCCTATTTTTAGTAATTTTTCATTTCTTGTTCGTTTTATCAATTTTTACCTGTTTTTGCTCGAAACTGATATATTTTTCTTACTTTTTGCAGGTTTGTCGATTTAAAATCCAGTATTCCGCATTAATTTTTCGAAATTAATTTTTGAACGACAAATTTTATAATTTGTTATTCAAATTTTGATTTTGAAAATTTTTCTAACTTTAATCGATTTTTCTCTAATAATCGTGTGTGCATAATTCTACTTCTAACGAAGTATCTGATAACGATCATTTTTTCTTTTCAGGTAACAATGAATTATTTTGATCTTAAAAAGGAACATGAAGAACTCACATGGCATTTTGAAATGCTTGAAAGAAATAACAAAGTATTAACAAGAGTTTGTACAAAGTCTGAGGAAAAAGCAAAGATCATGGAAACTGAAAACGCTGAGCTGAAAAAGAAGTTATATGATTTATCATCACGAGATGATATCAAGGAGATTGAGGAAAAAGCAAAATCTTTAGATACTGAAAATGCTAATCTAAAGAAGAAGAATTTAGAATTTGCCAAAGAACTTCCTGACTTGGAAACCAAGATGGAAAAGGAAAGAAGTATGTTCTTAAAGATTATAAACGATAATCAAAATGAAAGAACATGTTTAAAAGCAAGCTTTGAAAAGAATCTTTCTGATTCATCAAAGAATTGTTTTGAAGAAAAGATCAGCAAGCTTTCTCAAGAAGTAACAGATGTGAAAAATGTTTTGGAAAAAGAGAGAAATACCTTTGCAAATGAAAGAAAGATGTTTGTACAAAGGTTTTCTGATTTTTCGAAGAAATCAATTGAGGAAAAGAAAGCTATTGAACATAAATGTATCAAAGTTTCAAACCAAATTTCTGATTTTGAGAAAGTTTTGATTCTTGAACGTGAAAAGTTTGAGAAAGAGAAAGCTATTTTTGAAACTGAACTCATATCTTTTGAAACAAAGAATAGTGAGCTTTCCATAAAGTTATCTGATTTGGAAAAAGTTTTGAAAGAGGAGAGAAAAGAGTTTGTTGAAAAGCAGAATGTTTTTTAACAAGAAAAACAAAACTTTCAAAAGAAGAATATGAAAATTTTTAAAGACATATCTGAGAAAAGTTTTGACGAAGAAAGAGACATCTTTAAGGCTGAAATTTTAAAGCTAACAAGGAGGCTATCTGCTTTAGCAACGGAGGTTTTGACAGAGCAGAAGATCACTGATCAAGTCTGATCTACAAAAGGCATTTGATATGACCGTTCAAGAAAGAAATGTTCTGTCCGATAAAGTTCAGCAATTGGAAGCAATTAAGATCAAAGTTAAATCATCTGAACAATTTAGTGCCGATACTATTGTTCAATCACCATATGATGATTCAACTGATTCAGAATGTTCGTTCAAGATTGCTTCTGATTCCATTCCTGAACACATTTCTTCTACAAAGTCTGTCAAATCAAAAGATCAGATGTGTCCTTCTAATCTTTTCTACAACCGTGATGCTACAAGTTATGATACACCTATCTTTAAGCCTATAAAGATGGTATGGAAGGTAAAAGGATATACTCCTAAGAAAGATGCTCCGAAATCATCTGTTCCTCCACCTACGGTGAACAAAAAGAACAATACTCCCAAAGGTAAGTCTTTTGCTAAGCCTAATCCTATATATTCTGCAAATCATTTGATTAGGTTGGCACAAAAGCAACTTTGTTGTTCTTCTTGTGGAACTCATGATTTCATTAAGCAAGAAAATGCACAATTTTGGTACGGTACTTACAATATCTCTTCAAATAGAACTACACATAACAAGCCAGGACCCAAGTTCCGTTGGGTACCAAAATCTACTTAATCTGTTTTGCAGGTTCATCATGTGTAGTACTGAATGTCAGAACTATATCAAACACATGACTGGAAAACATAAGAGAAGTGTGCAATCTGAAGAAGAGTACATATGCTGAAATATATGCATAATTTCAGGGGGAGTCATTCTAATTTTTGATATATTTTGTGCTTATTGACATATTTTTTTATGCTTCTTTGTAGGGGGGGCATACAAAACAATAGTTTCTAAACACATCAGTTTAGAACCCGAGCATAAAAGATTCATGGCTTCTGAATACTTTAGTTCATAACCCGTACTTCAAAGAGATATTGGCTTCTAAACACCTCAGTTTAGAACCCGTTCTTCAACGTGTTTGACTTCTAAACACATCAGTTTAGAACTCGTACTTATTTGTTTTTAGACTTTGATTGTCACATATACTAATCTTGTTTCGTTAAGATCTTTTGCAAATTTTGAGGGGGAGCTTATCTGATTTTTAAATCAGTCTTTCATGATTTGAGGGGGAGCTTAAACGTTTAACTGTAAGTATCTTCTGAACTCAATCTGAGATTGTTTGAAAGAAGAACGACTTTCAAGCATGAAAAACATTTTGCTAAATGTTCAAACCACTTCTCGATTCTCAAACAGATTTTATGAATTTTAGAAGTGCGATTTTAAATGTTTTTCATATATATATATATATATATATACATATATATATATACATATATATATATATATATATCTCGGATTCTCGTTACATCATTATTTCTGACCGTGTGTTTCCAAAGATTAATACTTGCGTATTATATTTTTCCATAGTATCAAGTATTCCTACATACTGGTCCAGCTTCTTATTGACTTTGTTATTACCATATCTCAAAACGAAACAATTTTTCGATGGTAATACTCTCGTTTGAATTTCCAATTTTGTTGAGCATCGTATTCATTTCAGCGTAAGAACTTAAACGTTTCATTCAAAGATTGTTTATATTTGTTCATATAAACAAAATATCCAATTCTTTGATACCCTAAACCTTACATGATTATCTTTCATATTTGATCTGATTGATACATTGTCAGATTCTCAAACAAGTCTTTTGAATTCATTTCATTCATTCAATATCCTTGTTTTGAGAAATCTTCAAAGTTCAAATGCTCAAATATTTCATGATAATTCTTGTGGAGCATACATTCTGATGGCATTGTTAATCAAATGCCGATATTCATACTTGTTCAAGATAAACTGTTGAACAACACATCATTTTAGGACAAAATTTCATGGGAATCAGTGTGAGATATTAAAGAACTTCTATGGATCCACGTTAACCAGTGTTTCCTACCTAAGAAGTTATCCTTGAGTGATTGAGGGGTGAGGGTCGAAATCAAAGAGTGGGGGAGATAACTCATACGGTTGAGTATCTCATTGTGTTGAGGTAAAATGAAAAAGAGAGTTTGGTTAAAAGTGAGCAGATTAAAAACAGAAAGAGGGTGTGAGAACAGAGTTAAAAGAATAAGAGAACTCTGCCCCGACCACTTTCTGAGCCGGGCATCCACATTACTGATTGGTTCACATTCTTTGGTGACCATCATTGAAACAGGCAACTAGCCCATGCCAACTCTTGCTTTAACCCCACCAGCTACTCATTTCTTTCTTAACAAAGAAATGTTTCAATTTTCTTTGGGACGCAGCATATCATCTATCTGATCTTCACTCGAAAGGTCTGGATATTGAAAAAGAAGGAAGTTTGCCCCACCTTTGTTCTTCACTCATGCACATTGAGTCCGTGGAAAACTTGTTGCTGTCTCAACAGTTTACACATTTTGAGCCTATATTATTCTAGCATAAGTTGCTTCAATCATTTCTACACTTGCACGTACACACAAGGAATATGTTTTCTTGTCATAACGTTCATAGAAATTGATTTGTGGTTTCTCGATGATTGAATGGAAGCCCTGGAGGAGTGAACATAAAAAGGCTCCTTTCCAAAGTGCATTCGTTGTACTAAGTGGCTCCGTGCAACTTACAGGCATTTTAACTGATTCATTAGTTGTTTCAGGGTTACCACTTTCATTTTGTATGAATTTGAAAAGATTCAGATAAATAATTTTGGAATTGACAGTTATTCAGATCGAAAGGAGGAGATTGTTATTGATGTATTCAAAGACTGCTGAAATTGATGTTGAAGTTTTGATGATCATGATGCTCACAATCATCAAAAAGGGGGAGAAACTATGAAAGTTTCAATTTCAAGATAAAGTGAAGTTTTGTTAAAGTCAAGAAGCTCGAGTTAAAAAGTCAAGATGTTTCGAGATGATTCGACAAAGATTCAAAGTTCAAAGATGTTCATTGTTCAAGAAGTGAAGATACACATTTCAAGATATTCAAAGTCCGTTAAAGCTCAATCACAGTTAAAGCTCAAAGACCAGTTCATAATCAAAGACTGAAGATATTTGTCAAAGCGCAAAGATGCAAAGATCCGTGCTACAATGATTCAAAGGTCCATGTTATGAAGATTCAAAGATTTTTGATTCAATGATTCGAAGAAGATGAAGTTTTTGTTTGAATACTTTGACCAACACTTCAAAGATGTGAAGTTTGTGATTCGAGACCTTGATGACTATTTGACTTTGAAGATCCAGTTGAAGTTTAAAGCAGTCAAATTGGATTTCTGAAGACAACGCTTATTTGAAGATTCTTCAGAGTTATTTTCGAAGATTGATCTTTCTTCAAAGAGAAGAGGGAGATCGTTCAAAGTGCTAAAGTGTTGAAGATCTGAAGATTACGAAGAGCTGAACACTATCATCATAAATTTTTAAATCTTGAATCCATAGGGGGGATTGTTAGAGAAAAAATGTATTCAAGATTTAATGAATAATTGTGTATTTGTAAAAAGGTCAAATGTAATAGACAAAGTCAAAGTATAGGCTTTAAAGGTCAAAGTCAATGTATTAAATGAGAGAGTCAAAGGTATAAATAAATACCTTGTAATAGAATTAGTAAGAGGTAGTCAAAGAGAGTCTCATACGTGAGAGATTGTGAAATAGAGGGATGACAACCTAGAGAGAGATTCTAGAAAGAGAAAGTGGATCTCATTCTCATTATTGTATCTTTCTCATTTCTAATGAAGATCTCTTGGATTATTGCGTTGTTACTTGATTAGATCTGGGATCACACTTGATATTCGGGATGTGGTTGTTGATGATCTCGTACGGGGTTTTGTTGAACCGCTCGTTGATGATAGAGCGATTTTGAGTGTAGCAAGTAGTGACAACAGCTTCAGCCCAGAGAAATAGCGACAACTTGGATTGTGACAGCATCGTGCGAGCGGCTTTGACAAGGGTACGGTTCCGCCGTTCTACCACTCTGTTTTGCTGACGAGTCCTTGCGGCAGAAAAGTTGTGTGAAATACCGACGGATGTCAGGTATTCGTCCAGCGTTTGGTTCTTGAACTCCGTCCCGTTGTCCGTCCTGATTGACTGAACTAGCTGTCGTAAGTTCAGTTGGATGGTCTTCTGATAGGTGATGATTAGCTCTGGGGTCTCGTCTTTCGAGTGCAGGAACTTCACCCATGTGTAGCGAGAGAAGTCGTCGACCATTATCAGGGCGTATTTCTTCTTATTGATGCTCTGAACGCGCATCGATCCACACAAATCCATATGGATGAGTTTGAGGGACCAGGACGTGCTCAGAGCGGCCTTTGTCTTGTGAGTAACTCGCTTTATCTTGCCCATTTCGCATGCCCCGCAGAGTCTGTCTTTCTCGAACTTGAGCTCGTGCATGCCTTTAACGTGTCCGCCTAGCACCAGTTTGTTGATATTCTTGAAGTTAAGGTGCGAGAGTCGTCGATGCCAGATCCACGCTTGTTGAGAGTTGGCTTTCGACATGAGGCAGAAGGAATCTTCGATCTTCAGGGCGGAGAGGTCGATGGTGTAGAGGTTGGTCTTCCGAGTTCCAACGAGTAATTCCTTTCCGTCTTCAGTGCGAACGCTACACCTTTTAGCTTTGAAGTTGACCTCGAGATCTTTGCCGCAAAACTGTCTGATGTTGAACAGGTTGTGTCCCAATCCCGCAACATATGACACCTTTTTAATTGTGATCTTATCTTGAACTATATCGTCGTAGCCCATAATCGGCTCTTTGTCGTCGTTCCCAAACCTCACATCTCTGCAATATTTCTCTTTGAAGTTCGTGAGCAGCTCATGTGCTTGGAGCATCTTGAGTCTAAGTACCACACATGACCGTCCTATAAAAACGAGATTAGGGATTTTTAGGTACCCATTTGAAAATAGGTCATGGAGGGTTAGGTTTAACACTTGACTGGGGAACCCATTTTGAATTGGGCTTCCTTTTGGGCTTACGAGATTTACGCTTAGGTTTTGAATTAAAAACATGATAAGAACCAAACCAATCAGATGCATAACGATTATCATCAAAATCATTCAATCCACAGTTAGAACAACACAAACAATCATGCGATAATTGAAGCAATTGCTGTATACAATAAAGTCTTAACGGAAATTGTGAGATCCCACATCGGCTATAAGGGGGAACGAAGTCCTCATTATAAGGGTGGATGGATACCTTCCTTGCATGAGGCCTTTTGCCTGTCACAGGGTGCGGTCTGGGTGCGTCCCGCGTATGCCTGTGCGGGCAGGAACAAAACCGTGAGCGGTGCCGGCGTACTGTTATGCAGAGGGAATCCGCAAAGCGGACAATATCATGTACGGTGGACTGGGGAAGTTACAGAATGTTATCAGAGCCGGTCACCGGGTCGATGTGTCAGCGAGGATGCTGATCCCACTTAGGTGGGTGGATTGTGAGATCCAACATCGGCTAGAAGGGGGAACGAAGTCCTCCTTATAAAGGTGGATGGATACCTTCCTTGCATGAGGCCAATTGATTGTCACTGGGTGCGGTCTGGGTGCGTCCCGCGTATGCCTGTGCGGGCAGGAACAAAACCGTGAGCGGTGCCGGCATGCTATTATGCAGAGGGTATCCGCAAAGCGGACAATATCGTGTACGGTGGGCTGGGGATGTTACAGAATGGTATCAGAGCCGGTCACCGGGTCGATGTGTTAGCGAGGACGCTAATCCCACTTAGGTGGGTGGATTGTGAGATCCCACATCGACTAGGAGGGGAAACGAAGTCCTCCTAATAAGGGTGGATGTATACCTTCCTTGCATGAGGCCTTTTGCCTGTCACTGGGTGCGGTCTAGGTGCGTCCCGCGTATGCCTATGCGGGCAGGAACAAAACCGTAAGCGGTGCCGGCATGCTGTTATGTAGAGGGTATCCGCAAAGCAGACAATATCGTGTACGGTAGGCTGGGGATTTTACAGAATGGTATCAGAGCCGGTTACCGGGTCGATGTGTCAGCGAGGACGCTGATCCCACTTAGGTGGGTGGATTGTGAGATCCCACATCGGCTAGGAGGGGGAACGAAGTCCTCCTTATAAGGGTGGATGGATACCTTCCTTGCATGAGGCCTTTTGCCTGTCACTGGGTGCGGTCTGGGTGCGTCCCGCGTATGCCTGTGCGGGCAGGAACAAAACCGTGAGCGGTGCCGGCATGCTGTTATGCAGAGGGTATCCGTAAAGTGGACAATATCGTGTACGGTGGGCTGGGGATGTTACAGAATGGTATCAGAGCCGGTCACCGGGTCGATGTGTCAGCGAGGACGCTGATCCCACTTAGGTGGCTAGATTGAGAGATCCCACATCGGCTAGGAGGGGGAATGAAGTCCTCCTTATAAGGGTGGATGGATACCTTCCTTGCGTGAGGCCTTTTGCCTGTCACATGGTGCGGTCTGGGTGCGTCCCGCGTATGCCTGTGCGGGCAGGAATAAAACTGTGAGCGGTGCCGGCATGCTGTTATGCAGAGGGTATCCGCAAAGCGGAAAATATCGTGTACGGTGGGCTGGGGATGTTACATAATGGAATCAGAGTCGGTCACCGGGTCGATGTGTCAGCGAGGACGCTGATCCCACTTAGGTGGGTGGATTATGAGATCCCACATCAGCTAGGAGGGGGAACGAAGTCCTCCTTAAAAGGGTGGATGGATACCTTGCTTGCGTGAGGCCTTTTGCCTGTCATAGGGTGCGGTCTGGGTGCGTCCCACATATGCCTGTATGGACAGGAACAAAACCGTGAGCGGTGCCGGCATGCTGTTATGCAGAGGGTATCCGCAAAGCGGACAATATCGTGTACGGTGGACTGGGGATGTTACAGAATGGTATCAGAGCCGGTCACCGGGTCGATGTGTCAGCGAGGACGCTGATCCCACTTAGGTGGGTGGATTGTGCGATCCTAAATCGGCTAGGAGGGGGAACGAAGTCCTCCTTATAAGGGTGGATGGATACCTTCCTTGCATGAGGCCTTTCGCCTGTCACTGGGTGCGTCCCGCGTATGCTTGTGCAGGCAGGAAGAAAACCGTGAGCGGTGCTGGCATGTTGTTATGCAGAGGGTATCCGTAAAGCGGACAATATCATTAACGGTGGGCTGGGGATGTTACAGAATGGTATCAGAGACGGTCACCGGGTCGATGTGTCAGTGAGGACGCTGATCCCACTTTGGTGGGTGGATTGTGAGATCCCACATCGGCTAGGAGGGGGAACGAAGTCCTCCTTATAAGGGTGGATGGATACCTTCCTTGCATGAGGAGTTTTGCCTGTCACTGGGTGCGGTCTGGGTGCGTCCCGCGTATGCTTGTGTAGGCAGGAACAAAACCGTGAGCGGTGCCGACATGTTGTTATGCAGAGGGTATCCGCAAAGCGGACAATATTGTGTACGGTGGGCTGGGGATGTTACAGAATGGTATCAGAGCCAGTCACCGGGTCGATGTGTTAGCGAGGACGCTGATCCCACTTAGGTGGGTGGATTGTGAGATCCCACATCGGCTAGGAGGGGGAACGAAGTCCTCCTTATAAGGGTGGATGGATACCTTCCTTGCGTGAGGCCTTTTGCGGTCTGGGTGCGTCCCGCGTATGCCTGTGCGGGCAGGAACAAAACCGTGAGCGGTGCCGGCATGCTGTTATGCAGAGGGTATCCGCAAAGCGGACAATATCGTGTACGGTGGGCTGGGGATGTTACATAATGGTATCAGAGTCGGTCACCGGGTCGATGTGTCA
Source organism: Saussurea involucrata (assembly GCA_033807775.1). Classification (NCBI taxonomy): domain Eukaryota; kingdom Viridiplantae; phylum Streptophyta; class Magnoliopsida; order Asterales; family Asteraceae; genus Saussurea; species Saussurea involucrata. The sequence continues at coordinate 160,506,476 of CM066322.1, read as the reverse complement.
GCGAGGAGGCTGATCCCACTTAGGTGGGTGGATTATGAGATCCCACATCGGCTAGGAGGGGGAACGAAATCCTCCTTATAAGGGTGGATGGATACCTTGCTTGCGTGAGGCCTTTTGCCTGTCACAGTGTGCAGTCTGGGTGCGTCCCGCGTATACCTGTGCGGGCAGGAACAAAACCGTGAGTGGTGCCGGCATGCTGTTATGCAGAGGGTATCTGCAAAGCAGACAATATCGTGTACGGTAGACTGGGGATGTTACAGAATGGTATTAGAGCCGGTCACCGGGTCGATGTGTCAGCGAGGACGCTGATCCCACTTAGGTGGGTGGATTGTGAGATCCCACATCGGCTAGGAGGGGGAACGAAGTCCTCCTTATAAGGGTGGATGGATACCTTCCTTGCATGAGGCCTTTTGCCTGTCACTGGGTGCGGTCTAGGTGCGTCCCGCGTATGACTGTCCGGGCAGGAACAAAACTGTGAGCGGTGCCGGCACGCTGTTATGCAGAGGGTATCCGCAAAACGGACAATATCGTGTACGGTGGGCTGGGGATGTTACAGAATGGTATCAGAGCCGGTCACCGGGTCGATGTGTCAGCGAGGACGCTGATCCCACTTAGGTGGGTGGATTGTGAGATCCCACATTGGCTAGGAGGGGGAACGAATTCCTCCTTATAAGGGTGGATGGATACCTTCCTTGCATGAGGCCTTATGCCTGTCACTGGGTGCGTCCCGCGTATGCCTGTGCGGGCAGGAACAAAACCGTGAGCGGTGCCGGCATGCTGTTATGCAGAGGGTATCCACAAAGCGGACAATATCGTGTACGGTGGGCTGGGGATGTTACAGAATGGTATCAGAGCCGGTCACCGGGGCGATGTGTCAGCGAGGACGCTGATCCCACTTAGCTGGGTGGATTGTGAGATCCCACATCGGCTAGGAGGTGGAACGAAGTCCTCCTTATAAGGGTGGATGGATACCTTCCTTGCGTGAGGCCTTTTGCCTTTCACAAGGTGCGGTCTGTGTACGTCCCGCGTATGCCTGTGCGGGCAGGAACTAAACCGTGAGCGGTGCCGGAATGCTGTTATGCAGAGGGTATCCGCAAAGCGGACAATATCGTGTATGGTGGGATGGGGATGTTACATAATGGTATCAAAGCCGGTCACCGGGTCGATGTGTCAGCGAGGACGCTGATCCCACTTAGGTGGGTGGATTGTGAGATCCCACATCGGCTAGGAGGGGGAACGAAGTCCTCCTTATAAGGGTGGATGGATACCTTCCTTGCATGAGGCCTTTTGCCTGTCACTGGGTGCGGTCTAGGTGCGTCCCGCGTATGACTGTCCGGGCAGGAACAAAACTGTGAGCGGTGCCGGCACGCTGTTATGCAGAGGGTATCCGCAAAACGGACAATATCGTGTACGGTGGGCTGGGGATGTTACAGAATGGTATCAGAGCCGGTCACCGGGTCGATGTGTCAGCGAGGACGCTGATCCCACTTAGGTGGGTGGATTGTGAGATCCCACATTGGCTAGGAGGGGGAACGAATTCCTCCTTATAAGGGTGGATGGATACCTTCCTTGCATGAGGCCTTATGCCTGTCACTGGGTGCGTCCCGCGTATGCCTGTGCGGGCAGGAACAAAACCGTGAGCGGTGCCGGCATGCTGTTATGCAGAGGGTATCCACAAAGCGGACAATATCGTGTACGGTGGGCTGGGGATGTTACAGAATGGTATCAGAGCCGGTCACCGGGGCGATGTGTCAGCGAGGACGCTGATCCCACTTAGCTGGGTGGATTGTGAGATCCCACATCGGCTAGGAGGTGGAACGAAGTCCTCCTTATAAGGGTGGATGGATACCTTCCTTGCGTGAGGCCTTTTGCCTTTCACAAGGTGCGGTCTGTGTACGTCCCGCGTATGCCTGTGCGGGCAGGAACTAAACCGTGAGCGGTGCCGGAATGCTGTTATGCAGAGGGTATCCGCAAAGCGGACAATATCGTGTATGGTGGGATGGGGATGTTACATAATGGTATCAAAGCCGGTCACCGGGTCGATGTGTCAGCGAGGACGCTGATCCCACTTAGGTGGGTGGATTGTGAGATCCCACATCGGCTAGGAGGGGGAACGAAGTCCTCCTTATAAGGGTGGATGGATACCTTGCTTGCGTGAGGCCTTTTGCCTGTCACAGGGTGCGGTCTGGGTGCGTCCCGGGCAGGAACAAAACCGTGAGCGGTGCCGGCATGCTGTTATGCAGAGGGTATCCGCAAAGCGGACAATATCGTGTACGGTGGACTGGGGATGTTACAGAATGGTATCAGAGCCGGTCACCGGGTCGATGTGTCAGCGAGGACGTTGATCCCACTTAGGTGGGTGGATTGTGAGATCCTACATCGGCTAGGAGGGGAAACGAAGTCCTCATTATAAGGGTGGATGGATACCTTCATTGCATGAGGCCTTTTGCCTGTCACAGGGTTCGGTCTGGGTGCGTTCCGTGTATGACTGTGCGGGCAGGAACAAAACCGTGAGCGGTGCCGACATGCTGTTATGCAGAGGGTATCCGCAAAGCGCACAATATCGTGTACGGTGGACTAGGGATGTTACAGAATGGTATTAGAGCCGGTCACCGGGTCGATGTGACAGTGACGATGTTGATCTCACTTAGGTGGGTGGATTGTGAGATCACACATCGGCTAGGAGGGGGAACGAAGTCCTCCTTATAAGGGTGGATGGATACCTTCCTTGCATGAGGCCTTTTGCCTGTCATAGGGTGCGGTCTGGGTGCGTCCCGCGTATGCCTGTGCGGGCAGGAACAAAACCGTGAGCGGTGTCGGCATGCTGTTATGTAGAGGGTATCCGCAAAGCGGACAATATCGTGTACGGTGGGCTGGGGATGTTACAGAATAGTATCAGAGCCGGTCACCGGGTCGATGTGTCAGTGAGGACGCTGATCCCACTTAGGTGGGTGGATTGTGAGATCCCACATCGGCTAGGAGGGGGAACGAAGTCCTCCTTATAAGGGTGGATGGATACCTTCCTTGCGTGAGGACTTTTGCCTGTCACAGGGTGCGGTCTGGGTGCGCCCCGCGTATGCCTGTGCAGGCAGGAACAAAACCGTAAGCGGTGCCGGCATGCTGTTATGCAGAGGGTATCCGTAAAGCGGACAATATCGTGTACGGTGGACTGGGGATGTTACAGAATGGTATCAGAGCCGGTCACCAGGTCGATGTGTCAGCGAGGACGCTGATCCCACTTAGGTGGGTGGATTGTGTGATCCCACATCGGCTAGGAGGGGGAACGAAGTCCTCCCTATAAGGGTGGATGGATACCTTCCTTGCATGAGGCCTTTTGCCTGTCACAGGGTACGGTCTGGGTGCGTCCCGCATATGCCTGTGCGGGTAGGAACAAAACCGTGAGCGGTGCTGGCATGCTGTTATGCAGAGGGTATCCCCAAAGCAGGCAATATCGTGTACGGTGGACTGGGGATGTTACAGAAATTTAATACTTTGTTCAACATAATTATTCAAATTATGAAAACCACAATCATTAATGTTTTTCCTAGAATTGAAAGCAAAATTAAATGACTTTGACTCCGACTTGCTCTTGTTAGATCCTTAGGCTACCCACTTTGGTTTAGCTTGTTTTGCCCGACCATTTTTATCTGAAAAATCATTAACGACATGGTCAGCAAAGTTTGAGTAGGAAGGATTTTTATCATTTGTTCGACCTGTCTTTTGCCGCGTCTGTGAACGTTTTTGAGAATGCGAATCAGTTTTAGAAACTTTGTTCACAGGCGGGGTCTTGAGTTTTGAAGAACACTCGCCTTTAAGAAATTTGACCGGTCGATTTACTGCCTTAGACATAAAGTCGGTGTGGTTTGGAAGAGGTTTGTCAAATTCAAACTTAGGAGACTCTTCATCTGAACTGTCATCGGAATTTGTTAGAGCATTATTGTATTCAAGATTTACTGTAAAGTCAATGTACTGTATGAGTCTATACAGTATTGTGAATGCCTTTATACCTTGTATGTCATGGGTATAAATAGGCTTGTCTAGTTCATTTGTAAAAAAGCTTTTGTAATCTTTTAGAAACCTTTTGTAATCCTTTGAGCTCAATACATGGATGACATATTTGCTCTCTAGATTCTCTCTCACTACATTCATATCTTATTGCTAGAGATCTGGGATTTAACAATTGGTATCAGAGCTCAACAGAAGATTCAAGCAGATCGAAGACCAAATTGAAGAATTTTTACACTAAAGCTGAAGAATTCGGATTGGGTGTTCATCACTATTCATCTGATTTTTTTTAAATTTTGATCTTTTGAATCAATTTCTTGCATCACTGAACTCGGAATTGATTACTGATCATCTTTAATTCTTGGATCAACATCAAAAACTGCACAGAATCATCTGATTTGATCAATTTTTAAGATTTTGTTCGAAAACCAAAAATTCACTGTTTTGATCTTAATCTGTTCAAATTGATCGAATTGTGAATTGCAATCAACAGAAAAAGTGTGCGGATTTCAATTACGAAAAATTTGATATAAGATTCATCACAATTGATCAAGAATTGAAGAAGTTATGGCAGATTAAGTGATTTTGAAGTTCGAAGTGAAGAATTCGGATCATTCTTGATGAATTCGGATCATTCAAAGAGAATTCGGAACATTCATAGAGAATTCGGATTGTTCTTGGCATCATAAGTGTAGAATTCGACTCAAGAAGAATTCGAATTCATAGAATTCGAATCCTATTAGATTCGAATTGTAGAGAATTCGAACCCTTGTGGATTCGAATTGGATGAATTCGAACCCTTATGGATTCGAATTGGATGAATTCGAACCCTTATGGATTCGAATTGGTTGAATTCGAACCTAAGTACATTCGAATTGAGTGAATTCGAATCAAGTTAAGTCCGAATTGGGTGAATTCGAACCAAGTTAAGTTCGAATTGAGTGAATTCGAACCCAGTTACATCCGAATTCATTGAATTCGAACCCTTATTCATCCGAATTCATTGAATTCGAATCCTTCTTCATCCGAATTCGTTGAATTCGAACCCTTACTCATCCGAATTCTTGTGAATTTAAAAAAAAAAAAAAAAAGTTTTTTGAGAAAATTTTTTATCCCGAAATTTTTTCTATAGTGTATTTCATACACTGTAAGAGCTTTTCAAGAAAAAATTTTATATATTTTTTTGTGTATTTTCATACACTGTCTGCTTGATCTTCTGAACGATCAATTTCTAGCAATATTCAAAATGGTTTTACAACAAGTTATTGTTAAAAGCAGTGGTGAAGATTTGAAGCAAACTCTGAAAAAGGAGATTCCTCCAATTGCAAAAGTTTTTGTTAAACCAAATGTAAAGTTGCAACAAGTCATTATAACAGAAACATCTGTTAATTCACATGTATCTGTTAAACCAAATAATGAAGTGTTGCAACAAGTCATAATAACAAAAACACCTCCAAAGCCACTTGAAAAAGCTAAGGCAAATAATGGAATTTTGCAACAAGTTATTTTATCAGAAACATCTCCTATATCAGAAACTCCTGTTAAAGATAATGCTTCAAATTCTTCAACTCCTATTTTAAATAAAGCATTGGAAGAAGAAAATGTTAATCTGAAAAGACAAATTTTAGACATTTTTTCTTCAAATGCTAAACTTACTAAAAGAATAACTGATCTTGAAGTTTATATTGCAGGTCTTGAAACAAAGAAAGACAAAGACAACTCAAGTCTGCACGATCAAATCGAGAAACTTCAAGAGAAAGTAACAACTCTTAAAAAGGAAAATGCTGATCTGAAGAGCATTGAAGACAGGAGAGAGAAGATTCTTAAAGAAAAGGAAATAATTGAACTTAATTGTATAAAACTTTCAAAACAAGTTTCTGACTTTGAGAAAGTTTTATTTTTAGAAAAAGACAAGCTCGAAAAAGAAAGAGCTAAATTTGAAACTGAACAAATTTTTTTTGAGATTAAAAGTTCTGAACTTTCCATGAAAATCTCTGAATTAGAAAATCTTTTGGAAAAGGAAAGAAAAGATTTCACGGAAAAGAAAAATCTCTTTGAAAAGGAAAGTAAAACCCTTAAAAAGAAAAATATGGAAATTTTCAAAGAGATTACTGATAAAAGAAGGTTTTTGGAAAAAGATTTTGAATCGGAACGTGTATATTTTGAAGACGTGATTCTTAATCTTACCAAAAGATTATCTGGTTTATCAGCTGATATTATGAAGGATCAGTTGATCAAATCTGATCTCCAAAAGAAATTTGATCTAATTTCTAAAGAGAAAAATGTTTTAATAAACAAAGTCAAAGAACTTGAAGACGTCATTTTTAAATTTGATGTCTCAAAGCAGGCTAGTCATAATTCTATCTTTCAGACTCCATTTGTTGATTCAAATGATTCTGAATGTTCTTTTAAAACTGCTTCAAGTTCAAGTTTTAAAAACATTCATTCTAAACAATTTAATAGATCAACAGATTTCTCAAAAGGTCAGATTCGTTCTTCTAATCTTTTCTATAATCCTCTGTTTGATAAATCGGATGATATTCTTAAGGTGCCTAAAATTAATACTTCCAAATCTGAAGAAGTTCCAGTCTTCAAGAGGGTGAAGATGGAATGGAGAATCAAAGGCACAATAGTTCCAAAGAAAGATGTGCCAAAATCATCTGTATCCACATCAAATGCAAAGAAGAACAATACGCCAAAAGGTAAATCTTATGCTAAACCTAATCCTATTCATTATGTAAATTATCTGATTAGGTTGGCACATAAGAAAATCTGTTGTTCTTACTGTGGATCAAATGATTTTGTGCATAAAGATTATACTTCTTATTGGTATGGTTCTTACAGTATTCCTTGTAAGAAATCTACACCTAACCCACTAGGACCCAAATGCCATTGGGTACCAAAATCTGCTTAATCTGTTTTGCAGGTTCTTCATGTGTTGTACTGAATTGTAGATACATACCACACACATGACTGAAAACAGAAGAGAAGCGGCGTATTTTTTGAAAAATATTTGTACCATTAAGGGGGAGACACATATTAATGGCTTTTGAACATATCAGTTCAAAACCCGTGCTTCAACGACAATGGCTTCTGAACAATTCAGTTCAGGACCCGTACTTCAACGACTAAGACTTCTAAACAAATCAGTTTAGAACTCACACTTCTCAGGTGATATCCTTAACTGTTACATCTTTCTGTTTCAAGGAACGTGGCAAAAGGTAACATTGGATTATATTTGTTTCTACTGATTTGAAAACTTGAATCTTTACAAATTTAATTCAATGAGATGCAATTTTCAATTTTCATTCAATGAATTAAATGCGTGCTAAAAGATGTTTTTTTTCAAGAATCTTTGTATTATCTGAGTTAGATTTGCTTCAACTTTCACCTCTGAAATAAATCGAAAGGTAAGCAAAACATGAATGAAATTATGCTGAATGCTAAAAGATATGTGAATCTGGACTTATATAGAATATAATGCTCAAAAAGCCTATTTATCAGAATGATGAATGGAAACGAAAATATGGGGGAAGCACTATGATTAAGAACCAAGTGATTGAGATATCATTCATATTTTGTGATGGAAATTCGAACTTATATAGAATATCATTTAGTTTGAAAGTTTGTGCCTGTGGCCTTTCTGGTTTGGGAGAGTAAGTCCTAAAGGGTGCTCGACACCTAGTCCCTAAGATCAACTGGTCTGGGATCGGCTGACCCAAATCCTGCAATAGAACCAGATAGAAAGCCATGTTCTACTGGTACAAATGGGTTTAAGATATATCGATGTGGCCTTTCTGGTTTGGGAAATTAAGTTCTAAGGGGTGCTCGTCACCTAGCACCTAAGGCCAACTGGTCTGGGATCTGCTAACCCAAATCCTGCTATAGAACCAGATAGAAAGTCATGTTTAACGGTGTATCTTATTCTTACTAAACTTCTTGATCAAAAGATGCCAATGAGCACAAAATCAAAGGATGCCAATGAGCACAGAATCAAAAGATGCCAATGAGCACAAAATCAAAAGATGTCAATGTGCACAAAATCAAAAGATGCCAATGAGCACACATCTCTTGAAACTTGGGAAAATACAAAGTCGCGATAAACCCGTAAATTTATGAAATTCTGATTTTGGACACATAGCGTGAGTAGAGCAAAGTATTCTTATATGTTTAAGAATTGCATACGCTTGATGCTAATCATATTTCGCATGCTAGCACACCAAATAGATTTAATAAAGGGGTTGAAACTGAACATTTTTTAACTTGATATACAATGATGACTTGTTCTTGAATCCAAACACATGCATTTGATTTCATTTGATTGAAATATTGTTAAATTTCATTAAGTTGAATTTCTTTTGTAAAGCATTCAAATGATCAAATGTTAGTAGTTATAAAATGAAGTTCAATGAATTTTATTTTCCTTGTGTAAATTTGTTTTAAAATTTGTGCTACAATTTCAAATACTGTACGTTATTGAAATATATGCATACTTTCAGGGGGAGAAAATAAATTGCTCCAGAATTCTTATTTTGAGGGGGAGCAAGGTTATTATGTAAGGAGGAGATTGTTAGCAATACTCAAAGACACGACTGAAATTGAAAATGGTTTTCGATGATTATGATGCTCACCATCATCGAAAAGGGGGAGAAAAGTTTAATTTCAATTTCATGTCAAAGAATTTTCAAGTCAAAGATATTTCATGTCAAAGAACTTTCAAGTCAAAGATTCGTGAACAAAGACTGAAGATTGGGGAGAAGGATCATGTGAAGTCCAAATGTTGCTGAATTTGGTTATCTTAGTTCTGAGTGGTTATCGGAATGCGCTTACACCTAAAAGTTCAACAATGTGGATGGTTTCACATCTTTCTGATCCAAACTCTAATCGTTTCTGATTTATCTTGTTCCGAATTGATGGTTCTATATAAAGATATGAAATCCATGTTCAAGACTTGAAGACAATCTGTTGAAGATTGTATTGAAGAAGGTTGATTTTTCAAAGAAAAAGACAATGACTTTTCATGTTTGTCTGAAGATTCTTCAAAGCTGAGTTCTTAAAGAGTGTCAAAGCATATAGTTCGCCGTGAACTAGTGGAGATAAAGCTATTTGAAGATGGTTTGATAGAGTGTCTGTTTGAGAAGATTGACTTTACAAAGAGCTGAAGACTGCTGTCATATTTTTTAAATCTTGAATCCAAAGGGGGAGATTGTTAGAGCATTATTGTATTCAAGATTTACTGTAAAGTCAATGTACTGTATGAGTCTATACAGTATTGTGAATGCCTTTATACCTTGTATGTCATGGGTATAAATAGGCTTGTCTAGTTCATTTGTAAAAAAGCTTTTGTAATCTTTTAGAAACCTTTTGTAATCCTTTGAGCTCAATACATGGATGACATATTTGCTCTCTAGATTCTCTCTCACTACATTCATATCTTATTGCTAGAGATCTGGGATTTAACAGAATTCATATATGCTGAAAAATCAATATCAGGCACAGATGGACCAGGATTGGTTGAGGGAGGTGAGGAACACTTTGAGTCTGTGTTTTTGGAAGAATCTGGTGCGGAAGCTTTTTGAAATTCAGAGTTAAGATTCTTTTGAACACAATTATCTTGAGACTTTTTTCCTTTTCTAGAAGATGTTTTACCAATAAAGACCTTACACGAAGATGTCTCTGATGAGTCCGAGGAAGGTTCGGGTAGATTCACCTTTTCTTTTTGGAGTTGGTCAAACTTCTCTTGAGGTTGACTTTTACTCACTTGCTCTTGCATCACTTATGTTGCCAAGGCAGACAGTTTGGATGTGAGCCTATTGATTTCTACCCGAAGAAGTTCCTTGTCCTCAACAGATACAGGTTCGGTTTTGGTGGATTTGAGTTTCTCAAGTTCATTTAGAAGCTCTTGCTTTTCCTTTTGAAATTTAGTCATTTCCTTCTCAAGTGACTCCTCTAACTCGACTACTTTTCATTCCAAAATAAGAGGAGGAACATAGAGTTTAAACTCGTCCGTCTCAATTTTGGGTTCAGGTGTTGGGGCCTCATCCTTTTTAGAGGAATCATTGGGCTTTGCAACCTTATAGCCGTCAAAGTAGTCATTCGAAAGGTACTTAGATTTGTTTTCTTGTAGGAATAGTTGAGAGGTTCATACGCAAATGGTAATTGCATTTTAGTGGTGTGTGCGCGTTTGTATTCCTCGGTTTCCTCTTCCTTTTCTTCGAGAGGTCCAGTCCATTTGATTTTGTATTCGGGAAACTTTTTGTCGAGACCAAAAAAGTTGAATTCGTAAAGAGTAGGTCTCATTGTCAAAATCTTTTTCAAGTACTGTGGGTTATCGTACCCAATTCCCCATTCCTTGTTAAAATACGTGAACTCCTTAGGTTTGCTCATATGAATTGTCTGATCAGTTTGACCTCTTTTGTGAACTTTAGTTTCAAGATCAATTATTTTAGAAATAAACTCTTTGTGTTGAACTTGAAGAGAGGAGCATTGATAAATAATCTCTACTTTCTCATCCTCACACTAATCAAGCTTTGAATTTAACTCGGATATCTTAGCCCTAAGATCTTTGGGTGCAATGGAAAGATTTGCACACTTTTCTTTCAGATTGGCATTGTCAGACTTATATTTTTCAGTGATTCTCTTTTGAACATCTAGCCTTTCTTTTAAAGAGTTAATTTCAAGCAGTTGTTCATTAGTGGAAGCCTTATAGGAGTCTATTCTTTGAACAAGTGGTTGCATCTGATCGACTAAGTTTTGATAGATAGGGGCACATACCTGACAAAGATTTCCTTGATTTTGCAGAGGAGAGTGGTTGCCCATGAAAGCGTCGGCATCTTCAAAATCGCTTTCGTCATCAGAACGATTTAGCAGTGGTCTTCTTCAACTAACAGTGCCTTTCCTGCAGCTTTCTGTTCTGCTAACAGAAGTTTTGCCTTGTAGTATTCCACGTTACGCAACGGGCTTTCGGCAGTCTTTGGCAAAGTGGCCCAATTTGCCGCAGTTATAGCACGTGACTGACTCATCCTTTTTCTTTGGCTCGGGCTTTCGTTCGTTCTTCTCCTTGTGATCTGATTGCTTGTGCTCGTCAGACTTTCTATTTCCTTCATATTTCTCTTGTAATCGTGGCGCTTGTTGGGAGTAGTAGAGTAGCGCTGATTATTAGAGGAAGGCTTTTTTGTAGAACTTATTTCTTTGAAAAGACTTGGTGATCAGGGCCATTGCTTTCTTGATTTCAGTTAGCTCAGGGTCAGAATCGCTTTCCTCTATTTTTTCAGACTCTGGTTCAGATTTACTGGACTCTTGGGTTCTCTTGGAGTGACGGCTGGAAGACTTGCCGCTCTTTGGAGATACAAGAGCGAGGGGATCGACTTGTGACTTGGAAGATGATTTCTAAGTGCTCATTATCTCCATGACTTCATCCTCGTCTTTCATGAGCATCTCGTAAAGTTCATGGAATGGAACATTCTCAATCAGATTGTTGTGTTTGATATAAGAAACGAACACTTTCCATTCTGGTAGGAGATTGTTTAAGAACTTGAGGGCATTTTCCGTGTTAGATCGAGTGATGTTGTTCTTGTGGAGTTCGTTCAGAAGAAGGCAGAATCGTTCATATGCCTGAGTAAGTGATTCTCCCTTGCGCTGCTCAAAACCGTCAAATTTGGTGATGCAGTTGTTGACCTTCAGTTGGTTTCATACTTTACTCCCGCTCATCATCTTCTCAACTTGATCCCACATACCTTTGAAAGTGTCCTTGTAGCTGTCAATGGTCGTGTAAATCTCGTTTGGTAGACTCTGGACTAGATATCTTTTGGCATGCTTTTCACCATCAAATCTGCATTTGTCCTCGTCGGTCATCTGGATGTAAGTCTTGGCCATAGGTCGAGCTTCAACACCTTCTTCTTGAGCTGGTACCGTTGTCATTGGAGTTTCTTGTGGGCCTTCAGTGAGAGTTTGCCAGATGTATTCGAAGTTATCTTTAGCTTCGATAAAGATGATGAATCTGTCTCGCCATTGGCTGTATTCACCTCGATAGAGAGTCAGAGGCTTGGCGTCGGTACCGATTGCTAATGCGTCGCGAGACATCGCGATGTGCACTAACTTGATCGTCAAACGGTATGGTTGATTCAGGATTGGAAATCCTAACGCAAGGCACTACGAGTGACAGTCTTAACGATGGTTCTAAGAGTGACTGAAAGTAAACTGGTAAGGAATTAAGTAAACAAAACTTACCGGATAGGAATCCGGATAAGAGAAGTGTCCGGATCTGGGAGTGACCGGATCCGGGTGTGTGAAGTGTCCGAATAGCAGAGTAACCGGATAAAATTAAGTTTACTGGATAACACAAGGTTACCGGATAAAACAAAATAAACCGGGAAAGATAAGTGACCGAATAAAAACTTACCGGAAAGAAATAAAGTTATCGAATGAAATAACTTACCGGATGGGGTGTCCGGGAAGCTGGAGTGTCCGAACAAGGAGTATCCAGGAACATTTACAATCCGGGTATGTTACCGGATAGTTTAGGCAATCCGGACACGATACCGTATTTTTGTGACTTCCAGATACTATGGGTTTCCGGAAACAAAGCACAATCCGGACAAATGACGTCCGGAAAGTGACGAATAGAGAACTTACCCGGAAACTTTGATGGCGTCCGGACAGAGCGGTTGTTCGACTAATCGGATCGATGAACGAATTAAGGTTCCTAGAATTTGTTCCTGAAAGGTTAGGAAACAACCAAAACACGAAAATAACAATACCCTAATCGAATTCTAAGCAAAAAACCATGATTTTGAAGGAAAAATTTGGACTTTAACAAGAACAGAGACCCAAAACCTTGAAAACTTTCTTTTGCTTATAAAATACTTAAACGATCGAATTGAACTTTGAAACGATGCAGAAACACTATCGGAAGCAATACTAAACGTATGCAATAAACAAGATCAATTAATTTCACCATGAACAGAATAATGAACTTATTTGAACAATCTATCAGTCGACAGAAACACAAATAGACTTACCAGAAACCTTTGAATCAACCAGTCTATATGCTCTGATACCAATTGTGGATCCCAGATTAGTGCAATGTACTAGAAATCAACGAATAGCTAATCAATAATCACAATATGATTTGAACTTGTCATCCATCTTTCATTAACCATTCAGAGAATTTCAATACTATGCTTACAATGGTTATGAGACGATTTAGGATGATTAACCTAAACTATTAGGCTAAAACACTTTATATACTAAGGCCTAAACTAACCAAGGCCCATGGCCCATTACAAAATAAGCCCATATAAAATGTTACAAAATATACCCTTGAACTTCTATTCAATTAGATTTTAATCCCAACAGTTATGGATAATTTTCTGGCTAACCTAAAACTAAAGGTTAACTAAAGCTATTTATACCTAGGCCTATGATTATTAAGGTCCAAGATCATTAACGCACTAAAGCCCATTAACACAATAAGGCTTTTACAAATAACATTAACTATAATTCTTTATATAACTTTCTAATTAATAGGACATTTATGGTCCTAACAATGATATGTGAGAACCTGTAAGTGCCTTTATTACTTTATGAGTATCTCTTAGTTTAAAGGGTAATTTATGTTTAGGGGTAATTTATGTTTAAAGGGTAATTTATGAGTATCTATAGTCTAAGGGTTTGTTAGTTATTAAAGTTAAAATTAAGGTTTTTATGATTATGTGCTTGTAGTTTAAAGTTTATGTGGTTATTTAGTAGTACTTTTGGTCTTAAGTGCAATTTAGTAAATATATATAGATGCGTCATGTGTTTTGATGACTCATGGCATTTCATTTCCAGAAAATTAAGTGTGAAAGTGTGTGTTTTGGTGTGTGTCGTTCAAGCTAAGAGGAGAAAGAAGGGAAGCAAGAAAAGTTAAGGTTTTGAACTTTTTGTGATTCAAGCTTCATCTCAAAGTTTATACTTTAGGTATGTGATGGTTTTTGATCTCCTAACTTCATCTTCCTCATGGACGCATCCCTAGTTGAGTTCTAAGGTTTAATGGAGTTGTTTAAATAAGTTGTCTATGGAGGATTATGTGATTTTAATGAAAGATATTATTGTTAAAAGTATTAGGAACTTGATTTTCTCTTGGTTGTATATAGTCGATTTATGGGCTGAAAAATCTCCACCATGGGTAAGGAGTTCATATCATGGCAAGTTAAAGGTTGTTGTGTAGTTGATGTTTATGAGTTTCAATGGTTACATCTTCATGTAGAGAGTTGATAAATGATTTCCTCCATGTTAATTGATGTTTAGGACCTCATTTGCATGCTTTCCATCCATAGAAATGAGCTAAAACGACATGTGATTGAGTTTAGTTTGGTGTTAGGGATCAAGGGATGGAATAGGGGTTGTTGCAAGTAGAAAAAGGTTGTCCAGAGACTTCCATGACCTCCTGCGCGACCTCAATCTCAAATCACAGCCGCACAAGTCACTGTTTCAGCATTTTTCGATTTTTGTTTGTTGCGTACTCGTGTCGTTTCAGGGCACAATATAGGGGTATGGGTACTCTTTTTGAGTGTAGAATAGCATTTAAACACATTAGACATATTATTTTGTGCCAATTTCAGATTCCAAGTCTCGGGTTTGACGTCGGTTGTCGGTTTCGAATAGTTGTTCGATTTTGCTGTTTTACGCGATTGTGATCAAGGCGAGCTTTCTTTTAATCGTTTTCGAACTGGAATACTTATGTTACGAAGTGGCTAATATGTGTATTAATGATTGTGAATTATATGGAATGTGATTATTAAAATGAAATCTCATATGTTGAGCATTTCACTACACTATTGCATTTTGGCTGGACTTAGAGGCCGGATGGAGTTGGTTGTACCGTAAATTGTAGCGGAGTTGGTTGTACTTGAGGTACTTCGGAGTAAATTAATTAGTTTTCCCAAGAAAAAGTACATAATATCAACAAATGTAAGATTATGGTCCAACCACCATGTACTACATAAAAAGAACTTTACATCAAATCAAAGACCCTCAATTGGTCAAATAGGAATGTAAATCCACATAAATATTCCCAAATGATAAAAACCATCCATTGTGTTGTAGAAAAGCATTAATCCATAAGCATTGAGCGTGTATGAGATGATGACAAAAACGCAAACAGACATGTATCTAGTTTTTACAAAGTTTTAGAAAATCACAATCGAGGTTTTTAATAGAACACCTAGAAAACATAGTGAACCATAGCTTTAAGAGAGATGGGGGAGAAGACTCTTAGAAGCAAGGATCACAATAACTGTTCTTCAATGTACCATAAATTCTTCCACAAAAAACCCTAGGCCGAGTTTAATGAGGGGAGGGTTCTGGGAGGAAGAAATAGCACAATGAGCCCTAAAAACCGCTTAAACAGATTTGGGTTTGGGGTAAAAATTATCTGAAAATCAACAAGGGGTGTTTTTATACCTTCTAGGGGTTCGGGCGACAATGCCTGATGACCTTGCCATTTGGAAAAGTCGCGGGCTCACCCCACCCCACGGTACGATCCATGCGAGTTTTCCAAGGCATTCTCGTTGTCATAATCGCCCCATGTGTACCGAGAGGGGTACACCCCGCCATTGATTTTTCCAGATGAGGTAATTGTTGGAATCTAATTTCACATAAAAAAACTTGATTTAGAATCAGAGACAGGAATGAAATGGTTTCGGAAGATGAAGAACTGTTAGCAAAATCAGAGGGGGAAATAAGAGATGATTGAGGCGCCATTAGGGTTGTGATACAAAGTGAAAAATAGACGAATGAGAGGATATTGAATCGATTGGAAAAAGTTTTCTATATCTTAATCAAGACGTAGCCGCCTTATTTATACATAGGTGCCTAACAAACCTATATCAGAAAATGTACAACATCAAGCACCGGAGAACAAACTATGTATAACTAGGAACAACATAGAGTATAGTACAAGTAGTAGCAGTAGAGGTACAACTTAGGACTGCACTTGGGAACTTAAATCGTTGAAACCTGGGAAGATGTCTGGAATCTTGGACCTTTAATCACACTAACAGGTTGTTCGGTTCATTTTTTATTAAGCCATATATGGATGGATAAAGCTATGTATTGATAAAGTTCCATGTATAATAATGCATAAGTTGTTTGGTTCTTGTGCTAAATAAACGATCTGAATGTCTTAAATGACAATTTTAGCCCTCATATAATGATTGTCTGAAATCAATCCTCACATATCATTGTGCTTCATGAATTTCCAGCAATATGTTAGAAATTTCAAAGCCCAATTCAATTGTTTTAGAATT
This sequence comes from Saussurea involucrata, assembly GCA_033807775.1. Taxonomy (NCBI): domain Eukaryota; kingdom Viridiplantae; phylum Streptophyta; class Magnoliopsida; order Asterales; family Asteraceae; genus Saussurea; species Saussurea involucrata. The sequence goes on along the minus strand of CM066322.1, from coordinate 160,490,181 downwards.
TCTTGATTTTCAAAACCCATTTCAATAGTTTTGATTTCCTGCAGCAAATCAGGAATCTTGATTTCCTTATTTTCAAAACGGAACTTCGATCTTTATGAAATTTAGCAATCGATTGATTTCAGCAAATCAGCAAACGATCAGCAAATCGGTTGTTATACCCTAAGGTAGTGAGTCAAATGGTCAAATATGGTAGGCTATGGTACAAGTGCATAATGCACTAGTAGTATAAGTAGTAATGCAAGAGTTGTGTTTAGTGGCTTAGTATAAATGGGGGGGGGGGGGGGGTTGAGTCATTAGGGTTATTGATCATTTGTCAAGCCTGTTTTAGGCGAGAGCCTTGGGAGGGAATATGGCCTCTCGAAAGCCATAAACCCTATTGTAAACATTCAATTGATGTTCAATACAATTCTATATTCCTCAAGTTAGTTCGGTGTACATCAAATGGTATTAGAGCAGTGACAATCCAAAAGGAAATAGATGAAGGCACAAACCATGAAAATACAGGAAGATTTTGAATCCTTGAAAATGACGATGGAGACTATGAAGAAGCAATTGGAGAGGTTGGTTAAACTCCAAGAGGAGAAGCGTATGAGATCAGAAAATCCAAGAAAAATGGAAAAGGGGAAGACGCATCAGATCGAACAATAATTGGAGGTAAACTGCTTTCCCACTTTTAAGGATAAAAAAATTGGAAATACCTATTTTTAATGGAACCGACGCAAAGAGGTGGATCCTTATAGCAGAAAGGTTTTTTATATCAAATTCGTTAAGGGGAGAAGAGCAAATTGAAGCGGCCATTAGTGCCCTTGAAGGAGTTGCCTTGCGATGGTCTCAATGGGAGCATCAGAGAAGACCTTTTAGACGTTGGGAGGATCTGAAGTCAATGATTTTTCGTCAATTTTGTTCATCTGGTGAATGGTTTCTAACTCTAATACAGACAGGAATTGGCAAAGGGAGAAAAGAGAAAGTATAGAGAGAGGGAAGGAGGGAGAAGATATAAGAAAAAGAAATCGAGAGATGGTGACGGTGGGGTCTGTTGACAACATTCTCGAGCCGCTGTCGACGATGTTCCCGTCACCGCCGCAGTCTCCACCCTTTGTTCCTTCATCGTTGAGTCCATCAGCAAACGTAATAAAGACCTTGGAAAAGATGCCGACTCCCTCAAAGCCCAATCTAGCGATCCTATCAAGGCCCAAGCCCAATCCTATGGTTTTAAATTGGCCTACACCTAGTTTGATGGTTTTAAATTGTCCCAAGCTTGTGGCCAACGTAAAAGTAACTTTATCATCGACAATTCAGTTTCTTCAACAGTAAATGGTGACGAATGGTTGGGCGGTGATCATCAGAAACTGTCTCCGCCACCACCGTTGCCGCAGCCACCGCCATGTTCTGACTCTGAACCCTCTGTTGCCCTGTTTGATGGAACTGGAGGATGAAAGGTTGCCCTACACACTACAAAAAAACCATTAATTCCGACGACATATTCCGTCGGTAATTGCAAAAATCCGTCGGTATTCAGGGTCAGAAATTATTTGGTAGGTATTTGGTTTTCCAACGGATTTTAGCGACGGATTACCAATGGACAAAATTAGAGACGGCATACCGATGGCGAAGTTTACCGAAGGATCACCGACGCCCAAGTTTTTTTAATAAAATTTATTTACCGTCGGTGAAATTTGATTTTTTTTAAAAATTAATTTTTTATTATTATGCTCCAGTAAAAATACAAAAATCCTGTAAATTTATTCAACAATCCAAATACACAAATCGTGTAAAAAATTTCAACAATCCAAATACACAAATCCTGTAAAAATTTTCAACAATCCAACTGTGTATCGGTAATCAACTTAGAACCATAAAAATTATTATAAATTCGCGATAACTTAAACGATATATGTGTACTTTTTAACATATATTTGGGTTTACATCGTAAAAAAATATATATTTAAAGATATTTAAAATATATATTTAATATATTTCTTCAATTTTTGAGTTTTGATAAATAAAAATTAAATAATCCGTCGGTAATTAGCAACGGATTACCGACAAATTATTTTTTTTTTTTTAAATGATAAGTTTTGAATTTTTTTTAATAATCCGTCTCTAATTACCGATGGATTACCGACGAATTACTTATTTTTTATTTTTTAATTAACTAATCCGTCGGTAATCCATCACTAATTACAGACGGATTTAAACCGTCGGTAATTTCCGTCGGAATTAATGAATTTTCTAGTAGTGATCGATCAATTTTGTTAAGTCTGTTTCGGGCGAGAGCCTTGGGAGAGAATCTGGCCTCTCGAAAGCCAGAAACCCGATTGTAAACATTCAATTGATGTTCAATACGATTCTATATTCCTCAAATTAGTTCGGTGTACATCATCGATTCAGTTGATCGAGAAATGTGCAATCATCAAACGATTGATTTCAAAACAGATCCAGAAATCAGCAAACAGATCGTTCACAAATTCCTGATTTCCTGATTTCAAAACAGGTCAAGATTTACAAAGATAAGTTGTCTAGAATCTTATGCATAAAATATAATACATTTATAGTTTTCTTAAGACTTTGAGGTAAATGCTTTATAAAATAGTATATATATATATATATATATATATATATATACTACATATATAAGCATTTAGACACAAAGTCTTAAATACAAATTTTAAAGCACAATGTACAAGCTTTTAAAACATAAATTTGAAAAAACTCTTAATTACAAATTTTAATGCATTAGGTACAATTCATTGATAGCAGTAAATTTGAAAAAACTCAAGCCCATGCTCCATGGCTCCATCCCTTGTACGGCCCATCCAGCCCATGCTTTCTATAGTACGTTTATTACCTTACCTCCATCAATACCGATAGTACCTTATGAGTTATGACCATGCTTCTTCTACCTGCTCCTTGGCTCAAAAAACGCAGCATATAAATAATCAACCGGGTGGGTTTTACAAATCAATTTCCGTGTGTTCGCTGCTTCAAGAATCCCAGGTACTCCTTTGTCTCAATTTCACTCTCAGCTTTAGGGTTTCATCAATTTGTCTTCTATTTTGTGTGTTTTTCATCCTATATATCAATATAGTTTCATAGTGGAATTTGATATTTTTGTTGCTACAAGATGAACTCAGAGGTCGATTTTTGGGTTATTCAAACTTTTTGATTTTTAGATTCTAGAAAAGATAAACCCACATGTTGTCAAACAGGATGAAAGTCTTTTTATCAAGCATAAACTGCAAGCTCTACTGGTGATCACATGTTGTCTTATCATTCATAATGTTGTTGATTCAGTACGAAAACCCTAACTCTTTTATTTGATTTTGTTTTGTTTTTTATGTCGATGACAATTTTGCAGCTAAACATCACATTATGATCCCGATTCAGGTTTGCAACTTCATCTCCTAAGACATTCTTCAAAACAAAAAGTTGTGGGAAAAACTCGGTAGCATTCAGGTGAACTCCTTGTCATTTGATTTCTCTATGCTTTCCATGTAGTCCTTCCCTAATGTTGGATTTAGTTAAAATACCTTTTTAATTTCATTTTGGTCAAAGACATTCTTCATATTGTAGTTCCATCTTCATAATATGTTCATTTCAAGTGAACTTGGATATCTTTGGTTAGTTGCTCGATTAATATGAATTTCATAGTATTTTGGTTTTAGTTGTTCACAAAATTTACAGTAGATTAGGTTTTGGTTTTAGTGGTTATTTACATCTGTTGCTGCTGGTATTCATTTGACAGTCGAGCAAGTAGAACCGATCATTGTTGCAGTGATGTATCATTCATTGGTGTTTGTCGTTTGGAAAAGACATTTGCCATCAGTCATGATTTAAGTTTGATTTGGGTTGGTATTTTTGTAATATGGTAGAGTATGCTGGCTTCATTGAGTTATGTTATTAAGAGACGCACAATCAAAAGGTTTCATACAGAGAAACGAGCTAAATGTTCAACTACTTAGAGAGCATGTAATGGGTAGGTGCAATGAAGGTGGCGGAACAATCAGAAGGTAATTTAAGGTGCAATATTGTTTTTTTAATGTTAGTTTCTTTTGAGTTTTTCCTCTTCCTTGTTGACATCGTTGAGTTTACATTTCGAGCTTTTACGTCGATGATGTGGTAAGTTTGAATAAGTCAGTGGAACGATAGTAGGTGGAGGCACATTTGGTGGTTTGGGATAGCTTTTAACAAAGTACAAGAGGTTAGCATAATAACAAAGTACAAGAGGCACATAAATACTTTAAGTCACCACAACTTCTTTTTTACAAAATTTTATTGTGTTTTTTGCTTCAGTTTTGATGATCTGTTGGAGTTGAGTCATCGGGAAGCAATACTGCAATAGAGTGATTGATATTTATTGGAAATATTTATTTACGGTGGCATAGACTACCCAAAGATACCTGTGTCAATTATATATGATGTCTTGTTCTACATTTTTTTACTTACGAGAAATGAGAATAAAAGGTTGGGGTTGGAGTTTCTTGTATTTCTATTGCGGTATAAGAGAGCCTAGAAACATAAATACTCTATCAAACACCTAAATAATCATTTGGAGACCAATTATCTTTTTAATGTCTTCACAAGGAACACACTACCATGATCTCTCCTAATTCTTATAACCTAAGGGCTGTTTGTTTTGTAAAACAAGAGATTAACATATGATCAAGTTGTTGATGTTATATACTCTGTTGGGCCAATCTTTTATTACAATTATGGTTTATGTATTTTCCATAATAATTTTTTAGGTTAGTTATTGCCAGTGGTTTTCTTGCAACCTGGGAACATATCGACCTTTCTTTAACAGCGATGCATCTATATTTGGCCTTACATTTACTTCCTTTACCTGCACCCTTAATTGCATATGAGCTTCTATTTGTATTTGGTTCTATTTTAACTTTTATTAGTTGTACTCTTAATTTTGTGGAGTTTTTGTCCGTGTTTGGATTCTAAGTTGACATGTCGGTTTTCATTTTAGTTGATTAGTGGTGAAGCCTTTTGCACCTTAGGCTATCATATATGAATTGGAATTGTCTCTTCTAGCTGTAAAATTTTCATTTTGATTCATAAAATTGGTACGAACTGGTTTATGCTCAAAGTGTAGTATTTATCTGCCTTTTTCGTGAAGGGTGGTGCCTAATTGAAGGGTTTGTCGATAACAGGGCGTGAGACTTGTGTAATTCTCCCTGCTCTTAACTTGGCTTTTGATAAGGGGATGCTGGAGTTTCTTACAGATGAAAAAGAGAGGACGAAAACAGCAGCAAAAATGAAACGATATTGGGCCTCGATTTGGGCTGTTTTGACAGCAGCAGAACCATCAATTTCAGGGCTCGTTTGGGGTTGTTTACAACAGCAAAAATGTCGACAAGGCAGGTTGTTGCTGCTGATTTTTAATATCTCAAATCTAATATGCAGGTTGTTGCTGCTGATTTTTAGATGGAAGTGTACCGGATGAAGTTTTGGTCATTATATATTGTGAACATATTAAAGCCTCTGAAAATAAGTAATAGGAAAAACTTAATAATAAGAACCCTATAACACGTCATTCCGTGGCATATACAATAAGGTATAAACTTCAATAGAAAGAAAATAAGCTTATTGACCTCACACATTGGCATCGTTCTTGAGGAAAAATTATATCATAAGTTAGTTGTTTTATACATTGTCATGTATTTACTGGTGAGATGAACCTCTTCTTCACATGAACACAATAAATTCAAGTTATTTAGTACGTTTGTTCATGAAGTTTTATACAATTGTTTGTTGTGATTTTTTTTCCTCTACAGAGGATTACAACATTGTTGTCTGTTTGTATATGCCTTATTGCTCAAGTGACTCAATGTGTTAAGCCGCTGACAAATTTAGTCAAATTTGATTAAATTAGGGGCTGTTTACCAAACACTTACTCGGGTAAGCGCTTACCAAGTCACATTACTTTACCGGATGAATATGGCAAGGACCAAGAATCTTACCCGGTAAGAGGTAAGGCCAGGACCGAGAGTCTTAGCCAGTAAGTGATGGCGAAGACTCTTACCACGGTTAGCGCTTTTCGGGAAAATTGTTGCATACAATACTGTTTTGGTGAACTAAAATCTTATCCGGTAAATAAGTGATAGTGTTACAGGTAAACGCTTGCCCACGTAAGCATTTGGTAAACGAGCCCTTAGTGTTCCCCTAAATTTTGTTATTCTTTAAAGAATAGTTCGTTGTTTTGGAGTTAAAAGAATTTTTCTTTGATGATAATCAATTTGCTTTTTAAAGGTTTGGAGTCAAAGATTAATGCATTTTTATTTACAACATGTTTTACTTTTATAGTTCAAAGTTTTTACTTGATTCTTTGATAATATACCTTGTTGGCAGGATGATTTGGAGACAAGTGCAAAGCTTTTTGGCGGAAAAAGGGTCGTATAACGAAACTGTTGTTGTTCTGAAGAACAAAGCAACCAGAGAGATAATTGCTGAAGGACAACATTCATTATTTAGTAAAAACCTGGCAAAATTTAAAAGTAGTTTGGTCTCCTTATTAGTTATTACTTGTTAAGAGAATACTTTGTGATGTGGTCATGCTACACTTATTTTGGTTTATTTTGTAGTTCACTTAAATGTTTTTCAACATTTGATGGAAAAAAAGTTTGCCAACATTAAAATTCTTTGATGCTTCAATGTTTACCATGTTATATAGATGCAATTGATTTTGTATGAAACTCACATGGCCTAAAATCCCTTGCTGCAACTATTTATTGTGTAAGTACATGAATATTTCATTGTTTTTTACATGTTATATTGTGTGAAGATACAATGGTGCAGCAAGCACCAATAGCTTGTTAGTTGGTATTGCTTATGTATTACAAGATTGGCAAGAGCCATAATTTATTAAGCCAGGTAATGTGATCGAACATAAAATACTTGATGATAAGAATGGAGAGTCTTTCCCGGTAACTGAGGATGACGACTCTTGCGCAATAAACAATTACTGTGTAAATTGTTACATACAATATTGTTTTGACGAGCTATAAACTTACCCGATAAACCAAGGGGCCGTTTACCAAACAGTTAGCTGTGTAAGCGCTTACCAAGTCACGTTACCTTGCCAGATGAATATCGTAAGAACCAAGAATCTTATCCGAAAAGTGAGGGTGACAACTCTTACCATAGTTAACGTTTACCGGGTAAATCATTTACAATTACGGCTCCCGCCGCATTGCGCGGGTATACAACTAGTATATATATATATATATATATGAGCAACAGTGTCATGGGAACGAATTATTTATAAAATAATACATTTATGGTTATTTTTAGCTTACCCTATATCCTCCTGTTAAAAGACTCCAAAACATAACTCCTATAATGTGACAGCAACGAATTATTCAACCAAATCATTATATATAAATATCTTCATTACACAGATTCCATCTTTCTTTTATTTCTCTGCATCTCTCGGCTACAGTTGAACGAAAGATTCTTCTGGTATAAGCTCTAAATCGTCGTTCCTAAATCCCAACCACTTGATGTTGCAAGCTGATTGAATGAAGATGTCATGTTAGCTATAATGGACTATAAAATGACAGGTAAATGCAGACCAAAATTCAAAGATGTAACATTTACAAAACTTTTGCAGTTTGCCTATGTTCGTAGTGTTTTGCTGGATTCTTTTATGTCTTAAACTTTTTTGTAGTACGTATAGCCCTGGCAAAAATTTGCGTATGCCTGCAGATGTTCTCAATCAAGGGTAAAATGTCATGAATTTAAGTGTCCAAAAGTCGCATGTAGGTGTGGAATTGAAATTAACTTTAAAGAGATAAAAGTTTTTAATTAAAAAAATCAAATAAGGTAGGTGTGGGATTGAAATTAACTTAAATTTTTACCTATAATCACCTTATTTAATAATTTTAACTAAAACCTCTATTTAATATGAGTTGTTGGATCAATAGAGATGGACGGCCAAGATCAGTGTTCATGTTCACAATGAAAATTGAGGTTGCAATTAAACTCCCCTCTCTCTCTCCCTCTCTCTCTCTCTCTCTCTATATATATATATATATATACATATATATATATATATATACATATATATATATATATATATATATATATATATATATATAACATGGACCGACGATACATATAACACCTACACATAACACATACAAATGAGAAAGAAAAAACTAAATCTCTCCTTAATCCCTTACTAGCTAATTAGGTATTATTATTGATGTTGTTGTTATTATTATTACTACAATGTTGAGAAATTGAGGAGTGGAATTTAAATTTTTATTTTTATTACAATGTCGAGAAATTAAGGAGTGAAATCTAAAGTTATTATTATTACACCATATACTTTTTCTAATTGTGTTTATTTTTTAACCATTTTAAAATAATTATATATACTCTTTTAAAAATGATAATCATATATACCCTTTCAAAACAAATCGTACATAATATTCGGTATATGGAATTTTTCTAAACTATTTCTTACACTATTAAATTAACATACCATATATCCAATATACAATTTAAAAAAAATACTTTTTACACGTTTTTAAAAAGCAACCATATAAAAATGTCTAAATTTGTGTTTAAATGTTCAAAACCGTGAAAAAATGTTCAAAACTGTGTAAAAATTTTATATAACAGTTAAAATAGTTTTTTTACACGGTTTTAAAATAACAACCGTGTAAAAAGGCTAAGTTTTTTTACACGTTTTAAAAAAAACAACCATGTAAAAAGATTCTTAGCCTTTTTACACGGTTCTTCTTTCAAAACCGTGTAAAAATGTATAGGTTTTTTATACGGTTATTTTTAAAAACCGTGTAAAAATGTTTCGAGACATTTTCAAACCGTTTTTCTCAAATAACCGTGTAAAATGCTTACATATTTTTACACGGCTATTTGCAACAACCGTGTAAAATAGTTATCAAACTTTTTTACACGGTTCTGTTATCAAAAAACCGTGTAAAAAAGTCATTAAAAAAACGCGGGTACATTTTTACACGGTTTTTTTAAAAACCGTGTAAAAATGGGCGTGTAATAAAGCCATTTTTGTAGTAGTGATTGCTGATTTATTGTCATAATAAATCCCAGTCGGCTCCTTTTGAGGGTGTTTCAATTCTTCGAGTATTCCCCGCATCCAAATTGCTTGACAACCTGCTAGTGTTACGCTCATATATTCTGCTTCAGCAGAAGATAGAGCCACTACCTTTTGTTTTTTTTTTTGATTGCCAAGAGATAATACCCGAGCCCAAGCTAAAAGCGTAACTTGAGGTGCTTCGACTATCGTCAATATTTCCCGCGTAATCATTGTCACAATAAGCGATTAACTTAGGAGTCTCAACCTTTTTGTACAAAATCCCATGATCAGGCGTACCTTTGATATATCTTAACACTCTCTTTCCAGCCTCCCAATGACTTTGATTCAGTGATTCCATGAACCTGCTTAACATACTTACGGTGACCATGATGTTCGGTCATGTAGCCGATAAATACATTAGGCTACCGATCAGACTTCTATATATGCTTGAATCGACTTTGCCTTCCTTTGGTTCTTTGATTAATTTTAAGCCGAAATCCATGGGTGTTGAGCAAGGGTTCGCATCGGCCATCTTGAATATCTTTAAAACTTCCAACGCATATTTCCTTTGTGATATGGATATACCATCTATTCTTTGTTGTACTTCTATGCCCAAAAAATAATGGAGATGTCCCATATCCGTCATTTCAAATTCTTGCTTCATATAGTGCTTAAATTCCTCTATCATTCTTGGACAATTTCCAGTGAAGATTAAATCATCCATGTAAAGGCAAACAAACAAGAACTCACCCTTGAGATCTTTAATAATTAGTGCGTGTTCATAAGGACATTTTCTGAATTTATGCTTCTCAAAATAGGTGTCTATACGGCTATACCAAGCACGAGGTGCTTGTTTTAGTCCGTATAGCACCTTCTTTAATCGACATACCTTTTGCTCTTCGTTCTTCTTGATGTAACCCGATGGTTGATCTACGTACATTTCCTCGTTCAAGTACCCGTTAAGAAACGCAGACTTAACGTCCATTTGATGGATTTTCCAATTGTTTTGGGTTGCTAAGGCTATGACTAACCTGATGGTTTCCATCCAAATTACGGGTGAGAACACTTCGTTGTAATCGACACCCAATCTTTTCTTGTAACCTTTCACGACTAAACGTGCCTTGTACTTGTCCACATCCCCATTTTCTTTAAGCTCCGTTTTGTAAACCCATTTGATACCAATAGCTTTGTGTCCTTTAGGTAATTCAACCAAGTCCCACGTATCGTTCTTTGTAATAGACTCAGTTTTAGAATCCATAGCTTTTCGCCATTTTTCACTCTTATATGCAGTCTCGAACTGGGTTGGATCAACATCCGCAAATAATGCGAAATCCACCAGCTCACTGTTTTCAACCTGTTGTGATCTCCTATAGATCTCACTCAAACTCCTCACCTTTCGTGGACCAGATTCTTCATCATCAGATGATAATGATGATGTAGAAGTTGATGGAGAGGAAAGTGGTGTCGAGTTAAGAGAAGAGTTAGGAGTAGGAAACTGACCTTCATTTTGTTTAGTATTTCCTTGATCTTCTTGTAATATTTCTTCATCAGCAATAATAGGAGGCCCGTTTGTTTCTTGTGACCAGTCCCATGATTTCTCTTCCATAAAGATGACGTCTCTACTAATCACTATCTTATTTGTAACTGTGTTAAAGAGCTTGTAAGCCTTTGATGTTTCACTATAACCGACGAAGATGCACCTCAGATCTATCGTCCAACTTACCACGTCCAACATCGGGACATGGGAGTACGTTATGCATCCAAACACCCTTAGATGAGAGACCGAGGGTTTGATCTTACTCCATGCCTCTTTGGGTGTTTTTCCGTCTAAACTACGAGTGGATGATCAATTTAAAATATAAATGCATAAGCTACGCTCCGCCTCAACCCAGAATTTGTCTGGTAATCCTTTATATTTCAACATGCATCTCGCCAATTCAATAAATGTTTGGTTTTTCCTCTCCGGCACTCCATTTTGTTGCGGAGTGTAACGAGTGGTTTTTTTATGATTGATCCCACTTTCTTTCAAGAAGGTTTCAAACTGATTAGATGCGTACTCCCCTCCGTTATCAGACCTCAAAATCTTGATAGTACGCCCACTTTGGTTTTCAACAAATAATTTGAAATACTTAAAATTGTTGAACACTTGTGACTTGTCATTTAAGAAATAGACCCACGATTTCCTACTGAAATCTTTCGATGGATAGTGTCCTCATAGGACCGCACACATCCGTATGGACTAACTCGAGAGGTTGAGATGCTCTCCACGCTTCCTCTTTTGGGAAAGAACCCCTGGAATGTTTTCCCAAAGCACATGCTTCACAGTCTTGATTAGTGCTTTGAGTTTTACTCACGTGTGTCAATGATCCAATATTCAAGTGCCAAAACCGTAAGTGCCATAATTTTGATTTATCTCTAATAGGCATGCTAAAAGCTGATAATCCATCTTTATCAAACTTAAGAAGAAACATCTTATTAGCCATCATCTTAATGTCTCCTAAGCGGTTACCTTCGGGATCTTTTATGATGCATTTACCATTGCTAAAGTGAACATCATACCTCTTTAGAATTAATTGACCAACACTCAATAAGTTGTGTTTGAGTGCAAGTACATAGTAGACATCACATATCCTTCTTTTCCCAAACTTAGTGTTTACCATAATATTTCCTTTTCCTTACACTTTATGCTTCCTTTCATCCCCTATTCTAACTTCACTTATCAATTTATCATCAAGAATTTCAAAAATGTTTTTCATACCCGTCATGTGATTGCTACACACACTGTCTATGTACCACACCTTGTCGAACACGACATCTAAATCCTCCCATGTCATAAACATAGTATCGGGTTCGGGAGGCTCGTTCTCATGCATAAAATTTGAATTATTGTTTCTTTCTTTAGTCTATTTCTTTCGGCAGAATTTGATCGTATGTCCATACCTTTGACAATGGTAACACTGAATTTGAGAGAGAGGTTTTCCTCGTCCTCGTCCTCTTCCTCTAGATGAACTTTCACCATGTTCTTCATGATTCAGTTCCTCGTTAGAACCTCTTCTTTCAGAAAACTTTGATTTATCTCTATCAATCGAAACCTGTGTTTGGAATGCTTGATCGATAGGTGATGTGTCGAATTGCTTCAATCTCAATTCGTGAGATTGTAGTGTTCCCAACAATCTTTCAAGAGAAAGAGACGCCAGATCGTTTAATTCCTCGATTGCCTCGATTGCAACCACCACATATTCGAATTTCCTTGTTAAACTCCTCACGATCTTTTCCACGATTCGTTTATCTTCTAGCGTTTGACCATTAACCCTCATCTGATTAACCAGGGTAATTATCCTATTGTAAAAATCTTTGATTGACTCAGACTCCTTCATTATAATATTGTCTAATTCACATCGAAGAGTTTGATGACGTATGGTTTTGACCCTTTCCTCGCCTCTGAATGTTGTGTATAACATATCCCAGGCCTCTTTAGATGTAGTTGTTGTGGAAATCATTTCAAAAATTGCATCATCTACAACCTGACAAATGAAGAAGAGAACCTTCTTATCGTTCTTCTTGTTTTCACAAAATTCATTCAATTGTTGAGGAGTAGCCTCGGCCACACATTCCCTTATTCTAGTCTCGACGATTTGCCAAAAATCTTGTGATTCATATAGAACTCTCATCTGGATAATGGATATTCCATTGATCATAGTTGTGATTATTTAATTTGGGGAGTTGTGGTTGTATCAGGTTTCCATTTTGAGACGACATCCTTCAGATTGCAGAACCGTAGGCTCTGATACGATATGTTGGTGAAAGCATTAAACACTACTACAAATATGATTTTTATAAACGGTTGTTTTGGGCTTTATACGCGGTTTTGGAACCGCGTGTATGGCCAGTGTTTGTAAAAGTATCAGCTTTTATACACGGTTCCAAAACCGCGTATAAAACTCAACTTTTATACACGGTTTTACAACCGTTTAGAAAATGAATATTAACCGTGTATAAAAGTCACAATCTTACACAGTTTTTAGATGAACCCGTTTAAAAAAATTCTGCGTAACCGTTTATAAAAGTATTTATTTTACACGGTTTTTAGATGAAACCGTTTAAACAAGTCCTACCAACCGTTTATAAAAGTGTCTATCTTACACATTTTTTTTGCTAAAACCGTTTACAATTGTAATAATTTTCACGGTTTTCATTACAAAACCGTGTATAAATGTAGCAATTTATAAAAAAAATGCAGACATTTATACACGGTTTTTTCACTAGAACCGTGTATAATGAGTTATATTTATAATTTTAATATTTTCCTCGATTTTGTTACCATGCAATATTCCAAATGTTGGTGAAGTTGCATTATATTCGATAATGAAACATTTCAAACACAATTCCAAATAAGTACAAAAATAAGCTAAACACGTAAATGTAGCATCTCAAAGTAACCATTAACCATTAAACTTTAAACATCGTCAACGTAAATGTAACATCTCCGAGTAACAAAACATTCTAATACTTTTTATCGTGTAATCAAGTCTAATAATTCTTAAAACAATCCCCCCATTTATTATCACATTTTACCATCTTTCATGCGCCTCAAAGTAAACGATCTCGCGATCATGCAAGCCATCTCTTCTACTTGTGTAATTGTGAAAGGAGTCGTCGTCGTCCATGTGTCCTATATATAAGTTTTGTACAACATAAGTTTTGAAAGTAGGTGTTATTATAAACAAAATAAAGTGTTTGTACAATATATAAATAAAATGAAAGGAATTTAAGAAACACATACCTTGAAATCATATTGTTCATGCATCACAAATTGGAAGATTTGCTTCACTACATAGTAACCACACTCCCAACTATCTTGTTGTTGATTACACTAAAGTGTAAAAAATAAAGTAGTGGTTAAACAAATTAAAGTACGAAATAAATTGTTAGGATATATGAATTATACCTTGTTTAATCTCCATGTAACCGGAGTATTGGCTTGAGAAGACCCTATGGCACGATGGTAGTCTGAAATAGCCCTAAATGAAAAATAACAAAACATTTGTATTTGATAAACAACAATAGTATATTAAAGTGACAAATTACTTACGTGTCAATTAGGTATTTGATCTTGTAAGTTTCGGCTATCCACTAGTACAAAAATGTTTTTTTGCCACAGTTTTGAAAATTGAAGCTAGTCACGGTTGGGTTTAGAACCGTGGCTAAAAGTCACAAATAATTTTTTTGTAATGGGTTAGCCACGATTTAACTCAATAACCTTGACCATTACAAACAATGTTTAAACATAATGCTATGGTTTAGATAAAACCGTGACTAAATGGTTCTTTACGGCCATATTTTTTTCCCATGGCAAGTAACGCTTAAAAACCGTGGCCATAGACAGACATATAGCCATGGTTTTTGTCTAAACCATGGTTTTATATTGTGACGGTTATTACCCGTGGCCATAGACTGACATATGGCCACATGAAGCCAATTTTCCGTGACCAAAAGAAATGTATATATAGTCACAAAAATATGTAAAACATGGCCAAAAGTCACGGTGTTAATACTCATGGTTTTTATTATTTTTTGTGATCAAAAGGCAACAATAGTCACGGTTATAAATATGAAGCGTAACTATATGTGATGATTTCGCCACAGTTAATATGCAATATGTGTAGCTATTAGTATGGTTAAAACCATAATTAAAAAAAATTATTGTCACAAAAAACTGACCATTAGCCATGATTATGATGAATCAATTGCGTGACTAATAAATAGTTATAGTCACGATTTTTAGTAGATTGCATGACCAAAAGATAACTAATATCCATGCTTCTAGATTTAAGTGTAACTATATTTCTTGAATTGGCCACTGGTTTCTTATTTTGTGTGACCAAAAAGTAACTTATAGTCACGTTTGTAAAAATTAAGAGTAACTATATGTCATGAATTTAGCTATGGTTTTTAATATTTTGTGTGACCAAAAGGTAACCTATAGCCACGTTTTTTAAAATTAAACATAACTATATGTCATTAATTTGGCTATGGTATTTAATATTTTGTGTGACCAAAATTTAACCTATAGCCACATTTCTAAAAATTAAACGTAACTATATGTCATGAATTTGGCTATGGGCATTATATTTTGTGTGCTTAAAACATAACCAATAGTCACGTGTCTAAAAATTAAGCGTAACTATATGTCATGAATTTGGCTATGGTTTTTTATATTTTTTGTGACCAAAAGGTAACTGGTAGCCATAATTCCACGTACTAAGCCTAATTTTATGTCTTGAGTTACCCACGATTTTTTATTATTTTGTGACGATAAGTAGTTTATGGCTACGTTAAAACAAATATACGTGATTATATGGTAATCATTGGTCACCTTAAAAACAAATTGTATGGCCATAAATAGTTTATTGTCATGGTTTTATTTATTTTGTGTGACCAAAAAGGTAGCCAATGGTCGCGTTTAGTGTGAGTTTGTGTGACGATAAATAGTTTATAGCCACGGTTATAGCAAAAATACCACAATACCATAAAAATTGGATACATTTATGGCTACGATTTTTAGGCTAAGGCTACGGTTTATCATGTGATATGGTGACACATTTTAAACGTGGCCACAAGGGTATCAAAAGTCACGGCAGAATAGGCTACGGGTTGATTGAAAAAAAACTGTGGCTAAAGGCCAACGGCAACGGTTTTTAACCGTGGCCATTGTGAGTTTTTGTACTAGTGGTCTTTCCGCTTGACATCATCGAATCTAATACATAAACCACGCTACGTCTAGGCCTAATGATTAGTAGTGACCAATGGTGCCTAAAAATGGTATTGTCAATACAACTTAAAGTGTAAAACGTATATTATCATTATTAGAATAAGATATTAATATATATCTTACCCCTGTGAGTATGGTGCCAAAAAGAACTCATTTTCCTTATGGTGCACCATCGTTGCCAAAATTGTGTTTGAGACACGATCACCACTCCATGAAATTTCAAGTTCATTTATTGCTCCCGGTACTATAAACGCACAATTGTTCCTTGATTTTGTAGATATAATCGTGTGTAAATGCCTGAAAATGTTAAAATATGATAACATTATTAGATACTGTGAATATACATACCCAAATTGATAAGACATATATAAATATTGACTTACGCTAGAAACCAAGCGATGATGTTTTGGTCGAGCCACCCATTCGTCATTAATAACTTCAAGTCATCATACTGGACCCCTATGTGCATAGACGTAGAGCCAAGGACCCCTGCCTCGACCTGAACCGTAAGCCCAGTCGTCTGCCATTCTTTGCTGGAATGTAGGCGTTGAAATAACTCTTGCATCGCGGGCGATCGATCCTGCATAGATTTAGGCAACTTAGGCAACGACTTGGTCTTCTTAGCTATCTTTTTATGTCTGTGTGGCTCGGATGCAGTGACTACTCTCTTCGAATGTGCCTCGTCATCTTTTTGTACCTACATTAAATATCCATTTCATTGATAATTATATACTGCTAGGGAGATGAGGCATACATATACTTAAGGGTTGAGCAAATACGTGAGGTTGAATAGGGGCAGTCGTGGATGGCACTTGGGTGGCGGTCAGAACCTTTTTTGAATGGGCCACATCTTTCTTTTGTATGAGAGGCAGAATAGGCTCACTTATTGGTGGGACAGATGTCACCGATTTATTGGTAGTGGCCTATTTAAAAAAAACGATAATGTTAGTAAACATGACGTATATTGGAAAATCTTATAAAAAGTAAAACATATATGTACATACCGGTCGCAACACCACAGAACATATCTCCGATTGGATGAACCCCCCTCTAGCTTGACCAAGTTTTAGAGCATCAACATTTGGCATAGGCGCCGGGAGGTTATACTCTTCACATCCATCCATAATCATGTCAACCTAAACCTTCATGAACCCCTCCTCCAGCGGATTACCATGAAGCATTTTAGTCGACAAAGGAAAGGCCAGCCCCTTAGCAACAACTATTTTGGCCACCCCGCATCGGAATACCAAATCACAATTTGTAGCCTCCTACAAACGAAACACATGAACATCATAATTTAAAAGATGGACCCTTTCAAACTTCTAAAAATATAAACACATACATATTAAAACTCACCTGAATGGATTCAATCTTGTGGATCATAAGCAGTTGATCCAACACTGCTCTTGTTGACCCCCGGGCTTTCTGCAGGGTTGGCATTGATCCTCGATATTCGTTCTGCTTTAAGCTCATTCAACTCTTTCTCCAAGTTAGATGTACGTTCTTTCAGGTCCTTTATTTCCTTTATTTCCTCTTCTTTCTTGTTACACCTTCTCTTTTTATTTCCGAGGCCTAGGCCCACACGCAGGCCCACGTTGTGACCTACACCCCTGGTGCGACCTGGGTGATCGGGTCCCAACACCGCTGCCAGGGGATCTATTGCCACTTCAGGGTCCCAATCTGGCTGAGAGAATTGTTTATCTTTTTCTATCTGTCATGTGAAACAACAAGCAAGGCAAGTATATTAAGGATAATTAGCCGATAAACAAACTTAAAATAAAGACATAATAATAACTTACTAGGTCTTCTACTATATGCTTCATCTTATCCGGTAAGATGAATTCATCGGGGCCTAATTTCACCAATCTCGCCAATATAAAGTAACGTGTCCGCTTACTATACATATTGTGTATCTCGGGCATTATACCTCGATCCTTATAGCTCGCCCACGAATCCTGCTTCCCTAGATACCCCCGTGATCCTAAGTGGTGGGGGTTATCGTTCATCTTTGCATGCTCCCTATTTTTTTGGCTTAGTGCCTTAGCATAATGAAAATAAAATAAAATTAGGAACATATAAATCTATAATAACACTAAAAAAATAAGGCTATTGTTATTATACCACGAATTGCAATTGGAATCATATGTGTCATCAGAACATGACAAAATTTGGTATTATGCAAGCATTGACAGAATTTGGTTTTCTCAACCTTTGACAATGTATAGCAAGCCGGTGGCAACTATGTGCTTTTTCCATTATCAACGGGAGCAAGCTCTGATCGGATCCCCATTTCCACCATGTCTTTTCGAACTTTCACCCCATCTTTTGATTTCCCCGGAATATTCAACAATAGACCTATCAAGCTGTCACAAACATTTTTCTCAATATGCATGTAATAACCAGGTATGTTATTGGTTTGTTTAATATTATTATTTTAATTTAAGAAAGGTTTGGAGTTAGTTTTATAAATGTTAGTTGAGTATTTTATGGAGTTAGAAGTTAAGGAGTAAGTTATAATTTTAATATAGAAGTTAGAGGGTAGGTTATGCCAAATAAGAAGAGTTTGGGGTTTGTTTGGTAATTATGAAAATATCACACCACCACCACCGCCATTATCACTTCTAGTAGAGGAGGTGTCCTCTTTTTAGCAAAGTTAGTATTTTTGTGAATGTGTGTGTGTGTGTGTGTTTACCTTCGGCTAAGAGAAAAGAGAGAAAAAGAGAGTGAAATCGACAAAGGGTCAAGAAGAAGAAGAAAGGATACTGATTGTTACAGCTGGGTTTAGGAATCATATCAAGAAAACAGAGGTATTAATCTTTATAGTTCTCTCTTTTATGTGTATAAAGTTTTATGTAAGTTTTTAAATGGGTTTTGATGATTTAGGGATGTTTTGGAAAATCTGAGCATATGGTTAGGTTATGTTAATGGTCTTAAACATATCTGCATAATTACAGTAACATGCATAACTTAAAAGATTAAATTTCTGGGTTTAGGATGAACACAGTGAACTGAGACATTCATGTATGTCGCAGCAGTGAGTTGCGACATGGATGATAGTTGCGACATTCATGAGTATCGCAACCTTGAGTTGCGACTTGCTCATTGATATCGCAACAGTTGGTTGCGACTTGGTGCCATATCGCAACAGTTGGTTGCGACTTGGTACTGTGTCGCAACAGTTGGTTGCGACATGAGGGAGTTATCGCAATAGTTAGTTGCGACATGGTACTGTGTCGCAGTAGTTGGTTGCGACATAGTACTGTGTCACAGTAGTTGGTTACGATATGTGTAATGTGTTGCGACATGGGGTATCTTCGTAGTTGATTGCGATATGAGTCGAGGATTTCAGGATTTTAGAGTTTTAGCCTTTAAAAGAAATATTTGTACTTATGTGGTTTCAGATTCTGTGAAATTGGACTGAAAGAATTGGAGTGCTTGGTAATAGCTTGGAAGGATTTTTGGTGATAAGCAAAACAGGTGAGTTTTACTTTAAAACGTTTTCAACTGGAATACATATATGTGTGTATTGGATATGTGATAAATGGTGTGACTATGTTCATGTTTGAATTATAATATATTGAGATATTGTGATTACGTGAGTATTATATTATATTATAATACATTGGCCGGGCATAGGACCGGTGTGTTGGCGGTAGTTGTTGTACAGTGTTGTTGGCTGTAGTTGTTGTACAACGTTGTTTATTTATTAGTTGGCTTGCAACCAACTAATATGGCCATGGGAAGGAGACAGGGAATTACGCGATGAGTGAGTTATGATTGATAATTGTCTTTGTGATATATATGGTGTTGTGCAAATGGTTTTAAAAATGGCAGGGATTTTCTCACTTAGACCATTAGGTCTAACCCTCATTTTTTTGTTTTAAAATATGTATTCTAGGTCATGAAGCGAGTAAGAGCAAGTGATAGAAGTATATAAGACTTTATTTTGAAGATGTATGCTTAATGAAGATCCATGATGTGTTATGATCTATTTTGTTTAGTGATGATCATGTAATTATTAGCAAAAAAGTTTGTACGGAAATAGTTATTATGTTGTTAAAGACTTCGGGACCGTAATTGTTAGTATGTGTATATTGTTAGTGAAATTATATTATGAAATATATGTTATTTGTATGTATTTGGGAATTTGGGTTGTTACAGATGGTATCAGAGCCCTAGTTTAAGGGATTTAGGTATTCGTATCTGTACCTAGACTTAAACTGCATGTGAAGTAGGATGTCCCTGTTATTTTAGAACATTGGGATGTTAAATATAAAAAGGTAGAAGGAACATCATGTAAGGTAATTTCAGATTACACCTGGCCAGTGTAATTGTGATCTTACAGGTACATGTGTGACAACTGTCAAATTCACATCTCAGGTTAGAACTGTTTTGGATACCTCATTTTTATGACATAGTTACACAGTGCAATTTTAGCAGTAAACACGGTACGATAGGAAAAATTGAGAAATTTTGCCTAAGAAATCCTTGAATTAGGAAATTATCCATAAATCTCATAAAATGCCAACTTAATATATATTTATACTACAAGTATTTATGTAGTTGATAAGTTATATGTTTCAATCTTATTATATATATAAATACTTTATTTTACATATATATACTTTGTATTTTAACTTTAAAGAGAATACTTGTATTTAATTTAATTTTTAAAGACATGAAGTGACTAAATACAATTGTCACACCACACCACACACCACCCCCACCCCCACCCCCATGTGAGGCCGGCCATCCCCCCCCCCCCCCCCCCCCTCTCATTTTTGCATAAATAATAAACCCTTTACCTCACTTGTTGAATCATTCTCTCATCTCACTCTCTCACTAGCTATCACTCTTTCTCTCACCATCTTCAAACCTTCAAGTATTCATCCTCAAATCTTCAAGAGTTCATCATGAACTCCAGCCCCTAAAAATCATTTCTTCAAGAATATCAAGTTAAACAAAGGTAAAAATGGGTCACATTCTTTCAAATCTTTTTATGTTCTTGCATTTCCAAAGTATGATCTTCCTCTTTTGTTACACTTTCATCATGACTTCTAAAATCATCTTTTATAAGTCTTAATGTTTGTAGATTTACCATCATAACATCTTTTATTAGTAAAAGATGGTGAATCCAAAATCAAACCAAAGTTAAGACCAAAGATGAACATTTTAAACACATGCATGTAGTGATCTTGAGAGATCCATCATTTTTGTTCAAGAGTCTCATGAATGTACCTTTGAAAATCATTAAAAACATATTTAAACCAACATGCATGAGCTCAAAATACTGAATTTTTAGTTGCATGTTGATGTTCTTAGCAAGAACATCAACAATCTTCAAAATAGGTATTTTATAAAAGTTTTCCAAGTTTGAGTTGATGGATAATTTGCATGCATTCTTAATGGATCACAAATATGTTTGGGAACTGAAAATAAGTGTATGGGTGAGAGTCAAATCGGATTTTGCATGCAAAAGAATAAGAATTTTGGTTTAAAGGTCAATTGGAGAGCACATGCACAAGGTGTTGGTTGGACAGCTTGCTGTCATATTTCACACCCCACTTCAAAGAGTCATATCTCACTCATTTTAACTCCAAATGGAGTGATTCTTTTTCTGGAAATTATTTTATTGTGTTAAGATTCAAACCCAAGTGGTTTCATTCAAAAACGCAAAGATTTCATTTATGAAACAGTCCTCACAAAATCCGTGTACAAACAGCAAAGTTTTCTGTCGGGTTTTACGTCGTGTATTATTTCATGTACTTATACTCCTTCAAAAATTATGAAACTGACGCCAAAAGTTTCTTAACTCATTGAAACAACTGGACATAAAATTTCATGATCAAATAATACCTGAAAGTTACCCAAAGTTGGACACAAAGTGACATCAAATTCTGGACAGTAAAGGACAATTTATTATTTATTATAAGGACTATTTCTAATCCCATTTCATCATTTCATGATGAAATAGTGGAGTATATAAGTATATCTTTTATTTATGCAATTTATTTATGTCTTTTATTTATGCATTTTATTTATTCTTTATCCCTTTTCCTCTTTTATAATGAAATTGTGGAATGTTTTATATATATAATATATTTTATATATATTTATGCATTTTATTCTTGATCCCATTTCATCATTTTATGATGAAATAGTGGAGTATAAATATATATTATGTCTATATATTTATACATTTAAATGTTTGTCATTGCGTTTACGACCCCTAATTTTATCGTCGTTACGATAAAATTTCGGTTTGTACATAGATATGTACTAAATATGTTTATGTTCTTTAAAACCCTTTTCGTTACTTATTGGGACGAAATTGTGGAAACTTTAATCTAAGAAGGACAATGTATACGTTTATTACGTTATAATATTAAAACACAACAAGGCATTTTATGATGATTTGGATAGTTAGTATCGAACCTTCGAGATTGAGAACTCACTAGTGACCTTACGTTCATAGGTTTGAAGTAGGATCATCTCGGAGTATTTGTAGAAGATTCCCGGATTCTATCGCGTATCATGTGAGTATTCACAGCCCCTTTTTCAATGTTTTACATATTTTGGGGTGAAAAGCATGTGGTTACTACAACTATTTTACACACCGATTATTTCGTTTTCTTGAAAATACGAAGTTTGCTTATTTATGCTCTATGGTATCTATGTTGTTGCAAATGTTGTAAGTTTGAGTTTCTTTTGCTATCATTCAAAAGTCCCCGTTCACGTATACGTTACCCGTTAACTCATGGATTGAGCCGTTGGTAATTATGGATAACGTTATTTGGTTTGACACCCACTCACAAGTAGCGCTTGTTTGAGTGCATAATTATTGTTGTATTTGCGTATTGTTGGTGATAGAACATGCGCGTATGTGGAATGATTCCACCACTGTGGTAGGGGCAAAGTATGTCGGTATAGGTCGGGTAACGGGCTCAAGTACTTAGCATTTTTACATATGATTACCTTGAGCAAGTGGTTTTATAACCGTATTATTTTATCCCATGTGTGGATTTAAACTATTTTGTGATGGCAAACAATGTTGTACTCATTAAACCTGTGATCTCACCAACTAGTGCATTAGTTGACACTCTCATTTACATGCTTTTCAGGAGAACGTTCTTAAGGTTGGAATTTAGGAAGGCTACACGTGATGAAGCTTTCTATACTATTTTTAAATTTTATGTTCATTTCCCTTTCGCAAAGACAATTGTAAAAGACAAGGTTTAACCTTTGAATGTATTTTGATGGTTGTTGTGATCTTGTAACTTTTGCTATGAAACTTGAGCTGTACATTCCGTGTTTCCGCTTTAGCGGGGTGTTACAACCTGTTTGAACTGGAATACCTTGTTATATGGGGTATGTGCTTATGTGTGTATTAATCTTGTCTGAATCTATAGAATGGCGAGTGGTACTCGACAAACGAATCGGGAAGGAGGAGGAAACCCGAATAGAACAAATCCAACAGCTGGAGGAAGGGGAAGAGGGGGAGGCAGAGTTCAGGGGCGCGGTACGGAATTTGTTACAAGGGACGACTTAGCAGTTGAAATGAGAAGATTACAAGCCAATATCCAAGCTATGTTCAACCAAACTCATAATACCGAAACGGAAAGACCCGATCCTACTCATGAAGAGGAGATGCCCATTACACCTACTGTCGTACCAGTAGTGAAGAAGTGTGATTATAAAATGTTCTTAAGTTGTAAGCCTCCGATCTACTCAGGAGACCGGGATCCAGTGAAAGCTATGAGATGGCTGAAGGAAATAGAAGCTATCTTTAAGACTAGCAAGTGCGCTGTAACGTCCCAAAAATTACAAGCAAATTTAAATTTTTAAATAAACATTTCATTTATAACAACTCATTAAATGATCCCAACGTTTCGTTTGCAAACTCATAATTAATATCTTCATAATAAAAACCAGCAGAATAAACGTTTAATTATTAAAAACCATAAAGCAACCAGCTCTCCTCGCGCGCCAGTGTGTACTCGTCACGCCTTGGAGCCGCCCGTACCTGAAACCACAAACTATTGGGAAAGGGTAAGCACGAAGCTTAGTGAATTATACACCATAAGTAACACAGTTATTTCCACACCACCATAAACAGATATTTGCACATAAACAGCATTCAAGTCTACGAACAAATCATAAACCTGAATACTCACACCAACCCACCTAATAGGCATACGTCGGTCCCACCGACCACACGACCATCGTGTAAACGCAACCCGGCACCCCCGGATTCATACGCCACCCGCGTATACAACCTTCGGTCCCACCGAATTACTACGCCACCCGCGTATGTGACCCTCGGCCCCGCCGAACTCCTACGCCACCCACGTAGTCACAACAATAAAGGTCCGACTAGACACCCCACTATTTAACCCCGCATCAAAAGCAAATAGAACTACCACAAACATACACAACGTAATGTAAAAATAACCGTCATTAGTTATAGTGAGAGAACTCACCTCGAATGCGCGCCTAGCTCAACAATACAAATTCGAGCTTCCCAATTACGGTCACTTCCCAGCACCTAAACGCACGTTAAAACATATCAATACGAGACCCGGATCCTACGACACGACACCCGCTTAAACCGTCACTAAAACTATTTTCCGTTCTCACTAAACAGGTCTGTTCGGGACCTGTTTCGACCCCTTTAAACCCAGAAAATCCCCAATATTATTTCATGGTCAGAGAGTACTATGAGTTAGGGTTCCAAGTACATATTATACGCCTCCTAACGATTTTTCTACCATTTATTATGGATTTTACAAAAACAGTTCCCCGAACAGCGAAAATCAGCACCTTTCAGTATAAAACGACGATTTTACCTATGCTACGTCCCGAACTGGATTTTGCACAAAACATAGAAAAGTTACTAGACTCAAAAAGGGAACGTTTGGCACCGATTTCACCCCAATCCGAGTTACGAGTAAAAAGTTATGACCAAAACAAAACAGAAGCAGAAAAACGACGATTTTACGTTAAATGACTAACTGCTGTAAAACGACCACTTTTTCACCAAGCTAGAGGCTGAAACTTGAGCTGTACATTCCGTGTTTCCGCTTTAGCGGCGTGTTACAGATTTGGTATCAGAGCCAAAGGTTATAGAGAATACCGGTTTTCCTTTGGAAAACTGCAACTATAACCAAAAACGGGAATGAACATTTAAATTACTAAACATGTTGCTAGTATAACTGGTTCG
Organism: Saussurea involucrata; assembly: GCA_033807775.1. Classification (NCBI taxonomy): domain Eukaryota; kingdom Viridiplantae; phylum Streptophyta; class Magnoliopsida; order Asterales; family Asteraceae; genus Saussurea; species Saussurea involucrata. The sequence goes on along the minus strand of CM066322.1, from coordinate 160,465,122 downwards.
GGTATTGCATCATCGGTCTTTAATTAAACAAAGCCTGATCACCTATGTTTAATTAAAGAAAGAGTGATGCGAGACCGGAAATGGATATACTAGGAATATGTGTGTTTTCACACTTGATGCTTCACGTTGTATGCCTAATAGGAGTGTAGTTATTGCCTATAGTATGCAATAGTATAGTACACTTAGCCTTTATATTGCGCGATAGTAATGTTATACACTCTTACTTCAGTATCACTATGTCAACATCCTCATCACACTCTTACTTCAGCAATACTATGTCGTCGTCATCATCATCAAGCTCACAACCTTCCTACACGCCATCAAGTGAGCGTACGTCTGACGAGGAACGAGACCCGTACGATGGGCCAAGGATGCCTCCGACTGTGGCTCCTCCACAACCCATCCCGGTAGTGATACAACCCAATCCTAGGGGTCCACGTACGAGGCAAACCGCTAGGAAGAGCGTGCCCATACCTAGACGAGTGTCTTTTAGGTCTGATCAGCGAGACGCACCGGAACCCTCACGAGTGATCGAGGGAGTGCCGATTAGTCGAGCGTCGGGCATGACCTGGACTGAAGAGCAACACCTTAGAGCCGTGACAATGGACTTGCACGGATGTCAAATGAGGGTCAGTCACCAGAGTCAAGTTGTGACCGAGCTAGTGGAATTAAGTCACCTTTTGACCAACATGTCGTCCGACGCCCTAAATGGAGTGAGAATAGCTCGGAGGATAGCTTTACGAGCCGAGATAATGAGCATAGTAGTAGTGATGATATTGACGCTATTGGTGTTGTGGGTTTCGATTGAAGTGTATCGGGGCGGATACTGACGTGGACGGTGGAAAAATTTAGAAAATGGAATTTTTTAATTTCTAGTTATTTCAATCTTAAATCTCAGTTTGTAATTCTATACTGATGTGTGATGCACATCATAAATTTTGTATCAAACGGCTATTATAAATGACTTCAATGAAAAGGCATTTTTGTGTTTTAAATTTATATGTGGAACATGCAATAGTTATTTATTTATTCTCCAACACTTCGAAGTTTCAAATGTATTCTTTACAAAAACATCCGACTTTAATTACTCAAATTTTAATCAACTCGATGTTTGCAATTGTGTTTTAGAAAAATGCCACCAAGAAGATCCACACGTCACACGGGAGGGAATCCTGATGATCAAAACCCCGATATCGCCCAACTCATAGCCCAACGTATCCAAGAGGCGATACCTAACATCATAGCCCAAGTTACCGCGGGTATTAATGAGAATCAAAGGAATGTTAATGTAGGAGGAGGAACTCCTAATAACACTCAAGACAATAGAGGATGTAGCTACAAAACGTTCATGACTTGCAAACCCAAGGAGTTTCATGGAACGGAAGGTGCCATAGGATTACTCTCATGGTTTGATAGTATGGAGTCAGTACTTCATATCTGTAGGTGTTCGGAGGATCGCATGGTAGAATATGCGGCCTGTCAGTTGCAAAAGCGAGCTCTAACTTGGTGGAACATTCAAGTACAAACCCGTGGAAGGGAAGATGCGTACAAACTGACCTGGACTGAGTTCAAGGAATTGCTCATGGAGGAATACTGTCCCAAGAGCGAAGTTCAGAAATTGGAAGCTGAACTTTGGGATCTTACCATGGTTAGTTCGGGGATAGATCGCTACACCGCTCGTTTTCATGAACTTGCGAAACTAGTACCTCACATGGTTACCCCGAAGAACAAACGGATCGACCGATATTTGGATGGATTAACCCCGGAGATTCGAGGAATGGTTAAGTCATCAAGTCCGACCACGATCCAAGCCGTCGTAGCCTTAGCAACTAGTTTGACCCATGATGCGGTCAGAGCAGGAACTCTAACTCAAAAAGGAGTCGGTATTAAGAGAAGGCCGGAGAATCAGTCGGGAAAAGCAATTGGAAGTAGTTCAAGTGGGAACAAGAAAGTAGTGGGAAATTTTGGGATGAATGCTAAGGAAGTAGGACGTTACAATAGGCCTCAACCAAAGTGTAACCAATGTAGTTCACATCACGAGGGGGCCTGTCTCATCTGTAGCATCTGTAAGCAAAAAGGTCATTTAGCCCGATTTTGTAAGACGGTGAAGAATGTGAAAGAGGAAGGAAGGGTATGCTATGAGTGCGGAAGTCCAGATCACTTCCGAAACGTGTGCCCAAGGCTGAGAAGGGGACCAATCAATAACAACGTTGGGTATCAAGCAAGACAAGTCAATCAGGAAAACCAAGGAGGACAAGCTCGAGGACGGGCATTTGTTTTAGGAGCAGAAGAAGCACGTCGAGACCCTAATGTAGTGACAGGTACGTTTCTTCTAAATGATTACTATGCATCCGTATTATTCGACACTGGTGCCGATAAGAGCTTTGTTTCTTTAGAATTTAGGCCTTTGATCAATCTAGAATCTAAGAAAATGCCGAATGCTTATATTGTTGAGGTTGCTAATGGATTTGAATTAGAAGCTAAGGATGTAATCTTAGGCTGTACCTTGAACTTAGCTGATAAACTGTTTAGTGTCGATCTTATTCCAATTGAATTGGGGAGTTTCGATGTAGTAATAGGCATGGATTGGTTATCTAAGCATCGAGCAGAGGTTAGTTGTTTTGAAAAGACGGTTAGGTTACCATTACAAGGCGGAGAAACCCTAGTTGTCCAAGGAGATAGAGCTGGAAGGAGTCTGAAGATAGTATCATGTATGAAGGTCCATAAGTATTTGAGGAAAAAGTATGTTGCGTTCTTGGCGCAAGTAATTGAGAAGAAGTCTGAGGAGAGGCGAGTCCAGGATATTCCTGTGGTGAAGGATCACCCAGAAGTATTTCCAGACGATTTGCCTGGACTTCCACCGTTTAGACAAGTCGAATTTCAGATTGATCTTGTACCCGGAGCAGCGCCCGTAGCTAAGGCCACGTATCGCTTAGCACCTGCGGAAATGCAAGAGTTGTCAAATCAACTTCAAGAACTTTTGGATAAAGGATTCATTCGACCAAGTTCATCACCCTGGGGAGCTCCGATTCTCTTCGTCAAGAAGAAGGATGGATCGTTTCGACTGTGTATCGATTATAGGGAGCTAAATAAGTTGACAATCAAGAATCGATATCCCCTCCCTCGAATAGACGATTTGTTCGACCAGTTGCAAGGTGCAACTTACTTCTCTAAGATTGATCTTCGATCGGGATATCATCAGTTGAGAGTCCGAGAGGGAGATATTCCTAAAACAGCTTTTAGAACTCGCTATGGACACTACGAGTTTTTAGTTATGCCATTTGGTTTGACGAACGCGCCAGCTGTGTTTATGGATCTAATGAATAGAGTATGTAGGCCATACCTTGACAAGTTTGTGATTGTGTTCATCGATGATATATTAATCTATTCTCAGAGTAAGAAGGATCACGAGCAGCATCTAAAAGTGATTTTAGAACTTCTCAAGGAGCAGAAGCTATATGCCAAATTCTCTAAGTGCGAATTTTGGATTCGGGAGGTACATTTCTTAGGTCACGTAATCGGGGAGAAAGGGATTCACGTGGACCCGGCTAAAGTGGAAGCCATTAAGAAATGGGAAGCCCCGAGGACTCCCACAGAAATTCGCCAATTTTTAGGCTTGGCAGGGTATTATCGACGTTTTATCGAGAATTTTTCTAAGATCGCTAAACCCCTTACCACATTAACCCAAAAGGAGAAGGAATTCGTTTGGGGAATTCCACAAGAAGAAGCATTTCAACTTCTGAAGAAAAAGTTGTGCAATGCACCGATTTTAGCTTTACCAAAGGGAACGGAAAATTTTGTAGTGTATTGTGACGCATCACATCAAGGATTAGGTTGCGTATTGATTCAAAATGATAAGGTGATAGCATATGCCTCGACACAATTAAAAGTTCACGAAAAGAACTATACCACACACGATTTGGAACTCGGAGCTGTGGTATTTGCTCTGAAGATATGGAGACATTATCTATATGGTACCAAGTGTACTATTTTCACAAATCATAAAAGTCTTCAACACATCTTTGATCAAAAGATGCTGAATATGAGGCAAAGAAGATGGGTAGAACTTCTCAGCGATTACGATTGTGAGATACGTTACCACCCAGGTAAGGCAAATGTGGTAGCCGATGCCTTGAGTAGGAAAGAAAGGGTAAAACCTTCACGAGTCCGAGCGTTAGGAGAACTGGTTCAAACGAGTTTGAAAACCCGGATTTTTGAAGCTCAGATTGAAGCATTGAAACCTGAAAACCTGAAGGTAGAGACTCTTCATGGTTTAGAGTCTAGTTTTGAAACTAAGATTGATGGAATACGTTACTTTAAGGGCAGAGTGTGGATCCCAAAGGCTGACAACCTACGGGAAATGATTTTTGAGGAGGCTCATAAATCGAAGTATTCAATTCACCCAGGAGCGGATAAGATGTACAAGGATTTAAGGGAATACTACTGGTGGCCAGGAATGAAGAAGGATATTGCCATATATGTAGGAAAATGCATAACGTGTGCAAAGGTCAAGGCTGTATATCAAAAGCCATCGGGACTGTTGCAACAACCGGAAATTCCCCAGTGGAAATGGGAGCAAATCACTATGGATTTTATAACCAAACTCCCGAGAACTGCCAAGGGGCATGACACGATTTGGGTTATAGTAGATCGATTTACGAAGTCTGCACATTTCTTACCTATTCGGGAAGATTATAAGATGGAAAAGCTTGCCCAAATCTACATCAAGGAGATTGTTACGCGGCATGGAGTTCCAGTTTCCATTATATCGGATAAAGATAGTCGCTTTACATCCCGATTTTGGCAATCACTCCAAAAAGCGTTGGGTACTCAGTTGAACTTAAGCACGGCTTATCATCCTCAAACAGATGGTCAGAGTGAACGGACCATTCAGACGTTGGAGGACATGCTTCGGGCATGTGTAATAGATTTTGGAGGAAGTTGGGATAACCATTTGCCATTAGTTGAGTTTTCCTACAACAATAGCTACCACACTAGTATCAAGTGTGCGCCATATGAAGCTCTATATGGACGCAAGTGTCGATCACCTCTTTGTTGGTTGGAAATAGGAGATAGTCAGCTATCTAGTCCGGATATCGTACAAGAAACCACCGACAAGATTGCAGTTATCAGAGATAGGCTTAAAGCAACTCAAGATCGTCAGAAGAGCTATGCGGACAATCGAAGAAAGCCTCTAGAATTTCAAATTGGTGATAGAGTCTTTTTAAAAGTATCCCCTTGGAAGGGAACAGTCCGTTTTGGGAAAAGAGGAAAGTTGAGTCCACGGTATGTTGGACCATTCAAGATCACGGAAAGAATTGGACCAGTAGCTTATAAGCTGGAATTGCCAATGGAGCTAAGTGCTATCCACAACACGTTTCACGTGTCGAACCTAAAGAAGTGTTTAGCTGACGAAGCAGTAACCGTGCCCTTGGAAGAAGTCCAAATCAACAATAAACTGCACATCGTAGAGGAACCAATGGAAATACTCGATAGGGAAGTCAAGCGTCTTAAGAGAAGCAAAATCCCGATAGTAAAAGTCCATTGGAACACAAGGCGTGGGCCTGAATACACTTGGGAGCGAGAGGATTACATGTTACAAAAGTATCCTCACCTCTTCGCAAGCAACCTGTTAACGCTAGTGACACTTGAATTTCGGGACGAAATTCTTCTAACCGGGGGAGACTGTGACAACTGTCAAATTCACATCTCAGGTTAGAACTGTTTTGGATACCTCATTTTTATGACATAGTTACACAGTGCAATTTTAGCAGTAAACACGGTACGATAGGAAAAATTGAGAAATTTTGCCTAAGAAATCCTTGAATTAGGAAATTATCCATAAATCTCATAAAATGCCAACTTAATATATATTTATACTACAAGTATTTATGTAGTTGATAAGTTATATGTTTCAATCTTATTATATATATAAATACTTTATTTTACATATATATACTTTGTATTTTAACTTTAAAGAGAATACTTGTATTTAATTTAATTTTTAAAGACATGAAGTGACTAAATATAATTGTCACACCACACCACACACCACCCCCACCCCCATGTGAGGCCGGCCATCCCCCCCCCCCCCCCCCTCTCATTTTTGCATAAATAATAAACCCTTTACCTCACTTGTTGAATCATTCTCTCATCTCACTCTCTCACTAGCTATCACTCTTTCTCTCACCATCTTCAAACCTTCAAGTATTCATCCTCAAATCTTCAAGAGTTCATCATGAACTCCAGCCCCTAAAAATCATTTCTTCAAGAATATCAAGTTAAACAAAGGTAAAAATGGGTCACATTCTTTCAAATCTTTTTATGTTCTTGCATTTCCAAAGTATGATCTTCCTCTTTTGTTACACTTTCATCATGACTTCTAAAATCATCTTTTATAAGTCTTAATGTTTGTAGATTTACCATCATAACATCTTTTATTAGTAAAAGATGGTGAATCCAAAATCAAACCAAAGTTAAGACCAAAGATGAACATTTTAAACACATGCATGTAGTGATCTTGAGAGATCCATCATTTTTGTTCAAGAGTCTCATGAATGTACCTTTGAAAATCATTAAAAACATATTTAAACCAACATGCATGAGCTCAAAATACTGAATTTTTAGTTGCATGTTGATGTTCTTAGCAAGAACATCAACAATCTTCAAAATAGGTATTTTATAAAAGTTTTCCAAGTTTGAGTTGATGGATAATTTGCATGCATTCTTAATGGATCACAAATATGTTTGGGAACTGAAAATAAGTGTATGGGTGAGAGTCAAATCGGATTTTGCATGCAAAAGAATAAGAATTTTGGTTTAAAGGTCAATTGGAGAGCACATGCACAAGGTGTTGGTTGGACAGCTTGCTGTCATATTTCACACCCCACTTCAAAGAGTCATATCTCACTCATTTTAACTCCAAATGGAGTGATTCTTTTTCTGGAAATTATTTTATTGTGTTAAGATTCAAACCCAAGTGGTTTCATTCAAAAACTCAAAGATTTCATTTATGAAACAGTCCTCACAAAATCCGTGTACAAACAGCAAAGTTTTCTGTCGGGTTTTACGTCGTGTATTATTTCATGTACTTATACTCCTTCAAAAATTATGAAACTGACGCCAAAAGTTTCTTAACTCATTGAAACAACTGGACATAAAATTTCATGATCAAATAATACCTGAAAGTTACCCAAAGTTGGACACAAAGTGACATCAAATTCTGGACAGTAAAGGATAATTTATTATTTATTATAAGGACTATTTCTAATCCCATTTCATCATTTCATGATGAAATAGTGGAGTATATAAGTATATCTTTTATTTATGCAATTTATTTATGTCTTTTATTTATGCATTTTATTTATTCTTTATCCCTTTTCCTCTTTTATAATGAAATTGTGGAATGTTTTATATATATAATATATTTTATATATATTTATGCATTTTATTCTTGATCCCATTTCATCATTTTATGATGAAATAGTGGAGTATAAATATATATTATGTCTATATATTTATACATTTAAATGTTTGTCATTGCGTTTACGACCCCTAATTTTATCGTCGTTACGATAAAATTTCGGTTTGTACATAGATATGTACTAAATATGTTTATGTTCTTTAAAACCCTTTTCGTTACTTATTGGGACGAAATTGTGGAAACTTTAATCTAAGAAGGACAATGTATACGTTTATTACGTTATAATATTAAAACACAACAAGGCATTTTATGATGATTTGGATAGTTAGTATCGAACCTTCGAGATTGAGAACTCACTAGTGACCTTACGTTCATAGGTTTGAAGTAGGATCATCTCGGAGTATTTGTAGAAGATTCCCGGATTCTATCGCGTATCATGTGAGTATTCACATCCCCTTTTTCAATGTTTTACATATTTTGGGGTGAAAAGCATGTGGTTACTACAACTATTTTACACACCGATTATTTCGTTTTCTTGAAAATACGAAGTTTGCTTATTTATGCTCTATGGTATCTATGTTGTTGCAAATGTTGTAAGTTTGAGTTTCTTTTGCTATCATTCAAAAGTCCCCGTTCACGTATACGTTACCCGTTAACTCATGGATTGAGCCGTTGGTAATTATGGATAACGTTATTTGGTTTGACACCCCACTCACAAGTAGCGCTTGTTTGAGTGCATAATTATTGTTGTATTTGCGTATTGTTGGTGATAGAACATGCGCGTATGTGGAATGATTCCACCACTGTGGTAGGGGCAAAGTATGTCGGTATAGGTCGGGTAACGGGCTCAAGTACTTAGCATTTTTACATATGATTACCTTGAGCAAGTGGTTTTATAACCGTATTATTTTATCCCATGTGTGGATTTAAACTATTTTGTGATGGCAAACAATGTTGTACTCATTAAACCTGTGATCTCACCAACTAGTGCATTAGTTGACACTCTCATTTACATGCTTTTCAGGAGAACGTTCTTAAGGTTGGAATTTAGGAAGGCTACACGTGATGAAGCTTTCTATACTATTTTTAAATTTTATGTTCATTTCCCTTTCGCAAAGACAATTGTAAAAGACAAGGTTTAACCTTTGAATGTATTTTGATGGTTGTTGTGATCTTGTAACTTTTGCTATGAAACTTGAGCTGTACATTCCGTGTTTCCGCTTTAGCGGGGTGTTACAACCTGTTTGAACTGGAATACCTTGTTATATGGGGTATGTGCTTATGTGTGTATTAATCTTGTCTGAATCTATAGAATGGCGAGTGGTACTCGACAAACGAATCGGGAAGGAGGAGGAAACCCGAATAGAACAAATCCAACAGCTGGAGGAAGGGGAAGAGGGGGAGGCAGAGTTCAGGGGCGCGGTACGGAATTTGTTACAAGGGACGACTTAGCAGTTGAAATGAGAAGATTACAAGCCAATATCCAAGCTATGTTCAACCAAACTCATAATACCGAAACGGAAAGACCCGATCCTACTCATGAAGAGGAGATGCCCATTACACCTACTGTCGTACCAGTAGTGAAGAAGTGTGATTATAAAATGTTCTTAAGTTGTAAGACTCCGATCTACTCAGGAGACCGGGATCCAGTGAAAGCTATGAGATGGCTGAAGGAAATAGAAGCTATCTTTAAGACTAGCAAGTGCGCTGTAACGTCCCAAAAATTACAAGCAAATTTAAATTTTTAAATAAACATTTCATTTATAACAACTCATTAAATGATCCCAACGTTTCGTTTGCAAACTCATAATTAATATCTTCATAATAAAAACCAGCAGAATAAACGTTTAATTATTAAAAACCATAAAGCAACCAGCTCTCCTCGCGCGCCAGTGTGTACTCGTCACGCCTTGGAGCCGCCCGTACCTGAAACCACAAACTATTGGGAAAGGGTAAGCACGAAGCTTAGTGAATTATACACCATAAGTAACACAGTTATTTCCACACCACCATAAACAGATATTTGCACATAAACAGCATTCAAGTCTACGAACAAATCATAAACCTGCATACTCACACCAACCCACCTAATAGGCATACGTCGGTCCCACCGACCACACGACCATCGTGTAAACGCAACCCGGCACCCCCGGATTCATACGCCACCCGCGTATACAACCTTCGGTCCCACCGAATTACTACGCCACCCGCGTATGTGACCCTCGGCCCCGCCGAACTCCTACGCCACCCGCGTAGTCACAACAATAAAGGTCCGACTAGACACCCCACTATTTAACCCCGCATCAAAAGCAAATAGAACTACCACAAACATACACAACGTAATGTAAAAATAACTGTCATTAGTTATAGTGAGAGAACTCACCTCGAATGCGCGCCTAGCTCAACAATACAAATTCGAGCTTCCCAATTACGGTCACTTCCCAGCACCTAAACGCACGTTAAAACATATCAATACGAGACCCGGATCCTACGACACGACACCCGCTTAAACCGTCACTAAAACTATTTTCCGTTCTCACTAAACAGGTCTGTTCGGGACCTGTTTCGACCCCTTTAAACCCAGAAAATCCCCAATATTATTTCATGGTCAGAGAGTACTATGAGTTAGGGTTCCAAGTACATATTATACGCCTCCTAACGATTTTTCTACCATTTATTATGGATTTTACAAAAACAGTTCCCCGAACAGTGAAAATCAGCACCTTTCAGTATAAAACGACGATTTTACCTATGCTACGTCCCGAACTGGATTTTGCACAAAACATAGAAAAGTTACTAGACTCAAAAGGGGAACGTTTGGCACCGATTTCACCCCAATCCGAGTTACGAGTAAAAAGTTATGACCAAAACAAAACAGAAGCAGAAAAACGACGATTTTACGTTAAATGACTAACTGCTGTAAAACGACCACTTTTTCACCAAGCTAGAGGCTGAACCAGATTTCCGCTAAAACACGGAAAATGTGCCCGACCCAGAACGTGAACCGTGGGCACCAGTTTCGACTCAATCCGAGTTACGACGGGAAAGTTGTGGTTGACGCAAAACAGTGGCAGAAAACGTTTTCACATAAAATGACGATTTTATAAAACGATTCGCGTTCGGCTTAACGGTTCGGGTTGCAACTAGGGCTGGACAACCCACGCACCACCCACTGCCACCTCCGACAGTGGTGGTCGGCGGCGGCGGCAGCCACCGCCGGTGGTGGTTTCACGGCGACACGAAAGAAACAATCAAGGGGGAAAACACTTACCTACGACGACGTCTCGCCACCACAACCAATCTTCTCTCTCTCGATTCCTCCGACGACCCCGGTGGTGGCGACCTCCGGCGACAGCAGCAGCGGCGGCGAAGGGTGGCTGCCTCTGCGTTCTTTCTCCCTCTTCTCTCTTCTTTCTCGCGATCTCTCTCTCTCTCGTTTCTCTCTCTCTCTCGGCCGCACCACACAAGGAAAAAAGATGATGGATTGTAGGGTTTTGGTTTTTGTTTGTGTTTTTTTTCCAAGAATAAGAAACAAGAATGAAAATATGGAGGAGAGAGGTGGGGTTCTCGGCCATGGGCCGAGACCCATGCAAGGTTTCTTCTAAATGGCACAAATGGCCCCTTGACTGTCCCAGAATCTTACAACTACAAAATAATTTACTAAACTTAGCATTTTGGTCCTCTTTGACACAATTCCACTAACCAAAAATAATTAAAGGTAAACATTTTAAATAATTAAAATTAATTAATAAACGTACCGGGATACGGGCTTTACAACTCTCCCCCACTTGAATTAGACTTCGTCCCCGAAGTCTACGTCCGCAAACAGCTCCTAATAACTCTCTGGCATTTGATGATATCCCAAACTCAATCCACTTTCAAGCTTTAACCATTCTAAAGCTGCTCACAGTATACCCTACAGGATACTCGACTACGATCATTCCTACCCTTAACTGTCGATTAACTTCCACGAATTCTAATAGACTCCAAAGATTTTCAATAAATTATATTAACAAAACATCGACCCCCTGCCGAACATCGGTCCAACCGATTACAATAACAAACATCGGCCACCCGCCGAACATCGGTCCAACCGATTACAATAACAAACATCGGCCACCCGCCGAACATCGGTCCAACCGATTACAATAACAAACATCGGCCACCCGCCGAACATCGGTCCAACCGATTACAATAACAAACATCGTCCACCCGCCGAACATCGGTCCAATCGATTACAATAAATCACATAAGCGTGGTATTATCCTAGACACTAACACAAATAGCTATCCCCCACAATCAAGTCAACTAACACACACGTAGGTCATTCCCTTAACCGATACTACCCGGCCTACATTACCAACACGCGTGGAATACTCAACCTCCCACCGTCGACGTATCCCCCACACTCGCTCTACAAAGCTAATTTAGCTGAACCGAGGATACACCCTGACGCCTACCTCTCAGGTAACGCCTCAGGGCCCCTCACATTGGAATTACCTCTCAGGTAAGTGCCCACAACTATATCCTCCTTGCACCTACTAGAAAGCCTAGGCTATAACATCTGAACACCGGGGCCTCACCCCGAGATACCCAACCGACCACTACCAGCGACTGACTAACGTGCCTAAGGATCCAAAGCAAAACAGCCTACCCACAAGTGCCTATCCCGGATTGTCTCCCTCACCCAAACGTGTAAAAACTCGACGTGCAATGAATGCCAAGCGGTACGCCAAAACAATTCATCAACAAGACTCCACCTCGAGTCATTAAAACCGGACAATTAGCCCATGACTAACTCCAAGTCAAAACCGAGCAAAATGCTCCACGCTTGCTAGACCCATAGGTCGGAAAATGCGTTTAAACAAAGTTTAAGCAAGCAATACTCTGAAATCAACCTTAGTCCCAGACTCAACACGGGTTAAACAAAAGAGTTTTCCAAAAGGACTCACACCCTTAAAATTCTCGAAATGACACATGACACTTAAAAGCACATTTCCCCAAATGGTTTACAAAATCATTTACAAAATATTTTCAACATCAGGATTTTCATCTCAAAAAGATCGTAAGCAATACAACTACAATTACCAGGTCGGTAGTTACGCAAAAATGGACACGCTTGTCCCACATATGAAAATCATGTTGAAAATCATTTCATTGCAGTTTAGTTTACTAACAAAACGTAAGCGAAATAAATAATTTCTTCGAAAATGAACCGTCACGGTTCTAGTATGGATTGACTCATGACATGCACTTAAAGTAACCGCTTGACCTTAAACAGGGTGCGACAAAGGTGTGCACATAATTCAAAATAAGTTTCACGACATTTGATTCAAAAATTCTTCTTTTTAATCATAAAATGACGTGGCACAGGGTTCGCCACAAATTTTCGCGCGTCAGCTAATCACACAAAACGATGACACGGTTTACAAATATATTTTTGTTAAAACACAACAGTCTCGTGTAAGTTTCAAACTTGAAGACAGAAACCATTCCGCTTCTATTAATTGGAAATATCGACTAAAACCTCGTAAAATCTCAAACTGGGGGCAGGCATGCAAGCTTGTAACACTTCCTCAAGTTTCGTACTTGGGACATATAACGTCAAAACATTATAGTTTAAAAAATGTATTTATCGAAAATGCTCAAAATACTCGTTTCCTCCAAAGCAAAAGTTGTTAATTTCCAAAAAAATGATCGGTAATTCTAAATTAACCGAATGTCAACAATCTACGCATTTATATTTCCAAAATATAACACATTGTAATCGAATGCATGATATTCACAACATTAAAACACTCATTGGATCAAGTGGTCTTTCATTTCGACAAAAAGGAACTAAAACATTTTCATGCACGACTCGTTTATCAAAATGTCGAGAACAAAGGTTACCCCAGTATGCATACCCCTAAGTCGATAAATCGCATTTTCATGGAAATGTCAATAAAACCTTTAGCTGACTAAAAAGCGCACTAAACAACTCCTTATGAAATGTTACCAAACTTCCTCCATGCACCACTTATGTCACGCATGAATCAATCCACACACTGAACTATTTGCAATAAAATACTTAGTAACACAAACTCTCGAAAAAAAAAAGTTAAGCGACACCAGAATTCCAAACTCATTTTAAACAAATCACCAACAAAGTTTGTAACTTCTCGTTATAAAAAGGTTTCATACACTTTCAAAACCATAATTCGACATCTTGTGTGTGTGCTAAACATTTCCCAAAATTCCAAAACACAATCCATATAAGGATTGGAAACACAAAAATTAGTTAATGCAATCCTATTTTCAAAATAAACTCTGTGCATGACTCAGTCGGCATTCAACGTCTCGACTCATACTCCTCCATACCTCTCCAATCCACTATCGTCCTCCGGACATTTAAACCTCTTAGGGCAAGATGGGAAATTACGTCAAATAATCCCTACGATTTTTCCTCAAATCAAAGTCGACTCTATAAGCCTATGACTCTAGCGCAATCTTCCATCTTGGCCCGAAATGACCTACTTACAACAAACATCGTCGACATCGTCACTCAAAGTGACTAATACTAGAATCGTCCTTCTATTCCAACGACTACTGGATTAGATCCTTCACCACTACCCTCAACGATCATTACATCTAAGCAAGTCAAGTACACACATGTACCAGTGGATCTACTATAGTTGTCTCTCCTCGTGACGGCTATTCTGGGTAGATAATGCAACGCGTTAGTAGCACATAACAACGCACACTAACAACACTCACACCCAACTCCTTGGATTCCTCGTGACTTCCCCGACTCGAGCATTGATCATGTGCTTCCGGTAGTAGGAGCTCTACTACTACCATTCACACCTATCATCGCCCGTTCCGAGTTCCATCCTAAGGGGTCCAAGTAGCTCCTTGCCGATAACTATACCCATATGCTCGCACCAGCATATGTACACACTCTTCCTAGCTCCCTAGGAATTCCACCCCCAAACACTACCCTTGCTACAACGAAATTTCCACTAGTCATGACGAGTCGCCTCGCGAATGCACAGTCGCACACAGTGCAAACCAGATAGACATTCGAATGTAAGATCCTATCCTACGACGGTTGGACTCAAACAAGAGCTGCGCAATAGAACTAAATCCGACATTCTAAGGCTATTCGGTTCCTACCACATACGACCTATAGTGCATTCACTTAACAACCTATCAAGGCTAGCATAACCCTATTAGCAAGCAACAAACATGCAATACAGTGTAATAAGCACCAAGCAATTTAGCATACATACTCCTATGTTCTAGAAAGCAATCTAGCACACATACTCATACATAAACACCCTTCCCAGCTCTCTAGGAACTTCCTCTTATCCCACTACCCTTGCTACTACCGAATCCCTACTAATTATAACGAGTGACCTCGCGAATACCCGATTATATGCAGTGCGAAATAAATAGACATTCGAATACAAGATTCTATCCTAGAACGGTTGGACTCAAACAAGAGCTGCGCAATAGAACTAAATCAAATATTCTAAGGCTATAAATCTCTTACTGCATACAACCTAGAGGGCATCCACTTAGTAACCTATCATAATTAACATAAATTCCTAATAGCAAGCAGTTCAACATACCGCATAGTGTCACAACAGGCAATCTAGCATGCATACTCTATGATCTAGAAAGCAATACATACACTAAGTACTGTACCTTTTCCCTTGGCTCCGGCTGACTGTACACACTGCGCCGTCGATCACCGTTTCTCAAACGGGTTTTCCTTTCTTTTATTTTCCAAAAATTTTAAAGAAAATTTTATAGCCGCAAACTTGAGATCAAACACACCGAGGTGCATATGATTCACTCAAGCTGTGCTCTGATACCAAGTTGTAACGTCCCAAAAATTACAAGCAAATTTAAATTTTTAAATAAACATTTCATTTATAACAACTCATTAAATGATCCCAACGTTTCGTTTGCAAACTCATAATTAATATCTTCATAATAAAAACCAGCGGAATAAACGTTTAATTATTAAAAACCATAAAGCAACCAGCTCTCCTCGTGCGCCAGTGTGTACTCGTCACGCCTTGGAGCCGCCCGTACCTGAAACCACAAACTATTGGGAAAGGGTAAGCACGAAGCTTAGTGAATTATACACCATAAGTAACACAGTTATTTCCACACCACCATAAACAGATATTTGCACATAAACAGCATTCAAGTCTACGAACAAATCATAAACCTGCATACTCACACCAACCCACCTAATAGGCATACGTCGGTCCCACCGACCACACGACCATCGTGTAAACGCAACCCGGCACCCCCGGATTCATACGCCACCCGCGTATACAACCTTCGGTCCCACCGAATTACTACGCCACCCGCGTATGTGACCCTCGGCCCCGCCGAACTCCTACGCCACCCGCGTAGTCACAACAATAAAGGTCCGACTAGACACCCCACTATTTAACCCCGCATCAAAAGCAAATAGAACTACCACAAACATACACAACGTAATGTAAAAATAACCGTCATTAGTTATAGTGAGAGAACTCACCTCGAATGCGCGCCTAGCTCAACAATACAAATTCGAGCTTCCCAATTACGGTCACTTCCCAGCACCTAAACGCACGTTAAAACATATCAATACGAGACCCGGATCCTACGACACGACACCCGCTTAAACCGTCACTAAAACTATTTTCCGTTCTCACTAAACAGGTCTGTTCGGGACCTGTTTCGACCCCTTTAAACCCAGAAAATCCCCAATATTATTTCATGGTCAGAGAGTACTATGAGTTAGGGTTCCAAGTACATATTATACGCCTCCTAACGATTTTTCTACCATTTATTATGGATTTTACAAAAACAGTTCCCCGAACAGCGAAAATCAGCACCTTTCAGTATAAAACGACGATTTTACCTATGCTACGTCCCGAACTGGATTTTGCACAAAACATAGAAAAGTTACTAGACTCAAAAAGGGAACGTTTGGCACCGATTTCACCCCAATCCGAGTTACGAGTAAAAAGTTATGACCAAAACAAAACAGAAGCAGAAAAACGACGATTTTACGTTAAATGACTAACTGCTGTAAAACGACCACTTTTTCACCAAGCTAGAGGCTGAACCAGATTTCCGCTAAAACACGGAAAATGTGCCCGACCCAGAACGTGAACCGTGGGCACCAGTTTCGACTCAATCCGAGTTACGACAGGAAAGTTGTGGTTGACGCAAAACAGTGGCAGAAAACGTTTTCACATAAAATGACGATTTTATAAAACGATTCGCGTTCGGCTTAACGGTTCGGGTTGCAACTAGGGCTGGACAACCCACGCACCACCCACTGCCACCTCCGACAGTGGTGGTCGGCGGCGGCGGCAGCCACCGCCGGTGGTGGTTTCACGGCGACACGAAAGAAACAATCAAGGGGGAAAACACTTACCTACGACGACGTCTCGCCACCACAACCAATCTTCTCTCTCTCGATTCCTCCGACGACCCCGGTGGTGGCGACCTCCGGAGACAGCAGCAGCAGCGGCGAAGGGTGGCTGCCTCTGCGTTCTTTCTCCCTCTTCTCTCTTCTTTCTCGCGATCTCTCTCTCTCGTTTCTCTCTCTCTCTCGGCCGCACCACACAAGGAAAAAAGATGATGGATTGTAGGGTTTTGGTTTTTGTTTGTGTTTTTTTTCCAAGAATAAGAAACAAGAATGAAAATATGGAGGAGAGAGGTGGGGTTCTCGGCCATGGGCCGAGACCCATGCAAGGTTTCTTCTAAATGGCACAAATGGCCCCTTGACTGTCCAAGAATCTTACAACTACAAAATAATTTACTAAACTTAGCATTTTGGTCCTCTTTGACACAATTCCACTAACCAAAAATAATTAAAGGTAAACATTTTAAATAATTAAAATTAATTAATAAACGTACCGGGACACGGGCTTTACATGCGCGGAAGAGGATAGGGTACTTTATGGGACCGCAATGTTGAAAGGCGATGCTTTATACTGGTGGGAAGCTCATATTTCTTCAGGAGTTTCTGATTTATATTCTACATTCTCTTGGGAAGAATTTTTGTTATAGCTTTCAGGAAACAGTTTTGTCCTCATGCAGCAGTCAAACAATTGGAGGAAGAGTTTATGAACTTGCAGCAAGGAAATTTATCTGTTCGGGACTACACTGCTCGTTTTCTGGAAAAATCTCGTTTTGCAGAATATTATGTTGCCACGGAGGCCATGAAGATTGAAAGGTTTATCTTCGGGTTGAATGCAGAAGTCAGGAGTTTTGTAATTGCTAAAGGACCCGAAACTTTCTCCGTTGCAGTAGACGCCGAGGAAACCGTGGAGCAGGATAAAGGAAGAAATACTAGCGACAAAGGTACAGGAAAAAGGAAGTGGGAAGGACCACAACACGATCTAAAGAAGTTCAAGTTTCAGAGATACGATAACCGTCCACCTTTTCGACCAACGGAAAGACCTTGTCTGAAATGCAACCGTGTCCACCAAGGGAATTGTCAGGTTGACTCGCGGGTTTGTTATAGGTGTGGGAAGACTGGGCATGTTGTTAAGGATTGTCGTGTAACGCGGTTCTGTTTTTCATGTAATTCTCCGGATCACATACAGTCTGATTGTCCGAGGGGAAAAATATAACAAGGGGGTACGTCAGGGAAACCAGCGGTTGTCAGACCAGCAGTACCGAGACTAGAACCAGTAAGAACAAGAGGTCGTTCATTTCAGATGACAGCAAAAGAAACGGAGGAAGCCCCGGACGTGGTTACAGGTACATTCTTAATAAACTCTACACGTGCTAAAGTGTTATTTGACTCCGGTGCAAACCGATCGTTTGTGTCTCCTTCATTTGCTGCTTATATGCATTTAAAGCCTAAAGTGTTAGATCATGCTTTAATGGTAGATACTGCAAATGATAATCAAGTGTCGGTTAAAGAAGTATTTGATAGCTGTGTGATAAATATAGAAGGGTGTGGAGTACCGATACAATTATTTCCTATAGCTTTGATCGAGTTCGATGTGGTAGTGGGGATGGATTGGTTAGCTGAGAATCAAGCTAACATAGTTTGCGATAAGAAGTTGATAAATGTTGTCTTACCTGAGAAGGGGCCGGTAGTGATTTATGGTGATCGTAGAAATCATCAGTCTTGTCTTATATCTATGATAAAAGCCCGTAAGTGTGTTAATAAAGGTTGCCCGGGTTACTTAGCTTATGTGATAGATACTAAGCTAGAGAAGAGTAAGTTGGAAGATATTCCAATTGTTAGTGAATTTCCAGAAGTTTTCCCCGCTGACTTGAATAGTCTTCCACCCGTTAGACGAGTAGAGTTTGGTATAGATCTGATTCCTGGAGCCGCTCCTGTAGCCCGTGCACCTTATCGTCTGGCACCTTCAGAAATGAAAGAAATGATGGCACAACTGCAAGACCTAAGGTTTCATCAGACCCAGTTCTTCGCCATGGGGAGCACCAGTTTTGTTTGTGAAAAAGAAGGATGGTTCGATGAGAATGTGTATTGATTACCGGGAACTGAACAAGCGTACGATCAAGAACAAGTATCCGCTTCCAAGAATTGATGACCTCTTTGATCAATTGGTTGGAGCCTGTTATTTCTCCAAGATTGATCTAAGATCCGGTTATCACCAATTAAAGGTTAAAGAAGAAGACGTTCTGAAAACTGCTTTTCGCACAAGGTACGGTCACTATGAATTCTTGGTGATGCCGTTTGGATTGACGAACGCTCCAGCTGCCTTTATGGATTTAATGAATCGGGTATGTAAGTCGTATCTTGATAAATTCGTGATTGTATTTATCGATGATATACTTATTTATTCCCGATCCAAGGAAGAGCACTCTCAACATCTTCGTTTGATTCTGGAACTATTGAAGAAAGAAAAGTTGTATGATAAATTTTCAAAATGTGAATTCTGGCTACGGGAAGTTCAGTTTCTGGGGCATGTAGTTTCCGTGAAAGGCATTCAAGTTGATCTGATGAAAGTAGAAGCGATTGAAAAGTGGGAACCGCCGAGAACGCCAACCAAAGTACGTAGTTTTCTGGGTTTAGCCGGCTACTATCGGAAGTTTATAAAAGACTTCTCTCGTATCGCGACGCCTTTGACTAAGCTGACTCGGAAGAATCTGAAGTTCGAATGGAAAGTAGAACAGGATGAAGCATTCCGGATATTGAAAGAGAAACTTTGCAGCGCGCCGATTTTGTCATTACTTGAGGGTTCCGAAGACTTTGTTGTTTACAGTGATGCTTCCAAACTGGGATTGGGGTGTGTACTAATGCAGCGTGGAAAGGTTATAGCTTATGCTTCTCGTCAACTAAAGGATCATGAAAGACAGTACCCTACACACGACATGGAGCTTGCAGCAGTTGTATTCGCGTTGAAGATTTGGAGACATTATCTTTATGGTTCCAAATGTCAAATTTTTACCGATCACAAGAGTCTCCAACATCTTTTCGATCAGAAGGAACTAAATATGAGGCAAAGAAGATGGCTAGAATTGGTGAATGATTACGACTGTGAAATTCTTTATCATCCGGGAAAGGCGAATGTAGTAGCCGATGCATTGAGTCGTCAAGAAAGAAGTGGAACAATAAAAGCTATTTCACTACGAGCTGAACTTCTACCTAACATCTTTGACGAATTACAGAAGTGTCAAGTAGAAGCCTATCAAGAAGAACATTTGAAATCAGAACGGCTAGTGGGGATATCAGCATTGCTTATAAAAGATGATCGTGGGTTGTTATGTCTGGGGAACAGGATTTGGGTGCCTTGTTTGGGTGGTTTACGTGACCGGGTACTTCAAGAAGCTCATCAGTCTAGATTCTCTATTCATCCAGGTACAAATAAGATGTATAAAGATCTGAAGCAATTTTATTGGTGGCCGGGAATAAAAAGAAGCATTGCTCAACACGTGGAAAGTAGTACTACTTGTAAGAAGGTAAAGATTGAACATCAAAAGCCGTTTGGTCAGCTACAACGTCTGGAAATACCGATGTGGAAATGGGATCAGATCACTACTGACTTCATTACAAAGCTACCCAGAACTCCGAAAGGATTTGATGCTATTTGGGTAATCGTTGACAGATTAACAAAGTCTGCTCATTTTCTACCAATAAAAGAAACTGATTCGATGGAACGATTAGCCAAGTTGTATATAGACGAAATAGTAACTCGACATGGGGTTCCAATCTCGATTATTTCTGATCGAGATAGTCGTTTTACTTCAAGATTTTTGAGGAGTTTTCAAAAAGAAATGGGGACGCAGATAAAGTTAAGTACAACATATCATCCTCAAACTGACGGTCAGAGTGAAAGAACAATCCAGACTTTAGAAGATATGCTACGGGCTTGCATTGTTGACTTTAGGGGATCGTGGGATAAGCATTTGCTGTTGATCGAATTTGCCTACAACAACAGTTACCATTCCAGCATACAAGCGGCACCGTTTGAAGTACTGTATGGTAGAAGATGTCGAACGCCTCTGTGTTGGAATGAAGTGGGAGAGAAACTGTTAGCAGGGCCAGATATAGTACAGTTAACAGTAGATAAGATTACTCAGATCTGGGAAAGATTGAAAGTGGCTCAAGACAGACAGAAAAGCTATGTTGATCGACGTCGGAAACCGTTAGAATTCCAAGTAGGAGATTTTGTAATGTTAAAAGTCTCACCTTGGAAAGGAGTCATTCGATTTGGAAAGCAAGGTAAACTTAGCCCGAGATATATTGGACCATTTGCAATTACCGAAAGAATTTGGGAAGTAGCTTACCGATTAGATTTACCACCAGAGTTAAGCAGGATTCACAACGCCTTTCATGTGTCAAATTTTCAAAAGTGTTTGGTTACGCCAGATCAGGCAGTGTCTTTACCAGATATACAAGTTGATGAAAAGCTGAATTATGTAGAGGAACCTGAAGCTATTGTTGACCGAAAAGTCAAGGTTCTACGGAATAAGGAGATAAGACAAGTGAAAGTTCAGTGGCGACATCATAATGGTCAGGATGCTACGTGGGAATCAGAGTCAGAAATGAGAACCAAATACCGTCATCTTTTCGCTTAACTGAATTCTGGGACGAAATTCTTTTAAGGGGGAGATGTTGTAATAACCAGGTATGTTATTGGTTTGTTTAATATTATTATTTTAATTTAAGAAAGGTTTGGAGTTAGTTTTATAAATGTTAGTTGAGTATTTTATGGAGTTAGAAGTTAAGGAGTAAGTTATAATTTTAATATAGAAGTTAGAGGGTAGGTTATGCCAAATAAGAAGAGTTTGGGGTTTGTTTGGTAATTATGAAAATATCACACCACCACCACCGCCATTATCACTTCTAGTAGAGGAGGTGTCCTCTTTTTAGCAAAGTTAGTATTTTTGTGAATGTGTGTGTGTGTGTGTGTGTTTACCTTCGGCTAAGAGAAAAGAGAGAAAAAGAGAGTGAAATCGACAAAGGGTCAAGAAGAAGAAGAAAGGATACTGATTGTTACAGCTGGGTTTAGGAATCATATCAAGAAAACAGAGGTATTAATCTTTATAATTCTCTCTTTTATGTGTATAAAGTTTTATGTAAGTTTTTAAATGGGTTTTGATGATTTAGGGATGTTTTGGAAAATCTGAGCATATGGTTAGGTTATGTTAATGGTCTTAAACATATCTGCATAATTACAGTAACATGCATAACTTAAAAGAATAAATTTCTGGGTTTAGGATGAACACGGTGAACTGAGACATTCATGTATGTCGCAGCAGTGGGTTGCGACATGGATGGTAGTTGCGACATTCATGAGTATCGCAACCTTGAGTTGCGACTTGCTCATTGATATCGCAACAGTTAGTTGCGACTTGGTGCCATATCGCAACAGTTGGTTGCGACTTGGTACTGTGTCGCAACAGTTGGTTGCGACATGAGGGAGTTATCGCAATAGTTAGTTGCGACATGGTACTGTGTCGCAGTAGTTGGTTGCGACATAGTACTGTGTCGCAGTAGTTGCTTACGATATGTGTAGTGTGTTGCGACATGGGGTATCTTCGTAGTTGATTGCGATATGAGTCGAGGATTTCAGGATTTTAGAGTTTTAGCCTTTAAAAGAAATATTTGTACTTATGTGGTTTCAGATTCTGTGAAATTGGACTGAAAGAATTGGAGTGCTTGGTAATAGCTTGGAAGGATTTTTGGTGATAAGCAAAACAGGTGAGTTTTACTTCAAAACGTTTTCAACTGGAATACATATATGTGTGTATTGGATATGTGATAAATGGTGTGACTATGTTCATGTTTGAATTATAATATATTGAGATATTGTGATTACGTGAGTATTATATTATATTATAATACGTTGGTCGGGCATATGACCGGTGTGTTGGCTGTAGTTGTTGTACAGTGTTATTGGATGTAGTTGTTGTACAACGTTGTTTATTTATTAGTTGGCTTGCAACCAACTAATATGGGCATGGGAAGGAGACAGGGAATTACGCGATGAGTGAGTTATGATTGATAATTGTCTTTGTGATATATATGGTGTTGTGCAAATGGTTTTAAAAATGGCAGGGATTTTCTCACTTAGACCATTAGGTCTAACCCTCATTTTTTTGTTTTAAAATATGTATTCCAGGTCATGAAGCGAGTAAGAGCAAGTGATAGGAGTATATAGGACTTTCTTTTGAAGATGTATGCTTAATGAAGATCCATGATGTGTTATGATCTATTTTGTTTAGTGATGATCATGTAATTATTAGCAAAAAAAGTTTGTACGGAAATAGTTATTATGTTGTTAAAGACTTCAGGACCGTAATTGTTAGTATGTGTATATTGTTAGTGAAATTATATTATGAAATATATGTTATTTGTATGTATTTGGGAATTTGGGTTGTTACAATGCATCACATCAAGACAGTGTCGAACGCTCAAATGCTCCCAGTATGGTAGATCCCAGAAAATAGACTTCTTCTTCCAAATATTTTTGGGAGGAACTGGACGACCTTTTCCGAACACAATGTCTAGATGTTTAACTCGAGAATATACAGTTCGCCCATTCAACGGTTGCCTTGCTACTCCATGCTCGGTTTTCCCGTCAAACAATGACTTTAGTTTGCGGTACTGGTGGCTCTTCGGAAGAGACCTTCGATGGCCCATGTACACATGTTTCCCACAATTTCTCAACCTTAGAGCATGTGTGTCATCTTCACATATAGGACATGCCTTTTCTCCCTTTGTACTATAACCTGACAAATTCCCGTAAGCTGGAAAATCGTTTATGGTGCAAAATATCATGGCTCGTAGCTGAAAACGCTCCTTCCCGTACTGGACTCCATAATTCTTTCAAGTCTTCTATTAACGGAGCCAAATACACATCAATGTCGTTCCTAGGTTGTTTGGGACCTGAATTAGCAATGACATCATGATGTATTTACGTTTCATGCATAACCATGGTGGAAGATTGTAAATGCATAAAAGCACCGGCCAAGTACTATGACGACTACTCATGCTTCCGAATGGATTTATTCCGTCAGAGCTAAGACCGAACCGAATATTCCTAATTTCATCCCCAAAATCCTCAAAGATGTTGTCGATATTCCTCCATTGAGGAGAATCCGCTACATGTCTAATTTCCCATCTTTTTTACGATCTTCAGCATGCCAACGCAACAACTTTGCATCTTTGGCGTTTGCAAATAATCGTTTCAGTCTTGGTACGATAGGCAAATACCACAACATTTTAGCGGGAGGGCCATCTTTTTGTTTCACATCACTATCGTCTTCCGTCCGATTCTTTCGCTTATACCTCGATGTACCACATATACGACACTCATGTAGATCAGCATCTGCATTCCTATACAACATGCAATCATTCGGACATGCATTTATTCTCTCTATTTCCAATCCCATTGGACACATCAGTTTTTTCGCTTTGTATATCGAAACTGGTAATTCATTATCATCGGGAAGCATTTCATGCAAAATCTCTAGCAAACTAGTAAAGCTTTTATCGCTCCAACCGTTGCCTGCTTTTAAATTAAATAGTTTCAACACAGCTGAAAGTTTGGTAAACTTTGAACAACCTTTTCGGAGTCGATAAACAATTGTTCAAACTTGTCATAATCCTTATCGGCAATATTATCTTCCACATCATGTAACATTTCATCTAAATTATCACGGTTATCATTGTCTGATTCATAGTTATCATTAGTGTCATTACAATCTTGATCGATCGTGTAATTACAATTATCAAAATCCTCTCCATGTCGAATCCAACATGTATATCGTTCCATAAACCCACGTACAATAAGACGTTTTTTAATTAAATTATGATCACTATATTTACAAAAAGTTCTACAATCCCGACAAGGACACCAAATTTCCGTTTCTCCATTGTTCACCCGATTATTCTCTGCAACCTCCATAAAGTGATCAAGACGGGTCAAGTATTCCTTTGTAGCTCGTGGTATTTGGTACATCCAATCATAACGATCCATCTGTAATATTGAAATAAAGTATTAATCATAAATGCATGCATGACATGATTCAAAAGGTTGTAGGTGGCCATCCTAACCCACTTTTTGAACATTTCGTCTCATTTGTGAGTGCTTATAACAGAATTGATTACTTAAGAAAAATCCGGCAACATTTCCCCTCAACTCCCCAAATATGTGTATAATAAAAACACATATCCGTAGGAGTAAA
Organism: Saussurea involucrata; assembly: GCA_033807775.1. Classification (NCBI taxonomy): domain Eukaryota; kingdom Viridiplantae; phylum Streptophyta; class Magnoliopsida; order Asterales; family Asteraceae; genus Saussurea; species Saussurea involucrata. Next base: position 160,440,026 of record CM066322.1, on the reverse strand, counting down.
AAGGGAAACCTCTACCGAATTTTTCTTAAAATAATCAATCCGTTATACGCATTCACATCCTAAGTGAGACAAAAATTCAAAAAGCAGTCCCAAACAGGGGACTATCCGAAATTAATCTCTATTAGATCAAAATTCGGACGGACGACCTAAAGACATCAAATGCATGGACTTATATAATAAATGCATGCAAATTAAAGTTTTTAGAAATCGTGTACAAAATCAATATAATTAACGTGCAATATAGTATATATAGTACATGATCAGTATGCTCGGTAACTGATCAGTCCAATCCAACCGGTACGCCTATATAAATTGTTCTTATATATATATGTATATGTGAGAGCTGCGTGTTGATCACATTTGTATAGTTAATATTACTTAGAAAACATGATTTTAATGCATATAAAAGTAGTAATTGAACGATGATGATCTTACCTTACTTTTGTTGAAGAATAATGCCAAAACCCACCAAAAACCTCTAAAAACGCCAAAAATCGCAAAAAAGTATGTTTTTTTTTCGAGAATGTGCCGCATTGGGCAAAAAAACGACACATTGCTTATATTTATAGTGAAACCCTAGGTGAGGACTTTTATACGCGGTTGTGTATAAATAAACGCGTACAAATGTCACCTTTTATACGTGGTTGTGTGTTAAAAACCACATGTAAAGGGGTTACTTTTATACGCGGTTGTATACCAAAAACCGTGTGTAAAAGCTAACTTTTGTACGCGGTTTTTAACAAACAATCGCGTATAAAGGAGTTACTTTCATACGCGGTTGTATACCAAAAACCGTGTGTAAAAGCTAACATTTGTACGCGGTTTTTAACAAACAACCGCGTATAAAGGAGTTACTTTCATACGCGGTTTCTTGCTTAAAACTGCGTGTAATTGTGCCTTTTACAAACGGTTTTTTACATACGACCGCGTATAAAAGTAACCCATTTGTACGGGGTTTTTGATACACAACCGCGTATAAAAGGTGACCTTTGTACGCGGTTATTTCGATGCAACCGTTTGTAATTGTCCAACGGTTGTTAATTTAAAACCGCGTATAAAATCTTAGTTTTAGCAACGGTTCAGCCTTAACCGTGTAAAAAGGGTCCAGATCTGTCCGTTATACACGGTTTTTGTAAAAACAACAAAAACCACGTATAATTAAACGCGCATAAAAGTCATATTTGTAGTAGTGGTAGTTATTTTATTATTTGGATATGAAGAATTTACTTTGAGTTATTATTCGGAGCTTTGTCCTCTCCATACGGACTACCTCTTCCGTGGTTCTTTTATCAAAGTTGTAGATCCTAACAGAGTATTGCAACATATCTAAAAATTTAAATGCTAAAAAATGTGCAGTGGGTTGAGGACAGGTTATTAAAAATACTAAGTTAAGCCCAAATAGTCACCAAGCAATAAAAACAGTAAGTGTAGGGCTTGAAATATGAAACAAAGTAAAAGGACCTCTATTATAAAAGTTGGAAACTTGATGGAATGAGAAAAAAAGCTGTTAAAAAAACAATAAAACTTGATATTTGTTGTGGATCTAGTGAGTGGATGTTCATGCAACGGGCAACAGTTGGAGGGGGGCTGGGCACTGCCCTGCCCCCTACTGTTTAAGCCCCAGTAGATAATATGAAATTTGAAACCACTAAAGTAACCGTAGTGGGATGAAAAAAGCATGCCTGATAAAGATATTGAATAAGAAAAGGGTGAAGAACAGAACATCAGATATTTGCAATTTAATCCTCTTTAGGCTTGCTCGAGGAGGCTCCCAGTCATAGTTCAAGGCTTCGAGTTGATCACTTCGTCTAGATCGAAAATCTTGGGCCCCTGTGCTCCAAGATTTATAAGCAGAAATGAGATAATTTAGTTTTTGTATAAAATGATTGCTCATGAAACAGATGTAAATATACCACGTTGTTGAAGAATGGAAAATTTTGAAGTCATACCCCAGTACTATGTTGTTGAAAGGCGATATTTATGTTATACACATCACGCCTTTCTGATGTTCTAGTCATGTTTGAATCCTTCTCAACAGATGTTTCTTCATACACATACGTATTGGCAGAGACCTTTCGCTCAGAATGCAGCTTTTCATGAAAATCGTCACCATCAACATGCACCATGTTCCCGTAGTCAGAGATGCAAGGTTTAAGTTGTTGAATCCACTCCATGTCTTCTTGGTATACAACATGTGCCCCACATTTTACAGAGATGTACTTATTAGAGTCATGACAAGACTACCTTTAATATGAGACCAATCTTGAGGTTCGAAATCTTGATACATTTGCTGAAAGAAACCAAATGGTATATAGGTAACCCAGAGGTTACAATCATCAGATGCTGAAGATTCCATATGATCAACCTCTGACTTAGGAACCGCCTTTTCGTCGTTTACGATTCTGAAGATGATTCTAGGATAACCATATATCCAGTCCCCGTGAAACAAGCCACATATTGCAAATCCAATGACATGGGTATGCAGCGCTGCAGGTAATCTTAATGCAACAGTGCACCCATGCTGCTGTTCTTCGAACCAACTTGGAATCTTGCTTCCAGGAACTGCAATACTTAACCGATGACCCACAGCAGCACATTTCTGTACTTGCCAGAAAACTTAATTTTTAGATTGTTACCTGGACCGTAAAAGATGCACTACAACAAAATTACGTTTACAGGACGCCACCAATTTCTAAGCGTCCTACTGAAAAAGTGTCTTATAACCCATCTATTTATAGGACACTTGTTTTTATAAGACACTTTTAATTTCAAATAATGTCTTATAAAATAAGTAATACGATGTTTTAGAAAAATGTTATAAAAAACATCTTACGACACCCAAAAACATCCTGTAAACTTATTACGTCTTTAGATAAGACGCTTTATTTCTTGGTCTTATAAATTATGTCTTGTAAAGCGGTATATCAGGACGTTAAGTTTATAAACTTTAGGCGTCTTATGAATTCAATTTTGTTGTAGTGAATAGAATATGCTTTAGTAGATATAGAGATACAGTCATTTGGGTTAGGCTTACAGGTTATGGAGACTTTATTGTTAATAGATTAAGGATACTGGCCAGTCGAGTTGATTAAAATAAGGCAATAAATAAAATAAAGAAGAGACCGATGAGATATGAGAGAGAAATGTTCCACCTCTAGGAAATTTTGATGCAACATCTTATCAATGTGTGGCTGGTTCTCTTGATCCTCTAGTAGTTTGTGGCAATCAAATAACCATACATTATACAGCCACACACACTCATTTGATAGATCTCCAATCTTTGCCAGTGAACTGCAACCTGTGGCCCTCAACACTTGTATTCCTGACGGGAGAGCATGCAAACTTTTAAGTTTGCGGCACTTATTTAACGCTAGGAGTTTAAGATGAGAAAGACAGGAGATGCCGGCAGGTAACTGGATTAATTGAGAGTTTCCACTTAGATGTAATTCTTCCAAGGAGGAAAATGCCTGAAAATTTTGGGGGAAGTCTTCCTCTTTTATTTGTCTATAACTGAGATCCAATTTTCTCAAGGAACACAAATTTGTCAAACTACGACAACTAAAGGACTTGGGTAGCCACATTCCACGTAATCTTAGAAAAAGCCATTCTAAGGTTTCTATGCTTCCGCGCTCCTCTGGTAATTTTTTCAGTTCCTCACATCCTCTCAGATTCAAAACTCGTAAACGAGACAAATATCTAATTGACGATGGTAGTTCTTCTATTTGAGTACAATTCTCAAGATATATATTTGATAGTTTACTCATAGACGGAGACACTTCTGGGAATATTCTTAGACTAATGCAAGAGGAAAGAATTAGAGTCTCCAAGGATTCCATCTCGAGCCTGGATGGGAGACACTTGAGCTGCGTGCAATAGCTCATGTCCAAATAAACAAGCTTTCTGTGAAGTCCAAGAGACTCATGAACCTCCACCAGATTATGACAACCAGGTAAAATCAACCTCTCAATATTTGGGGCCCCGGAGACGTCCGGAAACCTTGTTAAGCTATGCATACAATCAAGATTAACAAACTTCAAGTTCGGTAGAATCTGGGGAGCAAAACAAAATTGATTAATAAAACTTACATGGGAGGTTACTCAGATTTGGAAGCAAGTAAATAGCTTTTGGGTATATATGTAAATGTCTACACACTAAATATGTACCTTTGGTCCCTTCCATAAATGTTCGATCCGGCCACGATACATTTCAAGCCCAACAAGCTTACGCATATGCTCTACAGGCAGAGAAGAAAACCGGTAGTGATGCCAACAAAGCCACTGTAGTGTATCAGGAAGAAAGGCGGGTTCACAAGAAATGGATAAATCACCAACATCAAGAAGTCGAAGATTCTCCATCCTTCTAAAAGCATCATCACTATAACTCAGCATCTCACCATCATACTCAACACTGCATCCTATGCCTGGCAGTACTATGGCTTCAATTTCTTGTAGTTTCTGCTACCAAAAATTAAATTGTGATCAATCTGTTCTTATTGTAAAAAAATTAAGAAAAAACCAGAAGCTTTTATATATACAGATAATGTGTGCATGTGAGAGCGATCACTTACCATATTTCTCTTAATGACATCATGGAATTCTTTTGGTTCCCATAGCCTGCTATTAGAGGAACTCTGACGAACAATTTGCCAACCCATTTCTTGAATCAGATCGTGCATACCTACCTTTTTATTTGAAACGGTTACAAGAGATTTTTCAATGAGAACACTAATTCCTATCACCGGGTCAAAACCAAAGCTATCAAGTATTCTGGTCACATGTTCTTTATCTTTGCCCTTGAAGAAACATGCAATGTCTAAGAATATATTTTTCTCAGAAACATCTAGCCCATCGAAACTCAGCTTCAGTGTCTCAAAAATCTCAGCATCTGGTGCTTTCGCTAGTCTGTTTAAAGCACTTTCCCACACACTTGCTTGTCTTCCACGGAAGAATGATCCTAGAACTTTCAGGGCTAGAGGAAGATATCCAGTGCAGTGTATTGCACGATATGACAGCTCCTTGTATTCCTCTGGAGGGCTACTTTTCCGAAAAGCATGCCTACTGAAAAGCTCAATAGCTTGATCCATTAGCAAGCAATTAGGTTTGTATTTGAAATGTGCATCTGCTAACAAATGCTCGTCTCTGGTGGTTATAATAATTCTACTTCCTGGACCAAAACACTCATGTGATGCAGCTAGGAACTGTAATTGCTTAATATTATCCACATCATCCAGAACAAGAAGAACATTTTTATTAGTAAATCTTCTGCGTATCATCTCGGCTCCCTGACCTGGATGCCGAATCTTGAACGTATCAAGCGTCACTAGAATCTCTCTTAGAATCTTTTCTTGTAGGTCACATATATCCCTATCACATGCACCATCTTCTCTGACATTGTTAACAAAGCTACTACCGTCAAACTTATATGCAAATTTTTGGAACACGGCTTGGGCAATAGTTATCTTACCGATTCCTCCCATTCCATATATCCCTATCACACACACCTCTTCTGTTGCTTCAGGACAGAAATATGAATCTAATACATCCATATGACTAGCGATACCAACTAGACCACTAATCTCATTACCATAATCAGGTCGTATACCGTCTAAGATCACTTGAACAATCTTGTTGATAACTTTAGATTCACCTCTGTAAAAACAAAATTAAAAAAAAGTAATGTTAGCTGCAAGTAAACTGATGCAAAATTCATAGAGGTGATGATTCAATTAGCCATTCTTATTAGTTTGTCAATATCTTGTTGATAACTTGCAAGTATTTTCAAAGTTTCATAGTAAAGTAAATTAGGACCTCAATTGGATTACAGAGCTAGTACTAGTTAATACTTACTCATTGACTGCCTTGGAGACATGCCAGCCAGATATCTTGGAAGCTGTAGCTAAAGCTTCCCTCCACCTGGTCAATTTCTCAGTCTCTCCTCTAAACTTTTCTTCGTTTTGTTGGAAGGCTGCAAAAAAGCTTCCTTTGAGCCTTCGCACATCGGATGGATCCACGTGGTAGAACACGGGTAACACCTTCTGTCCCATCCGAACCCTGCATTCCATGATCTTGGCAAGCTCGTCCAAACACCACGAAGAGTTTGCATAATTTTCGGAGAAAACCACCTCCGCAAATCTTGACTCTTCAATGGCTTTCAGGAGCTCTGGCGAAATCAGTTCCCCTCTACGAAGCATCTCACCGTCTTTGAATGTATCTATCCCTCTATTGACTAGAGCTGCATAAAGGTGATCCACAAAATTCGTTCGAGTGTCTTCGCCTCTAAAGCTGAGAAATACATCATGTGTCCATCTTCCAGTCGGTAGAGAAGATGATGCAGAGTTGGAAAAAGCCATTGAAATACAGAATAAGGAATGGAGGAAATATAAAAAATGGCATGGCAAGTGATCCTTTAACAGTATGTCCTTTTTCTTATCAAAAGTTTTTGGTTAAATTTCATACCACGTCGTCAACCCATTTGCTGTAAGTTTGATTTTTCTTCTCTACTTGTCCCTTTTTGGGCGGAAACTTTGTATACGGTAGGAAGGTGCAGCGAAGCACCTTTCCTGCCCCTCTAAAAAAATTCTAGTTTTAAAAATATGTGATTTAGATAGTGAAATTTTATGTCGACTAGCTTTAGAAATTGATTATTTGATTTAATTTTTCCTAGACTTGTTTTAAAACAGCTAAGCTTTACCATGGATATGTTGTTTAACCTAAAGCCACATGGATTTTTTTACCATTCAAACACGCAAAAATATATTAACACGACAGATTCATGACTTATAATTTCATAGATTATGTAGCACCATGATTAAAAAAGTTCCAATATATTTTTAACATCGCTATTGTTTACCTTTTACACACAGAATTAGTTACCACATTGTTATAAACGCTCCTTATAGCTAGACACATAATTTATTTTTCATAATGGTTATTGTAAAATTAGCCTAAAGTCATGTGGATTTATTGGTATTATTTTCGGACACGCTAAAGAACATGGACAATTTGCCACTTTAGCCCTAAACGAAATTTAATTAAATAATATTAGCATGTAACAGTCACTACAAAAGTTCTCTCTCCCAAGAAAAGCAAAAGCACTAGCTTTTCCTTTTCCTTTTCCTTTTCCTTTTTCCCCTTTCTTTCCCTAGCAGGTCACCGGCCGTCGTATGGACGGCGCAGGTGAAAGGCGTCGGTGGTTTAGGTGGTGAAGGTTCAAAGGGGTACTGGTAGGAGGTGGCTTTCAGCGGTGGTCTGTGGTGGTTCTTCGGTGGACGACAGTGGGTTGTGGAGCGTGCATCAGCAGGTCACCGACAGTATGGCCGGCGTTTGGACGCCGAAGGTGAAAGGCGTGGGTGGTTCAGGGGGTGAAGGTTCACAGGGTACTGGTGGGAGGTGGCTTTCAGCGGTGGTCTGTGGTGGTTCTCCGGTGGACGGCGGCGGTAGGTGGCTGTGAAGTTTTTCTTCACTTTTACACGTTGTCCAACTTTGCTCTCATTCCCGAACCTGTGTTTGCCGTGTGTTTCTAGGGTCTTCGTAAACTATCTCGGGTCCCCTTGCGAAGGTGCAGCACCGCATTTTTGTGGGCTTCATATCTTCGTTAGGTTCCGGCCGGTTGGGGTTTGCAGCACCCTAGCTTCACGGTGGGGGCAGTTTTGTGGAGGGAAACAATGTGATCGGCGTGAAGGCACCTGGCTCTGCCATGGCTGCGAATGTAGCGAAGGAGGGTGAAGGAGAAAAAGGGAGATGGGAATGTGACGCAAACGGAAACCCTTGTGCATGGTGATAGGCTTTCGGGTGAACATGCCATGCACGTCGGGGAGGGGGAGGTTGTTGGTGTTGAAAGTGCAGCGGAGGGAGGGATGCAATTTGGGGATGTCAAAACTGTTGGAGATATGCCCATTGACACAAAATAATTAATTATGGTATTATCCTATTCGGTCGCACACAAAGTCCAAACTAAAATTGCAAGAATTATATAGTTAAGGGGAAAGTTTGTTAAACATCATAAATGATGGTTTAACTAGAAACTAGAAGAAAGTTTGAAGGACCAATGTTGTAAAATGGATGAGACACAAAAGTAAAAGTGTCATATTATGGTGAGGACCACACACTACTTCTTCTCCACCTTTTAAGCAACATATTCTCTCACTCTCTCTCCCTCCTTACTTTCGGCTGAAAAACAACACACACACAAGTGTGTGTTTTGCATATGAAAGGAAAAGTCATTTTTCTCTCAAAAGGTTTTTGGTGAGAAGATTTCTTGCAAGTATTTGGAGCTTTGGGTGTGCTCCTAATAGAGGGATTCTCATTTGGATCCTCCAAGGTCATCAAGGGTATGTTTACTTTTATCTTCATCCCTTTTCTAGTTGCTATATTACTTGTACAATGGACCCTCTCTTGAAGAAGAAGAGTTTTTTTATGTTTATGCTTCCGTTGCATGTTAATGTTTGGTAAAACCTCTTCCTCCAACAGTGGTATCAGAATCACTTGTACAAGGTTATAGCACTTTGTCATCTTTTTCTTTAAGAAACCGTTGTTGAATGTTTTGTATACATTTTCCGGGAAAAGATGTGTAAAGAACAAGCAAAAGGATTTCTAAGGTTTTTCAAGTTTTAAGTTTTATTTTTCTTCGATTTTGACAAGCATGATAAAAACGAAAGTTTTTTTTTGATGTCATGGTCCAATGTTTATAAAGATTAAAATTTCGGAATTTTTTGTGACGGATCCAAAAAAAAATATCAAGGGTTTTATTTTTTTTAGATATAAAATAAATCAAAGAGGGATAAATAAATTAAAGTCTTGAAAACCTTGTTTTACAAAACTAGTATTTGTAAAATAAAAGAAAATTTGCTTTTTCCATTAAGTGTGGATTTTGGTTTTGTATTCCCAAAATATTTTGATTTACTTGCATGTTGTTGTTTGGATGGTTTTGGCATGAAAACCATACTTACAAAACATAAAAGTGTGTTTGTGTGTTTATGTTGTCAAAAGATTTTTTTTAATGGCATAGAAACATATAAACAAAGATTGATTTTGTTTAAGTGCCAACAGTGTATGCTTAAATAAATCTTTATCAAAATATGGCTTACAAGGATTTTGGCACTCCTTGTTTTGGTTCATATTTGTGTTTGTATGGATCTGGTAACAAGTGCCTCTCTTGACCCATGTGATTGTTATGGTTGGTTAATATTCGATTTATTATTGGGTTCTAATAATTTGCGCGACATGGATGTCGTTTCATTTATGCTATGTAAGGTATTTGTAAAATAGCATAAAACAAAGTAATAAATTATTTTCAAAATTGTAAATCGAAGACGGTGCAACTAAAGGAGGCAAGTGCTGAAAAGATGTCGCTAAAAGCTGGAAATTGAAAGCTGGTGGCTGTCGCTGATGCTGACAGAACCGTCGCTGATGCTGACAGAACCATCGCTGCCTGAAAACTGTCGCCGATGTTGCAAAACTGTCGCTGAAGCTGAAGGCAGCCCATCTGCGCATCGTTTGTGATGGTGGTTTTAGTGGGAGCCGATTCTCGTCTATTTGGTTGTGTCCCTAGATTGACCATGTTTTTCGTGTGTTGGCTCACCGAAAAACGCATAGGATTTGAGGCATTGTTACCGTTTTTGCTTGTTGTGCTTGCTTTATTATTTTTATAAATTTGTCTAGGCCTTGCATGCTAGAAAATTAATTTTAAAATAATTAGAGAATCACAAAGTTTCGTTAATGAGTTAACAAGACTAAACAAGCAATGAATTTTAGCAAAAATATAAAAAATTGTTTTAAAATGGTATAAAACAAAATTTTGCTAAAAAGAAAGTTAAAAGGTTTTAACTAGAAAAACAAAAACCCGTTTTTTTAAGTAAATCAAACGCTACCCATGACTAAAACACACATTAGAACTAACCGTCTTTCGGCGTGGGAAGTGCTAAAGCCAACACGTCGGTTAGCCATTAGGGATGATGATGTGAAATTCGCGAAACCCGAGAGTCTTGGACCGGATGTCACGTGTTTTATCATGGACGGTTTACAATCTAGACTTGTGATCCGTGGCATACCCGTCACGAGAAAGGATTAGCGTTGAAGGGATTAAACATGCCAAATGATATAATGGATATCAACGAATCCCGCAAGGATCTAAGAATTTCATAGAGATTGAAATTGGTAAAATTGTTACCTACCTAAATAGCTTCTAATTGCGATCTGCGGTATACCCGTCGTAGCTACAAGTAAAATATGGATCTTAGCCTTGTTAAGTATAATTGTTTATTTAAAACATTTGGGTAATTATTTTAACAAGAATTACTAAATTCAGACCACTAAAATATTTTATTTCTACTTTGATAGATGTCAAACAACAACACGAATTCATCTATTTCAAACTTCTGTTTGAAAGGGCTCCTCGAGAAGGAAAAGCTCACGGGCTTGAACTTCATGGACTGGCTTCGCAACCTGAGAATCGTACTCAGGATGGAAAATAAGCAAAGGGCCATAGAGGAACCCCTCCCTGAGGCACCACAAAACGGAGCATCTCGGGCGATTCGGGAAGAGTACGAAAAACGTCTGACCGAATAGAACGAGGTCGCTTGCCTCATGTTAGCGACCATGGCACCTGAACCCCAAAAGGGTATGGAAAGCCTTGGGGCGTTTGACATGATTAACCAGCTGGGGGACATGTTCCAACAGCAGGCAAGGCAAGAGCGGTTTGACACTGTCAAATCTCTGGTGGGAAGCAAAATGGCCCCGGGAAGCAGCGTCAGTGTAAACGTTCTCAAAATGAAGTCATACATTGATCAGCTAGAGCGTCTTGGTTTTCCCATGAGTCAGGAGCTTGCCACGGATTTTATCCTAAACTCGCTGACTAGTTCATTCAAGTCGTTTATACTCAACTACAATATGAACAACATAGAGCTCCATGGCATGTTAAAGACCGCCGAGTCTAACATGGCCAAAGGTAAGCCTGCTGCTCCCGTACTGGCCATCAGGGAAGGAGGAGTCAAAAAGAAGAAGCCAAACCCCCCAAAGGGCAAAGGGAAAGGTAAAGGTAAAGTTGTCCATCCCAACACCAACCCTAAGTTCAAAGGAAAGGGTAAAGCTAACTTTGAGATTCCTCAATCGAAAACTCCTTAGGATGCAATATGTTTCCACTGCGGGGAGAAAGGACACTGGAGGAGTAGTTGTCCAACATATCTGAAGGAGCTGAAAGAGCTCAAGGCCAAGGGTATGGCCGAACCTTCAGGTATGTATATGATTGAACTCCACAGTACTTCTACTTCTAGTTCTTGGGTATTGGAAACAGGATGTGGTACTCACATTTGTACTGATGTGCAGGGACTAAAAGGAAGTAGGAAGCTAAGACGCGGAGAGCTCGACCTAATCATGGGGAACAAGCATGTTGCTCCAGTTAATAAGATTGGGAATTATGAGCTTACTTTTGAATCCGGTCTATCTGTGGTTTTATTAAATGTTTGCTACTCGGTCGAAATGGCCAGAAATATCATTTCTTTTAAGGCTTTATATGATGGTGGTTTTAATTTTGTATTTAATGATGGATCAATACTTGTGTTTAAAAACGAGTTGCTTTATTTTAAGGCTAGTCCTTGTAATGGCATCTATGAAACCACCATCAGCCTAAGAAACAATAACAGTTCAATCCTTAATATTGATTCGACTTCATCCAAAAATGGTTTGGATAAGACGTATCTGTGGCACTGTCGTCTTGGCCACATTAATAAGAAACGCATCGCCAAATTCCAAGCAGATGGGATTTTGGAATCATTTGATCAAACATCTTATGATGAATGCGAATCTTGTTTACTAGGGAAGATGACAAAAGCACCATTCACAGAACCTGTGAACGGGGCAAAGATCTGTTGGACCTCATACACACTGATGTGTGTAGACCGTTCAGATCACCCACAAGACACGGGGAAAGATAATTCGTTACATTTATTGATGATTTCAGTAGATATGGATATGTTTATTTGATTAAACATAAGTCTGAAACCTTTGAGGTGTTCAAGACATTCCAAAACGAAGTAGAAAATCAATGAAACAAAAGGATTAAGATCCTTAGATCTGATAGAGGTCGTGAGTATCTTAGTCTAGAATTCAGCGGTCATCTAAGAAATTGTGGGATTATCTCACAGTTAACTCCACCTGGGACACCACAACATAATGGTGTGTCCGAGAGGAGAAACCGAACATTGTTAGATATGGTTCGCTGCATGATGAGTCGCACTATGCTTCTAATCAGTTTCTGGGGTTATGCCTTAGAGACTGCAGCAAAAATCCTTAACCTCATTCCAACCAAGAAGGTTTCCAAAACACCATCTGAAATATGGAGTGGAAGAGTCCCTTCACTAGCATATTTAAAAATCTGGGGTTGCGAGGCTTACGTTCGTCGTGAATCTCATGACAAGTTTGAACCTAGATCAGATAAGTGTTATTTTGTTGGATATCCTACTGGATCTTTTGGATATTTGTTTTACAAACCTTCTAAAAACAAAGTTTTGGTTGAAAGAAGGGCAGTCTTCCTAGAAAGGGAGCTGATGTCCAAAGTGGCCAGTGGGAGCCGAATTGATCTTGAAGAAGTTCAAGAATCAACCAACATGGAATCCAATGTTGGCACTAGTTACCATCAAGAGGTTGAACAACCTCAATATGATGGAGAACCTGACATTCATCCACCACCTGTTCACAGGTCTGATAGAGTACGTCAGGCACCTGAAAGATATGGTTTACTCATTTCTGATGGTGATGAGTCTCTGGTAGATCTTGATGAACCTACCAACTATCAGGAAGCCATGGCAGGCCCAGAGTCTATTAAATGGAAGAAGGCTATGGAAAGCGAGATCCAATCCATGTATGATAATCAAGTTTGGGACTTGGTTGATCAAACGCCTGGCCTTAAAACAGTTGGGTATAAATGGGTCTTCAAGAAGAAGTTCGACATGGATGGGAAACTACACACATACAAAGCTATATTGGTGGCAAAGGGTTACATGCAAACTCATGGTGTAGACTATGATGAAACTTTCTCACCAGTTGCTATGTTAAAATCTATTAGGATACTGATTTCCATAGAAGCATTTCATGATTATAAGATATGGCAAATGGACGTAAAAACTGTCTTCCTTAATGGAAAGCTTACTGAGGATGTGTTTATGACACATCCTGAGGGTTTTGTACATCCTAAGCATCCCAATAGAGTGTGTAAGCTTCAGAAGTCCATTTATGGACTCAAGCAAACATCTCGTAGCTGGAATCTTTATTTTGATGAGAAAATCAAGGAATTTGGTTTTATTAGAAGTGAAGATGAACCATGCGTCTATGTCAGAACTAGTGGGAGTATTGTAGTCTTTCTAGTATTGTATGTCGATGACATACTACTCATGGGAAATGATGTCCCAACACTGCAAAAGAGGCCATGTGGATTAAGAAGTTCATTGGGGATCTTAGCGTAGTTCACACTATTCATGATCCCATAGAGATCTTCTGTGACAACGAGGGTGCAGTCATCTTGGCTAAAGAACCTAGGTCATACAAGCGTACACGACATATACTCAGGAAATTTCATTACGTTCGGAAGGTTGTCAAAGACAAAGACATTATCATTAGTAGATTTGACTCAAGTAGGAACTTGGTTGATCCATTAACCAAGCCCTTGCCACAGACCAAGCTTGATGCTCATACTAGGTCTATAGGCATTAGAGTTGTTAGCGATTTAGCTTGACTGTATTTTAGTTGATTTGAAACTTCAGAACTTAAACAGTTTACATTTGCATATGACATGATGATTATTATGTTGAGATCATAGTATATGCTTGGAGCAACATTTCATTAGTGTATCACTGTGTTATATTTTTTGCATGTTTATAATCTTCCTTGAATACTAGTTTATTCAAAAATATCCACAGTCGTTTATTCTCCAAAGGAAGGGAGTAATAAATTAAGACTGATATGAAGTGTGAGTTGATTATCCATAAAGATGGATATAGCATTGGATGCAACTACACTCATGTGAACTTGATAGAGATCAAGTTTTGGAGCGACCAACACTTAGAGATTACTTCATGGTTTCTGTCACAAGTAATTCTAAGATGGTAACATCTTTTATCCTAGAGTGGAGATGCATGAGACTCTTGACACGAAGTCGGTTATGTTTTGACCATTCTCCAACGTTGTCCGTAACTGGCAGCTATAAAGGGACTGATCAAATATAACAAGACTAGTGGGGTGGTCTATGTAGTCAAAGAAATTTGTTCCTTTTTGCCTCATGGTAAAAGTTATATCCTTGGGCCCCTCAATGATTTTGTGCTGACACATAAATGTATGGCCATACTAAGACTGAATTGATATTGGATCAATTTTACAGTCTACTTTAGGTCACAAACAAATCTCTATTGAGAAACATAATATTGAACGAACTGAAGATTGACACTATACCATGTCTCGTGTTCATACGGATATCTAGAACAAAAGGATAATTGATCACTTGCCTATAGGACTGTTTCATACCTTCTGGTTTTGGTTACAGAAATAGTATCTTGAATGACACACGTATGCCATTATATAGTTATTGTGTCAAGTGCAAGTGGGAGTCTGTTGAAGATATGCCCATTGACATAAAATAATTAATTATGGCATTATCCTATTCGGTCGCACACAAAGTCCAAACTAAAATTGCAAGAATTATCTAGTTAAGGGGAAAGTTTGTTAAACATCATAAGTGATGGTTTAACTAGAAACTAGAAGAAAGTTTGAGGGACCAATGTTGTAAAATGGAGGAGACACAAAAGTAAAAGTGTCATATTATGGTGAGGACCACACACTACTTCTTCTCCACCTTTTAAGCAACCTATTCTCTCACTCTCTCTCCCTCCTTACTTTTGGCTGAAAAACAACACATACACAAGTGTGTGTTTTTCATATGAAAGGAAAAGTCATTTTTCTCTCAAAAGGTTATTTCTCTCAAAAGGTTTTTGGTGAGAAGATTTCTTGCAAGGATATTTGGAGCTTTAAGTGTGCTCCTAATAGAGGGATTCTCCTTTGGATCCTCCAAGGTCATCAAGGGTATGTTTACTTCTATATTCATCCCTTTTCTAGTTGCTATATTACTTGTACAATGGATCCTCTCTTGAAGAAGAAGAGTTTTTTTATGTTTAAGCTTCCGTTGCATGTTAATGTTTGGTAAAACCTCTTCCTCCAACAAAAACTCTAAAGAAACATCGTAATTTTGCGGAAGTGGCGGGCAAGACAATTGAGAACTCGCTTGAGTTCTTACCTCTTGCGGACAAGACGACTTCTTCAGTGGCTATCCCTATTGAACTAGCGAAAGAGGTAAGCAAATCCTTTCACACGACGCTTTAGGGCTATTTCTTGGGACCTCGTGTTCACTTCCCGATTCTTCAGCGAGTTGTTAAGGCGGCTTGGGGAAAATCCGGATTCCAAGATGTGATGATGAATGAGAATGGGTTCTTTTTCTTTCGTTTTAATGACGAAGGAGGATGTAATCATGTGGTGGAAGAAGGCATGTTAATGGTTAGAGGGGTTCCATTATTCGTTTTCCCGTGGGACCCAACGAAAGGGCTTCATAGACCGGAACATGATTCTTGCCTCGTTTGGATCAAATTGCATAATATTCCGCTTGTTGCTTTTAATCGTGAAGGTGTTAGTAGGATCGCTAGTGCCTTGGGTGTTCCAAAACCAATGGATGCATGCACGGCATCCACGTGTGATAAATTTTGGGGCCGCCCTGGGTTTGCAAAAGTGCTAGTGGATGTGTGGGCCATTGGTGATTTAAAGAGGGACGTGGAAGTGATTATTCCACATTTGAATGGAGGCGCGGAGGAAAAAGTTAAGGTTTGGGTTGAATAAATTTCGGAACCTTCCCAATGCACTCATTGCAAGGTTTTTGGACACAAGTTGTCTTCTTGTACAAAAGCTGTGGTGAGTGGGGTTAATACGTCTAGTGGGCGAAAAGAGAAAAAGGATGAAGAGGGTTTTATCCGGGTGGAGAAAAAACAGTGGAAACGAAAGGAGGCCAAAACTTCCCAGTCATCATCTATGCCTTCGGCTCTAAGTAACGGGGTGGGGGAAAATGTGGTCGGTATGGATGGGGTTTCGGTCCCAAAAAGTGTGGAAGTGGGTGTGGAGGACTCAATGCAGGAACATGGAGCAAACGGTACGCAAGAGTTGGGAATAGACAGGAATAAAGCCAAGGAACTGCGTGTGCATGGCGGTTCTAAAGCGGTGGGGGAAACATCAATTTCACAAACTCAACGTGCCCATGGAGTTACGGTTCGTCCCCGACGTCGGACCCCTATTTCTAACCGATTTGAAACGTTATCGGATAGCGAATCAAGTGGGGATGATGACCTTTTGAAGAATATTTCTGGTAAAGGTAAAGATGGTAATGGTCAAGAAGGACCGAGGAGTAAAAGGGGAATTATTATCAAAGACTAATGGTTAAGCTCACCATGTGGAATATCTGGGTCTTAATACCTCGGTCAAGCAAAGGGAAGTCAAAGATATAATTCAAAACAATAATGTTAATTTTTGTTGTGTGGTGGAATCTCATGTAAAAAGTGATTCGTTGAAGGATGTTTGCATGAAGACATTTGGGAGATGGGCCTAGGCTTCTAACCACGCATACTCTGTTGGTGGCACAAGGATCATTATTGCATGGGATATACGTCTTATGGATGTTATGGTTATTGAAAAGCACAATCAATATATACACTATGAAATCCGGTTACATGGGGAGCCATGTCCCATTTTTGTTTCGGTCGTGTATGGGTCAAACAATATGTTAACTAGGAGACACCTTTGGTCGGGGCTAAGGAAATTTCGGGCGATTTTAGGGCCGAAACCGTGGTCTATTATGGAGGATTTCAATACTATATTATTCCCACATGATGGCCTAGGAGGGTCGTCGAGGCGCAATATTGATATGATGGAGTTCCATGCGTGTGTGGAGGATATTGAGGTGTTTGACATTCGTTACTCCGGTATTCAATACTCTTGGTGCCAAAAGCCTAACTCGGAGGATGGTGTGCGTCGAAAATTGGATAGGGTTTTGGCTAATACTTAATTTACAGCTCGGTTTGGAGATGCAAGTGCCGCCTTCCTCCCGCGGGATATCTCGAATCACTCTCTGTCCATCCTTTCGTTTTCGGGTGGAGTGCGCAAAAAGGTATGGGGCTTTAAATTTGATAATTTGTTGGTAGATCACCCCCAATTTTTGCTGATTACTAAAGAAGTTTGGTCTACTACGGTCCGTGGATCCTTCATGTTTCGAGTCACGGAAAGGATGAAAATACTTAAGGGTCCTCTTAGGCGTCGTATGGGGGACTGGCGGAGAGAGTTGGTAAGCTCAAAAGAGAACTTGACCTCGTGAAAATGGCGTGTGATTCGGAGCCGTTCAATGCTTCTTTAAAAGAAGATCTTAACTTTCTCCGTGTGGCTTATTTTCAAGCTTGTATGGATGAAGATGCGGATTTGAGGCAAAGGGCCAAAGTTAACTGGCTAAATGTAGGGGGCGCGAATACGAAGTTCTTCCACCAAGTTGTTAAGGAGAAGCGCCATTCCCATCATATCCATTCGGTGTGTGATGTTAATGGCAATTTTTTCTATAGGGAGGATGTTACTGATGTGTTTGTGGATCATTTCCGATCTATCCTTGGTGATGCGGACGCAAATATTGTACCGGATATGGCAAATTTGGCATTTGCGAAAAGACTCACGTTGAGTGAAGCCAACCACATGATTAGGACGATTTCCAATGAAGAAATCCGAGCGGCTATGTTTAATATCGGTAATGACAAAGCCTCAGTCGGATGGTTTTTCGTCGAAATTTTTCAAGGCGGCTTGGCCTATTACTGGACGGGATGTGGAGGTTGCTATCCACAATTTCTTCTATAAAGGCAGTCTTGCGAGGGAGCTAAATTACACGGTGTTATGCCTTATCCCGAAAATTCCCAATGCCACTTGGTTACTGATTTTTGACCTATCTCATGTTGCTCGGTCCTTTATAAATGCATCAGTAAAATAATAGTTGATCGTATGAAATGCAAGTTGGATGAGTTAATCTCTCCAACCCAATCGGCTTTTATTCCAGGTCGCAGGATTTCGGATAACATCTTAATGGCTCATGAGTTGGTGAATGGCTACCAGCGTAATTCGGGAGCCCCTCGTTGTGCGTTTAAAATCGACATCCAAAAAGCCTATGACACGGTGGATTGGAGATTTCTAATTATTATGTTGGAGGGGTTGGGTTTTCATCCCATGCTTGTTAAATGGATTAAAGAGATGGTCTGCACTACTTCATTTTCTTTGGCCATAAATGGAGATACGTCCGGGTTTTTTAAAGGAGGTAGGGGGATCCGTTATCTCCTTATCTCTTCACGATCGTTATGGAGGGATTTTCGATGATCTTTAAAAATTGTATTTTGGAGGCAACGAATTTTGGGTATCACAAAGATTGTCAAGCTTTGGAAATCACGCATCTATGTTTCGCCGACGACCTTTTTGTGTTTACGAGGGGTGATGTGGCATCGGTTGAGGTTTTAAAAATCCCTCCATTTGTTTAAAGTAAAGTCGGGCCTCACTCCAAGCCTTTAAAAAGCGAGGTGTTCTTTGCTATTGTGACGGCTAGTACCCAATCGGCCATTCTTGAATGCTTACCGTTTCGCATTGGTACGTTCCCAATAAGGTACCTTGGAGTGCCTCTATCGCCGATTAGATTGAAAGTCGCCGATTATGTTTCTCTCATTGATAAAGTGAAAGGGAGGATTCAAAACTGGAAGACTAAATTCCTGTCGTTTGAAGGAAGGCGGCAACTGATTCGATCGGTTCTCCGGT
Organism: Saussurea involucrata; assembly: GCA_033807775.1. Lineage (NCBI taxonomy): Eukaryota > Viridiplantae > Streptophyta > Magnoliopsida > Asterales > Asteraceae > Saussurea > Saussurea involucrata. The sequence continues at coordinate 160,421,172 of CM066322.1, read as the reverse complement.
CTCTCCAGCTTTATTGGATGGCCACGTTTGCAATCCCGGTGAGTGTGATTAATAAGCTAGAATCCCTATTCCGTGATTTCTTGTGGGCGCAAGGCGATAGATTGGAAGGAAAATGCAAAATATCTTGGGCGCAAATCTGTAGACCCGTGGATGGGGGTGGTCTCGGAATAAAAGGTCTTGCTAATTGGAACCGTGCCCTTTTAGCAAAGAATGTTTGGGATCTACTTAGCCAGAGGAATTCTCTTTGGGTTCGGTGGGTGTACCTATATTTCCTTCGTACTGATCATTTTTGGTTAGTAAGGAAACATTCTAGGTGGTCTTGGAGTTTAAGCAAATTGATGGACTTGCGTCCGATTGTGCGTCCATTTATAATGATGCATGTGGGAAACGGGGAAACGACTAATGCTTGGGAGGACCGATGGTCGCACGGTGTGCCCCTTTCGGAAATTGTATCGTACAGATTTATTATTTCCGTCGGGTTCTCGGCGACGTCTTCCCTTCGAGATGTGGTGTCTCGGTTTGGTAACTCTTGGCCGGGTAGGTGGATTCAGATTTACCCATCTCTTATCAATTATCATCTTCCGCAGTTGGTGTTGGATCAAAGCGACAGTCCGTGTTGGGTGGATGGTCTGGGTCAGATGGTTGACTTCTCGGTTAGTGGTGCTTCGAAGTCGTTGGATGGACCATACCCGAAAGTGCCATGGCATAGGTGTGTATGGTTCTCGGGTCATATACCGAAACATGCTTTTTGCGTATGGGTTGCATGCTTTTTTCGGCTTCCTACCCAAGACAGGATGGCGGTTTGGTCGCGGGATGATCATGCTTGGTGTGCCCCCTATGCGAGGAGGAGATGGAATCGCACAATCATCTTTTCTTTTTGTGCAGGTTCTCGTTGGCGGTGTGGAAGCAAATTAAAAAAGACGCCAAAATCTTGTCGTGGCCGGACAAATGGGAGGATATTATGTCCAACATGTCGAATGAGAATAGTTGCTCGGCGGTGGCGAAATTTTATCTTGGAGCGTCTCTCTATTTCATATGGCGGGAGAGGAACTAAAGGCTTTATAAGGGAAAGAAACGGTTGGTGAACCAGATCGTCAAGAGCATTAAGGAGGTGGTCCAAACCCGTTTGGCGTGGAAAGGTCGGCGGCCTATACAGGAAATCAATGGTGCATCGAGATGAATGATTGGTCGTGCATAAGAGGTGGGGGTTTTTATTTTTGTTTTGGGTTCATATTATTTTGGTGCATGAGTTGGGCTTCCGGGGAGTTATGTTGGTTATGGCTCATTGTGGCTTGGTATAAGCTGTGTAACAGTAGTGTTGCTGCTTTGGTTTTGACGTCGGGGGCGTAGACTTCGTTGTTTTTCCGTTCCTTTGATATCTTAATATATTTGCCTGGAGTTATCCTTCAAAAAAAATAAAAAACAGTCACTACAAGAAAAATGGTAATTAGTGACAAAAAAAATTTGGTCACTAACGGTAAAAAACTGGTCACTAAGGTCATTTAGTGACCAAAATTCGGTCGTCACTTTTCGTCACTAAAGGTCCGTCACTAATTTACAATAGTGACCAAATACAAAAATGGTCACTAATTAGTGACAAAATTAAAGTGGTCACTAAATTTCGTCACTAAGTTAATAAAAATCGTCACTAATTGACAAGATAACGGCTCCGTCAATGTCCGTTAACTTTCACTAGTGACCAAAAAATGTGGTCACTAATTATAAATAATGAATAAAAAAATGTCATAAATTTGTACCGTAATTGCTATTACAATATAACTAAAACCTGCTAATTTATAAATATAAAAATCTAAAATTAATTTCATTTGCAAAAAGTATAATTCTTGATCCAAAAAAATATAAATCTTGATCCAAACAAACAAACATGTCAAAGTTATATCAATTTATTATCACTAAATCACTTAACGACTAACCATAACGTTTCACTAAATCCTTACATCTGTACAAATTTATAAAAGAAGCATCTAAAATTACAGCAACCCAAGATCTTCAATGTGCCAATTCCCCTCTTTTATCTGCAACAAGTAAATAGGACATCAAAGCAACTTCATTTCATTTCTTTAATGTCATCAAACACATGCATATGCACAGTAATGCAATTCAACGCCTACTAATTAAATGTGGATAATTAAATGTGGATAATTAAATGTATGATTCTATGTGCACTCATGCGTCGTATGAATGAAATAAAACCAACCTCACAAATGTCATGTATTCCTCAGACTTGAAATCTATCCATGTATTCCTCAGATGAATTGAGCTTCAACACTGCAATAATTCAAACCAAACTTGCAAGTTATATATCTGTTTAGTTTATGGCTGATAGAAAAATGCCATATGGGCCCAAATTCAAAGATGAAGATAAAATAATGCACAAGCTGACCGAAAGATTGCATGAAAAATGAAGAAACCACAAACTATACTTTGTACATGGACAACCTCTCCTTTAGAGGTGGCTCGAATGCCGACATACTTTGTTCCCATGCTCCATTCTTCAGCATCCGTCAACAGTCGAAAACAACCTCTCATCAATCATAATCATGCACACTAGCCATTTTAATAAACCATAGCTAACGAGCACAATATAATGCTATACAACATGAAGCTTTATCAACCACGGAAACAAAATAATGCTACATTCAAGGTGAAAGAAGCACAACATACCTGCTTATAACCAAGCAGCACTTGCGAAACTTTATTATGTAGCTCCTCGCTTCTTATTTCCTACAAAAACAAAAGGTAAACATAGGTCTATATATTTATATATATATGTATATATATATAAAGAAAGAGAAAAAACTATTTTATTAAGATACGCATATTAGATAGAACACATCCAAGCTTTCACACTCTCTATTACATACTAGAACAAAAAATATGTATATATATACACATACATGTACTAATACTAACATAAATCATTCATAATAGTTCCAAAGATTTAATTTCCTCCATCGAAATGTTCTTTCACGTCCTCTTGTCTCAACTGACCATTTACTTTGACTAAATTGAACTAAAATGATGTACTAGATATATATGATTGTGAGAACATAAACACGTAAACGATAATTTATTTGTTTGAATAAGTATTAAAAAAAGTATGAAAGTGGTTTGATGTGTTTATTTATTTTGGTATAAAAGGCTCGTAGTAAATAGGAGAATAACAAAAATGAAACATACATACCAGCTAGCAATAGCTCTACACAAGAAAACAAGTGAAGTCAAAGCCCCAGATGGATTCTCTTTAACCTGCAAAAGGCAACCGAACATGAGTTTCTGCTTGAAAACCCAATCAAAAAAGCTTGACAAGAGCAGGTCCATACCATTGCACAAAGACCTCGAAAAGCATCCTCTTTTTCAATATCATCTCCTATCCCGTTGACATAAAGCAATTAAGATGTTCTTTTTAAGAATGGTACCAAGTATTCTGTACCGACTCCATATTTAATTTTCTCAACTCACTTTGGAGTAATACTTGCTCAATAGTCAAGGTTTTGGAGGAAGTCTCGTAAAGGAGAGTGATATAGACCTTGACTCTGATACCATGTGAGAATAATTGGAACCCCATTAGATCACTTTACAAAAGAGCCCTTAATGAGAGAGCTAGAAAGGAGGTTCCAACATATATAGAATTGGTCCATGTCTAGCTGATGTTGGACTCTTAACATTAAAGTAAAAAGAGAACCTTTATGGAGTTATAAGCGCGGACATGGAGATCATGACAGGTATCGTAGTTATTTACAATATCCACAAGCTCCCTGAACCAATTCAAACAAACTACTATTGTAGGGTTGTCAAATTAACATAAGCACAAGCTATATAGGAGCAGATATGGAAGCATTTGTGGTTACAATATCCATAAGCATATTGGAAATTAACCATTGACTTAGTTAAAAACCAAAGACTTGAAGGACATGATTTGTATTAGTATGTAATTAGAAGTTAGTGTTGTACTATTATGTAATTAGATTAAATTTAAGTGGTGCAATGGTTGGTCAAAAGTCACAACCGTTAGCCACCATATGAAAGGGTGGCGGTTATCACCAAACACCACCATCGAAACATTGCAATGGTTCACTCGTAACCATTCAACTAGTATATATAGGTTTATGTATTGTAAGCAAAAAACAACAATTCATCATGTTTAATATATAACTCTTATTACATACTTTGTTTTGATTCTACTGGGCCAACAGTGGTATCAGAGCACAGAATCCGTTTGTGATTTAGAATCAACCCTAAATCACCAGTTTATTCACAGAATCCGTTTGTGATTTAGAATCAACCCTAAATCACCAGTTTATTCACAGATTTCGTTTGTGATTTAGAATCAACCCTAAATCACCAGTTTATTCACATAGTTCGTTTTTGTGATTTAGAAACACCCCTAAATCACCCGTTTATTTTGTTTTACAAAATCAGATCACATGCCTTACAATCGAGTACCGTTTTACTCAACTGCTGTTTTCGATTGCCGATTCAATCGCCGTTTTCAGTTTTTTTCGCCGTTACCGAACAATAGACCATCGAAATATTCGATCAGTATACAAAATTGAAACTTTTGTTTCAATCAGAAGTTCAGAACATCGAAAAAAGGAGAGAAAGAAGGAGACAACTTTTCGTGTTTCGATTTGAAGAACGATTTGAAGAAAGATAAGAAACGATTGAAGATAGAAGAAACCATCTGTGATATTCAAAAATCCCAGACGTTAACAGGAGAACGATTGAAAGAGACGCAGGTTCCATTTGTTTCCCCAAATCAATTTCTTTTGACTCTTGACCTAGAAAGTTATTTGCTTTTACACATATATTAATATAATATATCTTAATATAAGATTTTATTATTAAAAGATTTTTATAAGTTTTATAAGATTAAGTTCTTAAAGGGGTTTGTTAAATTTTAAAGAATTTTAAAGATATAAAGTATTTAAAGTTTTTTTAAGATTTGTTAAGTTTAAGATTAAAGTTTTAAAATTTTAAAGTTTTTTTAAGATTTGTGAAGTTGTTTAAAAGATATAAAGTGTTTAAGTTTTTAAAAGGTTTGTAAAGTTTTTTTTTAAGATTTATAGTGTGTAAGTTTAAAAAAAAAGGATTTAATAAAGTTTTTATATAAAAGTTTAGAATTGGATTTAAGATACTTTAAAATTAAAGATTAGTTAACACCTTAAAATTATGGAAGACAAACCAAAGGATGAAACAAGTACTCAAATAAAGGGGATGGGATCGTCACCCTATTTCCAATGCCCCTTGTTGAAGACAACAAACTATACTATATGGTCAATAAGAATGAAGATCATTTTACAAGCAAATGGTCTATGGGAAATGATTGAGCCTACCCCTGAAACTCAAGTCGATGAAAATCAAGACAAGACTGCGATTGCGTATCTATTTCAAGGACTATCCGAAGATATGATACTGCAAGTGGCAAATAGCAAAAGTGCAAAAGAAGTTTGGGATACATTAAAGACTAGAAATGTTGGAGTGGATCGAGTACAAAAGGCAAAACTACAAACTCTCAAATCCAAATTTGAGATGTTACAAATGGAGGAAGATGACACTATTGATTCATTCACCGCGAAAATGACGAGTATTACCTCAAAAATGACAAGCCTTGGATCAACACTTGATGAATCAACTCGTGTACGAAAGCTGCTAAATTCCGTGCCCGAAAGGTTCATTCAAATTGTCGCATCCATAGAGCAATACTCCGATCTAGATAAAATGACCCTAGACGAAGCTATTGGAAGATTGAAAACCTTCGAAGAAAGGGTAAAGCTTAAGAAAGGAAAAGTCTTCGAAGATCAAGATAAGCTATTGTTTGCAAAACACAATAATAATGGTCGAGGACATCACTATGATAATCGAGGAAGAGGAAGTTATGTTCCACCACATAACCGAGGTCGTGACGATACTAGACAACATGAAGGAGAAGAAAATCACTCGCAAGATGCATTCAAGAACTATAGTGATTACAATGAAGCAATGAAACACCCTAGAGATCAAAACAGATTCACAAGAGACTTCAGCAAAGTAAGATGTTATAATTGCAATAAATTTGGACACTATGCCTCACATTGTCAACAAAGACCTCAAAGACAACAAAGACAACAAAGACAAGAAGTATCAAACCTTGTGGAAGAAGATTTAGAACCAACGTTGTTAATGGCATCCACAAGCTTCAACAAGACCCAAAAGAAATCTAGCAAGGATACACCAACAAATGAAAGCAATTCGTTTGCAAAAATCTATGATGATGAAGACTCAAAGTTGGGAGAAATTATACTAGACGAAGATGAAGGAAGACATGATCAAGAGCATGAAACAAAAGAAGACTATGATGAGCCAAGTATGGAAGATCAACAAGTCAAAGAAAATGACGTTTATGAGAAAGGAAGAAAGCCTAAAGTTAAGACACACTTTTGGAGCACTATTATTTCAAAGGTGGTTCAAAAGATCAAACCAAAATGAAGACATTGAAGACAAGACATGTGAAGATTAACTTCGTCAATGGTTAAGGGGGAGTATTGGAAATTAACCATTGACTTAGTTAAAAACCAAAGACTTGAAGGATATGATTTGTATTAGTATGTAATTAGAAGTTAGTGTTGTACTATTATGTAATTAGATTAAATTTAAGTGGTGCAATGGTTGGTCAAAAGTCACAACCGTTAGCCACCATATGAAAGGGTGGCGGTTATCACCAAACACCACCATCGAAACATTGCAATGGTTCACTCGTAACCATTCAACTAGTATATATAGGTTTATGTATTGTAAGCAAAAAACAACAATTCATCATGTTTAATATATAACTCTTATTACATACTTTGTTTTGATTCTACTGGGCCAACAAAGCATAACTACATAAGTTATAATGCATCAGCAATTTAAGATATACCCTCAACTAAAAGAAAACCCTATTCCAAATTGTTCACAAATTCTTATCACAAATACATTAATGATGCAGGTGTATCCTTTACCAGCTCAGCTATTTGCTTCCATCCTTGCTCCAACCACTACACTATGAATATAAAAGTACATATCACCTTATAATGCAAATCAAATGTACACAGATAATTGGTACAACAAAGAACAAGAGATGTCATCCCACAATAAACACATCAGTATTCAATTTCCATCATGTATAATCCACAAATCCTCCTGTCGCTCTGCTCCATATATTCTTTTCTTTTGCCTCAACTATGAGTGCATTGCAACCTCAGTTGCATAAGCTATCCAGACACTATATGTATATTCAATAAGCTAAGTCTATTAAAAGGATTATTGTTCTGCAGGAGTCCCCGCATCATTGCAAAGAAGAAGAGAAAAAGATGATCAAATATGTTAATAAGACTCAAGAGTTAAAACGTTGAATGTCAATATTGTATGAGAAAAATATAACAAATGTTACCACTTGAGAGAAGTACATAGAATGAGCAGGACTATGCTAAGGCCATATTTACTTTGGAATTCACTAGATGCATGAATCCCAATTATAAATGTACAAAATCTTACTTAATGTGAATGTAGTACCTATAGTACCAGCTGGATGAATCGGTTTTGGGAGCATGATCCTCCTTTGCCAACTGGTTTCACAACTCAACAGTCAAGATTTTTTATATTAGCAGTTATGTAGAGTTGTCTAATATTCTGGAAAAATGATATACTCTCTTCAATATAACATTGAATATGTACATCTACTTCCAATACAATTTGTACAAGAAACATTGCTCACAGCAAGCGTCAAATCATATTTCATCTGTTAAGTATCATCAGTTAGAAAGGAAGTTATGCCTCAATCCTACGCCTTCAAGGTGTTAAAGTTAACCTTAATCCAGTATGCTATTAATATCATCGACTAAGGTTCAGTTTATTCAATCAAATATGAACAAATTCTGAAAACCTGAATAGTGGTTATGAGCTCTAATTGTGATTTCACCTCCTAAATAGGAAAAAACTCTGTAGCTTACCTTCTGTAATATGTTAATGGGATTGCAAAGACAACACTCTTTCTCAGCTAAAATAAACGAGTACAAACTGTGATTTTAATGGCAGAGATTACCTTTGTGCAACTATGTTCATGAGAAAGTGTTAAAGGCCAATTCGAGATGGCAAATCTCCGTTCGCACACACTTGTGTTGGGGAAATTTTCTGATATATTAACCTTCAAATGAATACAATATTTAAAGACTAAAAAACTGGAAATTAACATCTAAGTGTAGCTAAAAGTGGGATGAATTCCACTTCCCTAAACTTATGCAAACAGAAACTAAATGCATTTAATGTAGACGACTTGTGATGCTTGCACAACTTAGTGGGGGAAGAAGTCAATCAGTATGGTTTGTAGCCGAAGACTCCGTTTTAATCATGGTATCGGGCGGGTCGAACATGACGCCGGACGGGTCGCTCCATGGGTTTGTTGTTGGGTTGGGCCGATGCATCAATACTTTCCCCTGTGACAACGGCCTTGTCCTCAAGGCCCGATCTTGATAGTCCTTGAACAGAGTTAGTGAGCAACTCTGAGAAATTTGGGAAGGATGTCTTGAATTCAACGTCATCTTCCCAGCTAGCTTCAGAAAGATCACAAGAAGCCCACTGGATCAGCAGTTGACGAACCTGTGCTCCATTTCGCTGTATAAAACGACTATCCAAAATAGCTTCTGGAACGAGGAGCGGAATGTCATCACGAACCATAGAAGGTAACGGGGCACGATGGGCTTTTGGGTCACCAAAACATTGCTTGAGCAAAGAAACATGGAAGACGGGGTGTATGCGACTACCCTCCGGTAACTCAAGTCGATAAGCTACCGAACCGATGCGTTCTAGAATTTCGTAAGGCCTAAAAAATCGCCGTGCTAATTTAGGTGAGTCTCGGGACTGCACGGAGGATTGGCGGTACACCCGAAGGCGGAGAAAAACATAATCACCAACCTCGAAAGCCTTCTCTTGGCGATGTTTATTTGCTTGGTCTGCCATACGTTGTCGTGTGCGGCCAAGTGTTGCTTTGAGATCACGGATAAGGTGGCCATGAGATGTAAGGGTAGCGTCGATGGATGCAACGGGGGAAGAGCCAAGTGTGTAGGTGGGAATAGTGGGTGGTTCGCGACCGTAGAGAGCTCGAAAGGGCGGCATATCAATCGCGTTATGGTGAGTCGAATTGTACCAAAATTCAGCAAGGTACAAATAGCGATACCATTTTTTGGGTTCATCACAGGCAAAACAACGAAGATAGGATTCAAGAGACCTGTTGACAACTTCCGTTTGCCCATCCGTTTGAGGATGGTAGGCACTAGAATGATGCAAGGCAGTACCAAGTTGGTGGAAAAGTTCCCTCCAGAAACGGCTCAAGAATAGAGGATCACGATCCGAGACAATCGATTTCGGTAGGCCATGAAGACGATAAATTGAAGTTAAGAAGGTAGTAGCCAAAGATGCTGCTGTGTAGGATGTTGGGAGGCCGATAAATGAGCAAATTTAGTTAATCGGTCCACGACGACCCAAATGGTGGTATCACCCAACGAGTTAGGAAGGTGAGTAATAAAATCCATTGATATGTCTTCCCAAACCTAATTTGGAATCGGAAGAGGTTGCAAGAGACCGAAGGGTTTATGCGTTGGGTACTTAAATTGTTCGCAAACCGTATAATTACGAATAAATACCTCAACATCACGACGTAAGCCATCCCAATGAACCGAAGTTGATAAATGGCGGACAGTTGGCAGGACTCCCGAATGGCCACCTAAACGAGTGGAATGAAACTCATGGAGACGTTTCTTACGGATGTCTGCAACAGGAGGAATAACCAGGCGACCACGATAATAGAGGAGACCATCATGGATGTTGTAATCAGAATGTGCTAAAGGATCATGAGAAATCTTGTTGAGCTAGTCCAATCCAGCAGGGTCAGTAGTAAAGTAGTCGCGAAGTGTGGCGAGCCAGGGGAAAGTCGGAACTGAAAGGCTAAGAAAGTGTGATTCTTCAATGCGGCTAAGAGCATCTGCCACCTTTTTCTCGCAACCGGGTTTGTAGAATATCTCAAAGTCATAACCAAGAAGTTTGGCGGCCCATTTGTGTTGGTCCGGAGTTTGAATGACCTGGGTAAGCAAATGTTGGAGGTTGCGTTGGTCGGTGAAGATACGAAAACGACGACCGAGCAAATATTGACGCCATTTGCGAACTGCTTCGGTGATTGCAAACAACTCGTGAGTATAAGCGGAGGTCGATTGCATGCGGGCCCCCACTTTTTTACTGAAAAAGGCAATAGGGCGATCATTTTGAGAGAGGAACGCTCCAATACCCGTGTCGGATGCGTCGGTCGTAACATCGAATGGTTTGCTAAAATCTGGTAAGGTGAGGGTGGGTAGGCAAGACATGGTTGTTTTGAGCGTGAGGAAGGCTGATTCAGCAGCGGGTGACCAAGAAAATCATGAGCCTTAGAGCAAATCAGTGAGAGGGGAAGCCAGGCGAGCATAATGAAGCACAAAACGTCGATAGTTGCCGGTAAAACCCAATAACCCACGCAGAGCAGTGACGGTTTTAGGAGTGGGCCAGTCCTGGATAACACGAATTTTGTCATCATCCACGAAGACCCCAAAGGCTGAAATAACATGGCCGAGGTATTGGACATCAGTAACAGAGAAGACACATTTGGAGTGTTTAGTGAAGTAGTGGTGAGCCGCGAGGGTAGAAAAATAGCCTCGACATGTTGAAGATGTGTCTAACGGGATGGGCTATACACCAATATGTCGTAAAAAAACGAGCACAAAGCGGCGGAGAACATCGCGAAAGAGATCATTCATAGCAGATTGGAAAGTCGAGGGGGCATTCGACAAGCCAAAAGGCATCACAATGAATTCATAGTGACCGTCAACGGTGCGGAAAACCGTTTTGTGGGTGTCGTCGGCGGAGACACCTATTTGGTGATACCCGACTAGTAAATCGATATTGGAAAAGAAACGGGAACCGTGGAGTTCGTGGAGGAGTTCATCGACAGTTGGGATAGGGAAAAGGTCACGAATGGTGATGGCATTTAGAGCACGATAATCAACGTCAAAACGCCATGTTCCATCTTTTTTGCGCACAAGAAGGACCGGGGACGAAAATGGGCTATGGCTCGGTTTGATAATGTCGTCGCATAGCATGTCACGGATGAGAGAAATCATGATGGGTTTTTGGTAATGCGGGTAGCGGTAAGGTCGAACATTGACCGGAGAAGCATTAGGTAGTAATGGAATATGGTGGTCATGAGCGCGTGGAGGGGAAGGGAGGAGGGTGTGCTGAAAATGGCTTGAAAACGGGTTAACAGGGCTGCTACATCAGGAGCATGAGGTCTTGGGGTTGTGATGGGAAAGTATGTGGAGCTACTGGGTGGAAGAACCAGGTAGCAAGAGGCAATTGCTTGTTTTTGGAAGAGATGGCAAACCGCTCCCAAGGTGACAGGACCGACGAGAGGCTCCCGGAGAGGGACACGGTGTTACCGTCAAGGGTGAAAGTGAGACGAGGGATGGAAAAATCGGCCAAGATTGGGCTGAGAGAACCGAACCATGACATGTCTAGGACTATGTCGGCACCTTCGATAGGCACGAGAAAAATAGAGATAGTAGAAAGTGTGTTGACGAGATGGAGGGGAACGGAGGGGCATTGGCCGGTGCATTGGAGGAAAGTTCCATTGCCGACCATGACCGGAAAAGAGGGTGTGGTATCGAGGGGTAGAGCGAGGAACAAAGCAATGCGAGGTTGTATAAGGTTGTGAGTACTCCTGGAGTAAATGAGGACGGTAACCGGGGTATTCGAGATGTGGTCGGTAAGGCGTAAGGAATGGGGGGAGGTAGAGACGTGTAATGCGGCCTGGGGATATAGCTAGGTATTGAGTGTCGAAAGGGGGAGAAGAATTGTGGTCATGAGGGGATGTTTCATGGCCAAGTGAAGGAGTGGGCAGAGGTGGATCGGGATCGATAGGAAACGAGATGGTAGAAGGAATCGTTTCAACGGGCTCGAGAAAGAGAAATTGTGGAGGGTTGCAACGATGTCCCGGGTGGAACTTCTCCGGGCAACTAAAACATAGCCTTGAGTATGAAGGGATTTCACCTCCTCAGGGCTGAGGCGGCGGAGCAGCAAGTGTTGGATATATGCCTGTTGACACACAATAATTAATTATTGGCATTATCCTATTCGGTCGCATACAAAGTCCAAACTAAAATTGCAAAAATTATATAGTTAAGGGGAAAGTTTGTTAAACATCATAAGTGATGGTTTAACTAGAAAATAGATGAAATTTTGAGGGACCAATGTTGTAAATTGGAGGAGACACAAAAGTAAAAGTGTCATCATTATATCATTATGGTGACAACCACACTCTTTCTTTTTTTCCTTTATTAAGCAACTGATTCCTCCTCTCCCTCTCTCCTTAACTTCGGCCAACAAACACACACACTTGTGTGTGTTTTGCATGTGAAATCCATTTTCATTTTCTCAAGATTTTTTTTTTGGTGAGAAGATTTCTTGCAAGTATTTGGAGATTTGGGTGGGCTCCTAATAGAGGGATTCTCCTTTGGATCCTCCAAGGTCATCAAGGGTATGTTTACTTATATTCATCTTAAGTTTTAAGTTGCTATTTTCTTTATACATTGGATCCTCTCTTGGGAGAAGATGTTTTTTTATTATTGCTTCTGTTGCATGTTCGGTTTTGTTCAAACATCATCTTCTTCCAACAGTGGTATCAGAGCCGCTTGTACAAAGCTATAGCACTTTCATCCTTTTCTTGATGAAATCGGTTTTGAATATTTTGTACACATTTTCGGGAAAAGACGTGTAAAGAACATGCAAAAGAATTTCTATGGTTTTTCAAGTTTTAAGTTTTTTTTTTGGACGTCATGATCCGAAAATTATAAAGATCAAAATTTCGTTTTTTTATGAGTCCGAAAATACCAAGAGATTTTTGTTTGATTTAAAATAAATGAAAGAGGGATAAATAAGTTAAAGTCTTGAAAACCTTGTTTTACAAAACTAGTATTTGTAAAATAAAGAAAATGTACCTTTTTCCATTTTATATGGATTTTTGTTTTGTATTCCCAAAATATTTTGATTCACTTGCATGTTGTTGTTTGGATGGTTTTGGCATGAAAACCATACTTACAAAACATAAAAGTGTGTTTGTGTGTTTATATTGTCAAAAGATTTTTTTTTTATGGCATAGAAACATATAAACAAAGATTGATTTTGTTTAAGTGCCAAAAGTGTATGTTTAAATCAATCTTTATCAAAATATGGCTTACAAGGATTTTGGCACTCCTTGTTTTGGTTCATATTTGTGTTTGTATGGATCTGGTAACAAGTGCCTCTCTTGACCCATGTGATTGTTATGGTTGGTTAATATTCCATTTATTATTGGGTTGTAATAATTTGCGCGACTTGGATGTCGTTTCATTTATGCTATGTAAAGGTATTTGTAAAATAGCATAGAATAAAGTAAGAAATTATTTTCAAAATTGTAAATCGAAGACGGTGCAACTAAAGGAGGCAAGTGCTGAAAAGATGTCGCTAAAAGCTGGAAATTGAAAGCTGGTGGCTGTCGCTGATGCTGACAGAATCGTCGCTGATGCTGATAGAACCGTTGCTGATGCTGACAGAACCATCGCTGATGCCTGAAAACTGCCGCCGATGTTGCAAAACTGTCGCTCAAGCTGAAGGCAGCCCATCCGCGCATCGTTTGTGATGGTGGTTTTAGTGGGAGCCGATTTTCGTCTATTTGGTTGTGTCCCTAAATTGACCATGTTTTTCGTGTGTTGGCTCACCGAAAAACGCATAGGATTTGAGGCATTGTTACCGTTTTTGCTTGTTGTGCTTGCTTTATTATTTTTATAAATTTGTCTAGGCCTTGCATGCTAGAAAATTAATTTTAAAATAATTAGAGAATCACAAAGTTTCGTTAATGAGTTAACAAGACTAAACAAGCAATGAATTTTAGCAAAAATATAAAAAATTGTTTTAAAATGGTATAAAACAAAATTTTGCTAAAAAGAAAGTTAAAAGGTTTAAACTAGAAAAAACAAAAACTCGTTTTTTTAAGTAAATCAAACGCTACCCATGACTAAAACACACATTAGAACTAACCGTCTTTCGGCGTGGGAAGTGCTAAAGCCAACATGTCGGTTAGCCATTAGGGATGATGATGTGAAATTCGCGAAACTCGAGAGTCTTGGGTCGGATGTCACGTGTTTTATCATGGACGGTTTACAATCTAGACTTGTGATCCGTGGCATACCCGTCACGAGAAAGGATTAGCGTTGAAGGGATTAAACATGCCAAATGATATAATGGATATCAACGAATCCCGCAAGGATCTAAGAATTTCATAGAGATTGAAATTGGTAAAATTGTTACCTACCTAAATGGCTTCTAATTGCGATATGCGGTATACCCTTCGTAGCTACAAGTAAAATATGGATCTTAGCCTTGTTAAGTATAATTGTTTATTTAAAACATTTGGGTAATTATTTTAACAAGAATTACTAAATTCAGATCACTAAAATATTTTATTTCTACTTTGATAGATGTCAAACAACAACACGAATTCATCTATTTCAAACTTCTGTTTGAAAGGGCTCCTCGAGAAGGAAAAGCTCACGGGCTTGAACTTCATGGACTGGCTTCGCAACCTGAGAATCGTACTCAGGATGGAAAATAAGCAAAGGGCCATAGAGGAACCCCTCCCTGAGGCACCACAAAACGGAGCATCTCGGGCGATTCGGGAAGAGTACGAAAAACGCCTGACCGAATAGAACGAGGCTGCTTGCCTCATGTTAGCGACCATGGCACCTGAACTCCAAAAGGGTATGGAAAGCCTTGGGGCGTTTGACATGATTAACCAGCTGAGGGACATGTTCCAACAGCAGGCAAGGCAAGAGCGGTTTGACACTGTCAAATCTCTGGTAGGCAGCAAAATGGCCCCGGGAAGCAGCGTCAGTGTACACGTTCTCAAAATGAAGTCGTACATTGATCAGCTGGAGCGCCTTGGTTTTCCCATGACTCAGGAGCTTGCCACGGATTTTATCCTAAACTCGCTGACTAGTTCATTCGAGTCGTTTATACTCAACTACAATATGAACAACATGGAGAAAACCATCATGGAGCTCCATGGCATGTTAAAGACCGCCGAGTCTAACATGGCTAAAGGTAAGCCTGCTGCTCCCGTACTGGCCATCAGGGAAGGAGGAGTCAAAAAGAAGAAACCAAACCCCCCAAAGGGAAAAGGGAAAGGCAAAGTTGGCCAGCCCAACACCAACCCTAAGTTCAAAGGCAAGGGTAAGGCTAACTCTGAGATTCCTCAATCGAAAACTTCTAAGGATGCAATATGTTTCCACTGCGGGGAGAAAGGACACTAGAGGCGTAGCTGTCCAACATATCTGAAGGAGCTGAAAGAGCTCAATGCCAAGGGTATAGCCGAACCTTCAGGTATGTATATGATTGAACTCCATAGTACTTATGCTTCTAATTCCTGGGTATTGGACACAGGATGTTGTACTCACATTTGTACTGATGGCAGGGACTAAAAGGAAGTAGGAAGCTAAGACACGGAGAGCTCGACCTAATCATGGGGAACAAGCATGTTGCTCCAGTTAATAAGATTGGGAATTATGAGCTTACTTTTGAATCCGGTCTATCTGTGGTTTTATTAAATGTTTGCTACTCGGCCGAAATGGCCAGAAACATTATTTCTTTTAAGGCTTTATATGATGATGGTTTTAATTTTGTATTTAATGATGGATCAATACTTGTGTTTAAAAATGAGTTGCTTTATTTTAAGGCTAGTCCTTGTAATGGCATCTATGAAACCACCATCAGCCTATGAAACATTAACAGTTCAATCCTTAATATTGATTCGACTTCATCCAAAAATGGTTTGGATAAGACGTATATGTGACACTGTCGTCTTGGCCACATTAATAAGAAACGCATCGCCAAACTCCAAGCGGATGCGATTTTGGAATCATTTGATCAAACATCTTATGATGAATGTGAATCTTGTTTACTAGGTGTTAATGCCAAAAATCGTCCAAAAGGATAACTTAAGGTTGATTGTGGAATTTAACAACTAAAGAAAAGAATCTTTTGACAAAGCGTACGACGAAGGACAGAAATGTAAATGAGACAGGGATTTGATGACGCAGGAAAAACCTCAACGAGGAAAAAACCTGCGGACGACCGTGGAGATGTCGTCGCTACACTATGATCGCCAAACAGAGGCGACGTCCTTGGGTTTCGGGTATCGATCGTACAGAGATTACAATACAAATGAGGGAAAGACTTCGAAATGTAAAGTACACGTGTTTGAGATGTAAAAACAAGTGTGTATCGTGTGTGAAAACAATGTGTAAACTGATTGTCGAGAGCGAAAGATATGCGTCCAGAGCGGTTCTTCGTGTAAGAATCTTTCACTTATAGTGTTCTTCCGAACTTGAATGCTTATCTCTGTTGTTCTGATATTCTCAGATACTTCGGTCCCTTGAAACTGAGGTTTCCCTTGATCTTTTATAGCCTTCAGATGCTTTTATTAGCCTATTGATTGACAATAATTATAACGGTCGACAGGTGGTAACTCTTCATAATTGCTCTTCGTCGGTTACAACCATTGCTTATTAATGATTTTGACTCCTGCATTAATCATAAAACAAACGTAACAGTAATAATACGCGTTATCCTGTCGTGGTCGCATAGTGATGTACGACGGTCGTGTGAAACAGACGACAATATGGTCGGCACTCGACCTACCTTTTAGGAGGGACGACGAAGATTTCTATAGTTTTTGTCGAGACCTTATCTTAATCCAAGATACTGTTTTATAACATATGTCTTACCTTACCTGGTCGTGGTCGAGACCTGTGGATTTGAAAGTAGAATGACAAATTTGAATTTCGAATTTTGCTTGTCGGATGCTTAGGATTGTGAAACGTATAAAAACGGTTTCAATTGTGTCGAAATCCGATTGGTTAAATTCTAACCGAATGAGAAGTCGAAAAGGTAAAGGGATAGTGACGTCATGCTGACGTGCGATCATGTATAACTGTTGTACACGCCAGGTGTCGCTGATCCACGTATTTATACGAAGGGATAGTGGCGCGTGTCGATCATCGGTAGGGTTGATCTGACACAATCTTCTATATAAATAGTAACCCTCGACAGATCCTTTTTCACAACTTCAGAAAGATCTGAGAGATTTCATTGCCGTTTCTTAGTGATTTGCTTCCAAACCTGCAGGAGTGAGAATTTTTTCGAGGATTTACAGAGCTTATATAAGGTACGATATTTCCCTCTTTTCTTAAATATCGACGAGTTTAGAAAGGAGTGATGGAGCCCGAGAGCGTTATCAGGGATCAAAAAGATCTAGATGATTTCAGGACTTTAGCGAAAATCCCTGCGAGAATTGCTTTAGTTAGTGCAGGTCGAACTCGACCCAATGCGTGCCCTGATGATCTCGTCGTTGTTTACGAATACCCCTTTGAGATATGTTTTGAATGGCCCTACTCTCCTTTGGCTAGGGCTTTTATGACTGAGTTTGACTTAGCACCGGCTCAGTTGATGCCCCAATTCTGGAGAGTAGTATGCGTGATAGAATGTCTTACTCACGACTGGAGACCTCCCATGAATGTACACGATCTTCTTTTAGCTTATCAAGTAAAAAAGGATAAGTGTCATCGCTATAGTTTGTTTTCTAAGTATAAGGGTAAACGTACATCATTCTTAGAGACTAATGTGAACGACTGTGGATGGAAAACTAAATATGTGTTCGTGCGCAAATCGACTCTCAAGTCTGAGAATAGCTGGATTAGGGCGGGTTGGAATGTGTCGGGTGAGTAACTTCTTCGTTGTCCACGACTTATCACTTTTTCTTGATTTCTAACTTGTTTTTATATTTTTAGAGATAAACTTCGACGACGTGGGGCCTTATACCAATTCTCGAGCGAAGCTTGACGAGTTCTTGGAGTTTAGTGCTGACGAGCGATCTTTCGTCAAGCGACTGTCGGTATACGACGACGAAGATTTAGTGTGCTTAAGGGAGAATTTGGGAGATAAAAACGTAGAAGAGGAGACAAGAGAGGAAGAGGAAGAAGGAAAAGAAGAGATGACAGGTTAGTGTACCTCTTTATTCATTTCTGTTCGGCTTCCGTCTTTTCGTTCGTTTTGTAATGTTTATTATTATTTTTTTAGGAGAATCGCAGGTGAAAGTGCCTACTACCTCTTCTAAGAGAGCGGCGCAACTTGAGCTTGCCCGACAAGGCAAGATGAATAGGCAGAAGACCTCGACTGTCGAGTCGATGGTCTTACCGAAGACGGGGATGAAGGTTCCTAAGAAACCGTCGATGAAGGGTGATGGCTCATCGAGAGTCAACACGCCTGAGAAGACGAAGGTCGCGTCATCGGAGAAAACGAGGACGCCTTCTAGTCCGATTGCTGCGATTCCTGTCCGTTCTGCGCCACCGGCGACGACAACTAAGTCGGCAAAGTCCCCTTCCGCTCCATCATCGACTGACAAGGCCAAGGAGCATGCGACGGAAGGTTCTAAAGTTACGAAGGTCAACTTTACGTTGCCTTCGAACTTTATGGTTGATGACGTCCTGTCCGGGACGGATTTGTTTCCTCATTTGAGAAAATATTTTCTTCCTTCTTTCAGGGAGCGTTTTGAGGGATTTCCAATCGAAGAGACGGGATCTCATGTTGCCGGTTTGGCGTTTCTGGTGAGTTTATCTTTCAAAACTTTGTATTTTTTTTTTGTTTTTTGTTTTTTTTGAGTATTTACTTAGCGTATTTTTTCAGGCGTTCCAATCTTCTTTGGCCTTACGATCTGAAACGGAGAAAGCCAAAGATTTGGTGACTTCTGCCTATGAAAGAGGGAATGCTGCGTTGGAGAGGGCGGAGGCTGCTGTGAAACGTGAGGAGGTTCTATCCAGACAACTTGACGAGGCCAAACAAGAGTTGGAGGTTGTTGGTCGAGCGAAGGACGAGGTGAACTATCGTCTGACAGAATCTTTGGCTATGATCGACAGCCAAAAGGAGGAACTGATTAGGACGAGGGAGTCCTTGACCAAAAAAGAAAAGGAGGTTGAGGACTCTAAGGTTGAGGTGGTTAATCTGGAGAAGGAGGTGGAGAGGCTTAAGGCGGATGCTGCATCTACCTTTGCCTTGGCTCGACTTACAGCGCGTGCTGCCATAATGAGACAACATTTGTTGGGTAAAGATCCCTTGGCACAAGCAAAGGTCGAGCTTGATTTTTTCCTGAATGGAGTCGGGAGCGCCAGAGACCTGGATTCGGATGATGAAAAAGAGGTCGAAGAGGACGAAACGATGGAAGAAGGTCCTGAGGCTGTGGCTGAAGACACGACTAATGCTCCTCCATAGACTTAACATTAATCTTAAGAGCCACATTCTTAAAATATTGTGGACTCCTCTTCTTAATACGTCGTGGTCTGGCATTTTTGTTTTTTAGAAAAGATCTATCATGTGGTTGACTGTCAGAGGTCAAGTTACATAGATGTATCCGTATAGTTCGTGGAATTAATTTTTTTTACTATGTACTTTATCGTTTATGCATATGACATCAATGGGAAACTTCAAGCACAGAACAAACAGAGGATCGTGCGACTTAGGCATATATCGCGATAAAAATATTAATTGAAACATGACAGTCACAATATGAATCTTCATACTTCAAACCATATAATGAGAACAAATCATGCGTTGAGACGATCAGATGATTAAGTCATGTAACTTTGCAAAAGTGTGTTGACGTTTGTACAATCGACTTAATACCTTGAGTCGTGCAATCCTGCGATAAACTATGTCCGAGGTTGGTTGTTGGTTAACCAACGACCGTCTGATGTTTAGGTTAGTAATCACTGAGATGAACAAAGACTTTAGAAAAGAAAGAAGGTTAGAAGAAATACTTCCTCAAATGTGTCTCATTCCAACTACGTGCGATATCTTGATTGTCGAGAGTTTGGAGTCGATAGGCACCGTTGCCCACGACTTCTGAGATACGGTAAGGACCTTCCCATCTGGTGGAAAGTTTACCGGCGTTGAGCTCTTGCGTGTTTTGGAACACTCGTCGGAGGACGTAATCGCCTATTTGAAAGACTTTGATTTTGATTTTCTTGTTGAAATGTCTCTCGACCACTTGCCTTTGTGATGCCATTCTGACTAATGCTGACTCTCTGAGCTCTTCAAGGGCATCGAGGTCATAACTTAAGTCGACCAGGTTCTGATCGACAGAAGTATGTCTCGAGGTCGGGAGTTGGATTTCTACAGGCAAAACTGCTTCACAACCATATACCAAGGAAAAAGGGGTTTGTCCTGTGGACGTGCGAGGCGTCGTGCGATTCGCCTACAGGACCGAAGGAAGCTCTTCGACCCATCTTCCTTTTGCAGCTTGCAACCTTTTCTTAATTGAAGCGATGATAGTCTTGTTGCTTGACTCAGCAAGTCCATTTACTTGGGGGTACCTGGGCGTCGAGGTCGTTAGTTTTATGTTGCGATCTTCACAAAATTGTTGAATTCTGTCGCTTATGAATTGAGATCCATTGTAGCAGACAATTTCCGATGGAATTCCAAACCTGCATATGATGTTAGTTTTGATAAAAGATACAACTTCTTTATCCCGAACTTGGGAGTAGGCAGCTGTTTCTACCCATTTAGAGAAGTAATATGTGAGTACGAGGAGAAATACCTTCTGCCCCGGGGCAGGTGGCAGTTTGCCGACAATATCCATACCCCATCTCATGAAAGGCCACGGGATCAGTGTCGAATGTAAAGGTTCGGATGGTTTATGAGATGTACCTGAATGTCGTTGGCAGGGGTCACAGTTTTGGACGTACCTGACAGCGTCTTGTCGTAATGTTGGCCAAAAGTAGCCTTGTCGAGAGATACGATTAGCTAAATTGCGACCTCCTAAATGGTTGCCACATTCACCCTCGTGCATTTCTTGAAGGATCCTCTGGATTTGATTCTTACTGACGACGCATCTTAGGTTCAAACCTGTCGATGATCGTCGATAGAGCATATCTCCCATCTTGATATATTTGGATGCCTTGAATCTGATTTTTCGAGCTCTCATTTTATCTTCTGGGAGTTGGTCGTGCATAAGAAAATTTTGGATGTCATACGTCCAATCGCTTTCTTGATCTTCGATCTGGATGATGTCGATGCTTTCGATGGACGACGTCGCTAGATGAATCATAGGAATATTGTCGAATATTGGTTCGAGTAGAGCAGAGCCAAGGTTTGCTAGGGTGTTAGCTTGAGTATTCTGATCTCTTCGAATTTGCTCAATAGAAAAAGATTTGAATTTTTCTGATTTTTCTTTTGCTACTTTTAGATATGCTGACATTTTTGAATCTTTGGCCGCAAATTCTCCGTTTATCTGATTCACGGCCAGAAGAGAATCCCTTTTGATGAGTATCGAGGTTGCCCCCGAGTCATAGGCCATATTTAGTCCTACGATCAGGGCTTCATACTCGGCTTCGTTGTTGGTGATTTTGAAGTCGCACCGGACTGAATACACCATCTTGCCCCCCTGTGGCGACTTTAAGACGACGCCAAGTCCTGAACCTCTTATGTTAGACGACCCGTCGACATAAAGAATCAAAGGTATGTCGTCGTGAGTCGCCACAGTCAATATTTCTAGCTCTGCTTCTTTTCCCAGCTCTGGACTGAAATCAGCAATGAAGTCTCCCAAGGCTTGCGATTTGATAGCGGTCCTGGGTTTGAACGTGATATCGTAACTGCTAAGATATATACTCCACTTTTCTAGACGTCATGTCAACTCAGGTTTTCTTAAGACATACTTAAGAGGAAAGTTAGTGACGTCAGTAATAGGATGTGATTCGAAATAATGTCGTAATTTCTTTGCGGTTGTAACAAGCAACAAGAGCAGTTTTTCCATTGAGGAATATCTGGTCTCAGCGTCCAGGAGGGATTTACTTACATAATAGATCGGTAGTTGCTGCTTTTCATCTTCTCTTGTTAGGACGGCGCTTACCGCATTAGGACTTACGGCCAAGTATAGTTGCAAGACTTCGTGGTCGTCGGGTTTTGATAGCAAAGGAGGCGACGCCATGTAATCTTTTAATTTCTTCAGTGCTTGCTCATGATCGTTGGTCCAATTAAAGCCTTTATTTTTTCTGAGGACGTTATAGAACAAGTGACATTTATCTGAGAATCGAGAGATAAACCTGTTCAGAGCAGCCACTCGACCAGTGAGCATTTGTACTTCTTTGAAATTTCTAGGAGATTTAATATCGATGATCGCCTTGATTTGATCGGGGTTAGCCTCGATTCCCCGTCGCGTGACCATGTAACCCAAGAATTTTCCTACACTGACCCCAAAGGAACATTTCGTTGGGTTAAGCTTCATACTATACTTACGAAGGATGTTGAACGACTGCCTTAAATGGTCGACGTGATCGATCGCTTGCTTCGATTTGACGAGCATGCCATCGATATAAACTTCCATTGTGTCGCCGAGATGATCTTTGAACATTTTATTCACCAGTCACTGGTAGGTGGAACCTGCATTTTTTAGACCAAACGGCATCACCTTATAGCAATAAATACCTCGATCCGTCATGAACGCAGTTTTCTCCTGGTCCTCAACGTGCATCAGGATATGATTGTATCCAGAATAAGCATCCATGAACGTCAAGAGCTCATGCCCTGTTGTCGCATCAACCATAGCATCGATATGTGGCAATAGGAAGGGATCTTTCGGGCAAGCTTTGTTGAGATCTGTAAAATCGATGCAGACTCTCCATTTGCCATTTTTCTTTGCAACGACCATGACATTGGCAAGCCAATCAAGGTACTTTACTTCTCGAATCTTTCCTGTCTTAAGGAGGTTGTCGACTTCATCATTTATCACTTTGTTCCTTTCAGGAGCGAATTTCCGCCGCTTTTGCTTGATAGGCTTAAAGGAGGGATCCACATTGAGTTTGTGGGAAATGACATTAGGATCTATGCCCACCATGTCTTCATGTGCCCATGCGAAGCAATCGGCATATTCCTGTAAAAAATATATGAGTTTTTTCTTAAGACAGGGTTCGAGGGTTGACCCTATGAGAACTTTTTGGTCAGGCTTGCTTTGGTCTAAGATGACTTCCTCTAATTGATAGTTGCTGGCTATTTCAGGGATTTTTTGTGCGCTATCAAGCCTTTCATTTGTCTGGGCAATAATCTGCATTTGATTTTCGTGATCTTCCATTTCCCTGAAATAGAAGAAGAAACTCCAATAAACTATTAGTAACACGTACGTTTGTCGAAGATTTTCTCTAGATGGGGTCCCACGGATGGCGCCAAACTGTTAATGCCAAAAATCGTCCAAAAGGATAACTTAAGGTTGATTGTGGAATTTAACAACTAAAGAAAAGAATCTTTTGACAAAGCGTACGACGAAGGACAGAAATGTAAATGAGACAGGGATTTGATGACGCAGGAAAAACCTCAACGAGGAAAAAACCTGCGGACGACTGTGGAGATGTCGTCACTACACTATGATCGCCAAACAGGGGCGACGTCCTTGGGTTTCGGGTATCGATCGTACAGAGATTACAATACAAATGAAGGAAAGACTTCGAAATGTAAAGAACAAGTGTTTGAGATGTAAAAACAAGTGTGTATCGTGTGTGAAAACAATGTGTAAACTGATGGTCGATAGCGAAAGATATGCGTCCAGAGCGGTTCTTCGTGTAAGAATCTTTCACTTATAGTGTTCTTCCGAACTTGAATGCTTATCTCTGTTGTTCTGATATTCTCAGATACTTCGGTCCCTTGAAACTGAGGTTTCCCTTGATCTTTTATAGCCTTCGGATGCTTTTATTAGCCTATTGATTGACAACAGTTATAACGGTCGACAGGTGGTAACTCTTCATAACTGCACTTCGTCGGTTACGACCATTGCTCATTAATGACTTTGACTCCTGGATTAATCATAAAACAAACGTAACAGTAATAATACGCGTTATCCTGTCGTGGTTGCATAGTGATGTACGACGGTCGTGTGAAACAGACGACAATATGGTCAGGTGTCGTGAGGAGCACTCGACCTACCTTTTAGGAGGGACGACGAAGATTTCTATAGTTTTTGTCGAGACCTTATCTTAATCCAAGATACTGTTTTATAACATACGTCTTACCTTACCTGGTCGTGGTCGAGACCAGTGGATTTTTGCCCAAACACTAGGGAAGATGACAAAAGCACCATTCACATGAACCTGTGAACGGAGCAAAGATCTGTTGGACCTCATACACACTGATGTGTGTGGACCGTTCAGATCACCCACAAGACACGGTGAAAGATACTTCGTTACATTTACTGATGATTTCATTAGATATGGATATGTTTATTTGATTAAACATAAGTCTGAAACCTTTGAGGTGTTCAAGACATTCCAAAACGAAGTAGAGAATCAATTGAATAAAAAAGATTAAGATCCTCAGATCTGATAGAGGTGGTGAGTATCTTAGTCTAGAATTTAGAGATCATCTAAGGAGTTGTGGGATTATCTCACAATTAACTCCACCTGGGACACCACAACATAATGGTGTATCCGAGAGGAGAAACCGAACATTGTTAGATATGGTTCGTTGTATGATGAGTCGCACTACGCTTCCGATCAGTTTCTAGGGTTATGCCCTAGAAACTGCAGCAAAGGTCCTTAACCTCATTCCAACCAAGAAGGTTTCCAAGACACCATCTGAAATATGGAGTGGAAGAGTTCCTTCACTATCATATTTAAAAATATGGGGTTGCGAGGCTTACGTTCGTCGTGAATCTCAAGACAAATTTGAACGTAGATCAGAGAAGTGTTATTTTATTGGATATTGTAGGATCCCAGATTCAAGTTGTCTCATATAAATAGCATAAACAGAGATAGCGAAAGCATTAATATAAAGCTATTAAATACGAGTGATTGTGTAGACGATAATGTAATAATGAGAGTATCAATAATAATAATATATATTAATTAATAACAAGATTAAATAAATATGTTGCTCGTATATTAATATTTGAATCACACCAAGAACACATTCAAGTGTGTGAATTCTCATATCTCTCAGCGAACAATATCGTACAGTGGTAGTGGGAAGGATTGTTGCAATGAGTGCTCACACAATTAGCAAATAAACAATCCTTCTCAAAAGCTTATTGCAGTCACGCTTAATGTGTGCTCCACTACCCTTATATTTATAGCCTAATTAAAGTGCAGGACAGTGTACTAACGAACCCTGGGATGACACGTGGAAAGTGTGTCTTCGTCCTTTAGGGCTGATGTGGAAAGTGCGAACACTTGTCTAACACTTGGAGATTTATACGAGACTTAGGCTTTACAGAGGTCTTCATTCACCATAGCTCTTACGCCAGAGCTCTGATGATCTTCTGGTGAAAACAGCTTCTGGTGGAACAGAAGAAGTCTTCTGCCAGAGCTCACCAGAGCTCTGGTTGGATCTCTGGTGGTCTTCTGACTTGTAATGTTTTCAATACTTTTACATACGATATACTTGGGGCTAACAGATATCCTACTAGATCTTTTGGATATTTGTTTTATAAACCTTCTAAGAACAAAGTCTTTGTTTCTAGAAGGGCAATCTTCCTTGAGAGGGAACGGATGTCCAAAGACGCCAGTGGGATCCGAATTGATCTTAAAGAAGTTCAAGAATCAACCAACAAGGAATCCGATGTTGGCACTAGTTCTCATCAAGAGGTTGTAGAACCTAAAAATGATGGACAATCTGACATTCAGCCACCACCTGTTCGCTGGTCTGATAGAGTATGTCAGGCACCTGAAAGATATAGTTTACTCATTTCTGATGGTGATGAGTCACTGGTAGATCTTGATGAACCTACCAGCTATCAGGAAGCCATGACAGGCCCAGAGTCTGCTAAATGGAAGGAGGTTATGGAAGACGAGATCCAATCCATGTATGATAATCAAGTCTGGGACTTGGTTGATCAAACGTCTGGCCTTAAAACAGTTGGGTGTAAATGGGTCTTCAAGAAGAAGACCGACATGGATGGAAAGGTACACACATTCAAAGCTAGACTGGTAGCAAAAGCTTACACACAAATTCATGGTGTAGATTACGATGAAACATTTTCACCAGTGGCTATGCTGAAATCTATTAGGATACTGATTGCCATAGCAGCATTTCATGATTATAAGTGATAAGCGTCATTTTATGTATACGTTTGTGTCAAATCTCCCTACAAAATGCAAGGATTAGTTGCTTAATGTACCTCTGTTCGTTTGGATTTCAGAATTGGGTTCCGGAGCTAAAATCGCGAAAATTCGAGAAAACGACAGAACTGCGCGCCAGTAGCCGCGCCGATACACCGGCTCCGGCTCCAGCGCGAAATCAAACAGAGCTGCGCGCCAGTAGCCGTGCCGATTCATCGGCGCCGGCTCCGGCGCCAAAGCCCAGTGTGCAGAAAAGCTGATTTTTGAGCTGTTTGGGTGATGGGGCTGCTACTTTTGGCTGGCTGGATCTGCTTTATGGCTGGATGGGATCTGCATCTTGATCCAAATTTCAGTATATAAGAAGGCCATTGGTTGTTGTTAAGAGGATCATCTTACCACCTTATTCCATACTTCAAATTTCCTTGTATTCTCCATATTTCCATGCATCTATGCAAGTGAGGAAGCAACATCTCCTCCATCTTTGTTGAAGTTTCTTAGGTAACTTCTTGTGTTTTTATTTTAATTATGTGTGGCTAAGTTCCCATTCCAACATTAGTGATCTTTAGATTTTTGATGTCATCACTTTGAGATTTCGTTGTAACGGTTTTTGTACAAGTTTATTTGTGGAATTTCTATGCTAAATAATAATTTCATTTGGATGTTAATTGAAATGGCCAATTAGTTAATGTTCTTTTGAATGTTTGTCAGTCAAAACGTAAAATACGTAAACGTTTTATGTTTTGACAAAGTGACAGTAGAATTCTTTGAATCCAAGAAGTTTTCAATTTGAATTCTTGAAATTTCATAATCAATGTGTGATTGAACCGAACTTGTGTGTTCAAGAGTGCCTTGAGTTGGTGTTTTCTTAGTTCATAAAGCTAACTACAATTTGGAGGTTTGAGAACTTATTCAATAATCCAAATTGTAGTTAAGATTTAACTAAAGAACTTATTTTAGTTAATGTTAATTAAGAGAAAACGAGGCTTTCAGAACTTGTTGATAGCTATAGCCAACTTAGACTTGTCTTATCCCTTTACATTTGCGAAATCGATGATAAGTGTTCACATCATAATCAAGAGTGATCTAATGTTGGCTTTTAATTAATTGCAAGTTTTCAATCAATTCCTATCGTATGCTTAGTATACAAAATCAAATCCAACCCCCCCCCCCCCTTTGTATTTTATTCAAAATTCCGATCTTGTGTGTGTATTTTCTAGCCATAATAAGTTGAATTGAGTCTCTGTGGAATCGACCCGACTTACCGCTGTTACAATTCTTATTATTAACAAAGGAACAGTTGGTTATTATTATTTGGTGGACTCGGCACCCGTCAAATTTTTGGCGCCGTTGTCGGGGACATGGTAATTCTAACGGTTTATGCCTAGATCTTCACGTACAGGTATCCTTATTCCAATAAACTCAGAAATAGAAAAAACCGCTAAACGGTTGAGGAAACAAGCTAGACTTCGAAAGGAGCAAGGCGAGTCTTCCTCCTCACCGGGAGTCAACATCTGGAAGGATATTGATTTACCATCCGATACCGAAAGCGAGGAATCAAGGACCGAATCTGAGGAAGAAAACCAAGAAAATCAAGAAGTCATGGCGGAAGTTGTGGAGCGAACTCTCCAAGAGTTAGCTAAGCGCGATGTCGCCCAAGTACCAATATGTATCACTTATCCTCAAGGTGCAAGTAATTTTATTCTAAAAACTGGTTTGGTCCATCTTCTTCCCACCTATCATGGGTTGGAGAATGAGGACCCTAACAAGCACCTTAAGGAATTTCACGTAGTTTGTTTGAGCATGAAACCCAATGATGTCACGGAGGATCTCATTAAGTTAAAGGCATTCCCTTTTTCCTTAAAAGATGGGGCTAAGGATTGGCTCTACTCGTTACCGCCCGGTTCGGTAACGACTTGGAACCAAATGGCGAGATTATTCTTAGACAAATTTTTCCCCGCCTCCCGAGCCGCTACACTCCGTAGGGAAATTTGTGGCATAAAACAAAGAGATGTAGAGACTCTCCATGAATATTGGGAGAGATTTAAACACCTTTGCGTTATTTGCCCACAACATGGGATTTCCGAACAACTTTTATTGCAATACTTTTATGAGGGTCTCCTTCCCATCGAGAGAAAGATGATAGATGCCGCTAGTGGAGGGGCAATCTTTAATAAAACCCCAACTCAAGTAAGAGCCTTAATCACCACTATGGCCGACAATTCTCAACATTTTAGTGTGCGTGGTGATATGAAGCGAGAACCCCAAAGAGCTAACGAGGTTAATGTGGGTAGCATTGAAAGCAAATTGTTTGATCTAACTAACCTTGTGAAGCAGTTAGTTGTGGGTAAGGAATGATAACGCCACTTTTTGGCGTTATTTTCAGTTCTCAAACCAATGAGATTGGCTTGTATTCAAGTAAAAAGGCGTGTATTTTACGGTTTATCTAGTGATTTACACAGGTTATCTAAAAGGCGGCATTCCTCGAGAAAAGAAGCTAAAAAGAGCCCAAAACGAGTCCAAACGAAGCCTAACGGAAGCCCACGAGTCAAGCCCAAGACCCACGACCGAACCAGGACCCGAACCGCAAACCAGAAATCGACCCACGCAGCAAAAATGACACGCGCGACTAGCCACGCGACTTGCAAGTCGCGCAACAAGTCGCGTAACCCACTGTTTCGCGTTTTTCAGCTACAAAATCCGATTTTAGGTCATTCGTTGGGGATCGAACTTTTCGGCAGACGACCCGGGGCGATTTTGGAGCGATTTCCGGCGACTTTTCGGAGCTTTCGGAGTCACGTTAGAGGGCCGATCACGGAGATAATCATCACGGAATGTAGATACAAGCACGATTGAAGGGAGTTCATCACGTTATTTTTCATGTTTTTAAACTTTCGCGTTACCATGTTTCCATACGTGGTTTCGTCTTTCTCTCTTGTGTTTGAATCCACCACCGACATGAACTAACCGGTTCGTGTTGGGGGTTGGAATGAATTCGGTTTATAAAGCATGTAACCAGATGATTTGAACTTTTATTGGTTTTTCTTTGATTAATGAAGCATGTGATTTTGTGTTTAATGCCTTTGAAAGTCTAGCTAGCTTTTAATTGATTTATTATTTTCAGTTGAGTTCGAGAGAATTAACTTTTAAATAGAACTAGGAATTGCATGCCTAAGACGATAAATCAGTGATAAAGATATACTGAATAAGTCTTAGTCCCAATTAACCCGTTAGGTTGATTTCGAGAGAAAATCTAGCCAAGTTAAATATAAATCGAGTACTTAATGTGTTTTGAAATCCATAGGTGAGATCGAGAGATTGAACTTATCCTTTTCAAAATAAAACCCGTTGTGGCTTGAAAGAGAACAACGATGACGTTAAAAGATTTGGGAATCATTAAGGGGATAAACTGGTAATTGTTTGAGTTATTTGTGTGCATGTGTAGAACCGGAGGATTTCCAACCCTCAACTTTTCTCTCTATCGAAGTTCTTAATTTGTTCTTTATTCCGTTTACGTTTAAGTTGTGATTTGCTAGTAATTAGTTTTAAAACCCATCTTCCAATTTCGACAGTCCAGTTAATCGAGCTTATAGTAATTGTGATACTTAGTTCCTAGTTCCCCGTGATTCGATACTCGTACTTTCTCAAGTACTATTACTTGACTTCGACTCGTACACTTGCGGTTTAGATCCACGAGGTGTAAAAACC
This sequence comes from Saussurea involucrata, assembly GCA_033807775.1. NCBI lineage: Eukaryota > Viridiplantae > Streptophyta > Magnoliopsida > Asterales > Asteraceae > Saussurea > Saussurea involucrata. The sequence continues at coordinate 160,391,224 of CM066322.1, read as the reverse complement.
ACGTGTCAAGTTTTTGGCGCCGTTGCCGGGGAACTGGTTGTAATTAATAGCACTACCATCTATAAGAGCTGTTAGATTGGACATTTTTTTTATTTCGTTATTTCACTCCATCACTTTCAGTTTTTGGATTACTGACTTTGTTTTCCTTTCTTTTCAGGTACCACTTGGTTTATGCCAAGAACAAAACGAGGGAAAGAAATTGAAGAACTTGACCCAGAAATAGAGAGAACTGCTCGTCGCCTACGTAAAGAATCGAAAGCTAGAAAACAATTGAATATGGGTGACGAGAGACCGCTTAGCAACAATCCACCGCCACCTCCTGAAAGAGTCCCTATGAGGTCGTTTGCCAACCCAAATGTGGCAGCGGCCCGCATAGGGATTCAACCACCTACCACTGCGGCTAACTACTTTGAGATAAAGCCGAGTACCATCGTAATGGTACAACATAATCAGTTCGGGGGAGCACCAACTGAAGACCCCCACGCGCATCTACGAGCCTTCGAACGGATATGCAACACGTTTAAGATCAACGGAATGGAGGAGAACGCAATCAAGCTAAGGCTCTTCAGCTTTTCATTAAAGGGTAGAGCTAAAATCTGGATAGAGGGTCTACCGTCAGATCTTATCACAACTTGGGCAAACTTGAAAGCAGCTTTCCTTCAAAAGTTTTTCCCACCGGGAAGAACTGCTCAACTGATGGCCGACATTACGCACTTCGCACAATGGGATCAAGAGACGTTATATGAAGCTTGGGAGCGCTATAAGGAGATGTTGAAGAAGTGCCCGCATCACGGATTGCATGGCTGGGTGATAATCCAAACGTTCTTTGGAGGCCTTCACCCACAATTCAAGAATGATATTACGGCTGCAGCGGGGGGAGCTCTTATGAACAAGACCTATGAAGAAGCAGTCGAGTTAATCGAGAATCTAGCCGAGCATAGCTACTCCACACCACGATCGTCCGTTGCACGAGTAGCGAGTGTTCGGGAATCAGACGAACTCAAAGAGATAAAAACCCAACTAGCAGCGATTACGAGCCATTTGCAAGCCGGCAACCTTCAAGAACCTGATCAAGTCCATTTTGTGTCAAACCGGAGCCAACCGAGAAACGATCCTTTCTCTAACACTTATAACGAGGGGTGGAAAAGACATCCCAATCTTTCATGGAATCAGCCCGGTCAACCACAATCAGGTAATTTTTCTAACTCTTCTAATTTTGCTCAAACTAATAATGTGTACCGTCCTCCAGGATTTCAGCAAAGGAGCGAAGGACCATCCGGAGAAAAGAAACCGGGGCTGGAAGAGATGATGATGAAGTTCATGACGAAAATGGACAGCACGGTTGGAGAGCTAGCAAGCACGGTGAACTCGGTAAAAGCCGCAACTGATCAGAATACGGCTGCAATCAAGATTCTCGAGAGGCAAGTGGGGCAGATTTCTGAAAGTCTACAAAACCGACCTCCCGGATCATTTCCAAGTATGGCCGAAAAGAGGAATCAAGAAAATTGCAATGCCATCTATCTGAGAAATGGCAAAGAACTGAATGGGGAGACAGCAAGGGAAGTCGAACCTAAGGAAAAAGAGGCCGAGAAGGTGAAGGAGGTTGAAGGTGAAGAAACCGAGAAGAGTGAAGAGAAGAAGAAAGAAGTGACACCACCGGTCAAGCCGGCAGCACCAAGAGTACCTTACCCGAGCAGGCTGAAAGCAAATAAGGATGAGGTCAATTTTTCAAAATTTATAGATGTGTTTAAAAAGCTAACGATCAATATTCCTTTTGCAGATGCTCTCACCCAAATGCCCTCTTACATGAAATTCATGAAAGAGATCCTTTCCAAAAAGAGGGCAATTGATCACCAATCCACTGTTGCACTCACTGAAGAGTGTAGCGCAATTTTCCAGAATAAGCTTCCCCAGAAGCTCAATGATCAAGGGAGTTTTTCTATCCCTATCCAAATCGGGAAGTTTTCATTTAATAAAGTTTTCTGTGGTTTAGGGGCTAGTATTAATTTGATGCCCCTCAGAAAACTTGGATTGGGCGAGGTTAGTCCAACGTTCATGACGCTCAAGCTAGCAGACAGATCGATAAGGTATCCATACGGGGTGATCGAAGACGTGCTGATTAAGGTTGGTAAATTCTACTTCCCGGTAGACTTCGTGGTGATAGATATAGATGAGGATGAAGAGGTTCCGATGATCTTGGGACGATCATTCCTAGCCACCGGGACAACTTTAATTGACATGGAAGAGGGTGAGATCACATTCCGAGTTGGCGGTGAGAACGTGAGATTCAAGTTGCTAGAGAGAAGAAGTAGTGAAAGAGAGGAAGGAGTAGAGAAGTCCGCGAAGAACCGTAAGGGTGGACGGTACAATCCCGCGGATACTGAGCTGAGTTGAAACCACATAGTCGTGCCACGACTTTAAATACGGCGCTGGGTGGGAGGCAACCCACCAAGGTTTGTTTCCTTTTAGTATTCTTTTTTCTTGTGTGTGCTTTTAATTCCGGAAAAACCATAAAAATCGAAAAAATCGAAAAAGTCAAAAATAGCTGAAACAGGGACATACGCGACTTGTCACGCGGTTTGCATACCGCGCAGCAAGTCGCGGGGCCCTCTGTTGGTTTTCTGAAACAGAGGGTTACGCGGTTTGCCACGCGACTTGCAAGTCGCGGGCTAAACCGCGGGAGTCCCATTTGCCTCGTTTTTCATTTTTCGTGCAGTTTTTATTCCTTTCTTGCTTTGTGTGTTTCTGTTTTCTTGTTTTTCTTTCGTCGTTTGTTTGTTTCTTTTGTGTGTGCGTGCTCTCCCCTCCTTCTCCAAATGCTCAATCTTTCAAGAATCTCCTCTGGGCGGGCAAAACAGGTATGTTCTAATCATTTCTCTGCTAAAAGAGTGGTGTTTGATGTGTTGTTCTATTTTAATTGCACGAGATGCAACAAACCTAAGTTTCACTTAGGTTTGGGGTGCCTCATTTTTGAGCCATCTACACACTCAATTCTTTAAACCCTGTGCAAACCTCGGTTTCACCGAGGTTTGGGGTTGGCTTTTATTGGCAAACCTAGGCCACGGCCTAGGTTTTGGGTGCCCATTTTAGAAAGTTGGAATTTCTTTTTGCTTGCTATGTAATGCCTTGCCCGTCCTTTTGATAACTGTAATAACTGCACAATGATTGAGTCGCATCACCTACGACTTTGCTTGCACATTGGGGACAATGTGTGGGTAAGGTTTGGGGTTGCCCAATCGGGCCCAAGCTCATGCACGTAGATTTCCTACACTTCTGAGTGTCTAGATCAAAGTAGCTAAATTTTTTGTTTTGAATGATTGAGACCGACCATTGTGGGAAGAATCTTGTGATAGTGACGTGACCGTTAGGGAAAGACCGGGAAAGGACATGACTAGGGACATTAGTGGAGACCACCCAATAGTGAGTTCTGAGCCTTGAAAAGACGTTTTTCATTTCGAGGGATTCATACACTAAATTCATATACACTTTTCGAGTTCCTTGTCGTGAATGTAGAATGATCTCGCTACATTATTGCATTGAGTAGCAAAGACGAACATCGGGATATTAGGTAAGGGTATAGTAGACCATATCGTGTGGGCCTTAAGATATGATTCCAGGCATTGTGTGTTTTATTTAACCTGTTTTTAGCTATCGTACCTTTATCCTTCTGCGTGTACCCTTAGCCCCTTTGCAGCCAAACACTCACCTTTTCGTTTCTAAACCCATCATTAAACCCTTAGCCATAAGCCTTAGCCAACCCAATCCGAAAGTGTGTCAATCGGAAGAAGTAATGAACTTAGAGAGATAGAGCGGAAAAGAAAGAAATCAGGCCAGTCAAGAAATAGAAAAGAGGGCCAATGATGCCCCAATCAAATAAAGAGGACCAATGAAGTCCCAATAAATAAATAAATAAATAAATAAATACAGTTAGTTAGATAGTCTCTAGTAGAGCTGCATAATAAGTGAGTCAAAACGACTCCAATAGTGACGAGAAAGGACCAAGTGAGCGAATGTGAGGCAACGAGAGTTCAAAATTGCAAATGATTGACACGCCGAGGATTTTTTATCCTTTTACCCTTCGTTTCTTAGCCTTAACCTTAGCCCCGTTACAACCGTTATAAAGACCTGGATGATCTTCTGGAAAACGTGATTAGAGTCTATGACCACCTTTACCGATATTCCTTGTCTTGTTATTTGATTCCTCCTGAGATCAAAGGTTTGGACATTTGTGCGTCTTACTTTAGAGTTGTCATGGAATATTTCGAGTATTATTGTACATAACTTCCATAAACATGACAACACGAGCGATAACCTAGGTTCGAGCGAAATGAGAGTATCCCGTGAGGTAGGGTCGAGGCGAAATGTTTTCCCTAGTATGCTCGGACTTAGTCTAACCCTAATGTAATCGGAACGGTCACGAGTTCAACTCACAATGGAAGGTCATAGGTCAAATGAAATGAGAATGAGGCGAGAGTGAGATAGATATTCACGGGTATGGGAAATCCCCGATGCATCACTTGGTACCGATTGGGAATTGTGCAGTTATTGTTATTTCACTGTGTGCTTTTATTCTATTTTATCGCTAATTTTCTTGGGGACAAGCAACGCTCGGTTTGGGGTTGTTGATAACGCCACTTTTTGGCGTTATTTTCAGTTCTCAAACCAATGAGATTGGCTTGTATTCAAGTAAAAAGGCGTGTATTTTACGGTTTATCTAGTGATTTACACAGGTTATCTAAAAGGCGGCATTCCTCGAGAAAAGAAGCTAAAAAGAGCCCAAAACGAGTCCAAACGAAGCCTAACGGAAGCCCACGAGTCAAGCCCAAGACCCACGACCGAACCAGGACCCGAACCGCGAACCAGAAATCGACCCACGCAGCAAAAATGAGACGCGCGACTTGCAACGCGACTTGCAAGTCGCGCAACAAGTCGCGTAACCCACTGTTTCGTGTTTTTCAGCTACAAAATCCGATTTTAGGTCATTCGTTGGGGATCGAACTTTTCGGCAGACGACCCGGGGCGATTTTGGAGCGATTTCCGGCGACTTTTCGGAGCTTTCGGAGTCACGTTAGAGGGCCGATCACGGAGATAATCATCACGGAACGTAGATACAAGCACGATTGAAGGGAGTTCATCACGTTATTTTTCATGTTTTTAACCTTTCGTGTTACCATGTTTCCATACGTGGTTTCGTCTTTCTCTCTTGTGTTTGAATCCACCACCGACATGAACTAACCGGTTCGTGTTGGGGGTTGGAATGAATTCGGTTTATAAAGCATGTAACCAGATGATTTGAACTTTTATTGGTTTTTCTTTGATTAATGAAGCATGTGATTTTGTGTTTAATGCCTTTGAAAGTCTAGCTAGCTTTTAATTGATTTATTATTTTCAGTTGAGTTCGAGAGAATTAACTGTTAAATAGAACTAGGAATTGCATGCCTAAGACGATAAATCAGTGATAGAGATATACTGAATAAGTCTTAGTCCCAATTAACCCGTTAGGTTGATTTCGAGAGAAAATCTAGCCAAGTTAAATATAAATCGAGTACTTAATGTGTTTTGAAATCCATAGGTGAGATCAAGAGATTAAACTTATCCTTTTCAAAATAAAACCCGTTGTGGCTTGAAAGAGAACAACGGTGACGTTAAAAGATTTGGGAATCATTAAGGGGATAAACTGGTAATTGTTTGAGTTATTTGTGTGCATGTATAGAACCGGAGGATTTCCAACCCTCAACTTTTCTCTCTATCGAAGTTCTTAATTTGTTCTTTGTTCCGTTTACGTTTAAGTTGTGATTTGCTAGTAATTAGTTTTAAAACCCATCTTCCAATTTCGACAGTCCAGTTAATCGAGCTTATAGTAATTGTGATACTTAGTTCCTAGTTCCCCGTGATTCGATACTCGTACTTTCTCAAGTACTATTACTTGACTTCGACCCGTACACTTGCGGTTTAGATCCACGAGGTGTAAAAACCACGTGTCAAGGAACAGGTCAAAGCATGTGGAATTTGTAGGGAAGTGAACCATCCTACGGACGCGTGTCCAAAATTGCAAGAGGATGTTCTAGTGACGGAAGAAGACGTTAACGCCATGGGAGGTTTTTCGGGACATCCACAACAACAAAAGTATTTCAATAATAATTTTAGCAACCAAAGACCTCCCCAATTTCAAAACTTCGTGCAAAAGCCACCCCAACAACAATTCCAGCAAAGACCATTTTTCAATCAAAATCAAGCTACTCCTAGTAGCACAGGTATGTCTTTAGATGATTGTTAGCATCAATCTTTCTGTTAATAGAAGTATTGAAAAATAGGCTAAGTATAGAAGTCAACAACAGAGGTTCTGCCGAGTCACAAATCAGACCGAAGGAAAGAAGTCATCGACAGAAGCTCTGCGGTGAAGAAGAGTAACCGTGAAGACCAAAGTCTACAACAGAGGCTCTGCCGGGTTACTCAAGAAGAATGAAGTGCAGAAGCAACAGAAGACTATTCTCTGTGGACAAGGCCACAGAGCCTCTGTGGTAAAAGGAAAAGATCTATGCAAAAGATCTTTTCCAGGACAAAACATGCTTATTACATATCTGACATTCGAAGGTTCCAAAGATCATTCTGACAAAGGCATGCCCTGACAACAATACGTGTCAAACTCTGATAGGGTTTAGCCTAAAGCAGAATGCGGAGCATTTAATGAAGCATGGCATCAACAGTTCCTGAATAGTGTTTTAGGACATTCCAACAACTGTTCATCAACAGTGTCCTTATACCTATCAGTCCTTATTGTCCCCTTAAGATGTAGTATAAATAGAAGGCTCATGTTGAGCTCTTCTATTAAGTCTGAAGTCTGATAATTAAGCTTAACACACGAAAAGACACATATCTCATTAAGCTTTGCACTTCTCACACACACCATTAACAGTAGATTTCTTGTTAATCTTTTGAAGTTCTTGGTGTTCTTATTCATATCAAATACAGTAAATCTTTGAGAAACTCATCTATTTATTTACTCTTTACTTTATTTGATATTGTGTGATTCTCTACCTTATTACATCTTTCAGTTCTTAAAATACGCTTCCGCACCATATCTTGTTTGAACTGTTTGATAAGATCATCATTGTTAAGCAAAACGAGAACCAACAATTGGTATCAGAGCCTAACTTGATTTTTGATATCAAGTGATCCTCATTAACAATGATTCTAGGTAGAAACTTGAACTGACTCTAACCTGTCATTTATCTAACGAATAACTTCTATTTCTTCTGCCATTTTCGATTTATTCGAACTTTGGTAAACTTATAGAATCTGTTTTCTTTGGTTAAAACTCCATTTAAGTGCTTTATTCAAAAACTCTTAAGATCAGAAGAATTTCAAATACATCCAGTTCATCCTCATAAAGTTTGTTGTTAATATCCTATTTTCTGGATATCTCTTCTCTTAAAAATGACAAGTTTAAACAACTTCTTCACAGCTGGTTCTTTGACCAAACCTCCAACTCTTCTTAGAGACGAATACCCTCAATGAAAGATACGAATGATTCACTTCTTTGAGGGTACTGATAAAGAACTGGTATTTTATATCAATAATCCTCCTTTCGTTCCCATGGTCACAGTACCACGCATTCCTGCCACAGATGACACTCCAGAAGTTCCTGCCTACGAAAAACCAAAGTCCAAGGCAAAATGGTCCGAATCTGATTGGGCAAAATATGAAGTTGCTCAAAGAACAAAAAGGCTTCTGATTATGGCCATTCCCAATGACCTTTTTCAATCCCTAGATGCGTGTTAATCTGCATACGATCTATGGAAAGAACTAGAAAAACAACTAGAAGGAGGGGCTAAAACTCAGAAGAACCGCAGAGCTCAATACATTAATGAATACTACTCATTAAAAGCTCTGCCAACAGAACCTCTGCAGACAACATACGATCGGTTTAACTCTTTAATCAACAAATGCAAGAAGTTCGGAATCCATAGAACTTCTGAAGAAAACAACATCATGTTCCTCAAAAGCCTCAAAGAAGAATGGCTCCAGTTGTCTATGTCTCTTCAAACAAACCAAGACTTAGACTCCTGGACTCTTTCTGACCTCTATGGAACATTGGCAGCACAAGAGCCTCAAATCGCACAAGCAAAAACTCAAATCAGTGCACCTCTTGCACTGGTTGGTAGGGCTACAGAAGCTAAAGAGAAACCGAAAGAAATAGCAACAGAGAAAAAGAAGAAGGTCATGATAGTTGATAGTGAAGAAGAGGATATAGTGGAAGAAGAGGAAACAACTATGGCCTCAATAGCTAAATCTTTAGCTCTCTTGACTAGAGAATTCAGCAGAGGATACCAGAAGAAGTCCGGTAATGAACGCTATGAAAGAGATGATCGACAAAGAGAAGAATCAAACGACCGAAATGCTGACCGACAGAGGATAAATGAAAGAAATGACAGAAGTGACCGACAGAGGTCAGATGACAAAACTGGCAACACTCCACAAATTTAAGAATGCTACAAATGTGGCAAGCCAGGCCACTACGCAAATGAATGCAGAAGTAGCTACCATCAAAGATCAAACAACATAAACGAAAGAGGTGTCGACCAACAGAGGTCGAATGACAGAAGTGGTGATCGACAGAGGTCAGACGACAAAGCCGGATACTCTCCACAGAACCAAGGATGCTACAATTGTGGCAAACCAGGCCACTTCGCCAACGAGTGCAGGAGCAAATCAAATCGCCCTCAGAGGGATTCTGCCTTCTACAAAAAGAAAGCAGAATATTATGCTCAGAAGTCACTCATGGTGAATCAAGAGAACTGGTAGTCAGACACATCCTCTGACGAAGGAGAAAAGAAGAACGCCCTGTTCTGTGGCATGGCAAAAGTCAACTCCGACTCCGATAATGAGGTATCCACTTCTAACTCTATCTCTTGCACTACAGAAGTTGATTTACTTAAACTTAACATTGAACACAATGAACTGAAAAAGACATGCGAAAGTATTCAGAAGAAGCTTACATTCTTTGAAAGAGAAACTAGACTTCTCACTCAAGAAAAAGCTGAAATTTTTCAAGAAAAAGAAGAAATAGAATCAAGTTGGAATAAAAAGATAAAACCTTTAAATGAAAAGATTTCTAAACTAAATTCTTCTTTAAAAGCCAAATCTAAAGAACTTTCGAATGTTGAGTGCGACAAAATGAACATTTTAGCTCTTAAAAATTATTTTCAAAAGGAAAGAGAAGTGATATGTCAAGATTTACTCAGAAGAGATATGTCAATTAAAAAATATCAAGATGCTCAAAAAGTGTATGAGAAGATCAACACTCAAATAGGGAGACGGGGAATTGGCTTTTGTAATATAGATCCTTACACAGGAAACAAAAGAAACAAATCTCTGTCTTCTCTATTTCATGTTGGTGATACAAGAAAACCTGGTTTTCCAAACTTACTCTCTGTAAGCAAAAGGCAAAAAGTCTCTGGGGAACCTCACAAGAGGAAACCTCTGAAGATGATAAATGTGTGGTTTGAAAACACATATTTGTCACCTTCAATCTATGTCAAAAGAGATTCCAAACCTAAGAAATATCTAAAAACTCAAGATCAGATAGGAATCTTCAAGTTTGGTAAACCTGAGACTCAAACCCAAGTTGCCTTTGTCTGCATGATAGAATCTGAAAAGAAATTATCAGCAGAGGCACCTGAGTTCAAGCCTACCTTTTCTGAAGAAAAATTTAAAGAAATCATTGAAAAGGAAATCATGGAAATTGGGAAAATTAATTTTACAGAAAACCTCTGTACACTCTCTATAGATCAAAATCTCTCTGAAGAAACCTTAACAGAAACCTTTGTTGACTCGGAAGATAATTCAGAAGAAAAGGTAGAAAGTGAGTATGACACATGCTCTGAAGGTCCAGCCTCTGTCGAAAGAGGACTAAGTGATTCAGCCTCTGTATATGAGGATGATTCATCCTCTGACATATCTGAGACTGACTCTAAGTCAGAGATTGTGCCTTGTTACTCAGAGGATTTTAAGCTACCCTCTGGAGTTCTTAACAGAACTATTTCTCCAAAAGGGAAAATCACAAGGGTTCCTATCTGTCCATACTTTTTGGACATGTGTATACAAGCCAAAACTTCTCTTGAGCTTGAGAAAATTAAACAAGAAAAGGCTCTGTCATCTCAACATCAAACATTTTCAAATAATTTAAATCCCTTAAAGCAAATCAAAGAAAAACTTACATGGCAGCAAAAGGGCAAATGGTCTAAAATTAACAAATCTTTTTCTTCTGTGACAGTGAAACCTGCAGAAGTTCACCACAGAAGGGGTCCACAGAAGGCTGCTCTCAACAAAGATTTTTGCAAACGACAAACTAGTCTACATAAGTCTTCTTGTAATAGGAAGTCTAATGTTAGAATAGATTGTAATACCTCTGTACCCCAGTTTAAAGTTTTTAATGAAAATTTTAAGCAAATCACTTCGCACATTATATATTGTCATTGCTTTGATCTTATGTTTCAATTAAACAAACACTTCTCAAGTCCACAGTGTTTACTCTCTGTACCCAACAAAAATGATAAATTCAAGGGTAAGAAGAAACAAAATGTTTCTTCAACAGAAGTTAAAACAAAGACCAAGAATGCTAAAGAAAACATAAAAACCCCTAACAAAGCTGGACCTGTAGGTTCCCAGATTCACGTTGTATCATATTAATGGTAGTAAAATAGACAGCGGAAGCATATTAAATAAAGCCATTAAAATGAGTGATTGTGTAAACGATAAGTGAACTATGAGAATCAAATATTGAACAGTAAAATGATAACAAGATCAGATATAAAAGATGCTCATATATTGATAATGAATCACACCAAGAACAAGTTAAAGTGTGTTCGGAAATCTCATAGGACAACAATATCGTACGGAGGTAGTGCTCGGGATTGCTGCAGTGTGTGCTTAAACAATTGTGGAAAAACTACTCTTCCCAAAGCTTACAATTGTTGTTCCACTACCTCGCTATTTATAGACCTGATAAAGTGTAGACAGTGTACTATCGTACCCTTGAATGACACGTGGAAAGTGTGTCTCCAATCTTTAGGGCATACGTGGAAATTGTGAACACGTGTCTAACACTTAAGGTTTCCTACGAGACTTAGGCTGACAGAGGTCTTTTACTTCACAGAGCTCTGTCGCAAGAGCTCTGTTGGTCTTCTGTTGAATACTTGTTCTCGTTGGAATTCTTTGACAGAGCTCTGATGAGCTCTGTTGGATTCGTCAGAGCTCTGTTGAGCTCTGTTGGTCTTCTTTGATGAACATCTTCCAGGTCTTCTGTCTGATCTCGGTTGGTCTTCTGACTTGGAACTATTTTCAATACTTTTACATCAGATGCTTTGGGACTAACAATCTCTCCCTAAGTATTGAAAATAAGAAAATACAAAGTAGCAGAGGTATAAACAAAAGAACAGAGAACTTTTCCCTTTGTTAGCCTTTGTACTATTCCTTCAAGATATTTCAATGAAAAAAAAGGAATGAGTACAAGTTTAAGCAAAAATATCTCCCCTTAAGATTCTGTCAAATCTTCTGATGAGTTCTCGGAAGTTCAGCAGAAGGTTGATTTCGGTGGTGAACCTTCTCTGTTGTTCTTCCGGACACTTGTCTCTTGGGAGATTCTGAATGATGTCTCTGAGGTACTCCAGCGACTCTGATGAATACTTGTGGGTTTCAGAAGCTCTGAGGGCCTTCTTGATTTTTCTCTGTCGGTAGATGAACATTGGAGGATCTCCAACTACGGTTCCGGTTCTGTAGTGCTCATAGCCTTGAAGGCTCTCATTTGGTGGAGCAGTCGCTAGTTCTTCTACTTCGAACTCTATGCCTAGCTGAAAGTCAATCTGAATTCTTAGATTTATGTGCTCTTGCATAGCGAAGCGTACCTCAGGAAGTGCTGTTCTTGCCTCTTTGTATCTGTCACTGAAGTTGTAACAGTAGGCATGGAGTTGAATCAGATCATAAGGGTTCAGAAGTACCAGGTCGTTTTCATTGAAGTGCTCAACCCTGTTGTCGTTTGATTCAACTATGAACTCGTGATAGCTCATTTGTATTATGTTGTGCCGAAAGGTCTTCTGCTTGATGTCTACGATTCTGCGGATTCCAAAGTCTGAGTTTATATTTCTGTTCAATCTGGACTTGGTTTCGATGAATTTCCGTCTAACGTCAGAGATCGTATTTATCCTGCAGGGGCTTAAGTATGGATTGATGGGCACAGCATTTGTGGGGATGGTGTCATGGTCACCATAAAGATAGGCAAAGATTTCTTCTAGTGGAGGTTTGCCAGAATGTTGAGTTGAGGATTCGGGGTTATGTTCTGTTGGCATGGGATTTGGGTCTTCATGAGTTTCTGCCATGAGTATGTCAATGTGGGCAGATTCTTGTGTTGTTTGGGTTTGGACTTGAGGTTGGGCTTGGTTCAATGTTTCTTCAGCAGAGAATGGGTCGGTTCTCTCTGGTTCTGTTCTTGGTGAAGTAGGAGGGGTGTCCAGGATAATAACCTCAGGTGGTTGTTGAGAGGATTCTGTAGGCTTGATGATTCTGTCTTTGAACATGTAATCAAAAACCACCATAGTCACCTCTGGTAAGTCTTCAGAAGTATTCCCTTGGTCTCCTTTAGTTGCCTCAGCCTCAGATACCTTTTCTTTTCCCTTAGCAGATCCCTCATCCTCTGTTGCAGGTTCCTTTTCCTTCTCTTTTTCCTTCTCTTTCTCCTTCTCCTTCTCTTTATCCTTCTCTTTCTCCTTCTCCTCCTTCTCCCCCTTTTGTTGTTCTGAGGACTCACCCATCTGATTGTCTGACTGATCTTCTGTAGCATCCTCAAAATCATCATCATCGTCAGAGGATTCAATTCGAGCTTTTGGTGAGGACGGAACAACAAACTTTGGGTTAGCCTTATGCCTTTTGCTCGAAGGTTCTTCTGCAGGTGCTTCTTCAGCAGGTCGTTTTGATGTAGAGGTCTGTAAAATAATATTAGTGAAGTCTAAGGCTGCTTTTCGCATCACCTCTTCTACCTCTGTTGCTGCACCTCTGATTCCTTCCACTTGAGATTCAAAGTTGACCTTGTGCGTATCGAGTGAGGCTTGCACATGTTGTTCTGTTGATTTGGCCTTCATCACGAATTTTGAGGAGATTGACATCATTTTGCTTAGAACTTTTCTGCTGAACTCACCCATCTGACCGACAGTCATTGGTAAGTCATTGGGTCTGGGGCCAGAGAGCTGGATAGGTGCGGCAGAAGAAGTCGTGGCTTCTGTGGTGGCGGTCTTAACAGAGTTGTTGATCAGCTCTGTCAAGGTTCTGATGTTGGAGCCTGATAGAGAAGGGGTTGGCAGGGTTCTGTTCATCTGAGCCGTATGATTTTCTGCTAAGAGCGTCTTCAGAGCGGCTACTTCTGTCGTTAATGTCTGAACCTTTTCCTGGAGAGAAGCATTCTCCTTACGGATCAGCTCCTCCTGTTGATCATTGATAAGTTTATACTCATTCAAGGAGTTGTTGATACTGTCACAGAAGCTTGTGAACTCTGCTCGTGTGACAGTGTCAACGGGGATATCCTTGGTACCAACACATGGTTCCAAGTTAACCTCGAGCTCAAAGGTGCCTGCTTTAAGAGTTGTTTTTAGGTTGGCTCTTGCAGGACTTCCACCCGATCCTTGATGTTCCCTTTGAGGGGAAACAACTACAGGTGTTCTGATCAGAGTTTCCTCTTCCAGCTCAGGTTCTGAAGAAGGAAATCTGGTGTGATGGGAATCATTTGGATCAAGCATTGTCTTCCCTTGTTCTACTATGGTCTCCCATTGTCCCTGAGTCGGACAGATGCTACGTGAGATTACAAAGATCTCTGGTCTAATTTGTGTAGTCTCTAAATGAGCCACAGAGGCATTATCGTGTGGAGGTGACCTATCGATGTCGTGGGGCAAAGTGACATCATTACCGAATATGGATCCCCCAGTTTCGTGCATATAAGAGGCATGAAGAGTTGCCTCTGATGGTATAGGTTGGTTGGGGTTCGAGGTGTGCACCTCTGTTTCAATATCCCTCTGGTCTTGATCACCAGGGATAGCATGTGTGGAAGCACTGGGATGTGGGCTAGGATTTCTCTCAGATGTGTCATCTTGGACATCTTCTTCTATCCTCACATTTTCCTCGGATCCTATGGCTGTAGAACACTCGGGTTCCTTTCTGTTATCCTCTTTCTCACCAGTATCAGAGGAAAGAACTTCGACCTCTGGTGACTCCTGTACTTTATGAACAGCCTCTCTAGGAGATGCTCTGTCCTCTAATTCCACTCTAGAGGAAGACCCCACTTCGGGTACTCTTGCCTCTTCTTCCACTCCTATTTCCTCACTCGTACTCTCCTCAGATAGCTCAGAGCCTAAGTATGCTGGGGTTCTCACCTCAGGTTCTTGAGGTTGAGCAGCATGTCTATAGTTTTGGATAGAAATGTGGTCTGGGCTTATCAGAGCGAGCATTGTACCTGGAATGCGTCGAATGAGGGGATATTCTCCTGAAGTGGTGGGATTGAATCTGGTCATGACCCAGTTCCTGAACGTGTTGCCTTGTTGAGTCAATTCCAGACTCTGAAATGCTCTTCTGATCACCAACCCGATAAACTTTGGAAACTTGATGTTCTTTAGGAATTTATGTTGCCCAACTTCTCCTCCTTTGGCAATGGCAGAGGTCTTGAGATTGACAGCAGTGAGAAGGTCGGTGTAGAGAATACTGGCATAGTCAAGATTTCTTTTAAAGAACAATCCATACATTATCTGTAGGATTTCTATGCTGGCTTGATCTTGACTACCAGATTTTCCTGTGAGGGTTCGGTTCAGTGCAGAAAACATGAAATTCCACACTGGTGGTAGATTCTGTCTTTTGAATGCTCCGATTCGGGTGATATCTTTGTTGTAGCCTAGAAATCGTACAAACTCCAGAAGGACAGCAGTATTGGGTGGCTTCTCGAAAGCTTCTATGTTGAGCTGTCGCTTGCTCTTCATTCCAAGGATTCTCCGAATGGTAGTTGCTCTGATTCTGATCGTTCCAGAACCTCCATCTCGACCAGAATCCACATTGCCGATTATTCCGTTGAGCTCTTCTACGTGTTGGCATGTAGTCCACCATTGCTTGATGTAGAGCTCAGGAATGTTGTCGTCCAAGTCTGTTAGGGCTTTGAAGATTTCTGAGTTTCTGAAGAACTCCAGAAATATGTGGTATGTGGGTAGATAGAGAGCAAGGTTTGGATCTAATCGATGGTTGCTTTCAGCAAATTCGTATGGAAGAATAACAATTTGGTCGACGGGACCAATACGGCTTGAATCTGCTGAGTGTTGGGGGTTTGCCATTGTTGCAGGTTTGGGTTTTGAAGGTTTGAATGAAGAGAAAAGATGAACAGGGTTTTAGATAACTTAGAAGGCGTAAGAAATGGAAAGGTTTAAAGGAAATGGGTATTTATATGGGAAATGTGTGGCTGGATCACGGTCATAGGTACTGTAGGTACTCGATGGTTGATTAGTGGAACGGTTGCTACAGTGAGAACGTTGGAACAGCTAGCGGTTTGTCTTTCAATCAGAGATTGCCACGTGGATTTGTTCTGACCACTTTTTGTGCAAGTAAACCGTCGTGGTTAGAGATGTGTGGGTTACAAGTGGTTGACGTTTAGAAATGACCCGCACTCTGATGACGTGTTTCTGATGACGTGGCAAAACAAGCTAACAGAGCTCTGATGGAGCTGTGTTAAGTTGCTTCTTTTGCGTGGCCTTCATTTCTTACCGTTACCTTTACCAGAACTTGTTCTGATGTGAGATGGTCAGAACTTTACATGATTAAACAGAGTTCTGATGAGAAGCAACAGAGGCTCTAATGAGATGTCAGAGTTCTGACTGGTTCTCCAAAAGATTTAGCTTTAAGCTCAAAAAGCAAAGTCAATTTGGTTTGGAAATTTGATTATTGACTTGCTCCCCCTAAAACCATGAAATTTTCTATTATAAGCTCCCCCTCGATAGATTAGTCCCCCTTCCCTTTTTTTTTTTGATAAACAAAAGAACGCTTTTGTACGATCATGGAGAGAAAAAATGCGTGACAGAATTCTTGTGTACAACAAAACTCTGTTGAACTATCCTACCCAACCTTTTGACAGAGCTCTGGTAGAAACAACAGAGCTTCTGTTGATTTTAAACAGAGTTAGGAGGAAAAGTTTAGCATACCCAGATTGATGATTAGGAAGTTAAATCTCCTTTCATTTAGGGCTTTTGTAAACAAATCAGCAAGCTGGAGGTCTGTTGAAACAAAGTACATTTCAATAGTCCCTTTTTCAACATGATCCTTTATGAAGTGATACCTTATGTCGATGTGCTTGGTCTTTGAGTGCTGAACTGGATTCGCAGTTATGGCAATGGCACTCTTGGAGTCACATAGAATTGGAATCTTACCATACTCCAGACCATAATCTCTGAGTTGTGTCTTCATCCATATTACTTGGGAACAACAACTAGCAGCAGCAACATATTCCGCTTCTGCTGTAGAGGTTGAAACACAGTTCTGTTTCTTGGATGTCCAACTCACCAACTTTTCTCCAAGCATTTGGAAGCTACCAGAGGTACTCTTTCTGTCGTTCTTGCATCCTCCATAGTCTGAGTCTGTGTAAGCTACAAGCTCGAAACCAGAGTTAAGAGGATACCAGAGACCCAAAAATTGAGTCCCTTTCAGATATTTAAAGATACGTTTGACAGCTGTTAAATGAGTTTTGGTAGGATTTGCCTGAAATCTGGCACAGAGACAGGTTGCAAACATTATATCAGGTCTACTGGCGGTTAAGTACAAAAGTGACCCTATCATGCCTCTGTAGTGCTTGACATCTGTTGGTTCACCATTAGGATCAGAGTCAAGTTTAACTCCAGTGGCAGGAGTTTTCATTGGTTTTGAATCATTGAGCTTATATTTTTTCAACATGTCAGAGATGTATTTGGACTGACTTATGAAAGTCCCTCTGTCAGATTGTATGACTTGTAAACCCAGGAAGAAAGAGAGTTCTCCCATCATGCTCATTTTGAATTCACTTTTCATTAAAGTTTCAAACTTATCACAGTACTCTTGCCGTGTAGACCCAAAGATAATATCATCAACATATATTTGTACCAGAAGTATATCATTTTGATATCTCCTGAAGAATAGAGTTTTATCGACGGTACCTTTTTCGAAGTGATTGACCAACAGAAATTTGGACAGAGTTTCATACCAGGCTCTGGGAGCTTGCTTAAGACCGTAGAGAGCTTTGTCTAGCTTGTAAACGTGGTCTGGAAACTCTGAGCATTCAAAACCAGGTGGTTGCTGGACATAGACTTCTTCTTGTAGTTTGCCATTCAGAAATGCAGACTTGACATCCATTTGATAGACCTTGAAACCCTTATGAGCAGCATAGGCTAGGAAGATTCTGATTGCTTCTAGCCTAGCCACAGGAGCAAAGGTTTCGTCATAGTCAATCCCTTCTTCCTGTCTATATCCCTTTGCAACCAGACGGGCTTTGTTTCTGATGATAATCCTATCTTCATCCTTCTTGTTTCTAAACACCCATTTGGTTCCAATGGCTGTTTTTCCTTTTGGGAGTGGAACCAAGGACCAGACTTTATTTCTCTCAAATTCCAGAAGCTCTTCTTGCATAGCTTCGATCCAATTTGGGTCCTCTAGGGCTTCAGAAATCTTCTTCGGCTCAATCATGCTTAGAAAATTTACAAAGAAAGCTTCATTGATTGTGGCCGATCTTGTCTTTACACCATCTTCAGCATCACCAATTATAAGATGATGAGGATGATCCTTTGTCCATCGTGTCATGGGAGCATGGACAACGGGTGGCGTCTGTGCTTCTGATGGGAAAAGACGAACTTCAGCATCAGAGTTCTGTAGGTTTGGACCAGGGCTCTGTGGCACACAACTTTGGAGAGTGGCCTCATTGCTCTGAGAGTCATTAACAGGGCTCTGTGATGGTGAACTTTCAAACAAGGAATTTCTTCCGACGTTTGTCATCAGAGGTGATGAAGGCTCTTGTTCAGGTTCTCTTTCATTCTGGTGAGGTTCCTCATTTCTCTGAATTACTCCTGTAGACAGAGAAGTAGATGGTGAAGTATTAGAGGGACCAGTGAGAGATGTACCTGTCAGATTTTGATCTGTTGAGTTCTAAGCTTGATCTCCTCTGTTAATGTTATCATAGGAATCATCATCGAAGAAATCATTGAACATGAGATTGATGTCTTCTTCCCTTGATCTAGAGGAAGTTATCTTCTCTTGTTCTGTCTGTATCCCCTCTGTTGATTTTCGATCAGAGGAGCTTGATATGCTTTCATCAAAGGACACATTTACACTCTCTTGAATGACCCGACATCTGGTGTTGTAGACTCTGTAGGCTTTAGAGGCTAAGGAATAACCAATAAAGATTCCTTCGTCTGCTTTCTTGTCAAACTTTCCCAGATGTTCTATGTCATTCAGTATGAAGCACTTGCAACCGAAGACATGAAAGAATTTCACATTTGGTCTTCTGTTGTTAATGAGTTCATAAGGAGTCTTCTTGAATCTTTTTACAATTACAGCTCTGTTTTGGGTAAAACATGCTGTTGAGACTGCTTCTGCCCAGAAGTTCATTGGAAGGACAGAGCCAGCCAACATGGTTCTGGCGGCTTCTACCAGAGTTCTGTTCTTTCTTTCCACAACTCCATTCTGTTGTGGAGTTCTGGCAGCTGAGAAGTTTTGGGAGATGCCTTCCTCTGTTAGGTATGCATTGATTCTGTCATTCTTGAATTCTGTCCCGTTATCACTTCTCAACTTCTGTACCTTTAGATCTAACAGAACCTGTATCCTTTTCAACAAACTTATCAGAATTTCTGGGACATCAGATTTTACTCTGATGAACTCAATCCAAGTATATCTAGAGTATTCATCAATTAAAACAAGGATATACTTCTTTCCCGACAGACTTTGCACAGAGATTGGACCGCAGAGATCCACATGAAGCATATGCAAAGGTCTGGGACAACTATGATCACTCTTTGTTCTGTGTGAAGATCTTTTCATCTTTCCAAGTTCACAAGCAGAACAGAGATGGTCTTTGTCAAATTTCAGAGAAGGAAGTCCTTTTACTAACTTCAGTTTCACGAGTTTGTCAAGATTTCGAAAGTTTAAATGAGCAAATCTTTTGTGCCAGAGCCAGGCATCTTCATTATTCAAAGACACTAAACATAGTCTCTCTGTTGTAGTGTTTTGGTTTGGTTTGAAATTCATTTTGTAAATATTGCCTTTTCTATCAGCTCTTAAGAGTTCTTGACCAGTCTCGGAAAGTAATAAGGAACAATACTTCTTCCTAAAATTGACATCGAAACCGTGATCACAGAGTTGACTTATACTGAGAAGATTATGATTTAATCCTTCAACATAAGCAACTTCAGAGACTGAAACACCACCATTTACTAATGTACCATAACCTTTAATCTGTCCGCCATTGTCTCCTCCGAAGGTTACCGCACTTCCCATCTTGTTTTTGAAAGAAGTTAACAGCTCCTTATTCCCCGTCATGTGCCTGGAGCATCCAGAATCCAAGTACCAGATCTGCACATGAGGTTTCTGCAAGACAGATTAGTTCTTTTTAGGTACCCATCTCATAATGGGTCCTTTCTTGTTAGGTTTTGGTGGTGCGTTAGAGGTTTTCCTTTGTGTGTTCGGAGTGGTCGTGGAGTTTTTCTTTTGAACAGAACGACTCAGAACACAGTGAGGACCATTCAGATGATTCTGTAATTTCAATAACAGTTGAATACAATTGCAGTTGATGGAGCATGACTGATGCACATTGTTTTTATTCAAAAATTGTTTGGATGAAGCTTGATTCTGAAAGAATTTAGGACCAGATGTCTTTGCATACAATCTGTCCTGACTTCGTTTCTTAGAAACAGACTCGATTGATGTGAGGTTCTTTGAATTTGACTCTTTTGACAAGAAATTCTTGGAAATGGACTCATTTGAGCGAAAAGAATTTCTTCCTTGATTTACACCGGAATTCGGAACAGACTTAGCTATCCACTATCCCTTCTGTTCTGGTGTGAATCTTACAGGTTTGAAAGCAAGAGGAACATTTGAGTTTACAAAGACACTTTTGTTTTTCTCTTTCTTCTCTACTTCTACTGCATTAGAAGCAAGAATATTGAAATATTTGTTGTTAAAGCTTGTTACTGGTATAAATCTTGACTGTTTCTTAAAGAAAGAAACATCCTCTTTTAGATCCGGAGATCCTACCGGTATTTGCTTTAACTTGTGTAAGATGTTCTTTTGACCACAGAAGATCTGTTCATCTACCTCGGAGTCAGAGTCACAATTAGAGGCTAGAAAGTCTCTAGTGGCTCTGTTGGATGAATTTGATTCAACGGGTATGACAGGAATATTTGTTTTAACAGATCTGAACTTTCTCATCTTTGGCTTTAAAGAATCAGAGATAGCATTTTCTTCAATAACTTTCAACAAATCTTCTTCAAAAGATGTTCTTATAGATTCAGAGGTAGGAGAGAAAACTGGTGCTTCTGGATTCAGCTTGCTCTATGGTATTTCAACAGAGGGGTCTGTCGCAGAAGTAACAGACTTCTGTCCTTTGAAAGAATTGAAGTTGAAGATCTCTTTAGTGCCCAAGTTCTTAACAGAATTAGGAAGTATGATTCTAGCTCTTCCTTGATCAAGAATAAACTCTGAGGATGGTTTTAAAACCTTCTTTTGACCGGAGGAGTCATAGCTGACGTTCCTATAGTTAAGATGTTTTGGTTTTGAGAAAGCATCTGAGATTTTGGTTTTTTTGAAAACGGCATTACCAGATATCACGTCCTCTTGGATTTTCCCAATACAGAAGGCGGGGGACAGAGATGTCTTCTTCCTATCGTTGTAGGGAGCAAGGTCAGAGAAACCAAGACCTTGCGTATCCATCTGTGAATTTATCTTGATATGCACATCTTGTGCATCTTGGTACTTTTTAATCTGAATTTCTTTCTTTTGTAGGGATTGATGAAGTATTTCCCTTTCTCTTTGAAAATAATCAGTTAGAGCAACAGAGTTAAGTCTCTCTGTTTCAGACTGTTTCAACTTTTCAGACTTCTGTTTAAAATCATTTTCATAAACTTTGATCTTTTCAGAAAACAGACTTTCCTTCTTCTTTTGTAAGATTTCTAACTCAGATTTTTCTTTGAAGATTTCTTCCTTTTCTTGTTCCAAGAGTGTCTTTTCTCTCTTGTAAAAAGATAGGTCCTTCTGAGCTAGTTTTCTTAGCTCCTTTTCTTCAGAAAGTTTTTGTTTTAGAAGCTGAAATTCCTCATTCAACATGGAAACATGCATTTCTAATTCTGAGTCAGATTTAGATTCAGATGAGCATACCTTGGCACTGGGTCTGGTGGTCTCCAGCGCTCTGTCGTCAGATTCTGTCGTGGTAAGAGCAAATGCATGAGCTAGATCTTCTTCTTCTGTTGTTCCCTTCGTTATTTCTGGTTCTCCAGTCATCCAGTCAACAGCTGCTTCTAAACTTTCATCATCCACAACAACTCCACAGAAGTTGGCTTGTTCTGGTTCATCATCAGAAGATGAGTCAGAGACCCAATTTTCCATTTCAGCAACATAACTTCTTTCTCTGTAATTGTACTTGTATTTGTTTTTGTAGTAGTCCTGGTCTTTTACCAGTTTGCCTCTACAATTAACAGAGAAGTGTCCATGTTTGCCGCATCTGAAGCAGCGTCCATCATTTTGATTGATGGGCTGGGCTGCATCGGCCTTCTGTTGTGCTGGTGGATTTTCTCTTCTTTGTGGAGGTTTCCCTAATTCTGTGGCAACTCTGTTGGAACTTTGCTCTGGTGCTGTATATCCTCTTCTGTCTTCCCTTCCTTCTCTCTCATATCTGCCTCTTCTGTCGAACTTATTGCCAAATCTCAAATCTCTTGGGCAAAGGCTTGAATGTCATCATCCTCTGATGAGCTCTCATCTGTTTCACTTTCTGCAATCAAACTTTTCTTTCCTTTCTTTTTATCAGACTTTTCTTTCTTTTTTTCTTTGCTTGAACTCTCTCTGTTGGACCTTTCAGATGTGGTTTTCTTAGAATCAGAAACTAAGGCGATTGGACCAGCACTGATGGATTTGCCTTTTTGCTTGACAACCTCCTTTTCTTGTGCGGCCAAAGTGCCATACACATCCGTTAAAGACCATACGTCTAAGTCCTGATTAGCTTGTAAAGACATGGACAGATTTAACCATTCATCATTCAAACTTTTCAAAAACAGAACATTTTTATCTTCCTTCGACCTAACAACCCCACATTTTTTGCATTTATTGATCAACACATTAAATCTGTTGTAGGTTTGCTGTAAGGTTTCCTCAGGAAGTGCCTTGAAATCGTTGTATTCATTTATACATTGGGTCCTTCTGTTCTTTTGGGTCTTGATACCACCCTCAAGTTGATTAAGAAGTTGATCCCAGATTTCCTTAGCAGTAACACGTGAATCTAGTTCTTGAAATATTTCGT
This sequence comes from Saussurea involucrata, assembly GCA_033807775.1. Lineage (NCBI taxonomy): Eukaryota > Viridiplantae > Streptophyta > Magnoliopsida > Asterales > Asteraceae > Saussurea > Saussurea involucrata. The sequence goes on along the minus strand of CM066322.1, from coordinate 160,368,681 downwards.
TTGGAATGGCCATAATCAGTAGTCTAACTGCTTTAAGATCATTTTCCATTTTTAGATTTTCCTCATCAGTAAAACCTGTGGTTTTAACTTCATAATGAGCTGGAATCTCAGCAGTAGTTCCTGTTGCGGGTACACGGGGAACAAAAACCATGGGTTGGAATGGTCCATCCGTGACAGATCGCATGAGGTCTTTATCCATACCATCGAAAAAATTAACCATCCTGATTTTCCATTGAGGATATTCATCTCTCAGAAGAGTAGGAGGTTTTGTTAAAGAGCCAGCAGTATAGATAGCATTTATACCGTTGTTAGCCATTTTGAAAGAAAAACAGAGTACAGTTTGTTGCAAAACGATTTTTGGCTAGAAACAGAGTTTCAAACAGTAACCAATGGAACAGTAACTTTTTGAGAAGATTTTAAGCTAAACTAGAAAGTTTTAAACACAGTTATATGAGCTCTGAAGGCTTGGTTAGACTAGAAAGCAGTAAAACAGAGTATATTATGAAGCTTTTAAAGTCGCACAGACACAATCAACAACAGTGAATCAACCTTGGTAGATTGGATCGTTTGACTTAAGAAAACCAAAGTAGCTCTGATACCAATTGTAGGTTCCCAGATTCACGTTGTATCATATTAATGGTAGGAAAATAGACAGCGGAAGCATATTAAATAAAGCCATTAAAATGAGTGATTGTGTAAACGATAAGTGAACTATGAGAATCAAATATTGAACAGTAAAATGATAACAAGATCAGATATAAAAGCTGCTCATATATTGATAATGAATCACACCAAGAACAAGTTAAAGTGTGTTCGGAAATCTCATAGGACAACAATATCGTACGGAGGTAGTGCTCGGGATTGCTGCAGTGTGTGCTTAAACAATTGTGGAAAAACTACTCTTCCCAAAGCTTACAATTGTTGTTCCACTACCTCGCTATTTATAGACCTGATAAAGTGTAGGCAGTGTACTATCGTACCCTTGAATGACACGTGGAAAGTGTGTCTCCAATCTTTAGGGCATACGTGGAAATTGTGGACACGTGTCTAACACTTAAGGTTTCCTAAGAGACTTAGGCTGACAGAGGTCTTTTACTTCACAGAGCTCTGTCGCAAGAGCTCTGTTGGTCTTCTGTTGAATACTTGTTCTCGTTGGAATTCTTCGACAGAGCTCTGATGAGCTCTGTTGGATCCGTCAGAGCTCTGTTGAGCTCTGTTGGTCTTCTTTGATTAACATCTTCCAGGTCTTCTGTCTGATCTCTGTTGGTCTTTTGACTTGGAACTATTTTCAATACTTTTACATCAGATGCTTTGGGACTAACAGGACCCATTTGGATATGGGTACCTAAAACTCTCTGATTGTCTTGCAGAAACAGTATGTGCCAATCTGGTATCTAGACTCCGGATGATCAAGGCACATGACTGGCGACAGAGGTCTTCTATCCACATACAAAGAAAAACACGATGGTGGATCTGTGACCTTTGGGGACAACAAAAAAGGGTACATTAAAGGCCACGGAGTCATAAAGAAGGAGAACATAACCGTATGCAAAGTTGCATATGTGGATGGTCTTAAACACAATCTTCTCAGTGTTAGCCAACTCTGCGATACGGGTTTCGACGTTATGTTCAAAAGAACCTACTGCTCTCTACAAGGTGAGGACACAGGAGTCGAACTTCTGCGAGCCGAAAGAAGAGGTGATATGTACCTCATGAACTTCTGTGCCAAAAACAAGGAAGAAAAGCTATGCCTTGTTACCTGCAAAAGTGAAGAAGCTTGGTTATGGCATAACAGGTTCTGTCACTTAAACTTTCAAACTCTAGATAAACTTGTTAAACTTGATCTTGTAAAAGGTTTGCCAAACGTGAAATTCAACAAGGATCATTTGTGTTCTGCCTGTGAAATGGGAAAACTCAAAAGAGCTTCCCATAAAGACAAAACTGATGTGTCTTGCACTAGGCCTCTGTACATGCTTTATGTCGACCTCTGCGGTCCCATTGCTATACAGAGCCTAGGTGGCAAGAAATACATTCTTGTTTTGGTCGATGAATACTCAAGATTTACATGGGTTGAATTTATCCGAAAGAAATCAGATGTTCCAAGTATTCTGATAAATCTAATGAAAAGAATCCAAGTTCTGTATGAGTGCAGGATCCAAAAACTAAGAAGCGACAATGGCACAAAATTCAAAAACTCTGTCATTGAAACTTATCTTACAGAAGAAGGAATCTCACAGAACTTCTCTACTGCACGCACCCCACAACAGAACGGCGTGGTCGAACGAAAGAACCGCACACTTGTGGAGGCTGCCAGAACTATGCTAACATCATGCGGATTACCGATGAATTTTTGGGCAGAAGCAGTATCAACCGCTTGCTACACTCAAAATCGATCAACCATTGTGAAAAGACACATCAAGACGCCTTATCATTTGATCAACAAAAGGCGACCAAACATCAAGTTCTTCCATGTGTTTGGATGCAAGTGCTTCGTCTTAAATGATAGAGGAGCAAGAGAAAAATTTGAAGTGAAAGCAGATGAAGGCAAGTTCATTGGATACTCTGCAACCTCAAAAGCCTACAGAGTTTATCTTCTGCAGACTCGCACTATTGTAGAAAGCATCAACGTATCTTTTGACGACTCCTTTCAAATGATTTCTAAACAAATCAGTTCAGAACTCGGTCTACAAAGAGAATCCTATGGTATAGTGGGTGTGTTTGAGTCTTACATCAGCTATATGCAAACCATCAAACATGTATATATGTACTTGTAGGAACCTACCCTCTCTATATAAGGGTTCTTTTATTGAGAATTCTAAAGGGGTTGCTAACATTCTCAATCTACATTCTGTTGCAATGTATATGAAACAATGTGAAATCAGTCTGGGTGTTTCTGAAGATGCGGTGATTATATTGTATGATCATCTATCTTTTATGTTGACAAATTTAGCATCCCTAAATTTAGTTTATAATGAATTTCCTGTAAATAAAGCATATATGCAAGCCGTTTTGGAAATAATTCAAGTTAAATAACGATGAACATGATCAAGTATAGTTCATACAGGAAGTGGGGGATGGCATGGGTAGAAGAAAGGCAAAAGAAAAATATATAATAATGGATATAAAACCGGTGGGGTGAGGGTTAGAAAGGGACCGGAGTGGTTGAATGGCTGAGTGGAAAACGAGAGGATAGGTCTGACCCCACCTCACATGCATATTGCAAGTTGGTTTTTGTTACATATACATTCAGACATTAATAACACTACAAAACAAAGGATTTTACCAACAGAAAAATCATTGGTAATCCACTGGAAATATCCATCACCTGCAGATCTCACAGTTGGAGAAAAACATGGCCGGTGATCATGACTACCGGCGGAAAAATTCATCTGAAATCCGCCGGTGATCTGCCACCAATCTGCCAAAATCTTCTGGTGAAAGTGGATTTGTTTTGTAGTATAATAACCATGGAACACTAGAATATTCTATTGCATTATATTAATTTATTTGAGTCTAGATTTACATATACATCTTATTGTTAAATCTTGACTAGTACAAGTAGACTATTTTAAAAGTTGATAAGTTTTACGACTGTTTTTAACTTTTCACCATGGGATTCAACATAGGATCCAATTGAAAACTGTTTTTTTCACTTTTGACTACAAACTTTTGATATGAAAGCACGACTTTCTATTAAAGGAGCAAAGCCAGTTCTTTTGAATTTCCAAGACCCACCTTTTCTTTCTCATTTTGTACTTCAATGACTTCTTTCAACTATCCTTCATCTTCTCTACCGATTGGAAGATGGACACATGATGTATTTCTCAGCTTTAGAGGCGAAGACACTCGAATGAATTTTGTAGATCACCTTTATTCAGCTCTAGTTCATAGAGGGATAGATACATTCAAAGACGATGAGATGCTCCGTAGAGGGGAACTGATTTCACCAGAGCTCCTGAAAGCCATTGAAGAATCAAGATTTGCGGTGGTGGTTTTCTCCGAAAATTATGCAAACTCTTCATGGTGTTTGGACGAGCTTGCCAAGATCATGGAATGCCGTGACCGGATGGGACAGACGGTGCTACCGATTTTCTACCATGTGGATCCTTCCTATTTGCGAGGCCAGAAAGGAAACTTCACTACATCCTTCCAACAAAACCAAGAAAAGTTTAGGGGAGAGATAGAAAAATTGAACAAGTGGAGGGAATCCTTAGTTACAGCTTCCAAGATATCTGGCTGGCATGTCTCCAAAGCAGTCAATGTGTAAGTATTAACTATTAACTTGTACTTCCTAATCCAATTTTTCCAGTCCTAAGTTACTTTACACTTAAACTGATCATGAAAATACTTGCAAGAATAAAACCTTCCTAATATTCATAAGTTGTTATATTATATACTTTAAATTGGGCACAAAATATAGACAAACAATCTGGAAATTGTTGGATCAAGACAATGACAATAACCAAAGTTTATAGATAATTCTGAGAAAAATCACAATTTGAAATGTACATGATCAACCTATTTATAGACACCGAACGGGTGCCTTTGAACCATCGCAATGGTTCACTAAGGGTTGTGTTGTTTCATGAACAATCACACATCTTCATAAATAACTACCTATACATAAACTATATATGTATATTTACATACTATTTAAACATAATTGAGATTAATCTAACATTCACCCCCTTAATCTCGATTATGTTGAAGGATGTCTTTAACTCCAAGTAGTTGTCTCATAGTGACAAATCTCATCCTTGGTAGTGGCTTTGTCAAGATGTCAGCCCGTTGTAGTTCTCCGCTGATGTGTTCAACTGCTAAGTCTTCTTTCTCGACACATTCTCGTATAAAGTGATACTTTGTATCAATGTGTTTGCTTCTTCCATGAAACACCGGATTCTTCATTAGTGCTATTGCTGACTTGTTGTCTACATAGATAGTAATCTTTTCTTCCTTTGTATCGGTAATCTTGCTGAGTAGTCTTTTTAACCATAGTGCTTGTGTTGCTGCTGCTGTTGCGGCAATAAATTCTGATTCACATGAGGATAAAGCTATTGTACCTTGTTTCTGAGTGCTCCAACTGATAGGTGAGTTTCCAAAATAGAACACTGTTCCAGTTGTTCCTTTTCCTTATTGTGTGTTAACACCGTAACTGCTATCACTGTAGCCTTGTATCTTATTTCCTCCTTCATGTCTATAAGTTATGCCATAGTCTTTTGTTCCTTTGATATAACACAGCACCTGCTTGATTGCTTTCATATGCTGCTCTTGTGGATCTTGCATGAAACGGCTAAGTAATCCAACTGAAAAACTCAGGTCTGGCCTTGTGTGTAGTAAGTATCGTAAACATCCAATTAGACTTCGATATTCAGTGGCGTCTACGGAATTTTCTTTAGTTTCTTTTGTAAGTTTGAGACCTGGTTCCATAGGTATCTTTGCTTCATTGCAATCTAACAGCCCTGTGTCTGTGAGTATCTTGTTTGCGTAGCCAGTTTGCTTTATTGAGATTTCACCCTCCTTTTGTGTAACCTCAATGCCAAGATAATAAGCAAGTAACCCTAGATCACTCATGTCAAACTTCTTCTTCATTTGATCCTTGAAAGCTTCAATATCTTTCTTTGATGATCCGGTAACTATTAGGTCATCAACGTAAACTCCGATCAATAGTGTTGATGCGTTGTTTGTTCTTGTATAGACTGCTTGTTCTAATGCGCATTTCTTAAAACCAAGTGTCTTTAACGTGTTATCTAACTTGGTGTACCATGCTCGTGGAGCTTGTCTTAGTCCATAGAGTGCTTTCATGAGTCTATAAACTTTTCCTTCGTTCGCTTCCTTTATAAAGCCTTCTGGCTGTGAGACATAAACTTCTTCTTTCAACTCTCCTTGCAGAAATGCTGACTTTACATCTAGATGATGTACTTCCCATTTGTTATATGCTGCAAGAGCCAATATCAGTCGTATTGTCTCGATCCGTGCTACTGGTGCAAAGACTTCATCAAAGTCTATGCCATGTTCTTGAATATATCCTTTGGCTACTAGTCGTGCCTTGTGCTTCACTATTCTTCTTTCAGCATCCCTTTTTGTCTTGAATACCCATTTTAAACCAATTGCTTTGTGATCCTTTGGCAAGGTGGTTAGCCTCCAAGTATTGTTCTTGTTGATAGAGTCAATTTCTGCTTTCATAGCTTCAATCCACTTGTCATCCTTTGCTGCTTCCGTATAGTTTCTTGGTTCGTCTTCTACAAGCAGTAATTCTTCCGTATTGGTATATATGTCACTTACGGTTCTGTAACCTCTTACAGGCGTATGATCGATTCTTGAATTTGTTGTAGAAGGTGTATCAACTTCTGAATCTGGTGAACTGATGGTGGATTGTTGTGGGCTATATTCATGAGTGGGTATCTGGGAATTGGGTGTAGTAGGTACTTCATCATCTGAATCATTGTTACCATGTGTAACATTATTCTCGAAATCTTCACTTTCGTTCGAGATATATTGAGTACCAGGCGTTTCATTATTCCCTATAATGAAATTAGTCCATTCTGGTCTATCTAGATTGAAATCTTTGGTATATTCTGTCCAATTCCATGTTTCATCTTCCTTGAATTTTACGTCCCGACTGACGCAAATTCTATTATTTATTGGATCAAACAGGTGGTATGCCTTTGATCTTGGCTCACTGCCTAAGTATACCATTCGTATACTTCTATCATCTAATTTTGTCAAGTGTTGTGAAGGTACCTTTGCATATGCGATGCATCCAAAAATCCTTAGATGATGTAGACTTGGCTTCCTTCCCTTCAATGCTTCATATGGTGTAATGTCTTCAAGTGACTTTGTTGGTGTGCAATTTAATATTAGTATGGCATGTCTAACTGCTTCTGCCCAAAAATTTGTGGCAAATTTGTTGCTTTCATCATGCATCTTGTTGCTGAAAGAATTGTTCTATTCTTTCGTTCAACAACTCCGTTTTGTTGAGGCGAATATGGTGCAGTTAATTGCCTTGAGATGCCGTTGTCTTTACAGTACTGAAAGAAATCATTTGATGTGAATTCTCTTCCTCTGTCTGTTCTGAACATCTTCAACTTGACTCCAAATTCATTTTCTACTCTTTGCTTAAATCCTTTAAAGATCCCAAAGGCTTGATCTTTTGAGTCTAGAAAGTATTCCCACATATATCTTGAGTAATCATCTACTAGTAGAAATATGTACCTTTTGCCAGTTGGTGTAGGTGGTGATATTGGACCACATAGATCTCCAAATACCAAATCCAATGGTGCCTCTGACCTTGAATTTGCTTGTTGTGGAAATGGTGCTCTGCTATGCTTTCCTATTAAGCATATGTCACAAATACTTGTCGTATGTTTAATTGGTGGCATTCCATGAACCAAATTCTTCGAAGACATTTTCTTCATTGAGCCAAAATTCAAATGACCCAGTCTTGCATGCCATAACCATGCCTTATCATGTAGGTTGGCTAGTAAACAAATAGGTTTACCGATTTTCAAGTTTGCCTTGTACAGTCGATTCTTTGATCGCGTGACCCTTAGTAGAATATCTCGATTTTAGTCATATAGTAGTAATAGATTCCTTTCCATGACTACTTTGCAACCATTTTCTGTCAATTGTCCTAAACTGAGTATATTACTCCTTAGGTTTGGTATGTAGTATACCTGTGAGATAATCCGTTGTTCTTTATTTTTGCATTCCAACAGTATAGATCCTTTTCCTTTGATCTCTACGTATGATCCATCTCCGAATTTTACGTTTCCAGTAATCTTCTCGTCAATTTCCTTGAAATAATCTTTGACTCCTGTCATGTGATTGCTTGCACCGTTGTCTAAATACCATAGACTTTCATCATTTGAAATTGTCTTGCTTGGTTCGAAATTCTCTTCGTTCAAGTGAACCTTCTGGTTTTCTTCAACAGTTGCCATAAGCAGTGTTGGTTCTAAGTCTTCTTCAATGAGATTAGACTGTTTTTTCTCTTCATCGTTCTGTGGACATCTGGTTGCATAGTGTCCAAATTTCTTGCATTTGTAGCACTGTACTTTACTCTTGTCAGGGGTAAACTTCTTTGTAGTGTTGTTCGGTTCTTTCTTGTAGTTGTTCTGTTGAGATTCCCAGTTTTTTCTATCTGGTCTGAATCTGTTAATCCCTCGGCCTCGTGATTGGTTAAATCTACCATGACCACGTCCTCTATAAGATTGGCCTCGGTATTCATGTCGTGTGAACATCAATCTATCATGAGTATCTGCAACTCTTTCTTTCTTATGTTTAAGTCTTTCTTCAAAGGTCTTCAGTCTCCCGATTGCTTCGTCTAGAGACATAGTATCTAAGTCTGAGTATTGTTCAATGGACGCTACAATTTGAAGAAATCGGTCGGGTACTGCATTTAGTAATTTCCGAACGAGAGTGGAATCTTCATAAGTGTGTCCCAAGCTTGCTGCTTTATTTATAATACTCGTTAACTTCATAGTGAATGAATCAACTGATTCATTTTCTTTCATCTGTAACATCTCAAATTCCGTCTTGAGTGTTTGTAATCTTGCCTTTTGGACACTGGTTACTCCAACGTGTTTGGCTTTCAGTGCTTCCCAAACTGCCTTTGCAGTCTTGTATTTTGAAATGAGAAGTAATTGATCTTCTGGTAGCGATTGATAGAGATAAGCAGTAGCGGTTTTATCTCTCCCCACATCGTCTTTTGTTGTTGATTGTGGTTCAATTGCTTCCCAAAGATTGTTTGCTTCCAAAATAATTTGCATTCGAATTGCCCATGTTGTGTAGTTTGTTGAACTTAACATCGGACATTGAAAGTGAGCACCAGGACTCATTTCCTTGCAAATTTTGGAATTTCCTTCTTGACTTTCTTTCCCAGTCATAATTTTTTTTAAATAAAATTTATATTTAAAAAAATTTGTTAAAAAACTTATTTACCAAAATTATTTTAGTAATTTATTATAAAAAATGAATAAGCAAAAATGATAAAAAGGCTTCTCCTTTTTTTTATATTTATTTAAAAGAAAACAAAATAATGTTTGCTTATTAAGGGTTTGAAAAGAAAAATGAAAGAAAAGAAGGAAAAAAGGGCGTACGGTTAGATTTCGTCCAAAACCTTGGTGTCGATTCGATTTTGTCTAAACCCTTGGTGACGATTCGATTTTGTCTAAGCCCTCTGGTGTCGATTCGATTTTGTCCAAGCCCTCTGGTGTCGATTCGATTTTGATGATGATATTTCGATTCCTCTTTATGAATCGATGGGGTTGATTCCTTCTGAATCGTTATTATTCTTTGATTTTTTGGTAAAATCGCAACCTTCTGGTATGTAATGATCGGTAGTTACTCCTTTCCGATCTGGATTCGATTTGAACAATTGATCTTCTATCGATTGTTCTATGAAGCGACGCTTGCTGCGTTTTCTGCTTTAAAAATCGATGGTCTTTCTGACCAAACGATTTTGCCGGATGTTGTTCCTGTACCGATTTGATGCCGGTAGGCGGTAGAATCCTTCTGATTTCGGCCGCCCTGGATGTTCTCCTGAGATTCTGATTATCCCAAATGATTACTGTGATGGTGATAAATCGTTAATCTCTAGGGGTTTCGGTGACTATCTCTATCTCTCTATCTCTCGATTTTGTGTGATAATCGGTAGATGATGAGAACTTTGGTTGATGAACCAAATGCTCTGATACCAAATGTTGGATCAAGACAATGACAATAACCAAAGTTTATAGATAATTCTGAGAAAAATCACAATTTGAAATGTACATGATCAACCTATTTATAGACACCGAACGGGTGCCTTTGAACCATCGCAATGGTTCACTAAGGGTTGTGTTGTTTCATGAACAATCACACCTCTTCATAAATAACTACCTATACATAAACTATATATGTATATTTACATACTATTTAAACATAATTGAGATTAATCTAACAGAAATATGGTTCATTCAGAATCTGTTGGAAAACCCAGAACTATTCACATGCATGAAACCCAGAACTGTTCACATAGAAAGATGCTTAGAACACATTTGTTGGAATAACATGACAAACTAGTAATACAGGGAGAGAGAATGTGGAGGGAACAGAGGGTCTCACTACAAGAAAAACGTTAGTTAGTAACAAAAATTTTAGTGACCACTTATTTTTTGGTCACTAATTACAACGTTAGTGACAAAAACATTGGTCGTCACTAAAATTTGGTCGCTAGTATAAATATAGTGACAAAAACTAAAATTTGGTCACTAGAGTGGTCACTAATTTCATGCCTAAATTAAGATTATTCAAGTCAATCTAATTTAATGACTAAATTTGTGACGATTATGTTTTTCGTCACTAATATATTATAAAATAAAAGTATTAGTGACTACAAACAGTGGTCACTAAAATGAAAGTGGTAGTGAGAAAAAAATAGTGGTCACTAATCTCAAATAGTTAGTGTATTTGTGACTACAAATAGTTGTCACTAAGATAAAAGTGTTAGTGACTAAAAATAGTGGTCATTAAAATGAAAATGGTAGTGACCAAAATATAGTTGTCACTAATTTCAAAGAGTTAGTGACTAAAATTGTTTGTCACTAAAATAAAAGTGTTAGTGACTAAAAATAGTTGTCATTAAAATTAAAGTGGTAGTGACCAAAAAATAGTGGTCACTAATTTCGAATAGTTAGTGACAAAAAATGGTTGTCACTAAGAACTATTTAGTAGTTTATATTGATTAAAAGAATTTGTAACAAAAAAGGGTGGTCATTAAAATGAAAATGGTAGTGACCAAAATATAGTTGTCACTAATTTCAAAGAGTTAGTGACTAAAATTGTTTGTCACTAAAATAAAAGTGTTAGTGACTAAAAATAGTTGTCACTAAAATTAAAGTGGTAGTGACCAAAAAATAGTGGTCACTAATTTCGAATAGTTAGTGACAAAAAATGGTTGTCACTAAGAACTATTTAGTAGTTTATATTGATTAAAAGAATTTGTAACAAAAAAGGGTGGTCACTAAACATGAAAATGGTAGTGACAAAAAAATGTTGTCACTAATTTGAGAGAGCTAGTGACAAAAAAAAGATGGTTACTGATTATATATCTTAAAAGATAACAATTAATTAGTAAAATTATGACTTGTATAAAAATTCAAAATTGAGGGGCTAAAATTACTAACCTTCTATTCTTACCTTAAAAACACAAGAATAATTACCCCACGCGCCCTGGAGAATTTTGCCCTAGTCGCCTGCGAACTCCCCTCTCTCCCTATATCGGGCACCATCATGCTTCATCGTTTCCGCCTCCGATCCCTGTCTTTCGATTCGGATTCAGTCGCTATAATTCGATCTGGACCACCACGTTTTCTTGACTGGCGCTCTTGATCTTATCGGTGAGTTTGAAATCCCTAATTTCTCTTTGGTATGTTTATGTTTATGTTTATGTTCCGTTTAGATCTGTGATTATGTGATGTTTGAGAGATGCGATTTTGTTGAAATTTGATTTAGATCTGATGATTGCTGGTGTTTTTGGTTGAATTTTGTAGAGTCAAAGATGGAACCCATGGATATTGTTGGTAAGACGAAAGAGGATGCTTCGCTCCCGAAAGGTTTGTTTGATTTCTATGATTTGTTGTATGTATTTCTGATACCTATGAATGTATATCGAGCCTTTATCGTTACGTTGTTTTTTTTATGTTTGCTTTGATTTTGTGGTTAAATTCCTTCTTGCATCAGGTGGTCTGCAAATAGAACTTTTAAGTGCTTTTGCAGTGTTTTTTACTTAATTATAAATAATGATAATAATAATAACATATATGAGGAATAGCTGTTTCAATGAATTTGGTTTATTCTGATGATTTTAGTAATTTAATTTTGTTCATCATCTGTCCAAGATCTCGTGTCAGAGCGGGAATCAATCTGATTGATTGATTTATCACTTGATCCTAAATCATTATACAGACAGAAATACTGGTATACATGTGTTAACCATATGTGCAACCATGTTCTTGTATGTCTCGCATCTACTACGTGAAAAATTATTGGGTGCCTGTGGTTGTGCCCAGAAAAGATGGCTATGAGGGTGTTCATATTGGTACCTGCAAATTGGGTTTTTTTTGTAGTTTATATGTATGCAATAAATCAAAGACAATTGTGTAAAGAAATAAGTTTAACAATGTACTTGTATATTATCTGTGTTGTCCTGTGGTCTGGAATTAATTGGATTGATTGATGATTATTTTGGCACAAGACAGAGACATTTCACTAATTACTAGCCTGCCAAGAGAGTTGTAACACATCGATAACATCAATGCGATCCTGCCAAAAAGTGTAGAAGACAGAGACATTTCACTAATTAACGAAACCCACTGCTAGTATAAGAAAGATGATCCTGCAGCAGCTCATTGCATTTCACTCTAATGTTAATTTCCATCCTAACTTACTTGTCAAGTAATTAAGCTCCTCGATCGTATAATATAATCTCGATTTTCATCTATGATATTTGATTGCTTTTACTAATTAAATTTCATAAAGCTAGTAGATTAGCATGCAAACGGAATGAATTCGGTTGTGATTCAAGGAAGCTGATGCTTGTACAATATAAACTATTTATTTATTATATGTAGTCTGCTCCATTCATACTGCATGCTACCTGTTCCTATCTAAACCCTTGGTGCTAGCAGCTGCTTTTCTCATACATGTCGTGTTGTTCAATTTCATTATATAACCTATGAGCATATTGCTCAAACTATACACATTTCAAAGTTGGATTTTAGCAATCACATATTTTATTAAATTTCATTAAAGCATCATAACAAATTTGGTATTTGTCATGACGCAGATCATTGGCAGTTGAAGTAGCAAAAGAGTTCTCTGCATTAGGAAATTGCCATCTGCAAGTAACAGGGTCAGACAGAATAAACTGTTCATTTCATGATTTTATTTGTTGTTACTGCATGCTAATTTATCAGAGAATAATTTTAAGTTTTGCTCATGTGTATTTGTAGTAAGTTGTTTCTTTATGCAGAATGAATTACTCAATGAGGAAGCTGCTTCTTCTTGTTCACCGGCAGAAATCTGTTTGAAAAAGTTGCGTCGTATTCCGGGACATATAAAGGGACAGGCCGCTTCGACAAAACATATTTTAGCCACAGAAAATATACGAATGGAGCTGGAACTGGAAAAGAACAAATCAAAGGCTTTAGAGGAAGAAGTTAAGCGGATGAAAGAAGAACAAGTGAAATTTCAAGAGGAGCAAACAAAATTTAAAGAGGAGCAGATGAAAGTTCAAGAGGAGCAGAAAGAAATGAAGGACAAAGTGGACTTCTTGATGGCACAATTATTAAAGATAACGGGATCTCAAAACTAAGAATATCATGTTTTATTTTCGTTATTCATTAAGTGATTTAGTGATAATAAATTGATATAACTTTGACATGTTTGTTTGGATCAAGATTTATATTTTTTTGGATCAAGAATTATACTTTTTGCAAATGGAATTAATTTTAGATTTCTATATTTACAAATTAGCAGGTTCTAGTTATATTGTAATAGCAATTACGGTACAAATTTATGACAATTTTTTTTATTCATTTTTTATAATTAGTGACCACATTTTTTTGTCACTAATGAAAGTTAACGGACATTGACGGAACCGTTATCTTGACAATAGTGACGACTTTTATTAACTTAGTGACGAAATTTAGTGACCAATTTAGTCGTCACAAACATAGTGACCACTTTAATTTTGTCACTAATTAGTGACCATTTTTGTATTTGGTCACTATTATAAATTAGTGACGGACCTTTAGTGGCGAAAAGTGACGACCATAATTTTGGTCACTAAATGACCTTAGTGGCCAATTTTTGACCGTTAGTGACCAAATCGTTTTTGTCACTAATTACCATTTTTCTTGTAGTTTCTTTCACTAACTGTTTTAATAATTCATTCGACAACAGTAAACTGATTACATACACATATATATAGACACATGAAGGGACACATCCCTTGACCAAACAACACAACTATTAGTAACAGACGCAACTGTTCATACTATGACAGTTAAGTAACTGTCATAACCAAACAGGAACATAACCACCATACTGCCATGACACATATTACTAGCTTACAATTCAACAGAATCATCATATATCTACCTGACTACCCTTTTTGGATAGGTTTACTTGTGGGCCTGTGACTAAGATTACTTTTTTAAATCTACAGTGGTGAATCTGAAATTATCAACAAGATTGTTCGAGTGATCTTGGAAGGTATACAACCTGATGGTAATGATAATGATCTAATTGGTATCGAATATCATGTGGATGCATTAAATTCATTATTGTGCCCAGAAGCAACCGAAGATGTTCGCATGATAGGGATATGGGGATGGGAGGAATTGGTAAGACAACTATTGCCCAAGCTGTGTTCAGCAGAATTGCATATAAGTTTGAGGGTAGTTGCTTTGTTAAAGATGTGAGAGAAAATAGTCGTAGTAAAGGAGATATACATCTACAGTGCCAGATTCTAAGAGATGTTCTAGCGCCGCATCGTGGAGTCATGATGCGGGATCCAGATCATGGAGCCATGAATGGTATTATGTGCAGAAGCTTTTCCAATAAAAAGGTTCTTATTATCCTAGATGATGTGGATAATGTGAACCAATTGGAGTTCCTGGCAGGAAGACATGAATGGTATGGTCCAGGAAGTAGAATCTGTTGGGAATCTGATACGCCTATCTCCGACATATCAGTTCGTGATCACAGGTTTTGTGGTTTCCCATTATTTCTCCAGGATCTTTTCTGGTTAACTTCTGTGGATCGCATCATGCATACAAGTATCATACGGGTAATAGATAGAAAAGAGAGAACAAGTAAGAAGTGGGTGAAACCCTTTGTATATTTCTAATATAATAATTCTGGGATTCACTCATTGAAATGATTACATGTGGCCCTATAAATAGATAATGAAACGGTGCCATGAACCAACACTTTCGTTCGTTGGTGGCTGTCTAAAAGGCGGCAGTTTGGTGGTGGTGTCGGTTAAAACGACACACCTCTTCAATTCTATTACATAACCGCCACACCTTTTCTAATAAATTAATACATAATAAACAAAACTAATCTAATAATAGATAATCGAATTACTTGTGTGTCATTAAGTTCCAACATTCCCCCCTAATGACAAAACAAGGAATTCATTGTTCTTCGTTCTTCGTTCTTCAATCTTCGGTCTTCCACCTTCGGTAATTCCGGTCGTCTTCTCCGGTTAATCTCCGGTGGTCTTGTTCTTCATTGGTTCTTTTCGGTTGGTAGTTCCAATCTTCACATGGTGCCTACTAATCGTCTCTTTCAATCACTGATTCTTTCAATCGCTGCTGGTCGTTTGTGTTACACCCATTCTACATTCCTTTGTTGCTTTGTTACCCTTACTCGCTTCATGATCATCTCTTGGAGTACACCCCTTGTCTCCTCATTGATCCCTCTTGCAAGTCTTCTATCGTGTAACCTGACCATCCCGGTCATTCTCTAGCAAACTCGAAATATGTTGCGGGTAACACAAAACTTCTCGTACATCTTCTTGAAAACTTCACGAACCTGTTTTGATCATATCACATGATCCTTCTAAACTTCTTTTCTTCGTCTTTTCTCGGGTCTTTTGTTCTTCAAACGACGATTCTCCTAATCGTCTTTGTCTTTCAATCACTGACGGTTCTTCAACCGTGTGCCTTTACCGGTTTTTCTCTTCCGGTTGTCTTCCTCCTTTTGATCATTTCACATGATCATCTTTCACTTCTCTTGATCGTCTTTTCTTCGCGGTTGCTTCACACAACAAGAATTTCTTCGCGTTTGCTTCACACAACAATTTTCTCTTCGCGGTTGTATCACACAACTGGTTCTTCTTCGCGTCCTTTTTCGAATTATAATTGTAACATGATTGTGTTTCCAGGATCTTCGAGTTTGAGCCATCCCATGGCTCTGATACCAATGTTGGGAATCTGGTACGCCTATCTCCGACATATCAGTTCGTGATCACAGGTTTTGTGGTTGCCCATTATTTCTCCAGGATCTTTTCTGGTTAACTTCTGCTTCGTCTAGAGACATAGTATCTAAGTCTGAGTATTGTTCAATGGACGCTACAATTTGAAGAAATCGGTCGGGTACTGCATTTAGTAATTTCCGAACGAGAGTGGAATCTTCATAAGTGTGTCCCAAGCTTGCTGCTTTATTTATAATACTCGTTAACTTCATAGTGAATGAATCAACTGATTCATTTTCTTTCATCTGTAACATCTCAAATTCCGTCTTGAGTGTTTGTAATCTTGCCTTTTGGACACTGGTTACTCCAACGTGTTTGGCTTTCAGTGCTTCCCAAACTGCCTTTGCAGTCTTGTATTTTGAAATGAGAAGTAATTGATCTTCTGGTAGCGATTGATAGAGATAAGCAGTAGCGGTTTTATCTCTCCTCACATCGTCTTTTGTTGTTGATTGTGGTTCAATTGCTTCCCAAAGATTGTTTGCTTCCAAAATAATTTGCATTCGAATTGCCCATGTTGTGTAGTTTGTTGAACTTAACATCGGACATTGAAAGTGAGCACCAGGACTCATTTCCTTGCAAATTTTGGAATTTCCTTCTTGACTTTCTTTCCCAGTCATAATTTTTTTTAAATAAAATTTATATTTAAAAAAATTTGTTAAAAAACTTATTTACCAAAATTATTTTAGTAATTTATTATAAAAAATGAATAAGCAAAAATGATAAAAAGGCTTCTCCTTTTTTTTATATTTATTTAAAAGAAAACAAAATAATGTTTGCTTATTAAGGGTTTGAAAAGAAAAATGAAAGAAAAGAAGGAAAAAAGGGCGTACGGTTAGATTTCGTCCAAAACCTTGGTGTCGATTCGATTTTGTCTAAACCCTTGGTGACGATTCGATTTTGTCTAAGCCCTCTGGTGTCGATTCGATTTTGTCCAAGCCCTCTGGTGTCGATTCGATTTTGATGATGATATTTCGATTCCTCTTTATGAATCGATGGGGTTGATTCCTTCTGAATCGTTATTATTCTTTGATTTTTTGGTAAAATCGCAACCTTCTGGTATGTAATGATCGGTAGTTACTCCTTTCCGATCTGGATTCGATTTGAACAATTGATCTTCTATCGATTGTTCTATGAAGCGACACTTGCTGCGTTTTCTGCTTTAAAAATCGATGGTCTTTCTGACCAAACGATTTTGCCGGATGTTGTTCCTGTACCGATTTGATGCCGGTAGGCGGTAGAATCCTTCTGATTTCGGCCGCCCTGGATGTTCTCCTGAGATTCTGATTATCCCAAATGATTACTGTGATGGTGATAAATCGTTAATCTCTAGGGGTTTCGGTGACTATCTCTATCTCTCTATCTCTCGATTTTGTGTGATAATCGGTAGATGATGAGAACTTTGGTTGATGAACCAAATGCTCTGATACCAAATGTTGGATCAAGACAATGACAATAACCAAAGTTTATAGATAATTCTGAGAAAAATCACAATTTGAAATGTACATGATCAACCTATTTATAGACACCGAACGGGTGCCTTTGAACCATCGCAATGGTTCACTAAGGGTTGTGTTGTTTCATGAACAATCACACCTCTTCATAAATAACTACCTATACATAAACTATATATGTATATTTACATACTATTTAAACATAATTGAGATTAATCTAACAGAAATATGGTTCATTCAGAATCTGTTGGAAAACCCAGAACTATTCACATGCATGAAACCCAGAACTGTTCACATAGAAAGATGCTTAGAACACATTTGTTGGAATAACATGACAAACTAGTAATACAGGGAGAGAGAATGTGGAGGGAACAGAGGGTCTCACTACAAGAAAAACGTTAGTTAGTAACAAAAATTTTAGTGACCACTTATTTTTTGGTCACTAATTACAACGTTAGTGACAAAAACATTGGTCGTCACTAAAATTTGGTCGCTAGTATAAATATAGTGACAAAAACTAAAATTTGGTCACTAGAGTGGTCACTAATTTCATGCCTAAATTAAGATTATTCAAGTCAATCTAATTTAATGACTAAATTTGTGACGATTATGTTTTTCGTCACTAATATATTATAAAATAAAAGTATTAGTGACTACAAACAGTGGTCACTAAAATGAAAGTGGTAGTGAGAAAAAAATAGTGGTCACTAATCTCAAATAGTTAGTGTATTTGTGACTACAAATAGTTGTCACTAAGATAAAAGTGTTAGTGACTAAAAATAGTGGTCATTAAAATGAAAATGGTAGTGACCAAAATATAGTTGTCACTAATTTCAAAGAGTTAGTGACTAAAATTGTTTGTCACTAAAATAAAAGTGTTAGTGACTAAAAATAGTTGTCATTAAAATTAAAGTGGTAGTGACCAAAAAATAGTGGTCACTAATTTCGAATAGTTAGTGACAAAAAATGGTTGTCACTAAGAACTATTTAGTAGTTTATATTGATTAAAAGAATTTGTAACAAAAAAGGGTGGTCATTAAAATGAAAATGGTAGTGACCAAAATATAGTTGTCACTAATTTCAAAGAGTTAGTGACTAAAATTGTTTGTCACTAAAATAAAAGTGTTAGTGACTAAAAATAGTTGTCACTAAAATTAAAGTGGTAGTGACCAAAAAATAGTGGTCACTAATTTCGAATAGTTAGTGACAAAAAATGGTTGTCACTAAGAACTATTTAGTAGTTTATATTGATTAAAAGAATTTGTAACAAAAAAGGGTGGTCACTAAACATGAAAATGGTAGTGACAAAAAAATGTTGTCACTAATTTGAGAGAGCTAGTGACAAAAAAAAGATGGTTACTGATTATATATCTTAAAAGATAACAATTAATTAGTAAAATTATGACTTGTATAAAAATTCAAAATTGAGGGGCTAAAATTACTAACCTTCTATTCTTACCTTAAAAACACAAGAATAATTACCCCACGCGCCCTGGAGAATTTTGCCCTAGTCGCCTGCGAACTCCCCTCTCTCCCTATATCGGGCACCATCATGCTTCATCGTTTCCGCCTCCGATCCCTGTCTTTCGATTCGGATTCAGTCGCTATAATTCGATCTGGACCACCACGTTTTCTTGACTGGCGCTCTTGATCTTATCGGTGAGTTTGAAATCCCTAATTTCTCTTTGGTATGTTTATGTTTATGTTTATGTTCCGTTTAGATCTGTGATTATGTGATGTTTGAGAGATGCGATTTTGTTGAAATTTGATTTAGATCTGATGATTGCTGGTGTTTTTGGTTGAATTTTGTAGAGTCAAAGATGGAACCCATGGATATTGTTGGTAAGACGAAAGAGGATGCTTCGCTCCCGAAAGGTTTGTTTGATTTCTATGATTTGTTGTATGTATTTCTGATACCTATGAATGTATATCGAGCCTTTATCGTTACGTTGTTTTTTTTATGTTTGCTTTGATTTTGTGGTTAAATTCCTTCTTGCATCAGGTGGTCTGCAAATAGAACTTTTAAGTGCTTTTGCAGTGTTTTTTACTTAATTATAAATAATGATAATAATAATAACATATATGAGGAATAGCTGTTTCAATGAATTTGGTTTATTCTGATGATTTTAGTAATTTAATTTTGTTCATCATCTGTCCAAGATCTCGTGTCAGAGCGGGAATCAATCTGATTGATTGATTTATCACTTGATCCTAAATCATTATACAGACAGAAATACTGGTATACATGTGTTAACCATATGTGCAACCATGTTCTTGTATGTCTCGCATCTACTACGTGAAAAATTATTGGGTGCCTGTGGTTGTGCCCAGAAAAGATGGCTATGAGGGTGTTCATATTGGTACCTGCAAATTGGGTTTTTTTTGTAGTTTATATGTATGCAATAAATCAAAGACAATTGTGTAAAGAAATAAGTTTAACAATGTACTTGTATATTATCTGTGTTGTCCTGTGGTCTGGAATTAATTGGATTGATTGATGATTATTTTGGCACAAGACAGAGACATTTCACTAATTACTAGCCTGCCAAGAGAGTTGTAACACATCGATAACATCAATGCGATCCTGCCAAAAAGTGTAGAAGACAGAGACATTTCACTAATTAACGAAACCCACTGCTAGTATAAGAAAGATGATCCTGCAGCAGCTCATTGCATTTCACTCTAATGTTAATTTCCATCCTAACTTACTTGTCAAGTAATTAAGCTCCTCGATCGTATAATATAATCTCGATTTTCATCTATGATATTTGATTGCTTTTACTAATTAAATTTCATAAAGCTAGTAGATTAGCATGCAAACGGAATGAATTCGGTTGTGATTCAAGGAAGCTGATGCTTGTACAATATAAACTATTTATTTATTATATGTAGTCTGCTCCATTCATACTGCATGCTACCTGTTCCTATCTAAACCCTTGGTGCTAGCAGCTGCTTTTCTCATACATGTCGTGTTGTTCAATTTCATTATATAACCTATGAGCATATTGCTCAAACTATACACATTTCAAAGTTGGATTTTAGCAATCACATATTTTATTAAATTTCATTAAAGCATCATAACAAATTTGGTATTTGTCATGACGCAGATCATTGGCAGTTGAAGTAGCAAAAGAGTTCTCTGCATTAGGAAATTGCCATCTGCAAGTAACAGGGTCAGACAGAATAAACTGTTCATTTCATGATTTTATTTGTTGTTACTGCATGCTAATTTATCAGAGAATAATTTTAAGTTTTGCTCATGTGTATTTGTAGTAAGTTGTTTCTTTATGCAGAATGAATTACTCAATGAGGAAGCTGCTTCTTCTTGTTCACCGGCAGAAATCTGTTTGAAAAAGTTGCGTCGTATTCCGGGACATATAAAGGGACAGGCCGCTTCGACAAAACATATTTTAGCCACAGAAAATATACGAATGGAGCTGGAACTGGAAAAGAACAAATCAAAGGCTTTAGAGGAAGAAGTTAAGCGGATGAAAGAAGAACAAGTGAAATTTCAAGAGGAGCAAACAAAATTTAAAGAGGAGCAGATGAAAGTTCAAGAGGAGCAGAAAGAAATGAAGGACAAAGTGGACTTCTTGATGGCACAATTATTAAAGATAACGGGATCTCAAAACTAAGAATATCATGTTTTATTTTCGTTATTCATTAAGTGATTTAGTGATAATAAATTGATATAACTTTGACATGTTTGTTTGGATCAAGATTTATATTTTTTTGGATCAAGAATTATACTTTTTGCAAATGGAATTAATTTTAGATTTCTATATTTACAAATTAGCAGGTTCTAGTTATATTGTAATAGCAATTACGGTACAAATTTATGACAATTTTTTTTATTCATTTTTTATAATTAGTGACCACATTTTTTTGTCACTAATGAAAGTTAACGGACATTGACGGAACCGTTATCTTGACAATAGTGACGACTTTTATTAACTTAGTGACGAAATTTAGTGACCAATTTAGTCGTCACAAACATAGTGACCACTTTAATTTTGTCACTAATTAGTGACCATTTTTGTATTTGGTCACTATTATAAATTAGTGACGGACCTTTAGTGGCGAAAAGTGACGACCATAATTTTGGTCACTAAATGACCTTAGTGGCCAATTTTTGACCGTTAGTGACCAAATCGTTTTTGTCACTAATTACCATTTTTCTTGTAGTTTCTTTCACTAACTGTTTTAATAATTCATTCGACAACAGTAAACTGATTACATACACATATATATAGACACATGAAGGGACACATCCCTTGACCAAACAACACAACTATTAGTAACAGACGCAACTGTTCATACTATGACAGTTAAGTAACTGTCATAACCAAACAGGAACATAACCACCATACTGCCATGACACATATTACTAGCTTACAATTCAACAGAATCATCATATATCTACCTGACTACCCTTTTTGGATAGGTTTACTTGTGGGCCTGTGACTAAGATTACTTTTTTAAATCTACAGTGGTGAATCTGAAATTATCAACAAGATTGTTCGAGTGATCTTGGAAGGTATACAACCTGATGGTAATGATAATGATCTAATTGGTATCGAATATCATGTGGATGCATTAAATTCATTATTGTGCCCAGAAGCAACCGAAGATGTTCGCATGATAGGGATATGGGGATGGGAGGAATTGGTAAGACAACTATTGCCCAAGCTGTGTTCAGCAGAATTGCATATAAGTTTGAGGGTAGTTGCTTTGTTAAAGATGTGAGAGAAAATAGTCGTAGTAAAGGAGATATACATCTACAGTGCCAGATTCTAAGAGATGTTCTAGCGCCGCATCGTGGAGTCATGATGCGGGATCCAGATCATGGAGCCATGAATGGTATTATGTGCAGAAGCTTTTCCAATAAAAAGGTTCTTATTATCCTAGATGATGTGGATAATGTGAACCAATTGGAGTTCCTGGCAGGAAGACATGAATGGTATGGTCCAGGAAGTAGAATCTGTTGGGAATCTGATACGCCTATCTCCGACATATCAGTTCGTGATCACAGGTTTTGTGGTTTCCCATTATTTCTCCAGGATCTTTTCTGGTTAACTTCTGTGGATCGCATCATGCATACAAGTATCATACGGGTAATAGATAGAAAAGAGAGAACAAGTAAGAAGTGGGTGAAACCCTTTGTATATTTCTAATATAATAATTCTGGGATTCACTCATTGAAATGATTACATGTGGCCCTATAAATAGATAATGAAACGGTGCCATGAACCAACACTTTCGTTCGTTGGTGGCTGTCTAAAAGGCGGCAGTTTGGTGGTGGTGTCGGTTAAAACGACACACCTCTTCAATTCTATTACATAACCGCCACACCTTTTCTAATAAATTAATACATAATAAACAAAACTAATCTAATAATAGATAATCGAATTACTTGTGTGTCATTAAGTTCCAACATTCCCCCCTAATGACAAAACAAGGAATTCATTGTTCTTCGTTCTTCGTTCTTCAATCTTCGGTCTTCCACCTTCGGTAATTCCGGTCGTCTTCTCCGGTTAATCTCCGGTGGTCTTGTTCTTCATTGGTTCTTTTCGGTTGGTAGTTCCAATCTTCACATGGTGCCTACTAATCGTCTCTTTCAATCACTGATTCTTTCAATCGCTGCTGGTCGTTTGTGTTACACCCATTCTACATTCCTTTGTTGCTTTGTTACCCTTACTCGCTTCATGATCATCTCTTGGAGTACACCCCTTGTCTCCTCATTGATCCCTCTTGCAAGTCTTCTATCGTGTAACCTGACCATCCCGGTCATTCTCTAGCAAACTCGAAATATGTTGCGGGTAACACAAAACTTCTCGTACATCTTCTTGAAAACTTCACGAACCTGTTTTGATCATATCACATGATCCTTCTAAACTTCTTTTCTTCGTCTTTTCTCGGGTCTTTTGTTCTTCAAACGACGATTCTCCTAATCGTCTTTGTCTTTCAATCACTGACGGTTCTTCAACCGTGTGCCTTTACCGGTTTTTCTCTTCCGGTTGTCTTCCTCCTTTTGATCATTTCACATGATCATCTTTCACTTCTCTTGATCGTCTTTTCTTCGCGGTTGCTTCACACAACAAGAATTTCTTCGCGTTTGCTTCACACAACAATTTTCTCTTCGCGGTTGTATCACACAACTGGTTCTTCTTCGCGTCCTTTTTCGAATTATAATTGTAACATGATTGTGTTTCCAGGATCTTCGAGTTTGAGCCATCCCATGGCTCTGATACCAATGTTGGGAATCTGGTACGCCTATCTCCGACATATCAGTTCGTGATCACAGGTTTTGTGGTTGCCCATTATTTCTCCAGGATCTTTTCTGGTTAACTTCTGCTTCGTCTAGAGACATAGTATCTAAGTCTGAGTATTGTTCAATGGACGCTACAATTTGAAGAAATCGGTCGGGTACTGCATTTAGTAATTTCCGAACGAGAGTGGAATCTTCATAAGTGTGTCCCAAGCTTGCTGCTTTATTTATAATACTCGTTAACTTCATAGTGAATGAATCAACTGATTCATTTTCTTTCATCTGTAACATCTCAAATTCCGTCTTGAGTGTTTGTAATCTTGCCTTTTGGACACTGGTTACTCCAACGTGTTTGGCTTTCAGTGCTTCCCAAACTGCCTTTGCAGTCTTGTATTTTGAAATGAGAAGTAATTGATCTTCTGGTAGCGATTGATAGAGATAAGCAGTAGCGGTTTTATCTCTCCTCACATCGTCTTTTGTTGTTGATTGTGGTTCAATTGCTTCCCAAAGATTGTTTGCTTCCAAAATAATTTGCATTCGAATTGCCCATGTTGTGTAGTTTGTTGAACTTAACATCGGACATTGAAAGTGAGCACCAGGACTCATTTCCTTGCAAATTTTGGAATTTCCTTCTTGACTTTCTTTCCCAGTCATAATTTTTTTTAAATAAAATTTATATTTAAAAAAATTTGTTAAAAAACTTATTTACCAAAATTATTTTAGTAATTTATTATAAAAAATGAATAAGCAAAAATGATAAAAAGGCTTCTCCTTTTTTTTATATTTATTTAAAAGAAAACAAAATAATGTTTGCTTATTAAGGGTTTGAAAAGAAAAATGAAAGAAAAGAAGGAAAAAAGGGCGTACGGTTAGATTTCGTCCAAAACCTTGGTGTCGATTCGATTTTGTCTAAACCCTTGGTGACGATTCGATTTTGTCTAAGCCCTCTGGTGTCGATTCGATTTTGTCCAAGCCCTCTGGTGTCGATTCGATTTTGATGATGATATTTCGATTCCTCTTTATGAATCGATGGGGTTGATTCCTTCTGAATCGTTATTATTCTTTGATTTTTTGGTAAAATCGCAACCTTCTGGTATGTAATGATCGGTAGTTACTCCTTTCCGATCTGGATTCGATTTGAACAATTGATCTTCTATCGATTGTTCTATGAAGCGACACTTGCTGCGTTTTCTGCTTTAAAAATCGATGGTCTTTCTGACCAAACGATTTTGCCGGATGTTGTTCCTGTACCGATTTGATGCCGGTAGGCGGTAGAATCCTTCTGATTTCGGCCGCCCTGGATGTTCTCCTGAGATTCTGATTATCCCAAATGATTACTGTGATGGTGATAAATCGTTAATCTCTAGGGGTTTCGGTGACTATCTCTATCTCTCTATCTCTCGATTTTGTGTGATAATCGGTAGATGATGAGAACTTTGGTTGATGAACCAAATGCTCTGATACCAAATGTTGGATCAAGACAATGACAATAACCAAAGTTTATAGATAATTCTGAGAAAAATCACAATTTGAAATGTACATGATCAACCTATTTATAGACACCGAACGGGTGCCTTTGAACCATCGCAATGGTTCACTAAGGGTTGTGTTGTTTCATGAACAATCACACCTCTTCATAAATAACTACCTATACATAAACTATATATGTATATTTACATACTATTTAAACATAATTGAGATTAATCTAACAGAAATATGGTTCATTCAGAATCTGTTGGAAAACCCAGAACTATTCACATGCATGAAACCCAGAACTGTTCACATAGAAAGATGCTTAGAACACATTTGTTGGAATAACATGACAAACTAGTAATACAGGGAGAGAGAATGTGGAGGGAACAGAGGGTCTCACTACAAGAAAAACGTTAGTTAGTAACAAAAATTTTAGTGACCACTTATTTTTTGGTCACTAATTACAACGTTAGTGACAAAAACATTGGTCGTCACTAAAATTTGGTCGCTAGTATAAATATAGTGACAAAAACTAAAATTTGGTCACTAGAGTGGTCACTAATTTCATGCCTAAATTAAGATTATTCAAGTCAATCTAATTTAATGACTAAATTTGTGACGATTATGTTTTTCGTCACTAATATATTATAAAATAAAAGTATTAGTGACTACAAACAGTGGTCACTAAAATGAAAGTGGTAGTGAGAAAAAAATAGTGGTCACTAATCTCAAATAGTTAGTGTATTTGTGACTACAAATAGTTGTCACTAAGATAAAAGTGTTAGTGACTAAAAATAGTGGTCATTAAAATGAAAATGGTAGTGACCAAAATATAGTTGTCACTAATTTCAAAGAGTTAGTGACTAAAATTGTTTGTCACTAAAATAAAAGTGTTAGTGACTAAAAATAGTTGTCATTAAAATTAAAGTGGTAGTGACCAAAAAATAGTGGTCACTAATTTCGAATAGTTAGTGACAAAAAATGGTTGTCACTAAGAACTATTTAGTAGTTTATATTGATTAAAAGAATTTGTAACAAAAAAGGGTGGTCATTAAAATGAAAATGGTAGTGACCAAAATATAGTTGTCACTAATTTCAAAGAGTTAGTGACTAAAATTGTTTGTCACTAAAATAAAAGTGTTAGTGACTAAAAATAGTTGTCACTAAAATTAAAGTGGTAGTGACCAAAAAATAGTGGTCACTAATTTCGAATAGTTAGTGACAAAAAATGGTTGTCACTAAGAACTATTTAGTAGTTTATATTGATTAAAAGAATTTGTAACAAAAAAGGGTGGTCACTAAACATGAAAATGGTAGTGACAAAAAAATGTTGTCACTAATTTGAGAGAGCTAGTGACAAAAAAAAGATGGTTACTGATTATATATCTTAAAAGATAACAATTAATTAGTAAAATTATGACTTGTATAAAAATTCAAAATTGAGGGGCTAAAATTACTAACCTTCTATTCTTACCTTAAAAACACAAGAATAATTACCCCACGCGCCCTGGAGAATTTTGCCCTAGTCGCCTGCGAACTCCCCTCTCTCCCTATATCGGGCACCATCATGCTTCATCGTTTCCGCCTCCGATCCCTGTCTTTCGATTCGGATTCAGTCGCTATAATTCGATCTGGACCACCACGTTTTCTTGACTGGCGCTCTTGATCTTATCGGTGAGTTTGAAATCCCTAATTTCTCTTTGGTATGTTTATGTTTATGTTTATGTTCCGTTTAGATCTGTGATTATGTGATGTTTGAGAGATGCGATTTTGTTGAAATTTGATTTAGATCTGATGATTGCTGGTGTTTTTGGTTGAATTTTGTAGAGTCAAAGATGGAACCCATGGATATTGTTGGTAAGACGAAAGAGGATGCTTCGCTCCCGAAAGGTTTGTTTGATTTCTATGATTTGTTGTATGTATTTCTGATACCTATGAATGTATATCGAGCCTTTATCGTTACGTTGTTTTTTTTATGTTTGCTTTGATTTTGTGGTTAAATTCCTTCTTGCATCAGGTGGTCTGCAAATAGAACTTTTAAGTGCTTTTGCAGTGTTTTTTACTTAATTATAAATAATGATAATAATAATAACATATATGAGGAATAGCTGTTTCAATGAATTTGGTTTATTCTGATGATTTTAGTAATTTAATTTTGTTCATCATCTGTCCAAGATCTCGTGTCAGAGCGGGAATCAATCTGATTGATTGATTTATCACTTGATCCTAAATCATTATACAGACAGAAATACTGGTATACATGTGTTAACCATATGTGCAACCATGTTCTTGTATGTCTCGCATCTACTACGTGAAAAATTATTGGGTGCCTGTGGTTGTGCCCAGAAAAGATGGCTATGAGGGTGTTCATATTGGTACCTGCAAATTGGGTTTTTTTTGTAGTTTATATGTATGCAATAAATCAAAGACAATTGTGTAAAGAAATAAGTTTAACAATGTACTTGTATATTATCTGTGTTGTCCTGTGGTCTGGAATTAATTGGATTGATTGATGATTATTTTGGCACAAGACAGAGACATTTCACTAATTACTAGCCTGCCAAGAGAGTTGTAACACATCGATAACATCAATGCGATCCTGCCAAAAAGTGTAGAAGACAGAGACATTTCACTAATTAACGAAACCCACTGCTAGTATAAGAAAGATGATCCTGCAGCAGCTCATTGCATTTCACTCTAATGTTAATTTCCATCCTAACTTACTTGTCAAGTAATTAAGCTCCTCGATCGTATAATATAATCTCGATTTTCATCTATGATATTTGATTGCTTTTACTAATTAAATTTCATAAAGCTAGTAGATTAGCATGCAAACGGAATGAATTCGGTTGTGATTCAAGGAAGCTGATGCTTGTACAATATAAACTATTTATTTATTATATGTAGTCTGCTCCATTCATACTGCATGCTACCTGTTCCTATCTAAACCCTTGGTGCTAGCAGCTGCTTTTCTCATACATGTCGTGTTGTTCAATTTCATTATATAACCTATGAGCATATTGCTCAAACTATACACATTTCAAAGTTGGATTTTAGCAATCACATATTTTATTAAATTTCATTAAAGCATCATAACAAATTTGGTATTTGTCATGACGCAGATCATTGGCAGTTGAAGTAGCAAAAGAGTTCTCTGCATTAGGAAATTGCCATCTGCAAGTAACAGGGTCAGACAGAATAAACTGTTCATTTCATGATTTTATTTGTTGTTACTGCATGCTAATTTATCAGAGAATAATTTTAAGTTTTGCTCATGTGTATTTGTAGTAAGTTGTTTCTTTATGCAGAATGAATTACTCAATGAGGAAGCTGCTTCTTCTTGTTCACCGGCAGAAATCTGTTTGAAAAAGTTGCGTCGTATTCCGGGACATATAAAGGGACAGGCCGCTTCGACAAAACATATTTTAGCCACAGAAAATATACGAATGGAGCTGGAACTGGAAAAGAACAAATCAAAGGCTTTAGAGGAAGAAGTTAAGCGGATGAAAGAAGAACAAGTGAAATTTCAAGAGGAGCAAACAAAATTTAAAGAGGAGCAGATGAAAGTTCAAGAGGAGCAGAAAGAAATGAAGGACAAAGTGGACTTCTTGATGGCACAATTATTAAAGATAACGGGATCTCAAAACTAAGAATATCATGTTTTATTTTCGTTATTCATTAAGTGATTTAGTGATAATAAATTGATATAACTTTGACATGTTTGTTTGGATCAAGATTTATATTTTTTTGGATCAAGAATTATACTTTTTGCAAATGGAATTAATTTTAGATTTCTATATTTACAAATTAGCAGGTTCTAGTTATATTGTAATAGCAATTACGGTACAAATTTATGACAATTTTTTTTATTCATTTTTTATAATTAGTGACCACATTTTTTTGTCACTAATGAAAGTTAACGGACATTGACGGAACCGTTATCTTGACAATAGTGACGACTTTTATTAACTTAGTGACGAAATTTAGTGACCAATTTAGTCGTCACAAACATAGTGACCACTTTAATTTTGTCACTAATTAGTGACCATTTTTGTATTTGGTCACTATTATAAATTAGTGACGGACCTTTAGTGGCGAAAAGTGACGACCATAATTTTGGTCACTAAATGACCTTAGTGGCCAATTTTTGACCGTTAGTGACCAAATCGTTTTTGTCACTAATTACCATTTTTCTTGTAGTTTCTTTCACTAACTGTTTTAATAATTCATTCGACAACAGTAAACTGATTACATACACATATATATAGACACATGAAGGGACACATCCCTTGACCAAACAACACAACTATTAGTAACAGACGCAACTGTTCATACTATGACAGTTAAGTAACTGTCATAACCAAACAGGAACATAACCACCATACTGCCATGACACATATTACTAGCTTACAATTCAACAGAATCATCATATATCTACCTGACTACCCTTTTTGGATAGGTTTACTTGTGGGCCTGTGACTAAGATTACTTTTTTAAATCTACAGTGGTGAATCTGAAATTATCAACAAGATTGTTCGAGTGATCTTGGAAGGTATACAACCTGATGGTAATGATAATGATCTAATTGGTATCGAATATCATGTGGATGCATTAAATTCATTATTGTGCCCAGAAGCAACCGAAGATGTTCGCATGATAGGGATATGGGGATGGGAGGAATTGGTAAGACAACTATTGCCCAAGCTGTGTTCAGCAGAATTGCATATAAGTTTGAGGGTAGTTGCTTTGTTAAAGATGTGAGAGAAAATAGTCGTAGTAAAGGAGATATACATCTACAGTGCCAGATTCTAAGAGATGTTCTAGCGCCGCATCGTGGAGTCATGATGCGGGATCCAGATCATGGAGCCATGAATGGTATTATGTGCAGAAGCTTTTCCAATAAAAAGGTTCTTATTATCCTAGATGATGTGGATAATGTGAACCAATTGGAGTTCCTGGCAGGAAGACATGAATGGTATGGTCCAGGAAGTAGAATCTGTTGGGAATCTGATACGCCTATCTCCGACATATCAGTTCGTGATCACAGGTTTTGTGGTTTCCCATTATTTCTCCAGGATCTTTTCTGGTTAACTTCTGTGGATCGCATCATGCATACAAGTATCATACGGGTAATAGATAGAAAAGAGAGAACAAGTAAGAAGTGGGTGAAACCCTTTGTATATTTCTAATATAATAATTCTGGGATTCACTCATTGAAATGATTACATGTGGCCCTATAAATAGATAATGAAACGGTGCCATGAACCAACACTTTCGTTCGTTGGTGGCTGTCTAAAAGGCGGCAGTTTGGTGGTGGTGTCGGTTAAAACGACACACCTCTTCAATTCTATTACATAACCGCCACACCTTTTCTAATAAATTAATACATAATAAACAAAACTAATCTAATAATAGATAATCGAATTACTTGTGTGTCATTAAGTTCCAACATTCCCCCCTAATGACAAAACAAGGAATTCATTGTTCTTCGTTCTTCGTTCTTCAATCTTCGGTCTTCCACCTTCGGTAATTCCGGTCGTCTTCTCCGGTTAATCTCCGGTGGTCTTGTTCTTCATTGGTTCTTTTCGGTTGGTAGTTCCAATCTTCACATGGTGCCTACTAATCGTCTCTTTCAATCACTGATTCTTTCAATCGCTGCTGGTCGTTTGTGTTACACCCATTCTACATTCCTTTGTTGCTTTGTTACCCTTACTCGCTTCATGATCATCTCTTGGAGTACACCCCTTGTCTCCTCATTGATCCCTCTTGCAAGTCTTCTATCGTGTAACCTGACCATCCCGGTCATTCTCTAGCAAACTCGAAATATGTTGCGGGTAACACAAAACTTCTCGTACATCTTCTTGAAAACTTCACGAACCTGTTTTGATCATATCACATGATCCTTCTAAACTTCTTTTCTTCGTCTTTTCTCGGGTCTTTTGTTCTTCAAACGACGATTCTCCTAATCGTCTTTGTCTTTCAATCACTGACGGTTCTTCAACCGTGTGCCTTTACCGGTTTTTCTCTTCCGGTTGTCTTCCTCCTTTTGATCATTTCACATGATCATCTTTCACTTCTCTTGATCGTCTTTTCTTCGCGGTTGCTTCACACAACAAGAATTTCTTCGCGTTTACTTCACACAACAATTTTCTCTTCGCGGTTGTATCACACAACTGGTTCTTCTTCGCGTCCTTTTTCGAATTATAATTGTAACATGATTGTGTTTCCAGGATCTTCGAGTTTGAGCCATCCCATGGCTCTGATACCAATGTTGGGAATCTGATACGCCTATCTCCGACATATCAGTTCGTGATCACAGGTTTTGTGGTTGCCCATTATTTCTCCAGGATCTTTTCTGGTTAACTTCTGTGGATCGCATCATGCATACAAGTATCATACGGGTAATAGATAGAAAAGAGAGAACAAGTAAGAAGTGGGTGAAACCCTTTGTATATTTCTAATATAATAATTCTGGGATTCACTCATTGAAATGATTACATGTGGCCCTATAAATAGATAATGAAACGGTGCCATGAACCAACACTTTCGTTCGTTGGTGGCTGTCTAAAAGGCGGCAGTTTGGTGGTGGTGTCGGTTAAACCGACACACCTCTTCAATTCTATTACATAACCGCCACACCTTTTCTAATAAATTAATACATAATAAACAAAACTAATCTAATAATAGATAATCGAATTACTTGTGTGTCATTA
The DNA here is from genome assembly GCA_033807775.1 of Saussurea involucrata. Lineage (NCBI taxonomy): Eukaryota > Viridiplantae > Streptophyta > Magnoliopsida > Asterales > Asteraceae > Saussurea > Saussurea involucrata. The sequence continues at coordinate 160,336,755 of CM066322.1, read as the reverse complement.
AGTTCCAACATAAAAGACATTTATGTCGGTGATTTGTGGGAAATCACCAACGCATTTATGCCGTCAGTGATTTTCATCCTTGTGGTCTAAGTAGTGTACCCTTAACAAAGTTATGACTTTACTCTTTCTAAGAAACTGGTTTCATCTTCTAAATACCTTTGGTCCCTTCTATAAATTTTTGATCATGCCATCAAACATTTCAAGCCCAACAAGCTTACGCATATGTTCTACAGTTGGTAGAGAAGAAAACGGGTAGTGATGCCAACAAAGCCACCGTAGCTTATGGGGGAGAAAGGTGGGTTCACGAGAAATGTGTAGCCAATCAACATCAAGAAGTCGAAGATTCTCCATCCTTCTAAAAACATCATCACTAAAACCCAACTTCTCATCACCGTAGGGTGTGTAATCAAGCCTGGGTGGCAGTACTATGGCTTCAATGTTTTTTATTTTCTGCACAGAGAACTAGACTATGATCAATTTGTTCGCATTCTTAAAAAATAGAAAAAGAGAAGCCTTTATATCGATAACGAAAGAGATCTAGAGAGAGAGAGATAGAGAGTAGTCACCCTATTGCTCTCAAAGACATCATGGATTTCTTCTGGTTCCCATAGTCTGCTATTAGATAAACTCTGACGAACAATTTTCCGTCCCATTTCTTGTATGAGATCATGCATGCCTATCTTCTTCTTTGATACTGTGATAAGAGATTTTTGAATCAGAATGCTAATTCCTATAACTGGGTCAAAGCCAAAGCTATCGAGTATTCTAGTCACACATTCGATATCTTTGCCCTTGAAGAAACATGCAATGTCTAGGAATATATTTTTCTCAGAATCATCAAGCCCATCGAAACTCAACTTCAGTGAATCAAAAATGTCTTTATGCGGTGCTTTGACTAGTTTGTTTAAAGCGCTTTCCCAAACGTTTGCTTGTCTTCCACGGAAGAATGATCCTAAAACTTTCAGGGCTAGAGGAAGACAACCAGTGTAGTGTACTGCACGATATGACAGCTGCTCGTACCCTTCTGGAGGGCTATTTTCCCGAAAAGCATGCCTACTGAAAAGCTTAATAGCTTGATCCATAAGTAAGCAATTAGGTTTGTATATGAAACGTAAATCTGCTAACAAATGCTCGTCTCTAGTGGTTATAATGATTCTGTTGGAACTTAACGTTATAATCACTGGTAGTATTTTAAAGATAGTTTGCTAATATGTATAGATGTCTAAATTAGGAGGGGTGTTATGTAAATAGTGATAAATGACAGTTATCATAAACTGCCATAAACACCTCTGTATGAATCGATGTGTCTCTTCAATGACACCGATTCATAACCTATATATATGTATGTTTACTTGGAAATAAATCAGATCGAACTATTGTAGTACATACGCTTCCCCTTACTGCCTTCGTTACTTTTATTCTAAACACAGTTTACTGTTCGATCATGGTGACTATGATCAGAAGTCTACATCGATCTCCTAGGCAGTCGAATTTGAGAGAATTCGACTTCAATAATTGGTATCAGAGCCCAAGGTTGATACCGAGGGGCTGTTTTGGCGTCAACCGAAGAACCAACCGCAGAAATTTCAAGAAGCATCGTCGTTACAATAGCGATTTTTGGAATCGCAGAAAAGAGGAAGTCCTACAAGAACTCAGTAACATGACGTTGTTTGATTCAAAGCCCGCAAACAAACGTTACTCGAATCTCCATCAAGACGCAAGAAAGATGAAGCGCTCTAGATGCTACGTTTGCCATAAAAGAGGACATGCATATTGGAATTGTCCCAATAAAAATTATGGGACAGGTTTGGAAAAGGGAAAACGGATAAGCCTTGGATCACGAAAGTTTGGAGAACACGTTCAAAACAAAGATATACCACTTTGGGATGTTGTTGGATCAGACGGAAAGAGTTGGAATGAGATTTGGTACGTCTCGAACGCTCATTCGAGACATATGTCCCCAAATCTTGAAGTATTTGAAAGATTCAAACGAGATTCCGCAAGTTCAAGCATCACGAGTGAAATTGGTATACAAGTAGAGGGGTTAGGCGAAGTACTAGTGCAAACCGAGTGTCACAAGTACGTGATACCCGGTGTGTTCTATGTTCCTAATATAAAACTGAACATACTAAGTTTTGATCAATTGATACAACAAGGTTTTGATGTGATCATCAAGGACTCTAAGTGTGTTTTAAGGAATGCTTTTGATACCACTAGTAGCGATGAGAGGGATGAAGATAAGGGGTTTGGAACCGAAACCAGCGACAGAATGGATATTGAAGGAGGAAACGAAGACGTGACCGTTGAGGAAGATGGTGGTCTTGATCAAGATAAGGAGAAGGCTATAAGGGCAATAATACGATACTATGATGCATTGTACTTCAAAGATTGTACAATCATGACGGAAGAAGAAAGAAGTAAGGCACCATCCAAGAACGACTTTGAAAGCCTAATCGGCTTTCTTCACATGGTTAACGAGCAAGAGATTCACGACGGTTGTAAAAGCTTAGTAGCGGAACATTTCGAGAAAATGGTGAAGTGGTTTTACCGGGCCTTTATGCAATGCGAGGAAAGACCAACACCGGTAAGAATTAATAATACCGATGTTTGCCTCTTGGACTTATACCTTACCGTGAAGGGTATGAAAGGACACACTCATGTATCTAAAAAGAACGAGTGGTCCTTAGTAGCCTCGTCAATGGGTTTTCCAAAGGATTGTGCGGATGACCTAAAGGAGTGTTACTCAACACACCTAAGTCTCCTAGCGGCTTACTATGAAGTAGTGCGAGTCTACACCAGTGAGGAACTCGTATCCGAGATGGCGGAGCACATAGATACGAGAGACCGAGGGTCTGAAAACTCACCGGAGAGGGAGACTATGCATGATCAAGTTGGAGAAGTTGAGAGGCAAGAGGCAAAAGTCGAAGAAGATGGCATGCACGAGATTATAGAATATGATGATGGTGAAACTATAATTGTTTCGTTTGAAGGAAACCAAGAAAGTGATGATGATGAGAGGGCTGGGGATCAAAGCTCTGATGATGAAGGCGACATTATCGTGATCGACTGAAGACAAAGTAATTATAACGTTAAGGGGGAGAATGTTGGAACTTAACGTTATAATCACTGGTAGTATTTTAAAGATAGTTTGCTAATATGTATAGATGTCTAAATTAGGAGGGGTGTTATGTAAATAGTGATAAATGACAGTTATCATAAACTGCCATAAACACCTCTGTATGAATCGATGTGTCTCTTCAATGACACCGATTCATAACCTATATATATGTATGTTTACTTGGAAATAAATCAGATCGAACTATTGTAGTACATACGCTTCCCCTTACTGCCTTCGTTACTTTTATTCTAAACACAGTTTACTGTTCGATCATGGTGACTATGATCAGAAGTCTACATCGATCTCCTAGGCAGTCGAATTTGAGAGAATTCGACTTCAATATTTTAGACGACAACATAGCAAACTATCCATGATCGGTCAGTAACTCTAAATATCACCACCCGATAATTACCGGGGGGATTAATAATATATATATATATATATATAATTAAATTTTGGGCAATCCTCTGAATCGCTAAGAGATGATTCTTATTTGCCAAAAAAAAGTCAGCCTCTTAATGGTTCTAAAGCCCTATGAATGATTTTATATCTTGGGTCTCCTTGACCATTCAGCGCCCTAATTTCATTTTGAACAATTATCAAACAACCCTATTTCATTTTGCACTGTATCATAAGAGTCTTTTGATCATTTTGACTACTTAATCACTCATATATGTTTTTCTGCCCAGATTCTACCGAATATGAAGTTTATTGACCTCGGTTCTTTGCGGCACCTAACAAGGTTTCCAGACGTCTCAGGAGCCCCAAATATTGAAAGGTTGATTTTATCGGATTGTTGTAACTTGGTGGAGGTTCATTCGTCTCTTGGATTTCATAGAAGGCTTGTTTACTTGGACATGAGCAGATGCCAAAAGCTCAAGCATCTCTCATCCAGGATCGAGATGGAATCCTTAGAGACTTTAATTCTCTCTCATTGCTACAGTCTTGAAAGATTCCCGAAAGTCTCACCGTCTATGATTAAATTATCAAATATATATCTTGATAATTGTGTTAGAATAAAGGAACTACCATCATCAATTAGATATTTGTCTGGTCTACGAGTCTTGAATTTGACAAGATGTGAGAAATTTAAAAAGATTCCAAACTCTATTTGCGAGTTAAAGGGTCTAAAGCGCCTTCATCTTAACAACTGCAAGAAATTGAAAAAATTACCAGAAGAGCTTGGAAGCATGGAAAACTTACAAGAGCTTTTACTAGGATTACCTGACTACATGTGGATCTCCAGAACATGGCTTCCCAAGTCCATTAGTTGTCATCCATTGACAACTTTGTGTTCCTTGAGAAAATTGGATCTTAGTTTTAGACAAATTAAAGAGGAAGACTTCCCCCAAAATTTTCATGCATTTTCCTCCTTGGAAGAATTACATCTAAGTGGAAACTCTCAATTAAGCCAGTTACCTACTGCCATCTCCAGTCTTTCTCATCTTAAACTCCTAGAGTCGAATAAGTGTTGCCAACTTCAAAATTTGCATGCTCTCCCATCAGGAATACAAGTATTGAGGGCCACAGGTTGCAGTTCATTGGCAAAGATTGGAGATCTATCAAGTGAGTATGTGTGGTTGTATAATGTATGGTTCTTTGATTGCCACAAGCTCCTAGAGAATCAGGAGAACGAACCATACATTAGTAAGATGTTGGAGCAATATTTCCTAAAGGTAGCAAGTTTCTCTTTTATGAGTCAACTCGCGTGCTTAATCTAATAAAAATACCATGTCTTCATAACCTCCAAGACTAACCCAAACAATCACATCTCTATTTTTTACTACAACATTTTTTATATTCATTTTGTAGGGATGTGCTGCTGTAGGTCATCGGTTAAGTATCGGTGTTCCTGGAAGCAAGATTCCAAGTTGGTTTGAAGAACAACAGCATGGGTGCACTGTAGCACTAAAGTTACCTCCTAGGCTGCATACCCAAGTCATTGGATTTGCAATATGTGGCGTGTTTCATGGGGACTGGATGAATGATTATCCTAGAATCATCTTCAGAATTGTAAATGACGAAAAGGCGGTTCCTAAGTCAGAGGTTGATAATATTGAATCTGCAGCAGCTGATAAGTGTAACCTTTGGGTTACCTATATACCATTTGGTTTCTTTCAGCAAATGTATCATGATTTCCAACCTCAAGATTGGTCTCATATCCAAGGTAGTCTTGTCATGACTGTAACGAGAACAGATGGTAATAAATCTGTCCGATGTGGGGCACATGTAGTATCCAGAGAAGACGTTGAAATGATTCAGCAACTTAAAACTTGTATCTCTGACTACGGGAACTTGGTGCATATTGATGATGATGATTTTGATGAAAATCTAGTTTATACGGTAAAGATCCCCGCCAATACATACGTGTATGAAGAAAAATCTGATGAGAAGGATTCAAACCTGACGCATCTAAGAACTAGAACATCAGAAAGGCGGGAAGTGTATAACAGAACTCTTGCCTCTACATATTGCAGTGCGCCAAGGGGTATGACTTCTATTTCTTTTATTCTTATATTTACTTACGTTTTAAGAGCAATTAATCATTTTACACAAAGACTAATTATGTCAAGTCTTCTTATAAATCTTGGAGTACAGAAACCCCGTGGTGGATCTAGGGGGCTAAGGAAATGATCGGCTTCATCTATCCTCACTTGATATATAGAAGGTAGCAAACGAGATCGAGGAAAAGGGGCAGACAGAAGCACGCAAGGGTGTCGGAATTCTATTCTGATTCAGTAGCGACATTTTTTCCTTTATTTTAACAATTTAATGCCTCTATAATTATCAGTTAGTTTCCTTATGTCTTGGATTACCTTGAATTGCTTTCCTTGCCTTTTCAAGTTGATGATGTTATTATTCAGTTTTTGATTATTAAAAAAGTTCTTACATTGAAATTATTCTCTGTTACACTGGTTACCCTCAACAATCAAAGGGTTTAGACGTTTGGCGATCCTTCCGCACTCGCACTTCTTACTGATCACAGCCCGCTAAGCAGACTTAGCAGAGATGAGGGCCGGTGACTATCATGGCGGCTCTTGTTACTCTGACGCCGGCTATCAACAAAAATCAAACTCAACCCAACAAAGGCTACCGCCCAAGCAGGGATGGAGCTCGGAATTTTTCCATACACTGACACCATATGATACAGATGCATGTTCTAAAATAATATGGATGCACCTTTCACGAACCTAAATGTTTTTACCTTACGAAGGAGGAACAATAGGGAGGGCGTTAAATCTAGTAGTATTATTTTCTCAACATTCACCTCTCATCAATGCACTAAAATGGTAAAACCGAACATGTGTTTTCATATTTTGATAGGTTTGAAGCACTTTGGATCGAAAAAGAACAAAGAATGATATTTGACAGATTTGCGAGGCAGTGGCATTTTAATCATATCTCACTTGTTCAAGCCCCGATTTAAGTGATTCAAGATTAATTATCTAGAAAGACAACAGATGGGCTTACAACTTTCAGGTTTTGTGTTTTGGAAAATTCGAGCCACATCTGAGCCGAAACTAATGTCAAAGGAGAAAAGTGGTGCTTGACAAGATTAAACAGAAAGTATAAAAGCAAAAATACCAACCTCTTATACATGGTACAAGTCATTGCAGCAGTAGAACACAAAGAAAAGAGAGAAAAAAAATGAAACACCATAAATGGGCTCTACAATTGGGTTTTTGATTAGTTTTCTTGTGCCTCAGGTTTGTAGAAAAGCAAATAGAGGCTGGTTTTTTAATTGTTTTGATGTTGATTTTCTTATCAAAAATAGGGAGCCGTGAATTTTGCAGCGGTGCAGTTTCGGTTCCAAGCACACACATCAGAAAATAAGGGGTGTTGGGTGTCGATTATAATCGCTAGGTGCACATTCAACAACCGTGCATCGAGATTGGAACACGGCTGGATCACAAATTGAGTTTTACAGGTTTTTTGTTGTTGTTTTGCTTCTTGTTAGTTACCGTTGAGAATACTTGGATACAGCAGATTCTATAAGATTTCACCTATTCGCTTTAGACTTGGTCGGTAATGCATTGAGAAGATCTTACTGCTTTAGTTTTTAATAAAGTTTCTATTTTTCCAGTTCGTAAATTAATCTCCGTCATAGTAATTATATTATTTGTTGGTTTGAAGGTTTGTTAAGTTTGCTAATCAATGCATTTAATTTGTATAAATGATATTGTTTTAGAAAAGTTTCCATCTTTTAAAATTCATGTCGGATTCATTGGCTTTTAATTATGATTACATATAAGTTCCTTTTTATGATTTGTTTTCGTTGACATTCAATGTCATCCTCAACCCAAAATCTTTTGAAGTAATGTCATTTATACCAACTAGAATTCCGTTTTTAATTAGTTTCTTTAAGCTTAGGTGATCAAACTCACTCACTGACTTTCTAAGAAGAACGATACCCAACTTACCACTTTACAGTTTGTATATTATAAATATAAATCTTGTTGTGCATTTAATGATGCGTGCAGGCCTGAAGAACCGGTTAGCTTCCACGCAGTGGCAACTGTAACCGAACCACCCAATCAAGTTCTGAATCCAAAGAGGAAGAAGAAATGGAACCATTAAGCGCAAGAGGAAGCGAGCAGGACTATCGAGATGAAGGCAAATATCCCGTCTTCTACGGAACAATGGGAGTGGAAGAACTATTGGATTGGCAAATCGAAGTTAAATAGATCATGTACAAGATGTATCTCGAATGCACTCAAGATACAGGAACCATAACAAATTATACGACCAAAATCCTACGCCTCTCTGATCATACTAAAATCAGAGAATCGCAAGGTCACAGAGTAGCTCGGTACATAAGTGGGTTGAAGGCCTTGATTCGAAACAAGATTTCACTTCAAATAGTGTATATCGTCATGGAAGCTTCTAGCTTGGCTCTAAAGGCAAAAGTGATGGAAAATTCCGCTGGGATGAAAAATCCGTTGGGACCTCATCCTTGTACCGACGGTATTAACGCACCTTGAATCCCCAAATTGTACAATCGACAAAGGAAAAGGAATTATGACCCCTCATGATTCTAATCCGCTACTTCATACCAATACCCATCCATCAGAGGAACCCCCCCCCCCCCCCCCCCCCCCGCGTTAAGTAAAGAAGCCTCACCAAAGACTCTCAACCCATATGTCAACACCATAGGACTCGAATGCTAGCAATGCGATCAACCGAGCCATCAGTTTAGTGAATGTGCATGCTAACCAAAGGAGCGTCGAACTTGTAGACGGGGAGGAAAGTGGGGAAGACGAGGATTATGACGAAGGCAAATTCACCGAAGAATACTTCCAAGAGAAGAAGCATAATGCAAGAATCTTTTCCAATCTCATTGCTCGGTGCACAAAATGTATATAGTTTGATCATCAATAAAGTAGCTGTGAAGTTTTTTTGTCACAAAAATTGGTCGACTACTTGGACCTACCCTTCCAAAAATTCTGAGTAGCCCTACCTTAGGTGGGACAAGCTAGAAAGCCTTGCAAGTTCGAGTCACACAGACTTGTTGGGTACTTATTTTAATCGGCTATGTGATGTTTTTCACATGAACGCTTGCCACATTCTACTTGGCGGACTGCCGGCAGTTCAATAATGACGTCACTTACAAAGAAGGGGACAACTTCATGTTATTTCGGTGGCGTGACCGAAAGATTGCAATGGCGCCCATTAGCAGTTTTAAAAAGCACACAAACAAGAAAAGAAACAACTTTTAGATCATTACTACTAACGAGCAAGCTTCTGAGGGAGATACAAAAAAGGCAGAAGGTTTCTGTACGACCTAATATTCGCAACCGGACATTATCTTTAACAAAATAAATATAAAAACCAGTTAAATCGCAAAATCACTTTAAATAAAATACCGGTGTTACACGTTGCTACAAGCTTAGCCCAATATAATTACCCCAATAAGCTCACAATGATGAAGTTAATGTTACACTACAAAACAGAGGACATTTTAGATGGAAAATTCCGTCGAAAATAGGTAGGTTTTCGACGGAATTTCTCGTTGGTAAAATTTTGGTCGAAAATGTGGGTTTTCAAAAGATTTTTGACGGAATTTTCGACGGTGTAAATCCGTCGAAAAAAACCATGAAAATTCCAAGAGATTTTTGACAAAAAAAATTCAAACGGATACTTTCCATGGATGACAACAAATAATTTTTAATTATTTGAAACATTTTCAATGGAAATTATGCGGAATATATGTCTAAAATCTTCCACAGGATATCAACAACACCTATTTCATCTACAATCTGTCAAAAAATTCATCAATGATTTTACAAAATCTAATTTTCAAATCGTGTAGAAAATCCGTGACAATTTTCGTCGAAACTTTCGTCGAAGATACCTGGTTTTATAGTAATTGTAAAAATCGCCCTTAACTTCTTTTTTGCTTTAATAAAACTTAAATCATCAAATAAGTCGAATTTTTGTTGGCGATTTTAGTGTCAACGGCCATTTAAATGTAAGTAGAAGTAACACGAGTGCCAATGGGGTTTCAAATTGTGATCTAATACAAGTCAGGAAGTAACCGGGTGATACATGGAAGACGCTTAAGAAGAACAATGCCATTTGGGTGGTAGTCAACCGATTGACGAAGTCGGCTCACTTTTTCCTATTCAAGAACGGTGTTCAGTCCGTAAGTTATCAGAACTCTTCCAGTGAGAGATTATTGTGATAACTTGGTAAGTTCACCGTGTTATTTTATGTGAACTTTTAGGCTTAAGATTATCCTAAGTTATTTTATGTGAAATTGTCAACTTAGAGTTTTTTTATGATTTTATGTTAAATATGGATTAGAAATAGTTACGTTGTTTGTATTTAAATGTGAAGGGTTAGTTGGTTATTATTTTATGTTTAGGGGTCTTGTGGTTAATTTTTGGTAACTAGAGGTTGACATTGAAAATGTGCATAGGTATTTATATGAGTCATAGAATTTTTTGATGAGTCATAAAAACTCAATTGCTGGAAATTGGAGTGTGAAGTGTGTGTGTGGCGTAAAAGAGAGAAAAGAGAGAGCAAAAGGGAAGCAAAGGTAGAAGATGTTAGGGTTTTTCTTTTGATGATTCAAGTTATACCTCAAGAAATCTTGCTGCAGTATGTTTATCTCCTTGAGTTTTATGCATGAACTCCTCTTTCTTCTTCCTTAGTGTTAGAGTATTATCGTAAATATGTATAGTTCAGGGTCTATTCTGTAATTACCTGTAACTTATCTTGTATATATAGATCTCTTAGGTTTCATTATTAGGTTAATCAACTATTGTAATCGTTCTCTCAATTATATGAAAAGCTGTTGAAACCTTCGGCCACATCTCTCTCGATCCTCTCATACATTCATAAGTTGATTCCTACTTCTATTCTAACATGGTATCAGAGCTCTAGGTATGTCTAATATACTCTTCTGATTAATCGTTTTCTTGTTTCTTTTCATCGTTTTGCTTTCTGCCCGATCTCTTGTTCGTGTTCGTCGAATCGCCAAAGTCCGGAACCTTCAGACTCCGGCTCCTCAATTCCGGTACGTTTCTTTACTTCCAGAACCCTATTTCTTGCTTAATTCTGGAACTGTTTTCTTCACTCCGAAACTCTTAAATTCCGGTACAGTCTCCTTTAATTCCGGAACAGCTTCTTTATTTCCGGAACAGTTTATTTCCGGAACAGTTTATTTCCGGTACTTTCGGTACTGCTTTATTTATTTCCGGAACAGTCAAATTCCGGAACTGCCCTTTATTCACTCCGGAACCTTAAATTCCGGAACTGTCCTTTATCCACTCCGGAACCTTAAATTCCGGAACTGCTTTTCGCCCATTTCCGGTACTGATTTCTTCATATAATTCTGGAACTCACTTCCGGTACCTCATATTCCGGATCATCCAAAACTCACTTTTCGTTTTCCTCAATTCCTGAACACCCTTTCGGTCTTCTGTACCAGTTCTCTAATCACTCTTCATTTTTTCTTTATTTCCGGAACCTGCTTCATTTTCAACTTTCGGAACTTACACTCCGGTACTTGCTTTCATCCTTACTTCCGGAACTTCAATTTCGGATCCTTATTTCGAAATCTTCAATTCTGGATCTCTCATTCATCAAATGGCTCTCAATGGTCAGTCTACATACAGTGAATGCACGTTATGTCACTCTACTTCTCATCTTCTCCTCAACTACCCAACTCGAAAATGTCGTTGGTGTGGGATCACACAACCACGACACTATGGGTCTGACTGTCCAAAACATCCACGGCACTCAGGTAATCAAAGGCAACAGCGCACTCAGTCATTTGCTGGATCAATCACTCAAGACTCCCCTACGCCGGCAATTCAGGCACCGCATAGCAACAACCCATCGCCTGACCTTATGGAACTCATGCGCCGAAACCAAAAGCTTATAGAGCCACTCATGACAGGTTCTATGGGTATGAATTTTCAGGGCAATAGTTCAGCATCAGGTAACCCTTGGCTATTTGACTCTGGATGTTGTAACCACATGACACCTAAGGCTGACGGGTTTGTCTCTAAGCAAACCTCCAGAATGTTCTCATCAGTTCGTACTGCTGATGATACTCGCTTACCTGTATCTTTCAGTGGGACTGTATCTACCCCTACTATTCAATTACCTGATGTGCTACATATTCCTAACTTATCTCTGAGTCTGATTTCAATCACACCACTTATGGAATCCGGTCTAATTGTTTTGTTTCATCCTTCTGGTTGTGTTGTGCAGGATCCAAAGACCAAGCAGATCCTTGAAGTAGGCCGTAAGGTTGGTCGGATGATTGAAGTGGTCTACCTCTGTCTTCCCTTACACTCATCAAATTTTGTTGCTTCTGTTTCCAGTACCCCTTCCTTTGAATTATGGCATAAGCGTCTAGGACATTTATCTTTAGATAGAATAAAATTGTTAGCTAGTTCAGGACTGTTAGAAAACACTTCTTCTGAAAACGTTTCTTGTTTATCTTGTCAACTTGGCAAACATCATGCCTTACCCTTTCAACTAAATGAATTTAAATTTGCTTCTCCTTTTGATCTCATTCACTCTGATGTTTGGGACCAACACCACATCTATCCATGGGAGGTTCTCGATATTTTGTTATCTTTATCGATGATCACACACGCTTTACATGGATATATCTCATGAAACACCGCTCAGAACTACCTCAAATATATATTACCTTCGCCCGTATGATTCTGACCCAGTTTTCCAAGACCATAAAGATTCTTCGAGCAGATAATGCTATGGAATACAAAGAATCTTCTCTCCTCTCTTTTCTTCAATCTCAGGGTACTCTTTCTCAGTACTCCTGTCCCGGCACCTCTCCGCAAAATGGACGTGCAGAACGTAAACATCGTCACATCCTCGATACTGTTCGTACTCTATTAATCTCAGCCAAGTGTCCAGAACTTTTTTTGGGCGAAGCTGCCTTCACGACTGTCTACACCATCAACCGACACCCGACCCCCATCCTAAATCAAAAGTCTCCTTATGAAGTACTCCATGGGGTCTCCCCTGCATATGAACTCCTAAAAGTGTGGGGTTGTGCCTGCTTTGTTAAGTTGCAATCTCATTAGCACACCAAACTCGAACCTCGTTCTCGATTATGCTGCTTTCTTGGCTATGGAATTGAACACAAAGGTTATCGTTGTTGGGATCCAGTCTCTAAGAGACTACGTATATCCCGTCATGTCACATTCTGGGAACATCTTCCCTTCTCAACAGTGTCCAAATTTCAGGACATACCCAATCCTTACACTTCCTTCTTCACTGATAACTCCATCTCTTTGGACTCACTCCAATTAGATCCCATACTTACCTCTCCATATGATTCACCTCCTTCCGTCTCACCTCAATCTGTGACCTCACCATCTGTCCCACCTCCTTCCATCTCACCTCCATCTGAGCCTTCCTCTGTACCATCTGTTCCAACTCCTTCCATCTCGTCTCAACCTGAGCCTTCATCTATGCCATTCGTGCCATCTGATCATGATCACTCATCTGCACCACCTCCAAGGACTACTTCTGAGCCATCTGCTGAGTCTATGGATCCTAGCTCCTCTCAACCACAAGATGGAGCACGACGCTCAGACCGGGTAAGACAAGTTCCTTCTCACCTTCGTGATTATCATTGTTATGCTACATTGTTGTCCAACCATGAACCCACTTCCTACAAGGAAGCTGCCTCTAACCCTGTTTGGAAGCAAGCTATGACTGAGGAACTTCAGGCTCTTGACAAAGCCAATACATGGGAGTTTGTACCTCTCCCACCGGGAAAGTCACCCATTGGTTGCAAATGGGTCTTCAAAATCAAAACGAAGTCTGATGGGTCTATTGATCGATATAAAGCACGTCTTGTGGCAAAAGGCTTCAATCAAGAATATGGAATTGATTACGAGGAAACGTTTGCTCCTGTGGCCCGGGTCACTTCCGTTCGTAGTCTTCTCGCCATAGCTGCCACCAAAAGATGGCCACTTTATTAGATGGATGTCAATAATGTCTTTCTAAATGGTGATCTCTCAGAGGAAGTCTACATGCGACTCCCTCCAGGTGTGACCTCTCGACAGGGTCATGTATGCCGACTTCGCAAAGCCCTCTATGGTCTCAAACAAGACCCTCGTGCTTGGTTTGAAAATTTTAGCACTACTGTCATTTCATTGGGGTTTTCTCCGAGTAATTATGATTCTGGCCTGTTTACTCGGACCACTAACGCAGGTACTATCCTACTCTTATTGTATGTTGATGATATGATCATCACTGGCAGTGACTCTACAGGTATTACCCAGCTCAAACATTCTCTCAGCTCATGTTTTGAGATGAAAGATCTTGGTAAGCTCCACTATTTTCTTGGTCTTGAAGTTCTGTCAGACTCTTCCGGCATCTATCTCTGTCAAGCAAAGTACATTTCAGATCTATTGTCCAAAGCTGGGATTACAGACAACAAAGTTGCACCTACACCTATTGAGCAAAATCTGCATCTTGCTCCCAATGCCGGAACCCCTCTGCGGGACCCTACACGGTACCGTCAACTAGTTGGATCTCTGGTCTACCTGACTGTTACTCGACCGGATCTTGCATATGCAGTTCATATAGTCATCCAGTTCATGGCTGCTCCGTGCACCGATCACTATGTCGCGGTTCTTCGTATCCTTCGGTACCTCAAAGGAACAATGTTTCATGAGCTTCACTTCTCATCCACATCATCTTTAACTCTTCGTGCTTTCTCAGATGCTGACTGGGATGGAGACATAACAGACTGTCGTTCGACCACCGGATATTGTTTCTTCCTTGGGGACTCTCTTATTTCCTGGCGCAACAAGAAACAATCTCTGACGGCTCGGTCTAGTACTGAAGCTGAATATCGAGCCTTAGCTGACACTACACATGAACTTGTATGGCTACGCTGGTTACTATTTGATATGGGTGCTCATCAGTTTTCCCCAACACCATTGTGGTGTGATAACAACAGTGCTATTCAGATTGCTCACAATGATGTCTTTCATGAGCGTACAAAGCACATCGAGATTGACTGTCATTTCACTCGTCAACATGTTCTTCGCAAGACGGTTAAACTTCTTCCAATCTCAACCATTGATCAGACCGCAGACATCTTCACCAAAGCTCATCTTCCAGGGCATTTTCGGGATCTTGTTTCCAAACTCAACTTGGCTCATTCTTCCCCTACTTGAGTTTGAGGGGGGTGTTAGAGTATTATCGTAAATATGTATAGTTCAGGGTCTATTCTGTAATTACCTGTAACTTATCTTGTATATATAGATCTCTTAAGTTTCATTATTAGGTTAATCAACTATTGTAATCGTTCTCTCAATTATATGAAAAGCTGTTGAAACCTTCGGCCACATCTCTCTCGATCCTCTCATACATTCATCAGTTGATTCCTACTTCTATTCTAACACTTAGGTTTGTTTCAGGGTTTTAGGGTTTGTTAGTGCAAGTTCCGGTTAAGACTTCAAGTTGAGTTCAAAGTTTTGTTTGGTCTAATGATTATGTTTAAAGTAGTTATCTCCTTGTATAGCTTATTTCAATCTAAAAGTTAGTCTTGAAGCTTTCACCATGAATGGCTTAGTTGACTTCTTTCCATGGATATCTTTGAACTTTCAATCTAGTAGTTGTTATGGGATTAAAAGCCTGTTTGGTTCAGGCAGGGGAATGAAAATGGGAATGAAAATGAAAATGATTGGGAATGAAAATGGGAATGATCATTCCATTGATGTTGTTTGGTTAATACTGGAAATCATTATCATTAGCATTGATGCTGTTTGGATGTTTATCATATATAATAAATGAAAATTTATTTTGTAGCATTGTACTACCATTTTTATAACATTAACTAATCACTTTATCATTTAAACACAACTTAAAAAATTACGATACAAAATATCTTTCTTCCAAAATGAAAAATAAAATACAATTCATCGTTTCATCCAACTTCAAAAATACAATACATTTCGTGTTTCATCCAACTTCAAAAATACAATACATTTCAATGGTTCATCGAGCTTCAAAATACAATACTATTGGATGTTTCATTCAACTTCAAAAGATTTCATCCAACTTCAAGATACAATACCAAAAAGAGGCTTACATTGCCAACAACTTCAAAATCCATAGCAAATTTCAAGAGCTCTACCAATATCACTTGTAGATATTCCAAGGCTAAGAAGTTCATTCATGACTTCTTGCATCTTCTCTTCACTCAAGGAATCAGATTTGTTAGCTTCGGTCAGAACATTGGCAGTAGCAGCATATTGTGATATCATTTGACCACAAATAGACTCAAACTTGGAATTAAATTCATCTAACCTCGTGTCAATGGTATGTTGAAGTGAAGGTGATTTCTTGTTCTTGTAAATTTCCCTTCTAGGAGAAAGTTTTTTGCGCTTCTTTGATGTGATGGTGGTTGACGAGTTAGGAGATCCTTGTGCATCAGCTGCTTCTTCACCTTCACTATCGGAAGAACATAAATACACATTCTTGTTGTTACTATTATCCTCACACGCTTGTAATATATCTTCGGCTTTTAGTCCCGTCGCTCTATCTCTACCATATACCAAGTCCAATTTTT
This sequence comes from Saussurea involucrata, assembly GCA_033807775.1. Classification (NCBI taxonomy): domain Eukaryota; kingdom Viridiplantae; phylum Streptophyta; class Magnoliopsida; order Asterales; family Asteraceae; genus Saussurea; species Saussurea involucrata. The sequence continues at coordinate 160,320,562 of CM066322.1, read as the reverse complement.
GCAAATATGGAAACTTGAAGTTCCACAAGCCAACTGCATTCTTATGAGTCTACAAAAATAAAAATGACATTATGAGAACAAGAATAATACAATTTAAAAAAGTAGTAGTTTCATGGTCAACCTATCATATCACATAGTACCCTAAAAGTTGCTCTATCCATACGAAGTTCACTAATACAAACGACATCACTTTCCATGGTCAACCTAAATATCCATTTCATCCGATCCATTATTTTCTCATCTTTTGTTTTGATTTCACGGATTTTATATCGAATGTAGGAACAAATAACAACATAGTAGTTCGCGAGTATAAAGAGCAACATGTTATTTGTTGTTTGTTGACACAACAAAAGTTTCCTTAGTTTGCAATGCCTTTTGTTAACCGGGGAACGAGCCATTTTTATCTACAAAAGAAATTATAAACGACATAAGAAAATTTATGTATCCGAGCCGGATATGTAGGATCTTTTGGTTTGGTAATTACTTTTTAGGCCTTTACAATAAATAAACAACATCCTCATCAATATATATATATATATATATATATATATATATATATATATATATATCAGATTCAAGTATGACAGCTTATCAAACAAACATCATATGCAAGAACACAAAGAAAAACATCAGATTCAAAGACCCATCAGATTCAAGTAGGAGAAGAAAATTAAACCTAACCCAACATAAAACAAACTATTTATAACTTGTACTGAAAGCATATATCAAACTAAAAGAACACAAAGAAAAACATAAGATTCGCAGCTACAAACCATTATCAAGCAAATTCATTAAGATTAGAATCAACTTTTTCATGTACATATTTTTTTAAGGCTTTTTCATGTACAACTGGGAAACATGGATTTTTTTTAATTTTTATACTATAAAAATGATAATATTCAACATGTATTCAACTAAAAAAAGAAGCCAAAATTACACCATGTAAATATATATCACGTGATACTTACCAAAAGTCCAAAATAATATCCAAAATCCAAACATATCAATAACAATTACATATCAAGTACCAAAAATTGTATTTTGACTTAGAATTCACAAAAATTACATATTAAGTACCAACATCCAAAAAATAACAAGATCACTTGTTACTCGACATTCACATCCTCGTCATATGCGATTGTTTCGTCAAATGCTTTAGGCTCTCCATGTTTTTTATCTACAAAATGTAGAACAAATTAGAAACAATGAAAATACATGTATGACTAAGAATTATAAAAAAAAGAGTACCTTGAAGATCTTTCCGTAACCAACTTTGAGTGCACATTAATGCTTGAAGTGTTTGTGGGTGGAGTCGACTATGTTGTTTTGTGACTTTGTTACCGCTCATGCTAAAAGCGGATACGGAAGCTACCGTAGAAATTGGTATGGCTAAAACGTCTCTTGCAATCTTTTGAAGCATAGAAAACTTGGAGCCGTTGCATTTCCACCTCATCCAACTCACTTGTTTCCAAGACATCGTCATCACACATCAAAGACTCAAAATCCATCTCCCATGTAGGTTTCTCGGAAGTAGAATCATCTACGTCCAAAGCACTAGTGATAGATTGTCCTTTTCAAGAAGTTCCTCGATTGCCGGCATACTTCTTATTATACTCTTCAAACAACTCAACACATAGGTTACGTATCCTTATAACCTCACTTTTCGCTTCATCACCATATATTTTCGGAAAGAAATAGTTTATTAGCTTCAACTTATATCGAGGATCTAACACAATCGCTACACTCATAACCTCGTGTATGACACTCCAATATTTGTTGAATTTCATCAACATTGATGATGCCATTTTCCTAATAACATCATGAGGAGAATTTTTCCAACTCAACAAAGACACTTTAACTTCACAAATCAAAGGGAAAAATATGTTTGACGTGGGATATAAAGTTCCCGAAAACTTTTCAGTCACTCGATAAAACAACTTTAATTTCTCACAAACAATTGATGCCATTGCCCATTCATCTTCACTAGGCAAGAAAACATAACTCCTCTCTTTCTTGCTCAAACGACTAAAAACATCCTTATATTCCAAAGCAACATTCAACATAATATATACCAAATATATTCCAGGTTGTCTTACAATCAAGAACTAATTCCTTTTCACAATTTATACTTAATTGTCGTGCACATAGTTTAAATTCTTGAACTATCTTAGGAGAGTGTGTCCAAAATGCAACACTATCCCTAACATTTTCAATAGCTCCCCCGATGATAGAAAATCCATCTTGCACAATAAGGTTAGTTATATGTGCACAACATCGCATATGAAATATTTTCCCTTTTAACATTAGCGATGATGAAGAAAGAGTACCTAAAATCTTGTCGATTATTGCATCATTTGTCGAGCAATTGTCAAGAGTCAAAGTCGATATCTTGTTATCAACGTTCCAATCGAGAAGACACTCCATCATAACTTGTGACAATGCTTCGGTCGTGTGTGGAGATGACACATGTATAAAACTGCATTAAACAAAATAAGAGATTATTATCAACACCATTATCCAATATTCATGATATAAAGAAGAGATTATTACACTAGAGATTATTACCTGATGATTCGATTTTGTAAACTCCATTTTTCATCTATATAATGTGTTGTAATTGCCATGTAACCTTTCTTTTGGTTACTTGTTGTCCACATATATGAAGTTAAGGCAATCCTCTCTCATTCTTTTCCAATCACCTTAAAGTGTAACCTCTTTGTTTTTCATAAATCTTCATTATATCCCTCTTTGTTGTTGCTCGACATGGTACATTAAATAAAGGTTGGAGACCTTCTGAATACTTCTGAAAATCATAGTGCTCGACAATAGAAAGCGGATAATCATGTATTGCAATCATTTTGGCTTAGTCTTCCCTAGAAATTTCAGCATTGAATGAATATTTACTCATAGAAGCTTTTCCGTCCGGAGCCTTTTGGTCTTGAACTAGGATGTGTTGTCTAATATCCCTAGTAACTCTTCTTGGACAATTCTTAAAATGGTCCTTCAAATGTGTTGTTCCATCGTTGGCTCTACCCATCAATTGCTTATTGCAATAATTACACTTTGCAAATCTTCTTTTACCATCAACATACACTTGCTTAAAATGACTCCAAACAACCGACTTCAATTTCATTTTTGGTTGTTCATTCACTTCATTGTTCGTGTTAGTCCCAATAGGAATGCTTACGAATCCATCATCATCAATGTTTTGTTGTGTGTTGTCTACTACATTCTCATTTTCCGTAGGGTCTATCTAAGAAAGCAATAACTAGTAAGAAACTAAACTCACAAACGAAAACAAATGTAACTAAAGTTAAAAAATTGTTGTAAAACAAAAGTTGCAAAAGTTACAAAATTGTAACTTTCTGTTTGTAACAAAAAACACAAAATAGAAGTTTATAAAATACAATTTGTAGCATGGGAATTTAATTAAAATACCCAAAATTTGACTTTGACTTACCAAAATACCCATTTTTTTCAACTTTTGTAAAAATTCCTGTTGGTTCCCGTATTTGATTAACAATGATTATCTTATCTATTAGTTCAAATAAGATGTGTTGCGGAAGCGTATTTGAAGAACTAACAGATATGTTTGTATAGAAACAATACAGAATATCAAATCAGCAGTATATGAAGAACAGATGAATATCTCAAAGTTTACTGTATTTGATGAAGAACACTAAGAACAGATTTGACGATAATTGTGTGCTAGTGTTTTTTGAGTTAATAGTTGTCTGATATTCGATTGATATCGTTAAGGAAGAACTCAACATGAGTCTTCCTTTTATACTACTACAAAAGAACTATTCTAGACAAAAGGACTATTGCTACAGGAAAGAAGGGATGGCATGAATAGTTGTAAACCTGCATGCATTAAATGCGTTAATATCAACTTGTAAGGATGCCTATAGGAGTTTGACACGTGTTGTTTGTTAGACCATGCTTTATACAAGTTGATGAACGGACCCTGGAACAGTAGCAAGATATTTCTGCAACAGTGTTAAGATATTCCTGTAACAGTGGCAAGATATTATAAATATCTTCCAAGTCTTCAGTCTGAACTGCAGAGGCTCTATCAAGGGTGACAGAGGTTCTGTTGCTTGATCCTTGTTGAGCATTCTTCTGTAGATCCTTGTTTGGTCCTTTGTGAGTAGTCTTCTGTAGATTCTTCTTGTGACTTGGTGTTTCTTGAATGATCTTGTTTGCTTCGGCAGAGCTTCTGTGGAACACCGCAGAACTTCTGTGGAACTCTTTCATACATAGCCTATTTTTTAATACTTCAATATTATGAATATTTGGAGCTAACAATCTCCCCCTAAGTATTGAAAAATGAAAATTTGACTTTATGCATAATTTAGGCTAAGTAAACTAGACAGAGGTTAAACAATACCTCAAAAGATTCATTTCATTTCTTTAAAAGATTACAGAGATATGTAAGAAAGAGATTTAGACATTTGCATCTTTGAAGTCATTGAAACTTCTGTTGTCGAATCCCACTTCTTTGAGCTCTTGATAGAATTTGATGCAGAGTTCTCTTAATCCAATTGTAGCATCTATTTCTCTGATCATTCTTTCTGCTGATTCTTGATCCATAAGCTCAGTACCTCTGTTCTCTTCTAGGATTTTTCTGAACTTGTTCAGAGTATTGGGCGCATACTTCTGACAGTCCATTTGCACAAAGAGTCTTACTTGACCAGCAGGATCCTTATATACTAACCCGTACCTTGGTGTTGTTATGATTGAGTTGGGTATGGCAGAAGGTGGGCAGTGATCCTCTGGTGGTCTGAGACTTAGATTTCTGACTCCAAGATCTCTTCCCAGCTGAAAGTCTATCATGCTATATAGCAGAAGCTTTTCCCTCATTGCTTGCCTGAATACTTGATAGGCCCTTCTGTTAGCATCAGTGTCGAAGTTCTCTTTTGTCCAAAGAAGAAGGTCTGGTAGATCGTAGGGGTTCAGGTTCTTTATATCGGCATCTGCGAATTGATTTTCGGACCTGTTCTCCCTTTTCACTTTGTAGATGTTGTACCTGACCCTTGGAAAGGTTCTTGATTGAGAGAATTTGCAATATATTACCTTTTCAATCTTGGACTCTGAGAAGACTTATGCCCTTGCTTTTGGCTTTGTTTTGGTGAAGGTGTTATCAAGGTCAGCTCTGAGTTGAGGATCTTCGATGTGTGGCATAGGATTGTTCTGATGTTGTTGTCTGTAAAGATACCTATACACCACCTCTTCCATTTCTGCATGTTGTGTAGTAGGTGGTGGTATTGGTCTTCGCACAGCATCCATCTTTCGCTTTATCTCTGCAACCCTACCTTCTGACAGAGGATTTGAGTAAAATGCCCAGTCTTCTTCGGGTTTAGGAGTGACAAAAGCATCGAATGAGCTTTTCATCAACTTCTCTTTTGTCTGAGGCATTTCCTTTTTTTTCTTGGTTTCTTCTGTCAGGATTCCCTTTCCTTTATCTTTGGCTTGGGGAGTTTCAGAATCTTTTGTCTGTTTTGGACTTTCTGGGATTGCTTCTTTTGGTTTGGGTGTAGAGGTTTCTGTAGGTATGATGGAGATTGCCTCTGTAGTTTTTGACTTTTTTGTTTCGGAGGCTTTTGGTGGTGATGGTTCTTTGGATTGGTCTTCTGAGGATGAAGATGTCAGGATTTGAATTTTTGGGACATCTTTTTCAACAACAGGGGTGGTTTCCACAGACGCTGGTGTTTCCTCTGTGGGTCTCTGTTGTGTTTCCTGAGTTTGGGTTTGGGTTGGGGGTACAGAGGAAATTGGTTCTGCTGCTATTGGTGGACTGGTTGCAGCTGTTTCTCTTTGTTTCTCCCCTTGTTTCTCCCCCTCAGGATGATCTGATGAACCATCATCATCAGAATTATCCTGATCCTTGTCTTCTGTACCCTCTGCTCTGCAAGTGGTCTCAGACTTCTTTGCCCCAGCTGCCAACATTTTGGCACAGAGATCATCACAGAGACCAAGAAGAATCTGCACTTCTGCTTCTGTGTTGAATCGCATCTTTCCCACACTAGCTTTGAATTCTTTTACGTAGGAAGCATTGGCTATTGTGAAGGCTCTGATAAATTCTGTCATTTGATCCAAGATGCTTTGCCCAAGTTCTGTCAACTGTGCTCTGGTCATGTAGTCGGTAGGCTTCATGGCTAGAGTGGCTTCTGTAGTTTCTTCCTGAACTTGTCGTAGAGCTTTGTGCAGTTCTTCTGGAGTAATACCTTTTGATGATGACACTTGTTCGTTCATCTTTTCCAGGTACTCTTTGATCGAGTTATTGAAGGCAGAAGTAGGAGCCTTTTCTAAATCAGCAGCAACAGAGATAGGTGTGGTAGCAGAAGTTGTGGCAGCAGACTTCATCTGGGCTAGAGTGGTTTGCACCTCTGTGGACAAGTTGTCCATTTTGGTGTTCAGTTCTGAAATGGCCTTCGATGTAGTTTCTGCAAAAGATTTGAAAGAGCTTTGCAACTCTGTCATTGTTTGGTTCACAGAGGTGACAAGGGTTTGGAACTCACCCCTTGATACGTGTGAACTCGTTGTAACCTCTGGAGGAACACATTCGTCTCCAGAGTTTGTCCTTGTTCCTCGGACACCTTCGTTCACCCCTGTTTTGATGTTGAGGGTGGAAGGATTTCCTTCTGATCCTCGAGGAGAAACTTGTGTTTCAACCACTACAGAAGTTCTGTGAAGGCCAGTGTCCAAATCCACTCCAGAGGTGGTTATTGGAATATCCTTCTGTTGACTTGGAGACTTGTCTAGAGTCTCTTCGTCATTGTGCTCTGTACTCCTCTCTGAAAGGAGGTTTGGCCCTACTTGTGTGTGCGTGACAGAGGAAACGAATTCCTCTGCTAGGATATCAGATGTGATTTGGGGCAATAAATCACGAACTTTGGATGAGTCCTTTCGAGAGGACTCCCCAGGAATGGTTTCCCCGGTTATAATAGGCACAGAGGTTGAAAGAGTAACCTCTGGCTGGCTTGGTGGGGTAAGGATCGAGTCGTGCTGCTTTTTTTCAATGATACCTTCTGCCGCTAGACCGGCGGTATCAAAAATATGGGTTGCACTGGGAGGGGGTTGGGGATGTGTGCCTTCTACTTCTGCGGCATCTTTTTCTGTAGAACCTTCTGTGGTTTCTACCCTAACCTCTTCCTCTATTGCAGTCTCTATATATTCCACTTCTTCTGCAGTTTCCTCTAAAGGTGCTTGTTTTTCTGCTTCTTCTCTTAAGGAATCATATATAAAATGGCATCCTATGAGCTGTCGAACATGAGGGTGCATGGATTGTGTACCTTGATCTGCAGAAACGACTTCTATTTCATGTTCTGTAGGAGTATTTTTATTCATTGGGTAAAGCTTTACAGATGGCCCTTCCATTGGCCATTTTTGCATTTGAAGTAGAGGCTCGAAGATTACTCCTAGAATTCTCTGATATTGTAGAGGAGGCAGATACCCTGGTGTGTTCTTTTTGGCCTTTTGAGTGGCGAGCTTTCTTTCGATCGTATTCACTATTTCCTGTATCATGATGGTGGCATAATCAAGTGGAATGTCGTAATAGATTCCATACATGATGGTCAGGATCTGGAATGAGCTTTGGTCAGGGCTACCGGTTTTCCCTGTGAGGCAACGATTTAAGATTGAGAACAGGGTATTCCACAGAGGTGGTAGTCTACCTCTGCGGAAATCATTGCGTTTCCTCAGGGTTGTGTTATACCCTAACATTTCTACGAATCGGCAGAGCTCCTCGTCTGTAGGAACCTCAACATATTTCTTGATTCCAAGTAGACCTCTGGTTGGTAGGTTGAACTCGAGTGAGAACATGGTTCTGTTAAACATGAGTTCCAGGTACTCAGATTTGTCTGGCTTTGAAATGTATCCCTTTATCAGAGAATCATCTGAATCAAATCGGCAACTTTGCCAAAATTGATTCAGATATCGTGTAGGGATTTTGCTTGGTGTTTTGGAATGGAGAGGGTATAATATATGGTTTTCCATGATATTGAGGAGAAGAGCATGGGCTTCGCCGAAGGCTGTTGGTGAGGGCACAAGGTAGCAGTTGTTGGATTTTAAAGGTAGAACGTCCTCAAAATGTTCTTTGTTCAGAAAGTGTTGAAGGTTGGTGGTTGGTGCAAAGTTTGCAGAGTCGCCGGAGTTTTCTGTTTCTGCATTTATGGCGATGTTTGGGTTGTGGGAGTGCTCTGAATGTACTGGGGAATGTTGAGGAGAGTTCGCCGAAGTGTCTTGAGCATTGTGGGAACTGGAAGCCATTTTTGCAAAGTAAAATGAAGATTTGAATATAGTTGCAGGTTCGTCGGAGAAGAGAGTGAGTAAAGTTTTTGTGAGGTAAGGTAACTTTGGTTTTATACTGAGTTTGTGGCCGTAGAATCTGAAAGGGTTAACATTTTGAGGTAAATAAAATTTGGGGTCCGCACTTGAGTTTGTTACGGCGGATTCAACTTTCCATAGGAACGTGTTGCATGTAGGTCCAATGAAAAGATGACACGTCCTCTGTGTCAGTTATGACGAGACGTCGTGGGCGGCCTTATTAAATGCTAGGCGCGTGGGCCTCTTTACCTCCATATGATTCTCACTCGCAGAAAAGTTACCGTTACTGTTACAAAAATGCCCAAAGTAACAACTGACAGAGGCTCTTTGATTTTAAAACCTTGTTTTTCTTGCCTCTGTAGGTTGTACCTTCAAAAAGATGGTTGACACGGATATGGAGAGGATCGAAAAATTATTAGTATAGAAACTCCTTTACAGAGGTTTTTGGACCTCTGTCAGAGCCAGCAGAGGCTCTGAGATGAGAAATTTCTCATATCTAATAATTTATAAACATTTTTGATCATCCAAGTTTTTGATTGTGTTAACAAAGATTTTAGGACCTGTTTAGAAAGTTGGTGTCCTAGAAAATTGTTTTTGAAAAAGGTTTTGTGTAGCACATTCCTCTTTATAATCAAAGTTGGTTTACAGAAGTTCTTTTCTTGTGGAGAGAACTCTGTAACCATTGACTTCTGTATGCGATGATTCTTTTTGAAATTGATTTCTAAGGTGATTGACAGAGTTTCCAAGATTATTGATTTAAGATCAGAGGTTTTGTCCGCAGAACCTCTGTTGGACTCAACAGAGGGTCTGTGACCTTAAATTTCTAATAAAGTAAAACTCAATATCCTTTTTGATCAAATTTCATTTGAAATGTGTTTAATAATGTTTCTAGAACATATCTTGATATTTGTGTACTAGAAAATTATTTTCATAAAGAATTTGTACGAGAAAGTTACCTTTTTGTTCTTCTTTGTCCGGTAAAATTCTCTGTTGATGTCATCTCTTCCTTTGCTCCCCCTTGACTTATGAATCTCTGTGGATTAAGCAAGGTCTCCTTCTCCTCCCCCTTGATCTACGCAACCTCTATAGATCAAGTTTGTTCTTCTTCTGCTCCCCCCCGATCTACGCAACCTCTGTAGATCAAGTTTGTTCTTCTTCTGCTCCCCCTTGACCTACGCAACCTCTGTAGATCAAGTTTGTTCTTCTTCTGCTCCCCCTTGACCTATGCTTGGTTCAAATAATTAGAAGTAATGTTTCAAACATAGGTCAAGTGTATCAGAGGTTCTGTAAGGATTGTCAGAGGTTCTGAGGAGACATACAGAATCTCTGTTACTCTCAGAAATGAGTTTTTAGAATTTACATACAAAAACTAAAAAAAATATCTATATTTATATATGTAAACAAAGTTTATACAAAATTTTTAAATGAAGATAAAATACTTACAGATATTAAGACATATTTATCATCCCTAATTTACCCACCAAGTAAAGAAATCTTTTCTCATCGAGTGCTTTGGTGAATAAATCAGCAAGCTGAAATTCTGTTGGTACAAAATGCATCTCGATTGTTTGATTTTCAACATGATACTTTAGAAAGTGATACCTGATATCTATGTGCTTTGTCTTTGAATGTTGTACTGGATTGGCAGAGATGGTAATTGCACTTTTGGAATCACAGAAGATGGGGATTTTGCAGATGATGTGACCAAAGTCTTTCAGCTGAGTTTTCATCCACAGAACTTGAGAACAACAGCTAGCAGCAGCAACGTATTCAGCTTCTGTCGTAGATGTTGAGACACAATTCTGTTTCTTTGAAGTCCAGCTTACTAATTTCCCACCTAGGAATTGACAACTCCCAGAGGTACTCTTTCTGTCGAGTTTACATCCTCCATAATCTGAATCTGTGTATGCCTTTAGTCCAAAACCAGAGTTCTGTGGATACCAGAAGCCAAGATTTTTGGTCCCTCTGAGGTATCTAAAGATTCTCTTTACAGAAATATAATGTGATTTCTTAGGATTGGCTTGATATCTTGCACGGAGACATGTGGCATGCATTATGTCAGGTCTACTGGCCGTTAAGTATAATAAAGACCCAATCATTCCTCTGTAAAGCGTGCACTCGACAGAGATGCCATTTGGATCTAAACAAAGTTTATTTCCAGTGGCCATTGGGGTTTTCATGACAGAGGTATCAGAGAGGCTATATTTTTCAAGTATGTCAGAGATATATTTTGATTGGTTTATGAAAATTCCTTCTGATGTTTGTTTGACTTGAAGTCCGAGGAAGAAAGTTAATTCTCCCATCATACTCATTTCAAACTCACTCTGCATGAGTTTTTCAAAATCTTTACATTTTTGTGCATTTATAGACCCAAAAATAATGCCATCTACATATATTTGTACAAGAATAAGCTCATTTCTTTCACCTTTAAAGAACAGAGTTGTATCAGTGGTACCTCTTTTGTAGTCGTTATTGAGAAGAAAGGTAGAAAGTCTTTCGTATTGAAGCCTGTTTCAGTCCATATAGAGCTTTGTCGAGGTAATAGACATACCTTGGGTACTTTGAGCTTTCAAACCTTGGTGGTTGTTGGACGTATACTTCTTCTTGAATTTCACCATTTAGAAAAGCCGATTTTACATCCATTTGATATACTTTAAAACCTCTATGGGCTGCGAAGGCTAAGAAAATTCTTATTGCTTCGAGCCGTGCAACAGGGGCAAAATTTTCATCGTAATCGATGCCCTCTTCTTGGCGATATCCCTTGGCCATCAGTCTTGCTTTATTTCGAATGACTACTCCATCCTCATCCTTTTTATTTCTGAAGACCCACTTAGTCCCTATGGCCTGTTTCCCTCGTGGCAGAGGTACTAGAGTCCAGACCTTGTTTCGCTCAAACTGCAGAAGCTCTTCTTGCATAGCATCCACCCAGTTTGGGTCGTCCAGGGCCTCAGAAATCTTTTTCGGTTCGATCACACTAATAAAGTTGGTAAAGAAACAAAAATTTGCAGAAGCTGATCTTGTTTTTACTTTATCAGTGGGATTACCGATGATTTGGTTTTGAGGATGGATTTTTGTCCATTGAGTTGTTCGTGGAAGATGATCATTTGAGTCATCAAGTTGAACTTCTGTGGTTGAAGTGGTTGATGGTTCTGCCCATGTGTTCACTTCAGCTTCTGTAGGAATGGGTATTAGAGTTGGAATTTCCTCCTCTGTAGATATTGTGTTTTCATCTTCACTTCCTTCTGGTGTTTCTTCTTGTGTTGCTTCCTCTGTTGGATTTGTTTGGATTACCTCTGTTGTTGAATCTTTTGTTGTCGTATCTTTTCGTTTACAGAAGGTGATTCTTCAGAGGTGCGGTTGGTTCCAGCAGAGGGATCAACATCGTCGTTGAACATCTCTTGAAATAAAAGATCTAAATCTTCCTTTATTTTTGACATGCCAGAAGTTTCCTTGTTTAGCCCGAGTTCTGAACGGATTTGTTCAGAAGTCTTTTGGAATGAGTCATCAAAGGATACATTGATGCTTTCTACTATTGTGCGTGACTTCAGAAGGTAAACTCTGTAGGCTTTGGAAGCAGCAGAGTACCCGATGAACTTACCTTGGTCAGCCTTTTCTTCAAACTTTCTTCTTGAGTCTCTGTCGTTTAAGATAAAGCATTTGCATCTAAATACATGGAGAAACTTGATGTTTGGTCGCCGTTTGTTGATCAATTCATAAGGAGTTTTGATGTGTCTTTTCACGATTGTTGAACGATTTTGGGTATAGCAAGCAGTTGAAATTGCTTCTGCCCAAAAGGTCATTGGTAATCCGCATGCAGAAAGCATGGTTCTTGCAGCCTCCACGAGCGTGCGGTTCTTTCGTTCGACCACGCCATTTTGTTGTGGAGTGCGAGCGGCAGAGAAGTTCTGAGATATTCCTTCTTCTGTGAGATAGGCTTCAATGACAGAGTTTTTGAATTCTGTGCCATTATCACTTCGTAACTTCAGAATTTTGCACTCATAAAGAACTTGGATTCTTTTCATTAGATTAATCAGGATGCATGGAACATCTGATTTCTTTCTGACAAATTCAACCCATGTAAATCGTGAATACTCATCAATTAAGACAAGTATATATTTCTTGCCACCTAGGCTCTGTATAGCGGTTGGACCGCAGAGGTCAACGTGAAGCATGTACAGAGGCCTAGAACAAGATACATCAGTTCTGCCTCTGTGGGAAGCTCTTTTGAGTTTTCCCATTTCACAGGCAGAGCATAAATGATCCTTGTTAAATCTAACATTTGGTAAACCTTTGACCAGATCAAGTTTTACCAGTTTATCTAGAGTATGAAAGTTCAAGTGACAGAACCTGTTGTGCCATAGCCAGGCTTCTTCACTTTTGCTTGCAACAAGACAAATGTTGTCCTTGTTTTTGGCATTGAAGTTCATTAGATACAGATCACCTTTTCTTTTGGCTCGCAGAAGTTCTATTCCGGTGTCTTCACTTAGCAGAGAACAAAATGTTCTTTTGAATAGTACATCAAATCCCGTGTCACAAAGTTGGCTGACACTGAGTAGGTTGTGTTTAAGTCCATCAACATATACAACTTTGTATACGGTGATGTTTTCCTTCTTTATAACTCCATAGCCTTTAATATGCCCCTTTTTGTTGTCTCCAAAAGTCACTGATCCACCATCTTGTTTTTCTTGGTATGTGGATAGAAGACCTCTGTTGCCAGTCATGTGCCTTGAGCATCCGGAGTCTAGATACCATATTGGCACAAACTGTTTCTGCAAGACAATCAAATAGTTTTAGGTACCCATATCCACATGGGTCCAGTTTCGTCAGAATTTTTCAAGTTTGCCTTAGCATTCTTGAAATACATTTTATTTTTTGTCGAAGAATCAGTTTGTTTCTCTTGAATATTTGATTTAGATGCAGAGAGAAAACAATTTGAACTACAGAAATGCTTATTCAGTTTGAACATTAGATCAAAGCAATGACAGTATTGAACATCAGAAGTGATTTGCTTGAAATTTTCATTGAAAGCATTAAACTAGGCCACAGAGGCATTACATTCTATTCTACCATTTGGCTTCCTTTTACAAGAAGATTTATGTAGATTAGATTGTTGGCAAAAATCTTTGTTTGTAGCAGCCTTCTGTGAGTCCCTTCTGTAGTGAACTTCTGTTGATTTCACTGTTACAGAGGAAAAAGATTTGTTAGATTTTGGCAATTTTCCTTTTTGTTGCCATGTAAGTTTTTCTTTAACTTTTAAAGGTTTGAAAAACTTTGAATCTTTTGGATTTTGAGAGGACGATAACTTTTGTTGTTTGAAATTTTCAAGCTCAATAGAAGTTTTGGCTTGTATGCACATATCCAAAAAATCTGGACAGATAGGAATTCCAGTGATTTTCTCCTTTGGAGAGATAGTTCTGTTAAGAACTTCAGAGTTTTGTTTAATAACCTATGTGTCACAATGAATCTTTTCTATTTTGTCAGTCTCTGATTCGTCAGATGATGAATCGTCCTCATATATAGAGATTGAGTCATCAATATTCCTTTCGACAGAGGCTGGATTTTCCGAGCATGTGTCATACTTGCTTTCTTCATCTGAAGAACTATTTTCTAAGTCGACAAAAGTGTCTGATAAGATCTCTTCAGAGGTTTTTTGATCTACAGAAGGTGTACAGAGATTTTTCAAAATATCTATTTTCCCAATTTCCAGTATTTCTTTTTCAGTTATATTACTTAGTTTTTCTTCTGAAAAAGATGGTTTGAACTCAAGTGCTTCTGCAGATAATTTCTTTTTAGAATCTATTTTACAGACCAAAGCAACTTGAGTTTGAGTCTCTGGTTTACCAAACTTGAAGATTCCTATCTGATCTTGAGTTTTCAGATATCTCTTTGGTTTGGATCCTCTTTTGACAGAGGTTGAAGATGATAAATATGTGTTTTCAAACCACACATTTATCATCTTCATGGGTTTCCTTAAGTGAGGTTCCCCAGAGACTTTTACTCTCTTATTTACAGAGATTAAGTTTGGAAAATTAGGTTTGTTGATTTTTCCTAAAGTAAATAGAGAGGACAGAGGTTTAGTCTTTTTGTTTTCTGTACCTTGACTAATATCACTGTACCTAGGGGTGCTCACGGGTTGGGTTGGCCGGTTTGACGGCACTTTAACAACCCAACCCAATCATTGCGGTTTGAAAATTCTCAACCCAACCCAACCCAATTAGAAGTGCAACCCAACCCAACCCAAACCGTTCGGGTTGGGTTGGGTTGGTTGGGTTGGTCGGGTTGGTCGGGTTGAGCTTAATCGGCCAAGCAGCACCTTATTGTTGCACCAAACAGCAGCATAATGCTGCCAAACAACAGCTTAATTTGCCAAACAGCACCTTATTGTATATAATCTGCCAAACAGCAGCTTAATCTGCCAAACAGCACCTTATTGCTGCACCAAACAGCAGCATAATGCTGCCAAACATCAGCTTAATCTGCCAAACAGCACCTTATTGTATATAATCTGCCAAACAGCAGCTTAATCTGCCAAACAACACCTTATTGTTGCACCAAACAGCAGCTTAATCTGCCAAACAGCACCTTATTGTATATAATCTGCCAAACAGCAACTTAATCTCCCAAACAGCAGCTTAATCTGCCAAACAGCAGCATAATGCTGCCAAACAGCAGTTTGGACTCCTTTTCTCACGGGTTGGCGGGTTGGGCTGGAAATTTTTGGGCCTAAACCCGTTATCAACCCAATACATGCGGTTTACTCAAAAAAATTATCGATGCTACATCGGGTTCGTGCGGTTCGGTTTTTTTTGCCTCGGGTTGGGTTGGGTTGGGTTGGCCGGGTTGGTCGGGTTGGTCGGAAATTTGAGCACCCCTAACTGTACCCAATACCTCGCCTTCCTATTTGAGTATTTATCTTTTCATACATCTTTTGTGCATCACGATAATTTTTAATTAAAACATCTCTTCTTAGTAGATCTTGCCAAAGGACTTCTCTTTCTTTTTGAAAATATTCCTTAAGAGCCAAAATATTTAGTCTGTCACTCTCAGAATCTGAAAGTTCTTTTGTTTTGGATTTTAAAGATGTATTTAATTCAGAAATTTTTTCTTTTAAAGGAAATAGATTCTTGTTCCAGTGTGCTTCTAATTCTTCCTTTTCTTTGAAAATCTTTGCTTTTTCTTCAGTGAGAAGTCTAGCTTCTCTTTCATAAAAAGTGAGTTTTTTCTGAATATCATCACAAGTCTTTTTCAGTTCAACATTTTCAGTTTTAATTATAAGCAAATCAACTTCTGTAGGAATTGAGGTGGAGTTTGAAGTAGATACCTCAGTGTCAGAGTCGGAGCTGATTTCTGCCATGCCACAGAACAAGGCATTTTTGGTGTATTCATCATCAGAGGTTGTATCTGACTCCCAATCTTCCTTGTTCACCACTTTGTTTGCCATGAGTGACTTTTGAGCATAATACTCAGCTTTCTTTTTGTAAAAAGCTGAGTCCTTCTGTGGGCGATTTGACCTGCTTCTACATTCATTTGCAAAGTGGCATGGCTTTCCACAGTTGTAGCAACCTTGGTTCTGGGAAGTATTACCAGCATTCTCGTCGGACTTCTGTCGATCACCACCTTTTTCCGATCTGCATTCATTTGCATAATGACCAGGCTTACCAAACTTGTAGCATTCTTGTGGTGTGTAGCTTGCCTTGTCATTTGACCTCTGTCGGTCATTTCCTCTGTTGAATCTTTCACTCGACCTCTGTTGGTCGTTATTTCTATCGTCTGACCTCTGTCGGTCAGCTGATTCATCTCTTCTTCCTCTATTATCTCTGCCATATCTGTCATTACCAGAACTCTTTTGATTTCCTCTGAATTCTCTTGTTAATAGAGCTAAGGATGTAGCTATTGATTCCAGAGTGATCTCTCCCTCTTCCACAATCTCTTCGTCTTCACTGTCAAGTATCACCACCTTTTTCTTCTTCTCCTTCTTCTTTTCCTCTGTCGTTCTCTCTTTCCTCGGCCTCTCTGTTTCTTCTGTAGATTTGCCAACCAAAGCAAGAGGTGCAATGGTTAGTGTCTTTGCTTGTGCTATTTGAGGCACTTGACCAGCTAATGTTCCGTAGAGGTCTGAGAGAGTCCAAGAATCTAAATCTTGATTGGTTTGTAAAGACATAGATAACTGGAGCCATTCTTCGTTCAGACTTTTGAGAAACATGACGTTATTTTCTTCAGAAGTTCTGTGGATGCCGAACTTTTTGCAGTTATTGATCAGAGAGTTGAACCTGTCATATGTTGTTTGCAGAGATTCATTTGTCAGGGCTTTGAAAGCATAATATTCGTTTATGTATTGAGCCCTTCGGTTCTTCTGAGTTTTTGCTCCCCCTTCAAGTTGTTTCTCTAGTTCTTTCCAAAGATCATACGCAGATTCGCATGCATCTAAGGACTGAAAGAGGTCGTTGGGGATTGCCATGATCAGAATCCTTTTTGTTTTCTGCGCAATTTCATCTTTTTCCTTATCTTGTTCTGACCAACCCTCCTTGGTTTTGGGTTTTTGATGTTCAGGGATTTCAGGAGTGTCGGTTGTAGCAGGTACACGAGGTACTGTTAACATAGGAATATGAGGAGGATTATAAAGGTATTGAACGAGCTCTTTATCAGTACCTTCAAAGAAATGGATCATTCTTATTTTCCATTGAGGATACTCATTTCGTAGAAGAGAAGGTGGTTTGGTTAATGAACCAGCTGTGAAGAAATTTTGCGCGTTTGTCATTTTAAGATTTTGGAAGCTTTAGTGAAAAGATATGACACGAAAAAGTATGAAGGAATAATCTGGAAGGATTTTCTGGGTTTAGAGGTTTTTAACAGTGCACTTTTCTATCAATAATCTTGTTAAACTGAGGATCGCTTGATATTGAAAATCAAGCTTTGCTCTGATACCAATTGTTGGTTCCCGTATTTGATTAACAATGATTATCTTATCTATTAGTTCAAATAAGATGTGTTGCGGAAGCGTATTTGAAGAACTAACAGATATGTTTGTATAGAAACAATACAGAATATCAAATAAGCAGTATATGAAGAACAGATGAATATCTCAAAGTTTACTGTATTTGATGAAGAACACTAAGAATAGATTTGACGATAATTGTGTGCTAGTGTTTTTTGTGTTAATAGTTGTCTGATATTCGATTGATATCGTTAAGGAAGAACTCAACATGAGTCTTCCTTTTATACTACTACAAAAGAACTATTCTAGACAAAAGGACTATTGCTACAGGAAAGAAGGGATGGCATGAATAGTTGTAAACCTGCATGCATTAAATGCGTTAATATCAACTTGTAAGGATGCCTATAGGAGTTTGACATGTGTTGTTTGTTAGACCATGCTTTATACAAGTTGATGAACGGACCCTGGAACAGTAGCAAGATATTTCTGCAACAGTGTTAAGATATTCCTGTAACAGTGGCAAGATATTATAAATATCTTCCAAGTCTTCAGTCTGAACCGCAGAGGCTCTGTCAAGGGTGACAGAGGTTCTGCTGCTTGATCCTTGTTGAGCATTCTTCTGTAGATCCTTGTTTGGTCCTTTGTGAGTAGTCTTCTATAGATTCTTCTTGTGACTTGGTGTTTCTTGAATGATCTTGTTTGCTTCGGCAGAGCTTCTGTGGAACACCGCAGAGCTTCTGTGGAACTCTTTCATACTTAGCCTATTTTTCAATACTTCAATATTATGAATATTTGGAGCTAACAATACCCAAAAATCCTGCGATATGTCCCGCGATCGCGGGATAGGGGGTTTTCTGAAAAGGTTGATCCCGCCATTCGCAGGGTGAGTCCCGCGGCACACACACAATTGTGATTTCTAATTCAATGTAACCCTTTCAACCCCTATACTTATTTACTTATTTACTTTATACCTTTTACTTTCCTAATTTTAATTTTACTCCTTCATCATATTAACACATATAATCGTATTATTAATTAAAATACGTTAAAAAATACGTTTTAATTTTAACAAGTTACACCATTGTACTCGTCTTTTCGATACCTTCGAAATGAGCCCAATATTGAATATTTTTGGATTTATTTATTTTATTATATATCATATATATTACATAAAAATATTTTTAATATTTACAATTCATACCCTTATAGATAATTATTTAATTTATGGTACATTTCTTACTTTTTCAATTTTCGTTTTACACTCCTATCGCATTAACATAATAATCATTTATTAACTAATTCATTAAATCGTTTTACATTATTCGTTTTAAAAAATACGTTTTAACATATCACATTAACATACATAATTACGTTAAAATATGTTAAGGAGTTCGATAAATATATATACGTTTTAAAAAATCGTTTTAAAAAATAGGTTTTAACATATCACATTAACATACATAATTACGTTAAAATATGTTAAGGATTTCGATATATATATATATATATATAGATATATAGATAGATATATATATAATCCAAATAATTTGACGATTTAATGAATTAGTTAATATATGATTATTATGTTAATGAATTGTTAGGTTTAGATATAAGACCACTTGGTAGGTTCATCATAGCAAATTTCAAGAGCTCTACCAATATCACTTGTAGATATTCCAAGGCTAAGAAGTTCATTCATGACTTCTTGCATCTTCTCTTCACTCAAGGAATCAGATTTGTTAGCTTCGGTCAGAACATTGGCAGTAGCAGCATATTGTGATATCATTTGACCACAAATAGACTCAAACTTGGAATTAAATTCATCTAACCTCGTGTCAATGGTATGTTGAAGTGAAGGTGATTTCTTGTTCTTGTAAATTTCCCTTCTAGGAGAAAGTTTTTTGCGCTTCTTTGATGTGATGGTGGTTGACGAGTTAGGAGATCCTTGTGCATCAGCTTCTTCTTCACCTTCACTATCGGAAGAACATAAATACACATTCTTGTTGTTACTATTATCCTCACACGCTTGTGATATATCTTCGGCTTTTAGTCCCGTCGCTCTATCTCTACCATATACCAAGTCCAATTTTTGCAAATATGGAAACTTGAAGTTCCACAAGCCAACTTCATTCTTATGAGTCTACAAAAATAAAAATGACATTATGAGAACAAGAATAATACAATTTAAAAAAGTAGTAGTTTCATGGTCAACCTATCATATCACATAGTACCCTAAAAGTTGCTCTATCCATACGAAGTTCACTAATACAAACGACATCACTTTCCATGGTCAACCTAAATATCCATTTCATCCGATCCATTATTTTCTCATCTTTTGTTTTGATTTCACGGATTTTATATCGAATGTAGGAACAAATAACAGCATAGTAGTTGGCGAGTATAAAGAGCAACATGTTATTTGTTGTTTGTTGACACAACAAAAGTTTCCTTAGTTTGCAATGCCTTTTGTTAACCGGGGAACGAGCCATTTTTATCTACAAAAGAAATTATAAACGACATAAGAAAATTTATGTATCCGAGCCGGATATGTAGGATCTTTTGGTTTGGTAATTACTTTTTAGGCCTTTACAATAAATAAACAACATCCTCATCAATATATATATATATATATATCAGCTTATCTATATATATATATATCAGATTCAAGTATGACAGCTTATCAAACAAACATCATATGCAAGAACACAAAGAAAAACATCAGATTCAAAGACCCATCAGATTCAAGTAGGAGAAGAAAATTAAACCTAACCCAACATAAAACAAACTATTTATAACTTGTACTGAAAGCATATATCAAACTAAAAGAACACAAAGAAAAACATAAGATTCGCAGCTACAAACCATTATCAAGCAAATTCATTAAGATTTGAATCACCAAATCCCATTGCCCAAAAGAGAAAAAGAAATTTGTATTCTTTCAAAATCAACCCAATCTTCCAATACAATCATATGAAACCAGAATAGATCAGTAATGAATGGAGCAGTAGTTAGCAACCAAAAAAAGGGCATTCAGTTGAAATATCATGAAATGCCCAATAATCCCTACATTCTTTATTTGTATTTATATTCCCATCATCCTTGTAAAACAGAGTACAAAATATTCACAGAAATGGAATTGAAAGGAATGATTTCTTCTAAAATGTAAGTTGTAACATCTTCTATGGAAATGGTAACTGAAATATGACATTTAAATAAACGCAAAAGCATGTTTAGAAACACCAAGTAGACAAGAAGAACGAAAAAATGAACCTTCCAGGCGCTGGCCGGAGATGGAAACTAGAAAGTCAGGTGTGTGTGCCAGCGATGCGTCGGTCATCGGACTGTGAGCGACGGTGTGCGCTGACCGGTGATGCGTCGGTCGTCAGACGGTGGGAGAAGTTGTAACAACCCAAATCCCATAACATACTTCATAATACATAACATGCATACATATCATTGATTTACAACAAAAGTTACATAACAAACCAAGTACGGTCTCATTAGTCTTGACATTACAAAATATATAAAAGCTTCCTATTCAACATCCATCAAAGGCTTCCTACACTTCATCCTCTCTTGCCGATCTTTAACCTGGAAAACATAATTTTGAAAACAAAATGAGGGTTAGACCAAACGGGTCTAGTGAGTTAATCCCGATCCTTTCCAAATTCATTATAAAACCTTTTTATGTAGATCCTTTATATCGAAATAGTTTAGATAAAACTTTAGTAATCCTTTCGTAAAATATGAACATACCACACGTATTTAAATACCAATCCAGACTCGTGCATCGTGTATATCTCATTCACCTTATTCCTCCACAAATGGCCATATTAGCTGGTAGCAAGCCAACTAATAAATCAACAACCGGTCCGCACACCGGAACCCGGCTACCCGTCGGTCCGCACACCGGAACCCGGCTACTCACCGGTCCGCACACCGGAACCCGGCAACAAGTGCACTCGTGTAGTGCAAAGCTTATATAAATACAATATATATATCTCATCACATCATATTGTCATTTATATACACATAATCATATTCCTACCACATAATCATCTCATATACATATTTATACACATATATATGTATTCCAGTTCAAAACGTTTTTAAAGCAAAACTCACCTGATTGCTTATCAACACGTTCCCAAGCCTTCTAAACAGGTTCAGTCCTTTACCCAGAATTCACAGGATCTGTAACACATAGATACAGATATTTCTTTACCACATAAAACACATAAGTCTTACTAAGGCTAAGAACTCTAAAGAACTCAAATCCTCAAATGTTCCCCTAAGGCGACTTAACCCGGTTAGCGGATGGGGTCAAGGGGCAACGCCCTTGCGGGGTCTGGGGGCAGCGCCCCGAGAAGATTTTTAGAAAACCTTATCCAGTCCTCATTCAAAAACTAGTTAAAAAAATAACCAAACAACCAAGTTATCCGGAAACCACAAAGTATCTGGACAACTTTCCGGACAACAAGACTAATCCGGACAACACGAGGAATCTGGATGCCATCCGGACTCTAAATCATCCGGAAACCACAATCCAATCGTCCGGACTCTATCAACAACTTACCCGGACACCACCCAAGAATCTACCCGGACACATTCATACTGTGTCCGGAAACCTCTGTCGGTTTGGTGATTTTTACCTAGAAAATCGACTGAATTAATACCAGAAGTGTTTGTGATGTTTCTACTCCGATAGAACCCTTCTAAAAGCAATTACAGACACAAAATGTAAAGGAAACATACCTTGAGTCACTTCTAAGCACACCAATTGAAGTCTTAACCTAGCTTTCTTCTTTTTCTTCTTTTCTTCCCAAAACACACACATACACCTTCAGCTGATATTTTCTGAGTTATGAATAATGTC
This sequence comes from Saussurea involucrata, assembly GCA_033807775.1. Classification (NCBI taxonomy): domain Eukaryota; kingdom Viridiplantae; phylum Streptophyta; class Magnoliopsida; order Asterales; family Asteraceae; genus Saussurea; species Saussurea involucrata. The sequence goes on along the minus strand of CM066322.1, from coordinate 160,298,423 downwards.
TGATTTCTAAAGGTTAATATCTAAATATATTTACCACTTAGACCTTGTACTCCTTATAAATAACCAAAACACCTTTAAACCTTTAATTTAACCAAACTTACCCTAAACCTTAAACTTTAAAGTTAACTAAACTTAACGGAAATTAGATTTTTAACTAACGGATTTACCCGGGGTATTACAGAAGTCACCAAGTCGAGTTCCGATTTAGTTCCAACCTCCAGTATGAAAATTCTTCTATTGTGAGTTTGTGACTTGTGAGGTTAAAGGTTTGAGTGTTTGAGTGTTTGACGGTGCTACACTGCTACTGACTTTTGTCTTTTTGAATTTTGCGGCTGACAAGTGTTTAAACTATAAGACCATCCACATCCCTGCAATTCATTTACACTTTCAATTGTGTCACTTCAGCTTTTGCAATTACCTTCTACACACATGCAATCCACCTACACTTTCAAAAGTGGTCCCCACTATAACATTTATTAATTACTTTATAAATTATTATATACATTCTATAATATAAATTAATATAACATAATATATAAAATTCTTAATTTTAATTTAATCTTAATTAAAATATAAACATTAATTTCAAATAAAATTCTTTATTTTAATTTAATGTTAATTAAAATATAAACTTTAGATTATATGTAATTTTATCAGTTAATTAGAATATCTTTTAAATAAAAATAATTAATTTAATAATTTAGTTTATTTAATAATTTAATAATTTAATAATTAATTTAATAATTTAGTTTATTTAAAAAATAAAAAAAATAAGAAAGTGGATGATGTGGCATTGCAAATAGGATTGCAATTGTTGCAATCCATTTCTTATGTGGCACTTGATTTTTGACCCCACATGGCTTTGCAATTGGAATAGCAAGGCGTGTGCGGATGGTCAAAGAGATAAAATCTTCTAAAAAATCTTTATATTTTAAAATCTTTGATAAAATCTGATATATATTATATACTATATATTTTATAATATTTTTTTTGAAGTAATCTTAAGAAGTACATATAGCCATATAGGTGTAAGATAGATATTAGCTAGGTTTATTATGGTCTATGGATACCTTTTTAGATCATGCATTCATAAAATATTATATATTGTATATTTTAAGGTATTTTATATATTATATAATATATATTTAAAATTGTTTAATATATTATATTATACGGGTACGGGGCGGGGTGAGATGCTCGTACCTGACCCCATCCCCGGTTTCAGGAAAACAGGGATTCCCGTCCTTGTTCCTGGTACCCGTTTTTGCGGGGAATCCCCGTCCTCGACCGGGACGGGTGGACCGGGTTACCCGACGGGTCGAGGGCGATTTCCATACCTATTTTATTTTAACCATTTTCGAACTGGAATACTTATGTTATAAAGTGGTTAATATGTGATATGTGTATTAATGATTGTGAATTATATGGAATGTGATTATTGAAATTAAATCTTATATGTTTGAGCATTGCACTATACTATTGCATTTTGGCCGGACTTAATGGTCGGATGGAGTTGGTTGTATCGAAAAGGGGCAGCAGAGTTGGTTGTACTTAAGGTACATCGGAGAAAATTAATTAGTTGTGCTTAGCGGCCAACTAATTCTAATATGACCATGGGTTGTTGGTGTTATAGGCCAATAGAGTGTGTTGTGCATATTGCATGAAATTTAAGGTGTGAAGTGTTGATAATGGTTTTATCTTAATGTTTTCATAATATTGTCATTGAACTATCAGGGATTTTCTCACTTAGACCAATTGGTCTAACCCTCATTGTTTTTCCGTATCTGTATTCCAGGACAGAAGACGGGTAAGGGCAAAGGAAAAGAAAAGCTATGATTTCATGTGAAATTATATGCTTAGTTTTGGGAGGTTGTTATGAGATGCTACTTTTAGTTGTACTAGATTATGTTACAATGGTTTTTGGGAATGTAGTATTATACATGTATGTATGTGCTTATGTTTCAAAAGCAAAAATGTTGGTACTGTAATATGTAGTTAGTGTAGTTCTGTACTTCGGGACCCCATATGTAATATGTGGGTGTTTGTATGTATTGTATGTAATATGTTATATGATCAGGGTGGGTTGTTACAGTTGGTATCAGAGCCTAAGTTTAATGGATTTAGGTGCCAAATCCATACCTAGACTTAAATTGCATGATTTTATGTGAAGTAGGATGTCCCTACTATGTATAGAACCTTGGGATGTTATATATATAATGGGTAGAAAGAACGACATGTAAGGTAAATTTAAATTACATCTGGCCAATGTAAATTATGAGCTTACAAGTGCATGTTTGAACTTGAATTCCTTATTATATTGGGTATGTGCTTACATGTATATCAATATGTTTTGATTTGACAGGATGGTCGGTGGTTTTCGTCGAGTTCCAAGAGACGAAACAGGAAATCCTGACAGAGCCAATCCATGACAGAGCCAATCCACGAACAGGAAATATCAATGAAATGATTTCAGATGCTCGAGAAAGAAATCAGGGTCGGAGAGGTGGATCGAACTGTGGAGTACATTTGGAACAGGAACATTCAATTCAGAAAAGCTCGAGTAGAGGTCGGACTGGAAGTCGGGTAGATCCGGAGGTAGGGGTAATCCTCCAGATACAAAATATGTTACTCGAGCTGACCTAACTGAGGAAATGGGTAAACTTCAGGACAACCTACAAGCTATGTTTGGTCACCCTCAGTATACAGAAACTGAAGAACCGAAGGAACCCGACCCTATTTTAGAGACGGAGGTACATAGTCTGATTGTTAATGTTCTTATCCAAAAGAAATGTGATTATAAAATGTTTTTGACTTGTAAACCTCCAAAGTATTCGGGTGAGCGAGATCCCAATAAAGTTATGCGTTGGTTGAAAGAAATTGAATCTATTTTTAAAACAAGAAAATGTGCTGACGAAGATCGAGTTTTGTTTGGAACTGCAATGCTTAAATCAGATGCTTTGTATTGGTGGGAAGCTTTGATATCTTCAAAGGGACCCGATGTTTTTCAAACTTTTTCGTGGGAAGATTTTTCAAATGCTTTCAAAAATCAGTTTTGTCCCAAAACCGCAATCTGACAGTTAGAAGAAGAATTTTTATGAATCTAAAGCAGGGAAACATGTGTGTTAGGGACTACACAACTAGGTTTTTGGAAAAGTTTCGTTATGCTGAGTATTATGTATCTACTGAAGCTAGAAAAGTAGAATGGTATATCTTTGGACTCAATTCTTCTATCAGAGGGTTGCTTATTTCCATGAAACCATACACTTTCACCTCCGAAGTTGATGTTGCGGAAACAACTGAAAGAGACAGAGGGTGAGATGAGAGTGAGAAGAGTTTTGGAAAAAGTAAGTGGGAAGGACTAGTTTTTTATCCCAAGAAATCAAGGTTTTCTAGATTTGATATCCGTCCGACTTTTAGACCAACTGAAAGGTCGTGTCCCAAATGCAATAAAGTTCATCGGGGAGAGTGTAGAGTTGATATGCGAAACTGTTATAAGTGTGGGAAGTCGGGTCATATCGCTAGGGATTGTCGGGTTACTAGATTATGTTATCATTGTAATTCTTCGGATCATCTACAATACGATTGTCCACTAATGAAAGCACGTGGAAATAATGTATTGGGAAGTGATCGGGGTGGTAGGGGAGACACACGAAGGACCGAACAACCGAAAGCTAACGGCCGTACTTTTCAAATGATGACGGTTGAGGTCGAAGAAACTCCTGATGTGGTAACAGGTACATTTCTGATAAACTCAATACGTGTAAAAGTGTAATTCGACTCCGATGCAAACCGATCTTTCATATTTCCTTCTTTTATTAATTGCGTGAATGTGAAGTCGAAGGTGTTAAATTGTGCATTAGTGGTAGAAATTGCTAATAATAATCAGGTATCGGTTAGAGAGGTAATTGATGTAGTTACATTGATGTGGATGGATGTCGCGTATCAATCCAGTTATTTCCAACGTCTTTGGCTGAATTTGATGTGGTAGTGGGAATGGAGTGGTTAGCTGAAAACCTGGCTAGTATTGTATGTGATAAAAAGTTGATCAATATTGACTTACCTGGGAAGGGACCATTTGTAATATATGGTGATTTTAGGAATCGTCAGTCTTATTTAATTTCTATGTTAAAGGCCCGTAAATGTGTTAGTAAAGGCTGTCAGAGTTTCTTAGCTTATGTGATTGACACCAAGAAAGAAAAGAGTAAAATTGAAAACATACCCGTAGTTTGTGAGTTCCCATAAGTCTTTCCCGATGATTTAGCTAGTATTCCTCCCGATAGACAAATAGAGTTTAATATTGATTTGACACCCGAGGCCGCTCTTGTTGCACGTACACTGTAACACCCCAAATCTGCAGCGAAAACGAGATCTCCAGCCAAACAACATACTAAAACGATAATAGGTCTAAAATTAAACCACACAATTTAGTTCCAACACAAAATTTAATTCAAGGTCTCCAAAGATAAAAATCAAATCTCAAGCAAATATTGACTGCTAAATTATTAATTAACTTCAAAAAAATAAATAGAGGTACTTAAAAGTGGGTGGTCCTCTCTTCACAAAACCCCTGATTGCCCCCTAGCTAGATACCTGCAAGAAGAAAAATACAGCGTGAGCCAACTGCCAGTACGGATTAAGATTACAAAATAAACAAAGCATGACGTAATTACAAAGATCAAAACCAAATGGGGTTGAAAATAAAGTTTAAAGTTTCCCAATACGAAAACGCCACCAAACTCAAGAGTAATCAACGAACTTTAGGCTGAAGCAACGAGGGGTGGTTTATGCATATCGAGCTTCCTACACGGAGCAAAATCATATCAAAGGATCCAAACATATCATAATACACTGGATTTATGACTCCACGTGTATCCAAAATCGGTGGCATGTATGACACTACATCGCACACCGATAACAAAGCTCCAAAATCCTAGGGCCGACCCATACGCCTCCTAAATAAAATCACCTATCACATTGCCCAGCTCTCATCAGAGCACACCAAAATTAGAAGGAGACGTCGTGGACTAATCACACGGCCACAGATAGTGTCACGCCACTGGCACCTTAATGACATGCATGTAGTAACCCTATGTAATAACCAGGTACGTCATTAATTTTTATATGGAAATATAGGGATGTATTTTGCCATATAGAGTAAGTTTGGGGTTTGTTTAGTATTTTTGCCAAACATCACCTCCACCACCGCCACACTCACCTCACTAGGAGGAGGTGTCCTCCATGTGGTTGTCTTAACTAAATATCCTAATTGTGAGTGTGTGTGTGTGTGTGTGTGTGTGTGTGTGTGTGTTTCGGTTGAGAGAGAGATAGAACCGTAGAGAAGAAAGAAGAAGAAAGACAAAGATTAATTGCTGGATTTGGAAGGTTCATCTTGTGAAGATTAAAGGTATGTAACCTCTTAATCTATCTTTATTGTTTAGATAAAGTTTTATGTAAGTTTTGATGGGTTTTGATGATTTATGGATGAGTTGGGAAATCTGAGCATATGGTTAGGTTATGTTAATAGTCTTAAACATATCTGCATAATTACAGCAACATGCATAGCTTAAAAGTTTAGATTTCTGGGTTAAGTATGAACTAGTTGACTGAGACATTCATCGAAGTCGCAACAGTGGGTTGCGACATGGTTGAATTTTATGATCTTCATGAATGTCGCAACCTTGAGTTGCGACTTGTTCGTGAAGTCGCAATAGTGGGTTGCGACTTGGTGCTATGTCGCAACAGTTGGTTGCGACTTGAGGGGGTTGTCGCAACAGTTGGTTACGACATAAGGGAGAAGTCACAGTAGTTAGTTGCGACTTGGTGTAGTGTATTGCGACATAGAGTATTTCCATGGTTGATTGCGACTTGAGTCGAGGATTTCAGGATTTTAGAGATTTTAGTCTTTAAAAGAAATATTTGTATTTATGTGGTACATATTCCGTGAAACGAGACTGAAGAAATTGGAGTGCTTGATAATAGCTTGGAATGATTTTTGGAAATAAGCGAAACGAGTGAGTTTTTATTTAAAATGTTTTCAACTGGAATACATTTATGTGAATGAGTGTAATATTGTGCATATGGTGTTTATATGAGTATTACATTGCATGGGTACTAGTTAGCCGGGCTTAGGACCGGTGAAAGTTGGCTGTACAGAGGGACAGTGGTGTTGGTTGTATTTAGTACAGTGGTGTAAATTAATTAATTGGCTTGCTACCAAATAATATGGCCAAGAGAAAGAGATGGAATGGTACATGATGCATGAGTCATAATTGGTATTTCTTATGTGCATTATGTGTATTGATTGTTTGTAAAGATGGTTTTTAACTAACGAGGATTTTCTCACTAGACCTCAAGGTCTAACCCTCATTTTTGTTTTAAAATATGTATTCCAGGTCAAGGAGCGAATAAGGGACAGTGATAGGATTTATCATGTTTAGCTTTTTGGAAGATGCATGATTATGAAGATTCAAGTTGTGTTTTGTATCTATTGTGTACTTTATTATAAACGAAAAAGTTAGTACTGAAAGACCTATTTGGTTAAGATAAGGGACCGTAGATGAAATATGATGTATCTTTTGGTGAAATTATGTTATGAAATGTATGTTAAATGTATATATGGAATATGGGTCGTTACACCCTAAAGGTGGTTAACTCGGTATTCCTACTCTCCAAACTATCTAACAAAGGTTCTATATATGCATGGATGAATATAAAACTAGACCTGACAAATGTGTCGCGTCGTGTCGGGTTCAAAGTTAAACGGGTTGAGAGTGCCTAACCCTAACCCGACCCGTTTAATAAACGGGTCAGAAAATGCCAACCCTAACCCGACCCGCCTAACCCTTTTAACATTTATAAAACTAAAAATTAAATATCGAAAATTCACAAAAAAAAATACAAATCCAAAATTTAAATGAAAGCATTACACTACTAAACGAAAGACTTTTACATACGAATTTTTCCTGGGAAATTTGTCGCTAAAGGGTGATTCATCACAAAACCGTCAGAAAAGTTGGTGGGTAGATTTTTGGTGGGTAATGCAAATCAGTGACCGATTAGCCAAAGATTCTCTGGGTGATCCATGGATATTTTCTCGAAAAACATCGGATTCTACAAAACCATTGGCCTTTTCTGGGTGATCCCTGGGTAATCACCGACGGAAATTTCCCTGGGTAATAATATTGTGAGTAAAAGTCATTTATTTTGTAGTGTTAGAAATCTGAATTTTATAGTCCAAACTTATAAGTTCTAACAAAATCTAAAACATAAAAAAATCCAAAGCATTAAAAAGATAACTTATAATATATATATATATAGATATATATATATATATATATATATATATATATATGATAAAGATATTGATTGTAATGCAATATATAATATATATTCAACATGAAGAAATTTGTAACTATAATCAACTCTTTAATCCAAAAGAGATAAAAATAAATCATAAGTTATGTACACAAAAGTTGGCATCAATCTCCTTTTATAATCAATTTCATGTTCCAACATTTCATCTTTCTATGAATGTGAGATAGCTAAAGTTAACCATAATTAAATATTTTAAATTCTTAATACACATTGTGTCTTGTCATTTTTCTTGGTTTTTGCTTATATATATATAAAGATATAAAGATTAAATGAAATAAGTGTGTCTTATTAGAGCATCTCTAATGCAAAGTTCTTATAAGCAAAAAGTGGTGTGTCTTGTAGGAACTACCATTGTGGAGAGTTCTTATAAGAATCTCATCCCCTTTGAGTTCTTATTTAAGAACCTTGGTTCTTACCATGAGAGCCTCATTTTTATAAGAACCTTGGTTCTTACCATGAAGTTTCTATGAAATGTCATTGTCATCATTTTTATTGGTACTTAAATTTAATATTTGATATTTATTTATAAATATAAAATAATTATTGATATAGACAAATACATAGGACCCACAAAAATGAGGTTCTTATAAGAACTACTATTGTGAACTTTTATGTGAATTTTTAAATTATTGAGATGGAAATGAGGTAACACCAAAAAGTACAAAAAGAAAGTTCTTATAAGAACCTCCATTGGAGATGCTCTTAATTGTAATGCAATATATACTATATATTCAACATGAAGAAAATTTGCAACTAAAATTAACTCTTTAATCCAAAAGGGATTAAAATAAATCATAAATCATGTAAAAAAGTTGGCATTATTCTCCTTTTATAATCAACTTCATGTTCCAATATTTCAACTTTCTATCAATGTGGGATAGCCAAAGTAAACCACAATTCAATATTTGAGAAATCTCAATCCACATTGTGCCATATCATTTTTCATGGTTTTTGCTTTTATATATATAAAGATTCATCCCAAAATAAATGTTCACGATAAAAACGACACACGATTTTAAGAGTGTGTAATTATTACACTTTTTTAATTAATTAAAGTACAATTTTACTCTTAATTATATAGAGATAAAATTATTTATTGCATAATCAAGAGTAGAATGAGAAAGTTGAAATTTACTTTTGAAAGTGAACACTTATTTTAAGACAAACAAAAATAGTAATGTAGACATTTATTTTGGGATAAAGGGAGTAGCAAATTTGGTCTCTTGTGCTAACTTTAAGGATGTTAATTCACATGGCATTTTAGTCATTTTATCTAATTCCCTATTTTTTGAGTAAATTACAATTTTGGTTCTTGTGGTTGTCATTCGTTATCAAGTTTGGTCCTTATTTTCAGTTTTAGTTCCTGTAGTTGCCATTTTGTTTCACTTTTGGTCCCTCTGATCAACTCTAGTTAAAAAAGATTTGTTAACTTAAAGTGTATTTTGGTTATTTTATTTAACTTTTTTGTCTTTTTTCTTTTTTGTTTTATTAGATTATAAAGCAAAGAGTAAATTACATGATTGGTCCATGTGGTTTACAAAAAATTGCACTGTGCGTCCCTAATTTAAAATAATTATGGAAAACGTTCTTATGGTTTACATTTTCACACACCTTTGGTCCTTGTGCCCTAACTCCGTTAGATGATTCAGTTAAAATGGGTCAAATTTAAGGGTATTTTAGTATTTTTGTACTTTTTATTTTATATTAAAATTTTATCTATATTATAATATAATATAATGTATGTGTATATAATATATATATATATATATATAGGCTGGGTATCTTTTGCAAACCAGTGTATTTGTACAAACTCGTACAAACCATACCTAGCTTTATGATTTTGTAAATTTGGTTTCATGAATATATATATATATATATATATATATATATATATATATATATATTTTGGCTTCATGAATATATAATTTGGCTTCATGAATATATCATTTGACATTTTTAACTAATTTTTTTCGGTGGAGCCCTAAAATACCCTTATTTTTGTAAAAAAATTAGTTCAAAATGCCAAATGATATATTCATGAAGCCAAATTATATATTCATGAAGCCAAAATATATATAAAAATATTCATGAAGCCAAATTTACAAAATCATGAAGCTAGGTATGGTTTGTACGAGTTTGTACAAATACACTGGTTTGCAAAAAATACCCCCTATATATATAATATATATATATATATATATATATATACACATATACATTCCTGCCACAGTCACCGCATCATCTTCTTGACAATCCCCTCACCCCATCATTGTCTTCATCCCATCGCACTCTGACAGTATATACAAGCATGCATGTGTCGAGCACAAATACGTTAAACGGGTTGAGGAATGGCATGATGGATATTGGAATTGGGGATTGCGTATTCGACGGTGGTGTATTGAGGGTGGAGTTCTGCAGGGACATTGGTTTCAGAGATACCGGAGTAGTGGTGGGGGAAGTGGTTGCGTTGAAAACAGAAAGGACATATCCAAATTAGTGTTGAGAAGTCTACTCGGCAGAAAGGACTGAGGATGGCAAAACAGGTCTTGCAACGAAGAGGTGCGTAGGGATTGTTGGGTATGTGTGGATGAGGACGAATCGGAGAAATTGAGCGACAATTGGAATCACGCACTTGCTTGCATCAACTTTTGTACGAGTCCAGACGTTCCATGTCATACGAACACCATCAATTCCCTCTGGGTCCGTATTAGCCATCTTTGTCGACATCTTTCAATTCTCTTCTCCAGCTTAATTAATCTTCCTATATTAATATATAATTTGGATAAAGGAACCCAAAAATCGTACCAAACAGAACAAAGAGGAAGAAATTGACCAAAGGAATGGATTAGGAACAACAAAACGAACCTGAGAACATTAACTAATTCGAAAAACCAAGTCAGATTAAACCTAAATGAGAAAAAAGGCGCATGAAGAGTAGGAAAAAAATTTGATTAAGATCTTCAAATCAGTAAACCAACAGCGAAATCGGTTATAGATCTTGAGAGAGCATCCATAAACGATCCTAATCACAACAAAGAATTCAGAAAAAACATTCCGAATCGAGCCCAGAAAGTGAAAACGGCGCACGAACGGTTCTAGGACGAAAAAACTGGAAAACTCCCAAATCGACCACAAGGATTGAAGTAGCACTAAAATGGATTATCGATCTGGTTTATGCATCCAAAATCAATCCTAAAAACAAGAACTATTTCACGAAACCATTCCAAATCAGACCCAGAATCGAGATCATCTATGTTTGAACTCGAGCAAATTAAGAAAACCATGGTTTCAATATCGAACTTCAGATCTGATCAACCCCAAATCGAACTTTAAATCTGAAAAACCCTAAAATCAATCTTCGATGGAGAATGGGGTTAGGGGTCGAAGAGACAGAAGGAGAGACATGAGGAGAAAAAGGGATGATGGAGGCGATGGGGTTCACCGACGAAGATTTTGGGCACCAATGTGGTGTCTATAATCTTGATTCAGTGTGGTGTCTATAATCTTGATTCTTCAAAACCTATAAAATCTTCAGGTAATGATAAGATCTGTGCGCTGCAAAGTCTTTCTTTCAAAGTTCTGAAGGCTCCTGCTTGTTCTTCTTTCCATTCATACTTTACATTCTTTTTCATCAGTTCGGTCAGAGGTGTCGCTATGCGAGAAAAATCCTGTATAAACTTCCGATAATACCATGCCAAACCCAGAAAACTTCGTACCTCTGTTGGTATTTTTTATGGTTCCCACTTTTCAATCGCTTCTGAGAAATAATATGGCCCAAAAACTGCACTTCTAGCAACCAGAATTAACATTTAGAAAACTTAGCATATAACTGTTCACTTTTCAATAACTCCAAAATCAGATGAAGGTGAGTAACATGTTCTTCTTCAGATCAGAAATAAATAAGAATATCATCGATAAAAACAATTACAAACTTATCAAGATAAGGTTTACATACCCGATTCATTAAGTCCATAAAAGCTGTCGGTGCATTCGTCAAACCAAAAGGCATTACCAAAAATTCATAGTGTCCATAACGCGGAAAGCGGTTATCAACACATCTTTTTCTTTGACTTTCAACTGGTGAGACCGTAAACCAATCTTTGTAAAATAACTGCCCAAACTAACTGATCAGACAGGTCGTCAATTCTGGGAAGTGGTTATTTGTTCTTTATTGTGAGTTTGTGCAATTCCCGATAATCTATACACATTCTCATTGACCCATCCTTTTTCTTAACAAACAAAACCGGTGCACCCCACGGAGAAGTGCTCGATCTAATGAAACCCTTATTAGAAAGTTCTTGTAACTGATACATCATCTCTTTCATTTCTGACGGTGCTAGACGGTAAGGTGTATGTAATATCTTATAATAATATTAAGATGATTATTAAAAGCTATAATTGAAGATCTTAGAAGTTGAAGGGCTTTTACATTATTATGCAAACCTTCTTTAATTTTTCAAATTAATTAATTAAATAAGAAAATTAGATGAGTTTTGGATAAATCTTGGAACCTGTACTTTGAGAAATCAAATTTCAAAGTTCATAGTTATCCTTGTTTAGGTTCATCCTATAAATATAAAGGATTTACACTTGTATTAAAATTTGGGAAATTAATTAAAATACCCTAAGTCAAACCAAGTGTTACCAAAATACCCAAAATCTCTTCCACTTTGCAAAAATACCCCTTTTTTCCGCGATGTATTTCTGACACTTTTTTAAACTTGCAGGGACCATTTTTGAAAAATGGAATCCAGCGATCGCGGGCTCATCCCGCGATGGGGTACTTTTTGTGACTTTTCAATTGCAAGGGACCATTTTTGAAAAATTCCAGGGACCATTTTTGAAAATATGACCCGCGTAGACACTGTAGCACCCCGCATTTGACACTGTAGCACCTGCGTTCGTCCAATTTGATGAATTTGATTTGGAATGTTACACTTTCAACCCCTATACTTATTTACTAAATTTACTTTATACCTTTTACTTTCATTATTTTAATTTTACATTTAACACATATAATCGTTTATTAACTAAAATACGTTAAAAAAATACGTTTTAATTTTAACAAATTACACCATTATAATCGTCTCTTCGATACGTTCGAAATGAGCCCAATCTTGAATTTTTTTGGATTTATATATTTTAATATATATCATATACAATTATACACTACATAAAAAAAATATTTTTTATATTTAAAATTCATACTCTTATAGTTAATTATTTAATTTATGGTACATCTCTTATTTTTTTTCAATTTTGTTTTACACTCCTATCGCGTTAACATAATAATCATATATTAACTAATTCATTAAATCGTTTTAAATTATTATTATTTGAATGTGTTTATAGATATCGTGAATGGCAATAGGAGAAGGTTTCACGAGAAGAATATTAAATGGGGTTTTGACAAGTTGGTATCACTTGACTCATTTAAGAATTGTGAAAATGGGTATTTGGCGAATGATGATTCATGTGTGTTTGGAGCTGAAGTATTTGCAGTTACAGAGTATTGCAAATCATCTTCCCAACCGAAACGGATACAGTGCATGTAAACACATAAATCTATTACTGGAAGGCGTCCTGGAGTCCTGTGATCAAGTTAACCTTTTCCTTGATCACGTCCTCCATTCCCATGTAGTCCGATTCGAGTTCTTCTAATTCCTCTTCAGCTTCCTTAATCTCTCGTTGCAGGTGCCGAACGTGAGCCCTAGTCATGGCCAGTTCTCGTTTCTTCTCCGCTAGATACTCCATTTTCCCCTGCTGAATCCCCCTGTTATGGTTCCACATACCCTTTACCTTTTCGATACCGGCGTTCGCCTCATCAATGGCTTTTTGCACTGCGGGAGTAATTCGTTGACTTTGTCGAAGACCCGTCGGCATAAAATCATACATTGGTGGGGTTCTCATGCCATTATCGAAGTAGTAATTGTCGGATGCCATCTCCCAGTCTGCTTCCTCCTCAGGCGTGAATGGAAAATCGGCTGCAGTTCGCCCACAGTTTGTCCACTCCTCGTCTGTTTCCGGTACCTTCCAGGTACTCCGGCGAGCTCCGTCGTTCAGTGGTTGGTAGGCTCCCGAACGTGAAGTTCCAGCCACATTCGCCGACCTGTTCCCCCTTGATCTTGAACCTCCATCCATTGTGTTAAAAAAAGCGAGAGTGTGTTTGTATAAAAGATAGATAGGAAGTTGTGAATTACTACTTCATCATGCCATCTACTTATAGCCGTGAAAATGTATGTTCTTCATCAGATATGGTCAAAGATTTCGTCTGAAAAAGTTGCCTGCATGATTCGCCTGAATAGTTCACTGCAAGATTCGTTTGAAAAGAGCCTGTAAGATTCCACTGAAAAAGTAACTGCAATATTCGTCTGCTCTTAAATAAAGGTCTTTCATTAGGCAGAAAATTAGTCTTTAAGTAGTCAAACATAGCTAATTAATGAGAATTTAGATCAGATTTATATGGTACTATCAAATGCAAGTTTCTATAATATATATATTGTTCTACATTACATGATACCAATTTTTGCATCATATGAATCACTTCCAGACAACAAGAACCAATACCCCAATAATCAAGAAATAAATGCTTGTTCATCCAATAATCTCTGTATTAGGATTATCGCAAGTTTCATAAACCTACTTACTAGGTGTTGGAAATATGGGTTTTACTAAACTTTGGACGCATTTAAATTTATATATATGTGTTATATATAACTAACTTTTAGTAGGTTTATGTTCTTCTATATGAGATCTTCGAAATGATATATAATGCGTCCAAAATAGAGTATGTGTGAAAGAGATATCGATACTCAAAGTTGAGTAAATGGATGAAATTAGCAAAAACCAAATGAAGTAAACAGTAAGTCAATCACAATACTTTAACAAAATAAGTTAATACTAAAAATAACAATTATTTAATGTTACATAAACAACCTAACGTGGCCCTATTTGACAATGTTCATAAATGGACTCCGCCATATGTATGCGGAAATCTTTGGCAACAACCTCGGCCTCGTCAGGGTGTACCCATACCTCATTTTTATTTATCAACATTTGGACATTACGGCATACCCAGACACCGCAATCTGCAGTTAACCCGGCCTGCTGGGGTGCATTCTTGGCGAACTTATAGCGAAAGGCACCTGTCATTTCGCGACGTCTAACATCCTTGACCCGACAAAAGAAGTCATTCAGCACAGCTTTAAACTTTGTCATTTGCTCTTCCAATTGCTGTCTGAAGAGACTGGCACTGTCGCTATCATATATGGTCATGGTCATAGCGTCAAGTTCAAACACTCCAAGCAGCCAATGTTGGGGATTAAGGCATATAGGGATGTACACCTGAAATATTACAATATTAGACAACTTAGTTAGCAACAAAACAAGTTAAATAAAATAAGAGTAAAATGATTTACATACCACATCGAGGAGAGCCCAAGAGGTCCCTTCCACGCCATTGCATGAATTAACCACGGAGGCGGGACCTAGATGCTCAATCAACAAGTAATGAAAGAACATACTGAACATCATGGTCCACCTCGTGTCTGTTCCACGATGTCTTTGCAACAGCGAGACCCAACAATCGATGTGCTATACATAAAAAAAATAGATGGTTAGACATGTAAAATAAATATATTTGATTATATGACTATAATTAAACTTTATACTAACCACATCCAGTAAGTCAGACTCCAAAGGGTCAACGGCCAGCAATACATTGAAAAACGAGGGGGTGATTTCCAAGTTCAAGTGAGGGATGAAGATCAAGGGGGGGAGGTGACCAGTCCGGCACATCCTCAATATTTCTGATGCCGGTTGAGGCTCCGGTGAAGACACCTTTCCCTTTTTCTTTCCTCCCTTCTTTCCCCCCACTTTCTTTGCTTGTTTTTTAGCGGTCGGTGGTGTCGTAGATCCTTGTTGGCCAAACGGGTGACGAAACCATTGTGAAATTTTATGCGGCCGCTTTTGAGGGAGCGGGGTCACCTGTGGTGGTGGATCTACAACATCCATCGAGTCATCGTCAGGCTCCGAGAAGTGCTCCGAGAAGTGATCCTGGATAATAGGAGACCCCGCCTGAAAATTACGTTACTCAATGTTTTAAGTACAATTTAGGAAATGTTCACAATTAAACCAAAACTACCAAAATAACTTACAGTATGCATTTCCGGCCTGTAATAGTCATCGGCCGAACCGCCAAAGATGTTTGTGATTGTTGTGGTGGCGAACGACGGCATGTGTTGTGCCCCCGGCATCCCGGCCTGCGTGACATTGATCATTAAAATAGTTACAAAATTAGGATTATCGATATATAACTATAATGGTTACTCAGTGTCACTAACACTCTCCGGGATAGTAGAATATGATGTGGTGGCGAACGGCGGCGGCATCTGCGAGGTGTATGCCCCCGAATTCCCGGCCTGCGTGACATTGATCATTAAAATAGTTACAAAATTAGGAACAAACATATAACTATAATGGTTACTCAATGTCACTTACATTTTCAGGGAATGACGGATAGGATGTGGTGGCAAACGTCGCCTGTGTCCCCTGTCCGAACGGAGCGTGGATCGGTGTCGTACTCGACAGCTAAAACAAATTTAGAACGTAATATTAATATACAAACTAAATAAACGTGGCCAACAAATTAAGTTAAACACTAACATTGACAGCGCTAAACTGTCTGTAGACTTCCTCCAGATACTGTACACGTTTCTCTAGCGGCCCGTGGACGTGGTCCCACAGGACTTCATGTGAGCCACGCTGTGGCTCGTAGGAAGGGGCCGCCTCATATGGATTGTAGGAGGAGGAAGGGTGCGGCTGGTAGGAGGAGGAACGGGCCGGCTGGTAGGAGGAGGAAGGGGCTGGTAGGAGGAGGAACGGGCCGGCTGGTAGGAGGAGGCAGGGGGCGGCTGGTATCCACCGGAAAAGGGCCTGTCGTCGTCTTCCTCATCTTCGTCAGATGTGGAAGTAGGGGGACGTCGAGCCCTTTCCGCCTCTGCGTCAATAAAGGCCACGCTGTCTCTGTACCAATCTGTGCCCATCTCGTCGACAGTAGGCACAAGGCGATCGGAAGGCAAGAGTGGCTGCTAAATATATGATAAAACATAAAAGAAATTAATAAGCGGGACTAACGTATGCAAATTGTAAACATAGTAAAAGAACTTACATTTCTAGACGCTTTGAAGAACTCAATCCAAAGCGACCTACTTAGGGTAACACGCTTGTCCCAACGGGTTCCCCTAAGTACTCGATCGTCGCGCTTGACGAAATATCGGATTGATGCGGGAAACACCTCCAAGATCCATATCTGGAATTAGACAAGAAGAGCAAGTACGTAAAAAGAAAAGCCAAACAGTTTGTATGTATTATTAACAATTGTTACACTACGTATCTAACCTTGAAGGCGTATGTAAAACCACAAAGATTCATCTTTGCATGTCGATCGGCGCGTCTGCCTATGGCTCGGTGCAGATTAGAGTAGCAATGTGTCCAGATATGGCTACCCCACGGGTAGCTGTTAAACAGCTCAAGGTCCTCGACGGCCCTAAGGACCGTCGATGAAGCATACTGACTATACTCACGGCCCAGGAAGCCCATATCCACGATCACCACCAAGCATACACGGACAGCATCGTCGTCGGTTAGGGCACTAAGGCCCTCTTTCATCTTTTCCCGGGCTGCCTTCAGCTTCAAACGAGATGTTGAAATGCCGAAAACCCTAGGAACGAAGGAGCAGTCTTCTAAGGGAGGAAGGGGGGAGCCTCTCCAAAACGTAGTCCTGTAATTAGACAGAACTCCCGACGCCCAAAATGCAATTGAGAGCCGAAGAAATCAAAATGCATCTCCTCCGGCTCAGCGTTGGCGTCCTCGACCTCCAACTGTAGAAACATGTGTACTAGCGTAGGGTCGCCACCAGAGTAAGACACATCCATCCATGGCCCGAACGGTGTCCCTCTATAGATGGTCTCAAGGGTATCCGCGCGATCACCTAATCCCCTAAACAGCGCTCCTAATTCCTCGATTTATGAAACTTTGCACCTTACCGTCAAGTCGATGTTAAAGAAATCCTTCTACATAGTCATTCACAGATGTTATAGTTAGTGTTATATATAGATGCTGCAGTTTATTTTATTTTATATAGATGTTGTGGTTTATTTTTTTTCAACGTATCATATTGTTATATATAGATAAAGTGCGGTGGTATTTTATTTCAACGTATAATAGTGTTATATATAGATAAAGTGCGGTTGTATTTTATTTCAACATATAATAGTGTTATACATAGATAAAGTGCGGTTGTATTTTATTTCAACGTATAATAGTGTTATACATAGATAAAGTGCGGTTGTATTTTATTTCAACGTATAATAGTGTTATACATAGATAAAGTGCGGTTGTATTTTATTTCAACGTATAATAGTGTTATATAAAGATAAAGTGCGGTTGTATTTTATTTCAACGTATAATAGTGTTATACATAGATAAAGTGCGGTTTATTTTATTTCAACGTATAATAGTGTTATATATAGATAAAGTGTGGTTTATTTTATTTCAACGTATAATAGTGTTATATATAGATAAAGTGCGGTTGTATTTTATTTCAACGTATAATAGTGTTATATAAAGATAAAGTGCGGTTGTATTTTATTTCAACGTATAATAGTGTTATACATAGATAAAGTGCGGTTGTATTTTATTTCAACGTATAATAGTGTTATATATAGATAAAGTGCGGTTGTATTTTATTTCAACGTATAATAGTGTTATATAAAGATAAAGTGTGGTTGTATTTTATTTCAACGTATAATAGTGTTATATATAGATAAAGTGCGGTTTATTTTATTTCAACGTATAATAGTGTTATATATAGATAAAGTGCGGTTGTATTTTATTTCAACGTATAATAGTGTTATATAAAGATAAAGCGCGGTTGTATTTTATTTCAACGTATAATAGTGTTATACATAGATAAAGTGCGGTTTATTTTATTTCAACGTATAATAGTGTTATATATAGATAAAGTGCGGTTTATTTTATTTCAACGTATAATAGTGTTATATATAGATAAAGTGCGGTTGTATTTTATTTCAACGTATAATAGTGTTATATAAAGATAAAGTGCGGTTGTATTTTATTTCAACGTATAATAGTGTTATATATAGATAAAGTGCGGTTGTATTTTATTTCAACGTATAATAGTGTTATATAAAGATAAAGTGCGGTTGTATTTTATTTCAACGTATAATAGTGTTATACATAGATAAAGTGCGGTTTATTTTATTTCAACGTATAATAGTGTTATACATAGATAAAGTGCGGTTTATTTTATTTCAACGTATAATAGTGTTATATATAGATAAAGTGCGGTTGTATTTTATTTCAACGTATAATAGTGTTATATAAAGATAAAGTGCGGTTGTATTTTATTTCAACGTATAATAGTGTTATACATAGATAAAGTGCGGTTTATTTTATTTCAACGTATAATAGTGTTATATATAGATAAAGTGCGGTTTATTTTATTTCAACGTATAATAGTGTTATATATAGATAAAGTGCGGTTTATTTTATTTCAACGTATCATATTGTTATATAGAGATAAAGTGCGGTTTAGGGACCCTAGTTGTCATTCTTAAAAGTTTAGGACCTAATTGGCATTCTTAAAAGTTTAGGGACCTAAGTTGTCATTCTTAAAACCGTAGGGACCTAAGTTGTCATTCTTAACATTTTTTTATAAAAAACACATATTTAACAATTTTTTTATAAAATGTGTTTTTTTATAAAAAATTGTTAAGAGTGTGTTTTTATAAAAAAATTGTTAAAAATGTGTTTTTTTATAAAAAATTGTTAAGAGTGTGTTTTTATAAAAAAATTGTTATAGTTTTATGGTTTTATGTTTATGTTTGAATGTGATATTTGTATGTTATAATGTGTATGTTGTTATAGTGTGTTTTTTCATATAAAAATTGTTAAAAATGTGTTTTTTTTTTATAAAAACACACATTTAACAATTTTTTATAAAAACACACTCTTAATAATTTTTTTATAAAAAAACTTGTTTTTATAAAAAATTGTTAAGGGTGTGTTTTTATAAAAAAAATTGTTAAGAGTGTGTTTTTATAAAAAAAACATTGTTAACAATTGTTTTTTATAAAAACACACTCTTAACAATTTTTTTATAAAAAAACACTCTTAACAATTTTTATATGAAAAAACACACTATAACAACATACACATTATAACATACAAATATCACATTCAAACATAAAACCATAAAACTATAACAATTTTTTTATAAAAACACACTCTTAACAAATTTTTATAAAAAACACATTTTTAACATTTTTTTATAAAAACTGTTTTTATAAAAAACAATTAACAATTTTTTTATAAAAAACACATTATAAAAACCATAAAACTATAATATTTTTTATAAAAACACACTCTTAAACATTTTTTATAAAAAAACTGTTTTTATAAAAAATTGTTAAGGGTGTGTTTTTATAAAAAAATTGTTAAGAGTGTGTTTTTATAAAAAAAACACATTGTTAACAATTTTTTTATAAAAACACACTCTTAACAATTGTTTTATAAAAAAACACTCTTAACAATTTTTATATGAAAAAACACACTATAACAACATACACATTATAACATACAAATATCACATTCAAACATAAAACCATACATATCATGTTAAACATAGAACATATTCAAACATAAGTTATAAACACTATAACAACCTACAAATCATATATCTTAACTTAAAATAACATACAAAAAATAACAAATAACATAAGGAAAACATACCAAAGAGGTAATACGAGACATCTTCACAAAACCCGAACGCGTATTCCACACGACAAAATTGAGAGAGTGGGAGAAAATTGAGAGAGTTTGATTAAAAATTGAGAGAGTGATTAAAAAAATTGAGAGTGGCCGTGTCTTGGTCCCCCCCCCCCCCCTTATATAGTGCGGCCGAAGAAACAATTAGGGTTTATGGTTCGTCAAAGGGATTTTAGGGTTAACCCT
The DNA here is from genome assembly GCA_033807775.1 of Saussurea involucrata. Classification (NCBI taxonomy): domain Eukaryota; kingdom Viridiplantae; phylum Streptophyta; class Magnoliopsida; order Asterales; family Asteraceae; genus Saussurea; species Saussurea involucrata. Next base: position 160,278,014 of record CM066322.1, on the reverse strand, counting down.
GTGCCGACACGTGGCACAGGAGCCCGCGATCGCGGGAGGTCAAAGAAAGTCAATCGCGGGCAGGGACCAAAAATGCACACGCGGGCATTTTTGAGGGGGGAAAGCTGTACCGCGGGTATTCTTGAGGGACCAACGCGGGCAAAGTGGGCAAACTTTGGTGACACGTGTAGCCCGCGATCGCGGGGATCAATGAGTCAAACGCGGGCAGGGACCAAAACTGCACACGCGGGCATTCTTGAGGGGGGAAAGCTGGACCGCGGGCATTCTTAAGGGACCAACGCGGGCAAAGTGGGTAAACATTGGTGACACGTGGCCTGGAGCCCGCGATCGCGGGCTCCATCGCGGATTTTTAGGGCATTTTTGCAAAATGGGAGAAATTTTGGGTATTTCAGTAAAAGATGGTCAAACTTAGGGTATTTTAATTAATTTTTAAATTACTTGTAAAAATCTTGAGTTTCTTGGGTCATAAATCTCGTTTAAGTTTGAGTTTGGGATTCAAGAATTGGGTCACAATTTTGAAGGTAAATTTGACTCTAATTTGCATATTCAATTTTTGTTGCCTTGTTTTTTGAGATATTTTTGGATCGATTTGCCAAAGTTATTTACGTTTTTCGTGTTGTGGGTTAAACCCCATTAATGGTGGTATTAACCCAATTTTAAAGTTAAATCAATAAATTATTTTTCTGTAATTAAATAATAAAAATGTTGATATCTTATAGTAAAAATACATATTTTATTGGGAATTTAATTAAAATACCCCAAGTTTGACCTTGACTTACACAACTGCCCCCTCTCTCTCCCATTTTGCCAAAATACCCCCTAATTCCGCGATTTTGTCCGCGATCGCGGACCCGACCCACATGGCCCGCAAAGTTGGTTCGCGATTGACCCCAACTTTGACATTTTGTTAAATTTTGTCCTTTATCTTTGCTATGATACAACTTAGGTCCCTTATGTTTGCTAAATGATACATTAGGCCCCTTATCAATGCTAATTTTACAACTTTGGTCCCTTATCTTTGCTATAATACAACTTAGGTTCCCTATGTTTGCTAAATTACAACTTAGATCCCTTATGTTTGCTAAATTACAACTTAGCTCTCTTATCTTTGCTAAATTACAACTTAGGTCCCCAAACTTTGCTAAATTACACATTAGAACCCTTATGTTTGCTAAATTACACGGGACGATAAAGTAGATAAAATCATGTTATATATAAAAACTAGAGCACTTAGCATACACGATTTAGTCGTTAAAATCAAGGGAAATCAATGTTCAGGTCAATGTTATCATATCTTAGACTTCCATGTGGTTCTAGCACCGATGGGCCCTCGTGCTACTTCTTTGGCTAACTGAACGTCTACTCCTCCCTGAAACCAACTTCACACCTCCCCGGTCTCGGACTTGCCTACTCCGAAAGCTACGGGCACGATGTTGTTATTCTCGTCCAGGGCAACCGCCAGGAACATCATACCCAGGTAATGCCCCTTTGTAAATGTTATAATTTATAATGTGTAAACATATGACGTGTTAATATACGTACCGCATGTCCAAGGGCAACGAAGCACAACTCAAAACGTCCCTTTGAATCGGTCCTTATCCTGGTGACTGTACCTGGATTCTGCAGCTCCAAATTATATAAATACGTAGGGAGTCGTTCATACGACTCCTCGAGAGTGCCTCTCACCATTAGTAGTGCCCTGCATCACGCACGCTAGCTTTGGTGGTAACCAATGGTGATCTCGTACTGCAGGTTTATATCGTTGACGATGTCCTTTGGACGAAATGCCCTGCTAGCATCAAGACATTTGCCTTTCAGTATGTAGCCCAAAGTCCTTTTGTTGGCTTGTCGGTGGTTGGGATTCAGTTGCGTCCTCGAACAAGTGTGTACGTCGTGCAACTTTCTAACGCCAAACATCCCTCTTTTATGGCCCACGGACCTCGCGGACATCCTCCAATTACAATTTTCTCTCCCACGTACAACCACGTATCTGACCTTGTCGGATTTCTTCGTTTTACTTTCGAAACCCTCTTCCATGAACTTAATTCCGAGGTGTGGCCAATTGATCATTCGTATCAAATATTTGACCTACACGTATCCTTGAACTGCAATTATAAGATGCGGGTTCGTAGGTTTGTATATGGGTCTCCGGGGTTGGAAGGAGACGAGGCATATCAAAACAATCATTTAACTCACCAAATGATTTATTACTAGGGGTATATTTTTCTCCTTCTTCGTCGTCATCACTATCGGTATCTAATCTGTCTATATCGGATCTACCCATTGTGAAAACATGGGTTTCGTCATGAGCAACTCCAGCAAACCGTCTTTCTTGGTCTTCTTCTTCTTTTTCTTCTTGTTGCGTCTCCGGAACAAAATCAGGATAATAGTCGTTAAGACCATATGTATGATCCGAATAAACAGTTGGGTCGTAGGACGCCTGAAATTGAGAATTAGGCTCCAGTTAGGTTTCGTCATCACCTTCGTCATCGTCTTCGTCATCACCTTCGTCGCACACTGATGATTCGGCATACACAAAAAGTGCTGGAGGTTGTTCTGACTGGGCTGAAAATTGCAGCAAACTAGAGATATATCCATCGTTGGATAACTCCACCATTGACCCATCATCATTCTTGTACACTAACTTGCAAATAGCAGAAGGTTCGATTCCACATTTTTGCATGGCATATGCAAGAAACTTCTTATGTGTAAAGTTTATTGGCAATTTTACACCATGTTTAGATTTATAGCAAAATTCCACTGATTGTTGTCTTGCATCCATTCACCATCGCAACAGAAATGTAGCTTAGCTTTTGCAACAACTGAACTCATTTTTTCAGTAGTATCTCAAAAAGAAAATACTGAAATGATGAAGAAAGAAAGCAGGAAAGAAGAAGAATGGAATGTATGTGAATTACAATCACAATAGAATGGATGAACGATTATGGATTGCATTTTACTGATATATTTATGGATGAAATTTCAGTGGGAAGATGAATTGCAACCACAAATTCATCTTCCAGTACAATAATTGAAACAACTAAGACAATAAGTGTGGAAAAAACAGTAAAAACATGCAAAAACACGTGAAAAACCCTTAAAACATCAAAATTGCAGCCCAAATCGCGGCCCATCGCGGACAGGGAACAAAACTGAAAATGTGGGGTCCGGTCAATCGTGGACCAACTTTGCGGGCCATGTGGGTCGGGTCCGTGATCGCGGACATAATCGCGGGATTAGGGGGTATTTTGGCAAAATAGGAGAGGGGGGGGGGGGGGGGGGGTAGTTTTGTAAGTCAAAGTCAAACTTGGGGTAGTTTAATTAAATTCCCTATTTTATTTGGAAAAGTTTTTATAGGAATGAATTAAAAAAAAGAGTAAATTACGATTTTCGTCCTTGTGGTTTGGTGTTTATAACGGTTTTAGTCCCTAATCTTTAAAAATTGCTTTTTTCATCCCTATGGTTTCATTTTTGTTTCTTTTTTCGTCCCTGAGTCTAATGTCGTTAAAAACTCTGTTAAATAAAAGGTCTTATGGTCTTTTAACATATTTCTTTATATATTTCTTTTTAATAGTGTTTAGAAAAATTATTAAATATATGTTGTCATATCATATGACATAGTAACTTATATTATATATTATATATATATATATATGATAGGCTGGTAAGCCACCTGTCATTGCCACCTCAATCCCATCCTATCCTTAATTCCCACCCATCCTCCCTCTTCCCATCTTCCCCTCTTCTTCCTTCACCTTTTCTTCCCACGCCCACTATTCTTTCTTTCTTCTTCCTTCACCTTACAGAAAAAGAACAAGATCAACATGAAGAGATACTGCAAGAAATCGCATATTTATTGGTGAATGCCGCTAGAAAAATACAATTTTTAATTAAGTTTTATCATTGACAAAAGTCTAATATCCCAGTTTACAAAAAATGACCCACACCCGTTGTTTCTTCCCCTCTTCTTCCTTCACCTTCTTCCTCCTTCACCTTCTTCTTCCCCTCCCCTCCAACGACCTCCATCACGGCCTCTACCATTGATCTTACCTCACCCCCTGATTTCACCATTTAAATCAAAATAACAACCAACCATGATCGAAACCCTAAACCCAAAATAACAGTCAATAATAATCCAAACCCATGGTTTGTTGGTGTATTCTTGAAAGACTACATTGAAGTTTTGCGTAATATTAAATCCCGTTTTTGGCGAACTATAACCATAACTGAGAACCACCTCTTCCGGTAAACTTCAACATATCCAGCAAACGACTGACATTTCCGGTGAACTGGTTTCCTCCCCAAATCCTGTCTCCATCGATTCTAAAACAACAGAAAATCGAAGTGGAATTCAATTCAAACACAAAAACGCAATTCGATTGTAACAGACAAACTCAAAAGAGAAAAGTATTTAGGTTTCAATTGGGTTAAACATGAATCGTAAGTTTGATGGATTTTGGAGATGGGGTTGAGGGGCTGCTGTTTGTAACGTCCCAAAAATTTCAATAAATTTGAACTTTTAAAATACCATTTTTAATAGATTAAATCACAAGCGTTTAACTCCAAATTAACGTTTATACAAAACCTCGTTAAGTTAAACGATCATCTCAAATAAAACAGCGGAACTGTACCAAGTTTAAAAATAAATAAATACGAAGGTCTTCTCAACGCGCCAGTGTGTACCGTCACGCCTTACTGCCACTCGCACCTGAAACAGTAATTTTATAGGGAAAGGGTAAGCACGAAGCTTAGTGAATTCCATCACATGCGCAGATAGCAATCATATGCACATCACCCCTATCCGCACATGAGCAAACAACACAACAGTTACATGATACAAGTAAACACATACAAGTAATTATGTACCCAATTCCTCGGTCCCACCGAGACCTCGGTCCCACCGAGTTCACACAACATTTCTACCCGCTTCCTCGGTCCCACCGAGCCCTCGGTCCCACCGAGATGTATATAAAACACATTTATACTAAGCATTTAAACCAATCAAATACTACGCACCACAATACAATTAGTTCACACAACAAATCAGTAGTACATACAAACTACCGCGATATACATACAATCCCTATCTATGCAGTGAGAGAACTCACCTCAAAAGCAACGCAGATATCCACAACAGCAAAACGAGCCGGCCAACTCCAACTCACCTCTTTCCACCTAAATAAGTGATATCATACGTCAACGTGAAGTCCTAACCCAAAATCACAACTACAAGCTTAAACGTGAAACTTCCAGCTTTTACTCTAACATTACAGGTCTGTTCGGGACCTGTTTAGCCCCCCTAAACTCAACAACCCAGAATTATTTTTCCATAACCAACAAATTCTATGCCTTAGGGTTCCAGGGACATATCAAACGCGTTCTAACGATTTTCGTACGATTTAATATGAATTTTCTAAGCATGGGACGCGAGTCTGCCGTATTCGGACCTGCTGTAAAAACAGTTATTTTTCACCTAGCTAGAGGCCGAACCAGACTTTCGCTAAAACACGAAAAGTGTGACCGACACAGAATGTGAACCGTGGGCACCAGTTTCGCCTCAATCCGAGCTACGACGGAAAAGTTATGGCCGGTGCAAAACAGGGACAGAATGGGATTTTTCACATAAAATGATAACTTTATTTTCGTTTCGGGTTTACGCGATCGGGTCACGGATCATGGTTAGCAATTTGTGTTTTATGGTTACAAGGGGCTGGACTCTACCACGCACCACCCACTGCCACCTCCGGCAGTGGTGGTCACCGGCGCCGGCGGCGGCGATGGTGGTTAGATACCAACGAATTCCGGTGAGACGACGGAACGATCTAACCGTCTTATCTCGGTCACACACTGCACGCACAGCTAAAACCCACCGGTCACGCACGAAACAACCACCGATTGGTGGTGCACGGTGGTGGCAGTGGCGGCAGCGGCCACCGACGGCGGTGGTGGCGATTCAGTATATATATTCCGACGAGACAAAGGAAAAGGGTATCCACCCAACCTTCTCGCTACGCACACAACCAACCACGACCTACGGCCGCGGTCCTGCCGTCCCAGCCACCGGCTGGAGGTTCACGGGAAACACACCGCCGGAAGCCATGGCTGCGGCGGCGGTGATGGTTTTGTGATTGAAGACGACGAAACGACAACGACCGAAAGCAAGAAAGAAACGAGAAGAGAAACCGTACCGCTCGAGAAACCACAGCAGTACTCTCATGCAGTCTCGCTCCTTCCTCCACCCGCTCGACGGCTCTCTCCCTTTCTCTCTCTCTCTCTCGCTCTCTCTCTCGGCTCTACACACTCGCAGGCAGAACAGGGCGGCGCCGGCGGTCTTGTGGTTCGGTGGTGACGCAATTGAAGGGAAGAAGAGGTAGGGTTTTGTGTGTCGTGAAAAAAAAGAAACGAGAATGAGGAGAGGGGGTCGGTCTCTTAAGGCCGATCCCATGCAATAGTTTCACCCACTTGACACTTCTAACCCCTGCACTTCCATGCCCTTGCAAACAATTTAAAGTTTTACTATGTTTAACATTTTTGGTCTTTCTTGTTAATTCCCGCTAATAAGACAACGTTAAGAGAAAAATATTAAGGCAATTAAATAATAGGAAAAAAAATCCGTACCGGGACACGGGTTTTACAACTCTCCCCCGCTTGAATTAGACTTCGTCCTCGAAGTCTACGTCCGCAAGCTCCGGATAGTTCTCCCGCATCTCAACCTCGGGTTCCCAAGTCCACTCGGAACCCTTTCTGTGTTGCCACTGGACTTTCACTAACTGGAATCTAAATTTCTCTATACGCTTGGCGACATCCCTAACTGAAATCTAAATTTCTCACACCGTCTAAAAATTTCTCGAATACTTTTCTTACCAACAAAACTCCTTCAAGAACACTGAAATTATGATCGGAAGAACACTCCAACAACTGGAATCATTCCTAGTCAAACGACTTCGGTTGTCTCCCAACCTTAGATATTCCATACATCCCGATTCGAATTTCAAGCTCTAACCATTCTAAAGTTGCTCACCAATATACCCTACAGGATACTCGAATCCGATCATTCCTACCCTTAACTGTCAATTAACTTCCACTAGTTCTAATAGACTCCCAAAATTATTTCACACGAATCATCAAACCAGTAAATTTATAATCACCCACGAAGGTCATTCCACCATAACCATTCATCACAAGTGAGCATTTCAGGGTTACTACTACCATCACCATAATTATTTTAAAATCGGCCACAACTCTCCGATTACGCTAAAGGTGTTTGGCCTCAAGCCCAAAAGTCGACACCTAAATATACCACTTACCTCAAAAAGGTTACAGCGTATTTATTCTCTTAATTGCAAAGGCCATCATTCCCTTAACCGATACTATTCGGCCTACAGTACCAACACACGTGGAATACCCAACCTTCCACCGTCGACGTATCTTCCACACTCGCTCTACGAAGCCAAGTTATGCCGTATCGAGGATACATCTCGGTGTCTACCTCCCAGGTAACTGTTCAATACTATAACCTCCTAGTGCCTACTGGAAAGTCAAGGTCATAAAACATAAATACCGGGGTCCCACCCCGAGATACCTAACCGACCATTACTAACGACTGACTATAATGCCTATGGATCCAATGCAATACAATCTCCCAACAACATGCCTATCCCGGGATGACTCACTCACCCAAGCATGTAAATACCCAACGTGCAATAAATGCAAAACAGTGCGACAAAAGCAATCCATCAACAAGACTCCACACCGAGCCATTAAAACCGGACAATTGACCCATGACTATCTCAAAGTCAAAACCGAGCAAAATGCTCCACGTTTACTAGACCCATAGGTCGGTAAAAAAAACGCGTTTAAACAATGTTTAAGTAAGCAATACTCTACATCAACATTAACCCCAAAACTCAACACGGGTTAAACAAAAGGGTTTTCCCAAAGGACTCACACCCTTAAAATTCTCAAAATGACACATAACACTTAAAAGTGCATTTCCCGAATGGTTTACAAAAATCTTTTACAAAATATTTTCAACACCAAGATTTTTCATCTCAAAAAGATCATATGCAATAAAACTACTATTACCAGGTCGGTAATTACGCAAAAATGGACACGCTCGTCCCACATAGGAAAATCACGTTGAACATCATTCCATTGCAGTTTTCAGTTTACTCACAAAACGCAAAGCGCAATAAATAATTTCTTTAAAACAAACCACCACGGTTCTGGTATGGATTGACTCATGACATGCACGCAAGGTAACTGCTCAATTTAAACGATGTGCAACAATTTTCACACGTACTTCAAAAGAAGGCCAAACGGCAATTTACTCAAAATTATTTTCTGACCATCCAAATGGTATGGAACAAAGTATACCAATCAAAATTTGCGCGCGTCAGTTTATTATACAAAACAAGGAAACGATTCATAATTACACCTCAGTCAAAACCCAAAATAACTTGAGTAAGTTCCAAGTTTAAAGACAAAACTAATTCGTTTCCATCATTTGAAAATATCGACCTAAACATCATAAAACCTTAAATCGGGGTAGGCATGCAAACTGGTAACACTTCCATAAGGAATTTTTTTAAAATCTTCATCACGAAGCATTTCCTCGACAATTCGTATTTGGGACATATAACGTCAAAACACCAAAGTTTAAAATGTATTTGCCAAAAATGCTCAAAATACTCGTTCCCTCCAAAGCAAAAGTTTTTAAATTTCCCAAAAATAATCGGCGATTCTAAATTAACCGAATGTCAACAATCTACGCATTTATATTTTCAAAATATACACATTGCAAACGTATGCATGAGAACTAAAACATTTTCATGCACGACTCGTTTATCAAAATGTCAAGAAACAAAGGTTACCCAAGTATGCATACCCCTAAGTCGATATAGCGCATTTTCATGGAAATGATAATAAAACATTTAACTGACTAAAAGCGCACCAAACAACTCATTATGAAATGTTACCAAAATATTCTTCCATGCATTACTTTAGTCACGCATAAATCAATCCATACACTGAACTATTTGCAATAAAATACCTAGTAACACAAACTTCATGAACCTCAACGAACTCAATGACTCTAAGTCAATAAAATAGCATCATACATTGTGCCCCCAAAGTCAAATTGTTAAAAGCAAAATCATGAATGAGACGCCAAAATTCCAAAAATCTCTTTCCACGGTAAAACCATAAAACAACATTGTTTAACAAACTCATATTAAACAAATCACCAAAATAGTTTTATACAGACATCGTGGAATGTGACTTTCCGTCTCAACTCTAACATATGTGGAGGAGTTCCAATGTTAAAGTCACAAGCCGTAGTCACTTGCCTAACATTTTAAACACCACAAAACACGAATATCATCTTACCCGAAAGAACCGTTGGAAAATTACGAAATGAACCAAATTCTAACAAAGTTTGCAACTCCCGTGATAAAACGGTTTCATCTACTTTCAAAACCATAATTCGAAATCTTGTGTGTGTGCTGAACATTTCCCAAAATTCCAAAACACAATCCATAAAAGGATTGGAAACACAAGAATTAGTTAATGCAATTTTATTTTCAAAATAAACTTTGTGCATGACTCAGTCGGCATTCAACGTCTCGACTCATACCCCTCCAAATCTCTCCGGTCCACAATCGTCATCTCGACATTTAAACCTCTTAGGCAAGTTGGGAAATTACGTCAAATAATCCTTACGGTTTTTCCTCAATTCAAAGTCGGCTCTATAAGCCTATGATTCTAGCACAACCATCAATCTTGACCCGAAATGGCCTACTTAAAACAAACCTCGTCCTTATCGTCACTCCAAGTGATTAATACTAGAATCGTCCTTCTATTCCAACGACTACTAGTTTAGAACCTTCTTCACTACCCCAACGATCATCACATCAAAGCAAATCAAGTACACACATGTACTAGTAGGTTTACCATTATTGTTCCTCCTTGTGATGGCTATTCTGGGTAGATATTACAACGAATTATTAGCACCCAATAACTCACACTAACAACGCTCACGCTCAACTCCTTGGATTCCTCATGACTTTCCCCGACTCAAGCATTGATCCTGTGCTTCCGGTAGTAGGAGCTCTACTACTACCTTCCACACCTATCATTGCTCGTTCCGAGTCCCATCCCGAAGTGCCCAAGTAGTTTCTCGCCGATAACTATACCCATGTGCCCGCACCAGCATATGTACACACTCTTCCTAGCTCCCTAGGAATTCCACCCCAAAACACTACCCTTGCTACAACGAAATCCCTACTAGCCATAACAAGTTGCCTCGCGAATACCTCGTCACATGCAGCGTGAAACAAATAGACATTCGAATACAAGATTCTATCCTAGAACGGTTGGACTCAAACAAGAGCTGCGCAATAGAACTAAATCAAATATTCTAAGGCTATGTGATTCTTACTGCATACAACCTATAGGGCATTCACTTAACAACCTAATATGACCATCATTAATTCCTACTAGCAAGCAATAACCCTACAGTACAGTGTAACCAACACAAGCAATCTAGCTGCATACCCTATGATCTAGAAAGGAATAAATACACTAAGTACTGTACATTTTCCCTTGGCTCCGGCTGACTGTACACACTGCGCCCTCGATCACCGTTTCTCAAACGGGTTTTCCTTTCTTTTATTTCCCAAAAATTTTAAGAGAAGAATTTTATAGCCGCAAACTTGAGATCAAACACACCGAGATGTGTTTGATTCACTCAAGCTGTGCTCGGATACCAAGTTGTAACGTCCCAAAAATTTCAATAAATTTGAACTTTTAAAATACCATTTTTAATAGATTAAATCACAAGCGTTTAACTCCAAATTAACGTTTATACAAAACCTCGTTAAGTTAAACGATCATCTCAAATAAAACAGCGGAACTGTACCAAGTTTAAAAATAAATAAATACGAAGGTCTTCTCAACGCGCCAGTGTGTACCGTCACGCCTTACTGCCACTCGCACCTGAAACAGTAATTTTATAGGGAAAGGGTAAGCACGAAGCTTAGTGAATTCCATCACATGCGCAGATAGCAATCATATGCACATCACCCCTATCCGCACATGAGCAAACAACACAACAGTTACATGATACAAGTAAACACATATAAGTAATTATGTACCCAATTCCTCGGTCCCACCGAGCCCTCGGTCCCACCGAGTTCACACAACATTTCTACCCGCTTTCTCGGTCCCACCGAGACCTCGGTCCCACCGAGTTCACACAACATTTCAACCCGCTTCCTCGGTCCCACCGAGCCCTCGGTCCCACCGAGATGTATATAAAACACATTTATACTAAGCATTTAAACCAATCAAATACTACGCACCACAATACAATTAGTTCACACAACAAATCAGTAGTACATACAAACTACCGCGATATACATACAATCCCTATCTACGCAGTGAGAGAACTCACCTCAAAAGCAACGCATATATCCACAACAGCAAAACGAGCCGGCCAACTCCAACTCACCTCTTTCCACCTAAATAATTGATATCATACGTCAAAGTGAAGTCCTAACCCAAAATCACAACTACAAGCTTAAACGTGAAACTTCCAGCTTTTACTCTAACATTACAGGTCTGTTCGGGACCTGTTTAGCCCCCCCTAAACTCAACAACCCAGAATTATATTTCCATAACCAACAAGTTCTATGTCTTAGGGTTCCAGGGACATATCAAACGCGTTCTAACGATTTTCCTACGATTTAATATGAGTTTTCTAAGAATGGGACGCGAGTCTGCCGTATTCGGACCTGCTATAAAAACAGTTATTTTTCACCTAGCTAGAGGCCGAACCAGACTTTCTCTAAAATACGAAAAGTGTGCCCGACACAGAATGTGAACCGTGGGCACCAGTTTCGCCTCAATCCGAGCTACGACGGAAAAGTTATGGCCGATGCAAAACAGGGACAGAATGGGATTTTTCACATAAAATGATAACTTTATTTTCGTTTCGGGTTTACGCGATCGGGTCATGGATCAGGGTTAGCAATTTGGGTTTTATGGTTACAAGGGGCTGGACTCTACCGCGCACCACCCACTGCCACCTCCGGCAGTGGTGGTCACCGGCGCCGGCGGCGATGGTGGTTAGATACCAACGAATTCCGGTGAGACGACGGAACGATCTAACCGTCTTATCTCGGTCACACACTTCACGCACAGCTAAAACCCACCGGTCACGCACGAAACAACCACCGATTGGTGGTGCACGGTGGCGGCAGCGGCCACCGACGGCGGTGGTGGCGATTCGGTATATATATTCCGACGAGACAAAGGAAAAGGGTATCCACCCAACCTTCTCGCTACGCACACAACCAACCACGACCTACGGCCGCGGTCCTGCCGTCCCAGCCACCGGCTGGAGGTTCACGGGAAACACACCGCCGGCAGCCATGGCTGCGGCGGCGGTGATGGTTTTGTGATTGAAGACGACGAAACGACAACGACCGAAAGCAAGAAAGAAACGAGAAGAGAAACCGTACCTCTCGAGAAACCACAGCAGTACTCTCACGCAGTCTCGCTCCTTCCTCCACCCGCTCGACGGCTCTCTCCCTCTCTCTCTCTCTCTCTCTCTCGCTCTCTCTCTCTCTCGGCTCTACACACTCGCCGACAGAACAGGGCGGCGCCGGCGGTCTTGTGGTTCGGTGGTGACGCAAGTGAAGGGAAGAAGAGGTAGGGTTTTGTGTGTCGTGAAAAAAAAGAAACGAGAATGAGGAGAGGGGGTCGGTCTCTTAAGGCCGATCCCATGCAATAGTTTCACCCACTTGACACTTCTAACCCCTGCACTTCCATGCCCTTGCAAACAATTTAAAGTTTTACTATGTTTAACATTTTTGGTCTTTCTTGTTAATTTCCGCTAATAAGACAACGTTAAGAGAAAAATATTAAGGCAATTAAATAATAGGGAAAAAATCCGTACCGGGACACGGGCTTTATACTGTTGGTGGTTGGAGAGAGGTGGAGAGAACCAAGGGGACGGGTATTCGGTGTTGGGTTATGGATGGGAGGAAATCACAGAATTGCATTGAAGGTTTGATGGGGAAGAAGATGGGTTTCTTTTGTGGAAGCAGCAGGATTGAGGGTTGTCTTATTTTATTTATATTTAATTTTTAATAGGTTGTTTAATACTATACTGTTTAATAAAATAAGAGAAGAGTAAATTACGGATTTGGTCCCTGTGGTTTTAAAAACGAAACGAAAATGGTCCCTACAATTTTTTTATTCCAAATAAGGCCCTATAGTTCGTGTTTTCGTAACGATTTGGTCCCTGGCACTGACGTCTGTTAACTCTCATCCGTTAAGTGAGGGGCATTTTGGTCCTTTCAATATATTTACATTTTTCTAGTTAAATTGTAAAACCACAGGGACCCAACTTGTAATTAACTTTATTGCTATGATAGGTTTTCTTATTTCTTGAACATTCATCTTCTACATGAACACATCATGAACACCAAGAACATGAACATTAAGAAAAAAATATCAAAATCCAACATAAATCAAACCCTAAATTCAAATATAATCTCAAGAACATTAATAACATTTAACAACCTAAAATAAACCCAGATTTAAAAAAGCTAAATCAAACATAGATTGAAAAACCCTAAATTAATATCGATCTCTCGCTCTCGCTCTCTATCTCCTCTCAGATCTCTTCTCTCTCTCTCTCTCTCTCATCTTCTTCACATACCTGGTTGATCGATGAGAGAAGACAAGTCACCAGAGAAGACGGTCTGAGGAATCGCCGGAGAAGACGGCCTTATCTTCTTCACAGAGTAATGTCTTTCTCTCTCGTTCTCTCTCTCTCTCTCTTTAAAACGAAAAGATGAAGATATGATGGTGATCGTAATGGGTTTTGGTCGGATTTTATAAACCTTCATAATCTTTTTATATATATATATATATATATATATATATATATATATATAAACAAGAACATCATAGAATCACGTGGCAAATTCTTAAGAGTAGAATTCTTCTTAGAAATTTTCTGAATTTTTTGATTTTATAATGAGCTAATTTGTTAATTACTTTTTGGTTCATGTATGAAAAATATATGTTTTATTGTAAGTGAGGTGCTTTTGGTAATTTTACCAATGTATTTAATATTAAGGGTTACCCTAGCCACTCGATCTTCTCACGTCTTTCCAATTACTTCTATATTCAATTCAAATATGATTAATTTGTTAATTACGTTTTTGTCGAAGACTGATGATATATGTTTTAAATTTTAAGTTTTTTTACCAGCATTTTTATTGTTGATGGGTTATCCCGAACCTATCCATTTTCGGACGCCCTCTCATTCCCCCCTTATATATTTACCTCTCAATTTGATCATTTCTATTCAGTATCAATTTCTTCCTTTGGTTTTTCTTCACGTATACATATTAATTTGTTTTTAACATTTCCTTTTACTTTTGTAGGGATTTTTTCTAGGGCATTTCAACATAAACAGTTCAATTTGTCAATGTCTTCATAATTCTTTGGTTTTGGTTTTGGTTTTTGGGATTTTGTGGTTATAATATAAAGTAAGAGATTTTTATGATCGCCTTCTACGTATGATCTAAGGTAGGATATTAGATACGTGATTTTCATGATTTTAATCTAAGGTAATGGATTTATGCATGTTCGTTTCATGATTTATATAGCATTGTAAATTTATGTATGTTTGCTTTGTGATTTTGATTGCATTGTAATTTTATGGAGTTTGGTTATGTGATTTTGATCACATTATGATTTTATGTATGTTTGTTTCATGATGTTCATCGCATTTGTAAATTTAAGCATGTATGTCCGTTTGGTGATTTTGATCGCACTATAACGATGTATTAGGTTGTGAATATTTGAATTCTTCAAGTTCGATATGTTGTGATTTTGGGCTATAAGTGGTGAAAATGAGCACGATAAGATAAGAGTGGTCATTTTACAATCTAATCTCATATATTTTCAATCATGTTAACATATTTGGTTTAATTCTTAAGGTACTCTCATTGCATCCCTTCAGTTACAAGCAAACAATCATTAAAATATAACAAAACTTATTTCTTTGGTATTGGATAAAAATCATACCATTAGCGTTCATCATCAAGTAGATTAAAGGAGGTGTTTTGGTTCAGAGATATAGAAGGACTAAAAAAAGTGATCATGTTTCCTATCTAGGCATGGCCTTGAGCATGCTTGTAGTCCAATAACTATTATTATACAATGCATTTTTTAGGCAAAAGTCAAAAAAAACCTAACAACCTAACTGATTTTGAATGATTAACTCCATAAACCAGTTTTTTTAATCATAAAACCCTCAAACCTAAATTTGGATTATATCACTAAGTGCAGTTAAAAACAGCAACATATACTCTTCCTCGAATCTATGTTTTATTAATTGGAACAAAGTTAAGGCATACCTTATAGCCGTTAAGGTCACTGAAGCTCATGGAGATCTATACTAATCCAATGCAACAACGTCAAAGGAGATAAATCACCACTATGGGATCTACATCGATACAAACTAATTGAGAACGATCTACTAACGCTCACACCATCCGAGCTTGCACTGAGAATGTTGTAAATACTAGATTTTGTCATAGCCCGAAAATACTAAAACTGTGAATTAAGATGTCAATTTGACAATTATGACAACGGGCTAGAAATGGGCTTGAGTTTTAGGCTTTCAAATCTATCATTGTAGTTGAAAATCTATCAAGTTTCTAAGTTATATAATTAAAATAATAATATGAGTATTTTGTTGTCCAGTGAGCATGCCTCTAAAATTGGACATACAGGGGAGTTTCACATGCTTTATTTGTATTGATTCGATGTAATATTTAAATGAATGTTATGTCCATGCTATTTTATTGATTATTTAGAAAGAGGTGCAAGAATTCGATTATGTGTTATATGTTTTGATATGCATGAACATGTTTTGTTGCATATTGTTTGTGTATGTCAAGTTAACTCATACACAGCAATGGATCTATACTATTTACTTTTTTGGAAAGGAGGCGGCACTCCTGACAATATATTAACAAAAAAAATAAAAATACACCTAAACGGCGAGGGACTCCCTCCCAACAAAGAGCCACTCCCACCATAAAGGACAGACCCAAAGGTTTCAAGACCGATTTTTATTTATATATCTTTAGGGATATATCTATACTATTTATTTGGTTAACAAAAGAACATAACTCTCTCTCTCTCTCTCTATATATATATATATATAACATATAGGCAAATGATCGTGTAGGAAGTTGAGTTAACGTGAGAAGCGTGAGAAGTGAATCTGAACCCTTGATCAGCCAAAATTAGCCAACCCCATTAGTATAAAGAGTCGACCTAAATAAGTCAACCCTATGAGTTTCCACAAAAGGTCTTACCTTCTTTTAAATAATCACATCCTTATTCCATTTCGTCATCTTCTCTGTGGGATAAACAAGACACAACATTTCACGATTTGATTAAGACTCAAATCTCATAATGATTCAAGTGTTTAATGGAAATGACTACTACTTTTTGAAAAGAATTGAAATAAACTTATTTAATTTCATATAATAAATTTGTGGTGCTTATAGAACTTTCTCGCCACCGCGCGAGAGCGGTGCCACCCACTAGTAAAGTATAAAATACATACCATAAATCTTAAATCCGTAATCATTTAAGAAAAGGACTTGGACATTAAAACGTCAAAACCAAAGTTCTACATAGTGTGAGACGTGATGTGATGGCGAAGTCAATCTAGCCTCAAGCCTTACACGCCACGTTGAGGATGCAACATTTTTCAAGACATGACATAAGACAACAAATTTATATGTCATATATAAAAATGTATATTATATATATATTATTAAATGAGATCCTGATATTATAACATTTACATTCATATTAGAAGGAGAAAAATCATATACATATATATATATATATATATATATATATATATGGGTGAGTTCAAATGAAAACTCATTTTCAATTGTGAGTGGACGTGGGAACCCGAAGCGGAGATGCGCGAGAACTATTTCGAGTTATTCGCCGGTCTAGACTTCGAGGACGAAGTCTAATCCAAGTGGGGGAGAGTTGTAAAGCCCGTATCCCGGTATGGTTATTTCTTGTTTAATTGTTGTTTAATATTTTTTCTCGTAGCGAAATGGTTATTAACGGGGTTAACGGAATTGGCAAAATGTTAAAATCCTAGGTTCTGTTAAGAAATGGATTTACCTTAAAAACCTAGGGACTAAAGGTGGCTTTTGCTTTTTATCTTTGCATGGAACTGTTTTGCTTAGGGACCGACCCCCCCATTCTATGTGACTCTCGGTTTCTTTTCACTCTCGCAAACACAACGAAACCCTACGGCTCCCCTCCCCTTCCCATTGTCGTCGTCGGCCGAAAGAGAAAGAGAAAAGAGAACCGAGAGTGAGAGAGGTGCGAAGAGAGAGAGAATTCGCCGGAGAGAGAGGGTTCGCCGGAGAGAGAAAGACGCCGAAAAGAGGAGAGAGAGTCGTCACCGTTTCTGCCGGAAAAGAGTGGAGGAGAAGTCACGTCGAGGTAATCCTGTGTTCCCTTCGTTTTCGTTGTAGTTTCGTTGTCGGAACGCCGTAAACCGCCACCACCACCGCCGTAGCCACGGCTGCCGGCGGTGGGGCCGCCGCTGCACGCCGCCGTGGTGGCGGCAGAGGGGTGGGTGCAGGTGTGTGAAGGTGTGTGCGGCGGTGTGGTTGCGGGTGAGTCGGGATGGGCGATGTTGGAAGGTTTCGCCGGGAGGTGTTACCGTAACCACCGTCGCCGCCGCCAACCACCACCACCGCCGGAGGCGGCAGTGGGTAGTGCACGGCTGTGGACCAGCCTAGTATGACCTTTTCCAGTAAGCTTGTAGGCTTTCCGGGTCTGTTTGAATTAAGCCATGACTTAATGAGTTAATTAGCTATAGTTGTCATTTCATGTGAATTACATAGTTTCTGCCACTGTTTTGTGAAAGCCATAACTTTTTCTAGGAACGTCGTATCGGGGTGAAATCAGCGCCAAAATCTCCCATTCTGAGTCTAGTAAGTTTCATATGTTTTACGGAAAATCCAGTTCGGACCATAGCTAGTGTCAAATTGTCGTTTTGTACTGAAAGGTCCTGTTTTTCGCTGTTCTGCAAGTCGGTTTTGTAAAATCCATAGTAGAAAATCGTTGGAGCGCGTGCGATATGTCCCTGGGACCCTAAGACATGGGACTTTGTGATTATGGAATAATATTTCTGGATTTATCAGTTTATAAGGGGTTAAACAGGTCTCGAACAGACCTGTGTTTTTAGAGTAAAAGCTGGATTATGTAATTTATAATTTAGTAGTCGTGGTTTTGGGTTGGGGCTTCACTTTGACTTTTGTTAACACGTAATTAGGTGGGAAAAGGTGAGTGAAGTTGGCCGGCTTGTGTTGCGGTTGCGGATACTTGCGTTGCATTAAGGTGAGTTCTCTCACTGCATAGACTAGGAGTTACTTATATGTCGTGTTAGTTCTGCGTGTTATTGTATGCTTACGTGAACTAGTTGTGGCGTGATAGCTAGTTGTAAGTTACATAATATGTGAATGACATGTGTTTTGTGTACACCTCGGGGAGACCGAGGAATTGTGTAAAAGTGTTGCGTGAACTCGGGGAGACCGAGGGCTCGGTGGGACCGAGGTATGTGATTACATGTTTAAACCTTGTTTTGTTTCTATACTTGTAATTGCGGTGTTGTTTGCCCACTAGTGAGTAGGGGCGATATATGTGTGATTGCTACCTGCGTAGGTGGTAGAATTCACTAAGCTTCGTGCTTACCCTTTCCCAATATCTTATGATTTCAGGTGCGAGTAGCAGTCGGGCATGACGGTACACACGGGCGCAAGGTGAAGGCTGTTTAAGTTTAATTTTAAATGGGGATTTAATTATATAACTTTTCCGCTGCTTAAATTTCATTTGATGGTTTTAATTAACGACGTTTATTTTTATTGTAATGAGATTGGTTAACTTATGGTTTGATTATAATGAAATGCATTATTTTTAAAATTTTAAATTCCTTGTAATTTTTGGGACGTTACAATATGTATGCACGTTTCCTAGTGTCCATATTCAGTATGAATAACAAAGGGGAACGTTCATCCACTATTCATGATGAATAACACAGTATTCAAAATGAATAATACAACATTCAAGATGAATAATACACGAATTCCTGATTCATGTATTATTAAACATGAATCATGTATTATTCATCCTGAATGATACATTATTCATGATGAATTATATATGAATGACCCGTGAAGGTGTGAACACATGACGCACTCTCTTTTGTTTTTCGATTCACAATCGAAACTTGGTTTTGTCTTTATGAATATGTATGCACATCTCCAAGTGTCCACATTCAGTATGAATAACAAATGTGAACATTTATTCACTATTCATGATGATTAATACAATATTCAGGATGAATAATACAGTATTCAGGATGAATAATACAGTATTCAGGATGAATAATACAGTATTCAGGATGAATTATATAACATTCAGGATGAATAATAAACGAATTCATAAATCGTGTATTATTCACCCTGAATGATGTATTCATACTGAATGTGGACACCATATATTATTCATCATGAATAATACAACATTCAAAGTGAATAATACACGATTCATGTTTAATAATACATGAATCAGGAATTCGTGTATTATTCATCCTGAATGTTGTATTATTCATTTTGAATACTGTGTTATTCGTCATGAATAGTGAATGCACGTTACCCTTTGTTATTCATACTGAATATGGACACCAGGAAACGTGCATACATATTCATACTGAATATAACACATACATATCGTTTCACGTAAAAACAGTTAAAATAAAGAAAAAACTATATCGAGATGAATGTCATATCGAAGAACACGAAATTCTCGTTTTTTTGATGTAATTTGTTTGATTAAAATATTAGTAATTTTTAAGATAATTTATTTTAAACTTTAAGGGGGGTAAAAGTTTTTAATTAAAAAAGAAAATAAAAAGTCAAACATGGTAGGCATGTGTTTAAATTATCTTCCCATTTTACCCCTAATCACCTTAATTAATAATTTCAATTAAAAACTCTATTTAATATGGGTCGTTGGATCAATATAGATGGAAGGGCTAATATCCGTCCTCATGTTTACAATTAAAAATGAGTTTTTATTTGAACTTTCCTCTCTCTCTATATATATATATATATATATATATATATATTACTATTATATAAATAGCCTTTGATTAAATCTTCAAAATAGAACTTGTAAAAGTAACTTTACAACTTCATTTTAATCGTAAGTCTATAACAACGTGCATAAATGTTTGAAACTATAAGTAACATGGTTATGTAAGGGGATTATAAATACAAAAGCTAAAAGAAATAAAAATAAAACATTTTTTTAAAGAAAAAGTCATATCTTGTAAAAATGCAAGCCGTGTTTGGATGATCTTACAACTTACATCAAGACGTCAACATAAGCACCTCTTTACAAAGACATTATAAGCTTTATAATAACGACGAAGAAGCATTTTAAGCCATATAGCACCATAACATCATTCATAAACGCATTAAGGGGCCGTTTACCAAACGTTTACCCTGGTAAGCACTTATCGGTAAAATTAACACTATCATTTACTTACCGGGTAAAATTTTAGTCCACCAAAACGCTATAGTATGCAACAATTTTCTCGGTAAGCGCTAACCGTTGTAAGAGTTTTCGCCGTCACTTACCGGGAAAAACTCTCGGTCCTTGCCTTGACTCTTATCGGATAAGATTCTTGGTCGTTATCATATTCATCCATAAGGTAATATGACTTGGTAAATGCTTACCCGTGTAAGCGTTTGATAAACGGCACATAAATCGGCTTTAAGAACCATGATCAAAAGTCAAAACCATATGAACCAAACATGGTCACAAATATATTTAGAGATTAAAAATAGAATATTTTTTAACATAACAAGCCTTGCACGTGTTAAGTAACACAAAGGGGGTAGTAAACTAGTAATGTGCCTGTGAGAAAGCGGGATCGTGCGTGTTGGCGCACGTGTGATACCAAGTTAGGATTTTTAGTTTTAAAATTTCGTTTTTATGTTTTAAGTTTCGTAAATAATTATCATTTATTTCTTAAGTTATGTAATAAAAATTATTTCACATTTGACAAAATAATGTGTCATAACGCGTTGTAACACGCCATAACGTGCGATAACGTGTTATAATGCAAACCAAACCTTAAAGTGAAACCACATAGATTAACGTGGCGACAAACTCAAACCTTAACGTTATAACACGTCATAACGAGTAAATTAGAACCATGATTTTAATACAAAGAGTTTATGAAAAAGATGATAGGTTAGGGATAGAATTTAAGTTATTCATATGATAGATGATTGTTCAAACGAGAATGCCAACTATTTAATAAAACACGAAAACGACCGCTCGTATGCAAAATCATATGTGATTTAACATTAACTGCAAAAAATGGGGGCGGACGACTTTGGCCGCGACTTAAAAGTTGTGAGGCAAGTCACGTAAATCATATATGATTTGTACATTGACAACTGTTCTTATATTTCCTTAAATAGTTAACGTTCTCGTTTGAACTCATATACTACAATGATAACCCAAAATATTTAGAGTATTAAAAATAGAATGTTTTTTAACATAACAAGCATTGCACGTGTTAAGTAACACAAAGGGGCAGTAATGCGCGCGTGAGAAAGGGGGGGTCGTGTGTGTTGGCGCGCGTGTGATAAAAAAAAGTAAAGAGATGACTGGTGTGAGTGTTTGGTTTTGGGGGGTTTCGTTGGGGAAAATGGTTGGTTGGTTTTCATTCTCTCTCTTCTACTGTTCTTTTGTGGAGAGCAGAGACCGAACCAGAAAAAAGCACCCCCAATCTCTCTTCTCTTCTTCCACTTCTACTCTCTCTCTCTCTCTCACACACACACACACACACATTTGATCGGAGGCCATCGTCACTGAACGAGAATTTTTCAAAATTTTAACTCATATATATGGATATGTGATTGCCGGAAACAAATTTTGGCCGGCGGTGAATAACGGTGTTTGTTTCAGTGTGATTGCAGTGGTACGGACTTTGTAGCTGAATTCCGATGTCACGATCGACTGTGAGCGCCGAGGTGTTCTCTTTTTCTCTGCCGCTAGATCCTTTTCCTTTTATCTATTTGGTTATTTTCAGTCTGCTTTTTATGAATTTGATGAATGAATTCTGAAATTGTTATGTTTTGTTTGAACTGATTTGGATTTTCTTGTGTTGATTGCGGTTTTAATTGAGATGATCAAATGTAACTGTGAATCTGTGATCTTGATTTTTTAATGTTTCTGTTTGTGTTTAAGGTTTTTATAATTACAGTATCAGATGATTTTATAAATTTGGTCTCTTTGTTTGTTGCTATTCGTGATTCTATTTGCAGGTTCTGTTAATGTAATTGTTTGGACTTTTCTTTAAATAATATTCTTTTTACTTTTACTTTTTGCTCTCTTTTGATGTAAAGAGTAGTTTGTATATTATATGATATGACATGACTTAATCATTTAATTGTCCTCACTAGTTTGTAGCAATTGGAACTGGCTGCTTTCTTCTCTTGTTCTTGTACTATCCCATAAATAACCAAACTAAACCACTACTATCCCATATATAACCAAACTAACCGGAGGTTGGGTGTGGTGGTAGGATGTACGCAGAACCATAATATCCCATAAATGAAACCATATATAACTTACTATATCCCATTCTTCAAAAATTATATATGGACTCTAAACTTGATGATACTCCTCCTTGCTATTGTTACACATTGGTGATTAAAACTACTACTAAAAGTCACCTCCTTTTGTTATTACACTCTCTTTTCTTTCCGTCCTACCAATTGTTTGTGGGAACATGTAGCGATAAGTTATTGCTAGAGTTGACTACACACTTACACATATTCACACATGGATATGTATGTATATACACACAAATATGTTTGTCATTGTGCCACACCCATATATATGAATGCTTAAATAGCTTTGTGCACATAAATGTTTGTTGATGTGTATTGATGTATGTATCCATACATGTGTCCATGTATACATATATGTATGTAGAGGGATGTAGAGGGAGGTTCAGGGAAAAACCTGAAAAGAATGGGAAATTGAGGAACACCATGGTAGTCCTTCATCTGGACGTTATGCACGTGTGCATGTTAAAAATAGCTTGTATGCACAAGTGCATATTGTTCGGATGAAAGACCATGGTATGTATGTATGTATACACACCATGGTAGTCCTTCCTCAGTTTTCCATTTTTTGAGGTTTTCCCCTGACCCTATGTATGTATGCATGTATGTATGTATTTACATGTGTGTGTATAGTTATATAGGCAACTTGCCTTCATTAAAAACCGAAACTTAAAGTGGTCATTCATACTCATAATAAGATGTCGATGCAATTACATGGAGTATTATTTACTACATAGGAAGAGGAAAGAACATGCAATTCATATATAGGTACCTTTCATATTAATATATATATTGATTAACATAATTAACTGAAAACTCTGATACTATTTCAGATGTACTGTGACAATTGAACTTGTGATCAAGGGACGCGATGGATCCAGGACCTTATCCTGTGCGTGAGGGAGAGCCAGATTGTTCTTATTACATCAGAACAGGCCTTTGTAGGTTTGGGGCAACATGCCGTTTCAATCATCCTCCGAACAGGAAACTGGTAAAACCGACAACCTAACTTGATTGCTACTAATTGTTTTCATTGATGAATAAAAGTACGTTATTTATGAATATGTTTATGTTTATTTCTGACATGGAAGCAGAATCTTCTGATACCTCCAAAAGGAGTTTAAGGTAGGGCACCTCAAATATGAAAGTCTTGGCCATAATCATCGCTCTCCCTTCACATATATAACATTTCTGAATGCCTCTTTAACGTGTACATGACATTATTTGTAGGTTTTCATTTGTTATTAATTTTGGTAGTGGTAACAATAAGCAATTCTGGGAAAGGCAAACCCCTTGAAAACATTTAGTACCAAATTTTAGGCAATCCTTTTTTACCTTCTTATGTTGAATATGGTTAGAATTTGATATTTTCTACATGTTGCTTGCACGTTTCTTTGTTGTTACATGGGATAAAAGTTGACATAACTGTAAATTGGTCATATAATGTAATTTCTATTTATGGTTCCAGGCTATTGCAACAGCCAAAATGAGAGGAGAATATCCAGAAAGAGCAGGACAACCTGAATGCCAGGCAAGTATCTATTGTCCAAATTTTCGAAGGGGTTCCATCCTCTTTATCAAAAAAAGTATCTATTATCCACATATGGATATTAACTTTACCTTAAATCTCGTTATGTGGTGTTAGCTTTTATTATTTTCACCAACCTTCTATCCAGAGGTGAAGGATCAAGGGCAACTTTGCACTAATAAATATTACTCTCCATCCAAACAAATCCATATTGTTCTTGTTATATTAGCAACATCTTAGGAAGTTTGTTTGAGCAAGTTTATGTAGTCACTTCCAGTAATTCATTTAATCATCTTATATCTTTTTCTTTCTATTTTCAATTAATTTCATTGCAAGTTCTAGAAGATGCATGATCTGCCCTGAAGGATATGTGCCTGAGTAAACACCCCATCCAAAAGGATATATTTGTAATTTGGTGCTTATATTCTTGCACATTCCATCCTCGGCATACTCTTCATATGAAATATATTCACTAGCTGTTTGGTGTTCTATTTCATTTTGTATTTTTTCTGCATTTTATGACAGTACTACTTGAAGACGGGTACCTGCAAATTTGGAGCAACATGCAAGTTTCATCATCCCCGAGACAAGGCTGGGATTGCTGGAAGGGTTTCACTAAACGTCTTGGGTTATCCACTTCGAACGGTTTGCATTTGCATCTTGTATTCTTATATTTTTCTTTACTGATTGTTTTCTTCTATTAATATAAGCACTCATCCATCTTGCACATACACACATTGTTTTCTTTTATTCTACTTAATGTTGAAATATTTATACTTTTTTGTTTTGGTATTTTTATGTTATTGTTGTCATGTTATATAATATCATGAAATACATAAATGTTTGATTTGTATTCTAAATTTTATGTTCTTTTTAACAAAATAGTAAAACTGTAGGGCCTCTGATTGCATTTCTCTTGATTGTGAAAACGCTGCCTTGTTTGTTTTTTAGAAAAAGCTCTTATTAGCCTCTTATGTCTGATTCGTTAAGAGGTAGGGCCATTCAGAGTGTTTTTTTTCCAAATTTTCTGAGCCACTTATGTCTTATCGTCCTCTTATCTGGTAAGAGGTAAACTAACCTCTTATTTGCCTCTTATTGTTCTTAATGAATTAACCTTAATAGAGGATTTCTATCAATCATTCACTTGGATTATAATAAAACTCAATTTACTATAATTAGCTGACTTTCAAATTTAAATTCATATAATTTAAATATTTTATTATTAAACGTATTCGTTTAAATGAATGCTAATTTTATAATTTAGATGTAAATTTCATAATGATGATGCATAAATATGTGAACTTGTATAAATTTATATATATAAATTCTAACACTATAATATTCTGATGGGTCAAATACATAATTTAAACAAATTAAGACATTTATCAGTTTATAAAAATAAACAGTCTTATTGATTCAGACTTCAGCATCACTTCTTATCAATCAGGGGTGAAATAAGACGTCAGACTTCAGCACCTCTTAAAAAACAAACTTCACCTTATTTGGTTTGTAGTGCATGTAGCTTGCTCTGGTAAAATGTGGTATTCAGACATGGTTTTTTCTTTCTTCTCTCATGCAGAATGAGGCTGAGTGTGCATATTATCTGAGAACCGGACAGTGCAAATTTGGAAGCACTTGTAAATTCCACCACCCACAGCCATCTAATATGATGGTATCATATCGTGGCTCTCCTGTTTATCCTACAGTCCAATCGCCAACTAGTCCTGGTCAACAGTCATACCCAGGAGGAATAACAAACTGGTCTTTGTCTAGAGCTTCCTTTATTAGTCCACGCTGGCAAGCCCCTTCAAATTATGCGCCAATGATTCTACCACAGGGTGTGGTATCTGTTCCAGGATGGGGTGCATACAGTGTAAGTTGTTTTATCAGAAAATAAAATTATTAGTTGTGTATATTTTAATTATTAGTCATATATTTTCTGTTGTCTAACATATTACTTTTTTAAATAATGCATCATAAACTTTTATCATGATGTTAACAAGTAATATATTTTTGTTTTTATGCTATTAGCAAAAGATAAGATGAAAATTTTCATTGCTGAATATATCCTGTGAAGAAAGAAAATAAAATAAATAACAGCATTTTCGAATATGGCGGTCATGGGTTGTGTTCTAACCCAAGAATATACATACTTGCAATCTTAATTTGGAAAGATAGTCTTTTTGACATTGTTTGGATACAGTGGTCAAATCATTATAAACATAACACGATGACAAAATGGTTAAAATCATAAAACCACATGGATCAAGCCACTAAAATAGGAATCCCATGATGAACCAAAATGCCAATGGATGCTAAATAGGCCTTAGCCCTTTAATTTTTTTAGTGGAAGGTTACTCAAAATGGTGACATTGTCAATCTTTACAAACCACAGTGACTCAAATGTGACCAGATTGTTAAAATCGTGGAACCATAGTGACCAGAATATGTTTTTTTTTTTGCTTTTTTTATTGTTTATTGCTTCTTAATATGTTTGGCGTAGTTAGTGGACTTGGGGGCTGTTTACTTAAGCCCTGTATGGGTTAAGTTATATGTCTGTATAAATCTGTCAGTCCAGGGGACGGGAGACCAATGGGTTTGAGGGAGGCAAAGATAGAGGGTTAGATTATTTATGGGCATTTCTGGTATTAATGTTGTTTGGGGTGGCTTACCGGGGACAAGTGAGGGATCCTGGCTTATTCCATATAGCCATTTTAGTTTAATGGCTTAATGATTAAGCCATAAAGAAACACTCATGTATGGCTGAGCGAATAAGCCGCCCAGATCATTAAGCTCATTAAGCTGTAAATAAACATCCCCTTAGTATACAAATGCTATATAATATTATAATCTGACTCGGTGAAGTTTCTCTTCAGGGTCAGCTTGGTTCCCTTTCATCTTCAGAGAGCCAACAGCAGACAGCTGGAAACAGTCAAATTTATGGAACACCACGCCAGAGTGATGCAGCAGCTAATGAAGGAACTTATTCTTCATATCGTACGGGCTATTATGCATTACCAAGTGAAAATGTGTTCCCTGAGAGGCCCGGTCAGCCTGAATGCCAATTTTACATCAAGACCGGTGACTGTAAGTTTGGTGCAGTTTGTAGATTTCATCATCCCAGAGAAAGGATGATTCCTGTGCCTGATTGTGTCCTTAGTCCAATGGGCCTTCCTTTACGTCCGGTTAGTTCTTATTTATTGATAATTGCATTTATATTAGATATTTCCATAGGGTCAGGTTCCGGGGAAAACCTCAAAGAAACGGAAAACTGAGGAACACCGTGGTAGCCTTTCATCCGGACGATATGCACTTCACAACCTCCCTCTATTTCCATATTACCGTTACTTGTGGATGGATGTTGTTTCTCAATAGAATAATGACAGTTCCTTTTTTTAATTTTCCACAGGGAGAGCCTTTGTGCATTTTCTATTCTCGTTATGGTATATGCAAATTTGGTCCAAGTTGCAAGTTTGACCACCCAATGGGGGTTTTCGCTTACAATTTCTCTGCATCAACATCAGCTGATTCCCCAGCTGTTCGCCGCTTGTTGGGCTCATCCTCAGCAAATGGCATGTCTTCAGAAGGGCTTGTTGAGGGAGATTCGGTTAAGCCGCCTAGGCAAATCAGTCTGCCAGATAGAAGACACGTTCCCACCAATGACGATAGCATTGACACAGAGGGATGAAGACCTCCCAAATGACTATTATTATCTTTTTGGAGGATCAAAAAAGTTGTAACTTCATTTATATATTGTTGGCCGGAGATGTACATAAAATACATGTTAAAGTCAACCTATTCTGAAAAATCAATTCGCTTGATTGATGCCTTGACTGAATTTGTGTTGATGCATTGTACAACTCCACATTTTTGTCACATTCGGTTAAACCCAATGTGAGCAGTTAATCTATTTCAAAAGCATGCCTTTCTGGTTTATGTAAATTACCTTCTTTACCCCATCTTTATGTTTGAAGCTATTCTTTCCCCATTAGTTCTTGTAAGCTTATGTTCAGGTAGTCCCTGGATGGTCTAATCTCACTGGAATCCTGCTCATAACCTTTACAGTAAGTTCACTTCTGATTATTATTACTTCTTCTGACTTCTATAATTATTAGCCACATACAAAGGGGTCTTTAACCATCCTTTCCAGGGGGGTATTCTTGTAAATTGTCTTCTTTTTGCAGGATTTGAAGTTTGAACATCTCAGAATGATAATGGAAACTAGCTTCATGGTGGATCTTGTATATGGCGAACATACAAACCTGCATCGAATATGAACCCTCTTTTTGGTAGATTTCGCTCTATGTACTTTTTTCAAATAACCAGATATCTTTAGTGTAAGAGTAAATTACATTTTTAGTCCCTGTGATTTGTTGAAAGTTTCTATTTTCGTCCTTATGGTTTTGAAATTGCGTTTTCATCCCTATGGTTTATAATTCATCACCTTTTTCATTCGAATTTAAATTTTATTGTTATTTTCATCCCTATGGTTTACAATTTATTTCTATTTTAGTCCTTCATACTTAAAGGTAGTGTTTTGGCCTCAGGGGCGAAAATAGAAATGAATTGCAAACCATAGGGACGGAAACCGAAATTTCGAAACCACAGGAACGAAATTCGCAATTTTTAGCAAACCACAGGGACAAAAACGTAATTTACTCTTAGTTTCATTTCTTATGTTGGAAAATTAAAAAAAATATAACACTGCAGGCTTTGTGGAAAGAAAGACCGAAAAGTTGAATGGTGGACACCTAATTCACCAGTTGCATGGCTCAAGATCTCACAATGTTCTCCCTTAAATAAGCAGAGCAGGTAACTTCACCATAGGGACTACTGCTTGCTAATGCTAGGATAGAAATATGTGATCTTTAACCGTGACATCTTAGGGGCTGTATGAGTTAAGTTGTCTGTATGCATAAATGATAAATCTGTCTGTCTGAGGGACGCAAAACCAATGGGTTTGAGAGAGGCAAAGAGAGGGTTGAATTATTTGTGGGCATTTTTGGTATTAAATTTGTTTGGGGTGGCTTAATGGGGACAAGGGATCCTGGCTTATTCCGTATAGCCATTTTAGCTTAATGGCTTAATGATTAAGCTGCAAGGAAACATGCATGTATGGCTGAGCAAATAAGCCGCCCAGACCTTTAAACTCATTAAGCTGTATGTAAACAGCCGCTTAGTTGTCTTTCTATATAACTAGGATGAAACCAGAGTTTCTATTGTAATGCTTAAACTCAAGAAGCCAATTGAAGATTCCACGCCTGATCAATAATTAAGCTTGTATCAATCTTAGATCCAGTGGGCATAAACTATTGAAATGGTTCCTGCTTTGAGAAGAATCATTTACACTCATCCGTGTGGGATTTACTGGCTTGGTAGAGCCCAACCTCTTAAAAGGTCAAGGGTTCAAACCTTACAAAAAATGAGTAGTGTGCGTTTAGTATTTGTTGTTTATAAATATCATTTACATAAAAAAGTACATATAATAGATAGGAAATTTTTGCAGAGAGTCTTTGATGCAGGGAGAATTCGAGTTAATAAAGGTTTTTACAAATAATTGGAAAAAAGATAAACGAGCTCGAAAAGGAAAACGAGCCCGAAATAGACTCGAAATTTGGCATTGGAAAATGAGCAAATATAAAGCACCAAATATCGAGAGTCAAATCGAAAGCAAGTCAGAAAATCGAGAAAAACATCGGCGCTAGAAGCGGCGCTGGCTAGGCCGCGCCAAGAGCCGCGCCAAGGGCTGTTTGGGCATGCCGCGCGCATGACCCCGCGAGTTCAAACGTGGCACCCTCCTTTTTCATACAAACCTCACGTGCTTTTCATTCCCTATTTCTTTATTTATTTTTTAGTTTCCATTAATTAATTATGGTTTCCTAATAAGGTTAGGTTAAGTTTAGTTTTCTTAATTATTCTCTTATTAGTTTAGTATTTATCGTTTTCAAGTTTAGTTTATAAATAGGATTAGTAGGTTTCATCATTAATCAGTTATCAATTAATAAAGTTTGTTTCTTTTTAGAGAAAATTCTCTAGTTCTTTGAGTTTTACGTTCGTAATTCTCACCCATTAAAGGGTTTAGACACTTGTCGATCCTTCCACAAATCTACGCTGCGTCAAGTGGTATCAGAGCAGGATTCGCCTGTCTTTTCACCATCAATGACAGATCAACAGCCTGCTACCAAAGCAGACTTGGTTGAGTCGGATGTGGTCTTATCCACAACACTCGCGAATCTGACAACGGTTGTTAATAGGCTTCAACCCAACATCGCCAACGACAACCGTCGGAGAAGAGACATGTTTGAAGGACCGGTTAGGGTTCCGCATGGTGGCAACCATAACCGGGTTAATCTATCGAATTCCGAATCCGAGGAGGAGGAGGAAGGAGACCCGCAAGAGAACATCGATATCGCACTCCAACGAATACTACTTTCGCCAAAAGGAGAATGCCAACACGAAGATCTTTTCCGATCGCATTGTTCGGTACACAAAAAGGTATGTAACTTAGTTATCGACAATGGAAGTTGTGTGAACCTCGTGTCCCAAAAATTAGTCGATTACTTTAATCTACGTACTCAACCACATGAAGCTCCTTATTCTCTTGGGTGGTTCAAGGACGGTTTTCACGTTAGTCACACAAACTTGTCGGGTACCCATCTCAATTGGCAAAAAATATCGAGAAGAGGTACTATGTGATGTCCTTGATATGGACGCTTGCCACATTCTATTGGGTCGACTGTGGCAATTCGATACTAACGCCACTTACAAGCGTCGACACAACATCGTACTATTCCGTTGGGGTGACCTAAAGATTATCATGACACCGGTTAATAGCTTCGATGAAAGCACCGACAAGAAGGGCAACGACAATAACCGTATTATGGGTTTGATTACTTCCCTAGTCCATCAACCGCCCATTCCGGAAAGACCACCGGAGAAGGAGGAAGTCTTGCCGAACAAAATTGAAGAAGAAATCGTTATCGTTGAAACACAACACGAGACCTGTACCGATCCTAAAAAGTCGGCAACAGATTTCGGGTCAACTGTCAAAGAAACCGAAGACAAGCTAATGGAAGATATTCTCGAGTCGACGAAACTGTTGTCACAAGATGTCAAGAACGATGATCCCGAGGATGATGTTTTCGTTATTCAAGCACCCAAGGCTTCGGTTCAAACCGAAACAATTTCCGGTAAAGTTACTCACGTTTCTTACCCTTTCGAGTT
Source organism: Saussurea involucrata (assembly GCA_033807775.1). Taxonomy (NCBI): domain Eukaryota; kingdom Viridiplantae; phylum Streptophyta; class Magnoliopsida; order Asterales; family Asteraceae; genus Saussurea; species Saussurea involucrata. The sequence continues at coordinate 160,246,481 of CM066322.1, read as the reverse complement.
TAATAAGTTATTGCTCGTATGGAAGGAGTTGCAACGACCTCCGTTGGAATTTGAAGATTGGTCGAAAATTTTCAATTTTGGAGGCCGAGTTGTGCATCCAAACGGTTTGAAGAAACGCATGTTCTACGAGTCAGGTCAAGTTTTTCAAGTGAATTCGAGGACGAGTTCTTTTCAAGCGAGGGTGACTGATACAGAGAGAATTCGAGAGTTAATAAAAGTTTTTACAAATAATTGGAAAAAAGATAAACGAGCTCGAAAAGGAAAACGAGCCTGAAATAGACTCGGAATTTGGCATCGGAAAATGAGCAAATATAAAGCACCAAATATTGAGAGTCAAATCGAAAGCCAAGTAAAAAAACCGAGAAAAACATCGGCGCTAGAAGCGGCGCTGGCTAGGCCGCGCCAAGGGCAGTTTGGGCATGCCGCGCTCATGACCCTGCGAGTTCAAACGTGGCACCCTCCTTTTTCATACAAACCTCACGTGCTTTTCATTCCCTATTTCTTTATTTATTTTTTAGTTTCCATTAATTAATTATGGTTTCCTAATAAGGTTAGGTTAAGTTTTGTTTTCTTAATTATCCTCTTATTAGTTTAGTATTTATCGTTTTCAAGTTTAGTTTATAAATAGGATTAGTTGGTTTCATCATTAATCAGTTATCAATTAATAAAGTTTGTTTCTTTTTAGAGAGAATTCTCTAGTTCTTTGAGTTTTACATTCGTAATTCTCACCTGTTAAAGGGTTTAGACGCTTGTCGATCCTTCCACAAATCTACGTTGCGTCAGTCTTAGACATGAGTACACCTATGCCTACCACCAAAGTTTCCATCTTTTTCTTTTTTTGAGGAGAGAGAATACATATTACATCCTAATATCCTATGTTTTTCTACATATAGGAGTTGTCTTGAGTTTGACCATAGCTCTAATTTTTTTAGTTGAGATAATGCATATTACATCCTAATATCCTGTATTTAGGAGAATAACCTTCTCATGTATTTGCTTCTAAAAAAAACCTTCTCATGTATTGTTAAATGATTGGTCTTCTGAAAAATTTGAGGCATTCTTCGGTTAATTAGAGGCATTCTTAAATCTGACGGAAAGTCAGGCATTTAAGAAAAGTCGTGCATTTGAAAATAATTGTGAGAAGGTTATTGTTCTTACATCTGCCAGAAAGTCATTTGACAAGCTGAGACATAAAACCTGTAAAAATGAATAGTAAGACCTTTCAAATCTAAGACATAGCAATGGCCACAAGAGCCATTTGAATTGTCTATCTATCTCCCCTTCTTTAATTGGCGAAGGATCGTGCGAGAAGTTGAGGTTAATTTGAGAAGCGTGAAAAGTAGATCTGAACTGTTGATCACTTTTAATCAAATGTCCTCCCTTGAATTGCGGCTTAGAAGGGAATTGATCCGGTACATTTCATCCTAATGTGCATCCATTTCTTATCCAACATAACTACTTCTCACGTGAACCTAAACTTCTCATCGGAATCCAACCCTCTTTAATTTGAGGAGAACAAAGGCAGAAGAGTGTGGCAAGTTCTTAGATGTGGTAGATCCCAGCTCTGATACCATTTGAGGATATGTTAAACCCTTTTTAATCTCTCTCACCTGATTTTCCCACCCCTATTTGGTGCTTATTCTCTTGCCAGAAGTGGAGCGAAGGGACTAACTCCTCTCTAGTTATTTCGGCTCTCTACTATTACCACGAAGGAGAATAACATCATCAAAATTCATCATGGATAAGGCCGAATCCAAGAACATATACGTTCTAGCCCTCATAAATACACCATCGTTCTTGCAAACATGAACATAATCTCTCACGTGTCATTAGACTTGTCGATATAGGCTATGTTGGAGTCCCACATATATCATGGAAACAACCTCTATAGCTACCCCATGACAGAGGAAAGGTTTGCATACATCCTACCCCCTATCGTTATCCCGGAATTACTGGATTTTGGTTTATTCTTGCTACCTTAAATTTTATGAAGCCATGCAGGGCCGTTCCTGGGGGTTTTGATGCCCTGTGCGAAGATGCTAAAAAAATACCCTTATGCCATTTTTCTAAGCAAATGAAACGACAAAAGATGCTAAAGGATTTGGAAGCTAGTCAAGCTAGGTGGCTCGCAATGTTCACAAGAAAAGTGTCTTCCTACTTTATCATTTGCAAATATGATGTTGGTTTTTCTTATAGGCCTTTTTCAACAAGAAAATCTTTCATTTTTTATTCTAAACCATCCCAAACCCTTGGATCAAAAAATTTCAAACTAACTCCCAATTATAAAACCTAAACCCAAAACTAATAATAATAGATAAAAATTTGATGCCCCTTGGACTTTGATGCCCTGTGCGTCCGCACGGGTTGCACGTGCCCAGGGCCGGGCCTGAAGCCATGTCAATGTCCCCCTCATAAAAGCATCACATATAATTTAATAATGAGCAAGATAGACTAGCGGGTCATATAGTCACTCTCTTGGCCTTGTTCCATATGGAACAAAATCTTAGCAAGCGCGTATAGCAATGCATTGTTTCCTTAGTGTGATTATGTCGAGGTTAAGAATGAGGTAGTAGGGCGGTACTTTGTCGAGATAGGCGGTGTAAGAGTCAAGATGGGCATAAAGGAACTCTTAAGAGGGACCCGTTTTGACTAAAACGTAACCGGTTATAGGTAGACCGATGTGGAACCGGTCCGGTCTCAGTCAGTCAGGCCCTACCGGTTAAGGTTTTTTTTTTCTAGTTGACTAGTTTATGGACTGGCCGGTTACAAGACCGAACCGATACATTATTTTGAATTTTCAAAAGAGACATGGCGGTGGTCAACGGTATTACCAAATACCGTTGATCTCACTGCTTTTTTGTCCTTTTCTTCACTTTTTTTACTGAGGAGAAAGAATCTAAGGTGTCGTTTTTTGATGTTATCGGTTTTTAAAAATTTGAATAAACTTTTTCTGTAACATCTACTCCACAAGACTCCATCTGGACCACGAATCCATGGTGTAAGAATTGGAATCAAAACTCTTAATAATGGTTATAAACTTTTTTGATCATCTTGATTGCTACCAATGGCCAAGCTTATTGAATATTTGGAACACAAGTTATAGAAAATAATCAAGTTACCTAAAATTGTTTACAAAAAACAAAACTGCGAAACTGAATAGATGTTTTGCAAATATTTTAGTAGAGTATGCAAGTTCATTTATGGAGTTTCCACAAAGCATGGCATATTTTTAACAAATAACGTCATATAGGGTGTGTTTGGTACGTGTACAAGATGGGAATAAAGATGACTGGATCGAGTATGAGGTAGATAGGTGAAAAATAACGGAATGTTTTACAGTTTTAATTTGTAATGGATGGTTTAGTAATTTCACCAATCTTATCCGGAGAAAAGTGCACAGTTTTGTGGTAACCCGATCTAAAGTTGCGGCAAATGTGACAAGTTTTTTGAACTCAAGTGGGCTCACCATAAATTAAAAGAAATAGTATTCTTAAATTAATTTATTGCTTTGTTTTTTATATAATAAGATACATTGATTTTATTTGTAAGGTTTTTTTTTTTGAAAGGTAACAAGAATTTATCACCAAGAAAAAAGGAGGAACAAGAAGTCTAACAACACCACATAAAAAAACACCACGGCATTTGCAACGAGCATACCAAACAAGAACAAAAAAAACGAGCAACAACAAAACAAACCCTGCCCAGGAAACCAACGAAAGAAAAAAAAGGGCGTTGGAGACTCCAACAAACTGGAAGAGGATGCCCAGAAACACGAGTTTAAAAGAGCACAACACCTCTACAGGAGCGAGTATGAAGAACCCATATGAATCATCCTCGAGGAGCACAACACCAATCTGTCCAAGAAAGCTAAAAGTCCTTTGCTCTATGAGATATCCAACGAAACGACATTAGTTGAACCTTGAATAGTAACTAAGTCTCGAAATGATACTTCTCAGATAAAACCCATTTGTTGCGAGAACTCCATATAGTATAGAGAGTAGTCCAAACAACCACTTGCCATACCTTCTTGGACGACGGCATGGTACATTAATTTAGGATGATCCACCATAGCTAGAGTATCAACAACCGACTCTACATTTTGTGCACACATTACAAATGACCCAAACAACACATTATATACTTAGCCTATTACATGACATAGGCCCACGCCCATTAAACTCCTATTAAACTCACAATGAAGATTCTTATTCATTGGAATGAATTACAATGGAGATTAGAGATGAGAGAACAATAGCCATCCTCATATTAGATTTACGAACTTTGAAGCTCTAGAGGACTTTCTCTCTCTAACAACACGTTCTCTCACTCTACATTTTGTGCACACGTTACAAATAACCCAAACAACACATTATATACTTAGCCTATTACATGACATAGGCCCAAGCCCATTAAACTCCTATTAAACTTACAAAGCCCAAAAGACATATTACAAAGTAAAATACAATTGATTTTGACTTTACATGGACATCTTTGACTTTATAAAACTTTCCTTTTAATTGGGGGCTTTCTAGACCCAACATATATATATATATATATATATATATATATATATATATATCTATGAACTAAATACAATAAAACAAAGGATTCTTTTACAAATCAAGATATTAACATAAACTACAACAAACGGTCATAAAACATTAAAACTTACTTGAATATGCAGATTCTTGTACAACGAGATAGAGATTGAGGCTTGCGTTTGTGCAGTGTCCTAAGACAAAAATTCTCCGGTGTAGTGGCGTTGTCTTGAGGATATAAATCTATTCAAGTGTTATACTTGAATCTAGCGAATTTTATTATGTTGGTGATGGAACAAAGAGGAGAGAAAACGATAAATTGAAGAAAAATCGTTGGGACTGATTGTGGGAATAAGCAACAATTTATATTGCTGAGAATAAGAGAAATTGACTGTCAGGCGCCCCGCTCCTGCACGAGCATTCTCGCTGCCCTCTGTTATCGCCTGCATCACATATTCCACAGTCAATGATCTCTACCCTACCCTAAGAGAGCCCTTTATGTCAAAGAGAGCCACCATTAACACCACACTCCAAAGCCCAAACAATTAAATGGTTCATTTAATGCTCAATTGGTGGAGTTTATTAAGTGCTTTACATTTTATCTTGGCTCCTATGTGGGACAAGTTCATCTTATCTTAACTAAGTTCTAACAGAGTTATGGCTGACAGCGAGAGGGGTGAAGGGTGGAGGGCGATGAGCAGTGACAGAAGTGATAGGATGAAGAGATGGGACGTTGGCTGAACAGTCACTACAACAAAAATGGGTTTATAGGACCTTCATTAGTGTCCTAATAGGATACTTAATAGGACTTTAAGTTTATAGGACCAAAAGTTTGTGTGTCTCATCTAAAGGCGTTGTATTAGGTTAGTAGGATGAACTTGAGCGTCCTAATAAGTTCTATGATAATGATACAAATTTCGTAGTCCTATAAAATGGATTAAGTAACACTAAAAAGTGTCCTAATAGACTACAATATAGGACACTTTATGTTGTCTTAAAATGTTTACATTTAAAAACAAATATCGGTGTCCCAAAAATGGTTTTATATGACGAAATTCGATGTCGCTAAAACATTTATATAGTACCAAAATATGTGTCTTAATAGGTTATATAATTATAAAACAAATTATAGAGTCCTATAAAATGAATTAAGTAACACTAAAAAGTGTCCTAATAGACTATAATGAGTAACACTAAAAGTGTCCTAAAAGACTATAATATGGGACGCTTCATTCAATTACAAAATTCTCCTGTATGTTACATTTAAAAACATATATGAAAGTTTGACAAATTGATTCAATACAACAAAATTCAATGTTGTACAAGTACTTATTGAGTATCAACTACCACAAAGTCGTATCATGACAAAACTAAGTACCAAATAGAAAAATTCTTATTGTCCCTTATGAAAGAGAGATCAATATTCATCATGCACCACCAACAATTAAAGAACATATAAATGAACTTAAAGTTATATGATAAAAAAATTCTATACTTACTAAAGCTCACAAGTTATAAAAGATTAACATACCAAAGTGAAAGGACATGGCCATGCGATAATTGCTCCAATAGCATCTTCAATTGTAATAAACAATCCATATGGTCTGACCAAATGTTACCGCTTTTTAATAGCTACCAGCACATGTACTTCACACAATCTCCTCCCCACCAACCAATTCATTTAGATCTAAGCTCCTAACCCGCCCTCTTGCCACAATCTCCGTCGAATTTATAATACTCTTGAGATGAACAACATCCCCAACCTACAAAAGTCAAATGTAAAGCTCACATGGAGTATTTAAATGCAAGTGAAAATAGCAAATTCCAGCCATTTTGAGTCATAATTCAATCGCTAAACAAAGTTAAAACGAAAATGTGACATGTACCTTTAGAGCTTGAAGTTCGGTGGCTGCTTTAGGACGACTTACCGATGTCACGGGAACACTTAGAAGCACTAGAAGTATTTTGATTTGACCCTCGCATCTCTAATATCATAGCTTTCAACTCAGCTACTTCATTGTTCTTTTCCATAAGATCTTTTTTTTTTGAACAACTATATATTATAAACACCACAAGTCTAGAAAAACAGTAGACTTGGAAAATTACAACAGTTTTAAAAGCCACTCCGGCCAAAAAAACATTAAACTTTTTAATCCTACTTTTTAACCAAAGGTAAGACGTCGCCTTAATAGAATCGACAAACTCGCACTTCATCATTTTACCCGACCCAAAGACCACACCGTTCCTGTAATTCCAATGGAACCAACAAGTCACTAACACCTCAATCTCCAATCTTTCCTTACGCCTAGTCACCATGTGCACATCATCCACCCAAGACATCCACTCTGAAATTGAGAGAACTCGAGGCATGATCACATCGCACCAACTCATAATCGCCCTCCACACTTCCACCGCCACTTCACAGGAGCAAAAAGTGTGATTCTCTGACTCAACATTGGAAGTACAGGAGGCACAACCAATGCTATCCAAATCAAAACCCCTTTTAGACAAATTGAACCGAGTTGGCAGCCTCTCTAACATAGCTCTCCATAAAAGACATTAACTTTCTTTGGAACTCCCTTGCACCATCTAGTCTTTAGATCACCACCCAAGAGAGTCACGTTATCAATATGCTTTCTGTTGGGTCATCAAAGATTTGAAGATGACCTCATGATCTCCATACATACTTTGAAAAACATTTTCATACTTAGAGAAATTTTAGATGGTTCTTTGTAATGGCTTAGTGATACTGTCAAAGTTCGGTGAAGTAAAAGATCAGCCGAAATCAAGAAGAAGTATATCTACCAATGCGGATTGAAGGTGAACTTCTCAACCCAAACTAAGTTGTCTCACCGATTGTCTCCATGAAAATCGGTGAGATCCCAAACAGGAGATTTTCCCCTTGTCTCCTTGCCAAGAAGATCTTCATCATAAGAGGTATGTTTGGCCATCCCACCGATTGTCCTTATGAAAATCATGGGATCCTCAAAATTGGAGGATTCTATCACAACATCCTTCCTAAGAAGACTTCCACTTACTTTGTCCATGATAAGTCGGTGGGATCCTCAAATAGGAGGATCCTCCCATGTGTCTTTGCTAAAAGGTTTTCTCATTAAAGAAGGAATGTCTGGGTATGGAAGAAAAAGGTTCATTTATCCTTTTTCCTATTCTTAGATATTGTCTCCATCAAACCTTTCTAGTATTATAGGAAAAGACACATCAACTTTTGAGAGTCAAACCTGACCTTCAAATGACAAAGTGACAAGTGTCCCATGCATCACATGCTCATGGCACTATATAAAGATGAAGACTTCTCAATGCAGAACAACACTTACAACTCTTGAAGATTACTCTGTGCTCAAGACACTCTACTCCTTTCTCTCTTTGAACTTTATAGCTTTCAATCTTTGTGTTTTAGAAGTTGTTTAGTTTTCAGTATTACTTTGTGAAGATTGTTAGAATAGATTTTATCTGTTCTTTCTGCAACAATCTAATTGTTCTATGTGTAATTCTTGATTTGAATATTTTCAATAAAAGAATTAATTAAAGTGAAAAAATTGTGTATTGTATTCGACCCCCCCTTTTACAATACATGTTCTTGTTCTTGTAAGCTATCTGGGACTAACAAGTGGTATCAGAGCAGAAAGTTTAATTTCAATAAACTTGATCTACAATGGCTGCTTCTTACTCCAACAATGAAGCTTTCTCTCAAAATACTTTTTCTGAAAATGGCTCTATAGCCAAACCTCCTAAGTTTAACCCCAACAACTTCTCTTTGTGGAAAAGTCGGATGATGCTTTTCATGGAAGGAGTGGATAGTAGATATCCAACCATTCTCAATGAGGGACCCATAGTCCCTAGAGTCTGGTCTCGCTATGAAACCAAAAAATCCGGTAAGAAAGTTGTTGACAAAGATGATTCTGATGATTCATCTGATGAAGAAAAATATGTTGCTAATGGTCGTTACATTCCTAAGATTACCAAGAAATATACTGATGAAGAAAAACGTCTTGTGTCTCTTGATTCTAAAGTCAGAACTATCATTGCTCTCTATCTTTCTGATAAAGTGTACCACTCTCTGGTAAATCTCTCTACTGCCAAAGAGATGTGGTCCACTCTGTGTGTTTTGTACGAAGGTACAAATGAAGTTAAAAAGAGCAGAAAGATTGCTCTTGTTAGAAAATATGAACTCTTTTCTTATGAGAAAGGAGAATCTCTCTCCAACTACTATAACCGCTTTAACAGTCTTCTTAATGACTTAAAGCTGTTAGGTAAAGTGTATGACAATGAGGAAGTCCTGTGCAGGTTTATGGTCTGTCTTCCTGATTTTTGAGAAAACATATGTACTTGTATAAAGACAACCAAGGATCTTGATCATATGCCTCTCACTATTCTTTATGGAACTCTTTTCAACTATGAGCAGACTAAGCTACAAAGGAAGTCTGTCATCACAGATATTAAGAGCTCTCCTCTAGCTCTCGTAAGTGACTCTTCCAAAAGAACTAAGTGTATTCCAAGAATCACCTACCCATCTGACTCTGACCATGATAGTCAAGAAGATCCCAATGACCATTCGGAGGCATATCTTAGTGATGCTGATGATGAATGCGAAGAAACTTCAGTTGAAAAATTATCTAATGAAATGGCCATGTTGGATGGGTATTCTAAATCCAAATCTCACTACCCTTCTGGAAAATCTAAGTTTGGTAGAAAATCCTTCTTCTCTCTCCAAACACTCCTCTTTGGACAAAACTAATGAGTAATGTTTTAACTGTGGTAAAAAGGGTCATTTTGCCTCTGAGTGCAGAAGTAAACACTTTGAAAGACCCATAACTTCTTCCTCAAACCGAGTTTCCTCAAAATCTGGAAGATCTTCCAAAAAATTCGTCCAACATCTCTCTTCTGAAAATTCTTACCGGGCTGAAAGATACAAGAAAAAATACAAGAGAGAAAAGGAAAGAAATGAAAGATTTGTCAGAAAAGCAAAGGGTCGGCCTGCCAAAACTCATGATCTGGCAGATGAACCCACATCTGAAAGCGAGAATGACACTTTAAATGTGTGCTTCATGGCCAAGATAAATGACTTGGATGATCCAGAAGACCACACTCCTTCAACAGCTCTTGTATCAGCTAAGTGCCTCTCCTCCTCATCACAGGGTCATCCATTTCTATCTCTTTCTGATGCTGAGAAGATTGAAGCTTTTGATTCTTTAACCATTGATCTTTTTGATGCTAAAACTGCTAAGAAAAGGGCAAATGCTCAAATAAAATCTCTTTCCTCTCAACTTCTTTTATGTCACTCTCAACTGGAAAACTTTGACAAAGTTAAGGCTGAGCTTGAAGATCTAAAATCCATCAACTTTATTCTTCCCAAGGAGAAAAACAAATATTTAAACATTTTCAAAAGGAGCAAGATATTATGAGAAAATGGACCAGTTCTTCCAAAAATCTGGAAAATATTTTTCAAGATCAGATTTCTTGTGATGACAAAACTGGTTTAGGCTTTGGAAAAATGGAAACCGATCAATCTTCAAAATCTCAAGCTCCCGCCTCATGTGCTTCACCTACTTTTTGTGAAACTTCCAATTCTAATTCTATTGGGTATGTGTCCATGAATTCTGCCGATTCATCTGAAGCTTTAAATTTTGGAATGTTTTTAAAGGCAAAAGATCCCATTTCCTTTCCAAAGGAAAAGGCTCAAGATTCTGATGACTCTTCCAAACCTATCCATGACTTTCAAAAATTCTTGACTTTAGATGATGCATCCTCCTCTTCCAACTCAAACAAAATATTTTTTAACTCTGAAAAAGGTAAGTCTCTGGGTGCTAAAGAAATCCTCCAAAATTTTCCAAAAATATTTTTGTGACTTCCTCCACCGATTTTGTTCCCCGATCTGTGAGCCTCAAAATGTCCAATTCAAAGGAAAAGATTCCTATTTTCTCATTTTCTGAAAAAGGAATCTTAGGACCTGCACCCCAACTCTTTGTCACCTCATCAAAGTCTTTGAAGACAAACAAAAAGGGCAAAAGTAAGGAAAAATGTCAAGTTTCTAAAAAGGCTTTTCCTCATAGAAAATGCTATATCTGTGGTGATACTTCTCATTTTGCCAAAGACTATCTAAAAGAAAGCATTGACCTGATGGACAACAATTCTTCCTCTTCTTCAATATCTAATCCAAAAGGACCCACCAGCAAATGGGTACCTAGAAAATATATTCTTTGTGATTGCAGGTTCTGAGCTAAATAGATGGATCTATGTGGACCAGTATAAAAGTGACAAAACTGAAGAAATCATCAAGTTCATCAAGAAATCTGAAGTATCAAATGGTGAACTTTTGGGTCTCCTTTTTTATTGAAATCCTTCGAATTGGCACACTCACAAGTGCCAACCTCCTCTCTACCGACATCACTCTCATTTATTATCTACACTCTATTTCTCACCATACCTCTCACCCCACCTTTTCTCATCCATTCCACCATACCTCTCACCCCACCTTTTCTCATCCATTCCACCATACCTCTCATCCCACCTTTTCTCATCCATCCCACCACATATATATTACCCCAACCTCATTTCTTTATCATCTTACCATCCATCTTACCACCCAACTCTTCATCCCATCTCTTACAACATCTATCAACCAACTTCATTAAAAAAAACATTATTATGACCATCGGTGAGACTCCCACCGATCCAATCGGTGAAGACTCCCACCGAAATCTCTCCTACACTCTTCTCCAATGAACCTCCATCAGTGAAACACTCTATCTCACCAAAACCCTTCCTCTCACCAGAACCAACTTTCTATGTGACTTTTTCTCAAGATTTTCTCTCTCATAATGGTGATCCTCCTACTTCACCAAATTTCAATCTTTCTTGGGTCATCAATAACTGGAAGATTTAATCCAATCTTTTCTTCACTTTGAAAATTTTCTCCAAGATGCCTTAGAAATTTCATCCACCCTCTTCTGAAGATGCCTTAGAAGATTTCCTCCAACCTCTCCAAGAAATTCCACCGATTTTTTGTCCAACTCTTGCAAATTTTCGGTGGGTATGATAAAATTTCGGTGGAAAGCAAAAAAAAAAAATTCTCACCGACCCTACCACCGATTTTTGGCAAAATTGCCAAAATGTCGGTGAGAACCTCCCCAATTTCGGTAGGAAACCAAAAAAAAAATCCCCACCGACCCTACCACCGATTTTTGGCCAAAAATTGCCAAAAATGTCGGTGGGAACCTCCCTAATTTCGGTAGGAAACCAAAAAAAAATCCCCACCGAACCCTCACCGACCATACCACCGATTTTGGCCAAACAATTGCCAAAATTTCGGTGGGATAGTTTAAAAAAATGCCGATGTTTCCAATTGTTCGTGGTGTTTTTTCTCCGTCGGACGCTGAGGGGGAGAAACCATATGAGGGGGAGAATCTATCTGAGGGGGAGCGTTATCAGCGTCTAACTCGATCAACACCAAACCTCAGTACAGTCGACATCCAACTCAAATTTTGGTCAAACAAATGGGAACCGGCGAACTAACCAAGGGGGAGCATATCAGTCTAACCAATGTATCTAAGGGGGAGGCAAACCAAGACAAAGGAAGAAGAGTGATGACTGCCGAATCAGAAGTTGAAGATGCTATGAGAAAGAAAGAAGATGCAAGATATGGGCAAAGGCATCATGAGGCTAATTCACTCAAACTCAAACCTTCTTCAAAGATTATCACCAAGTTGGATCTGGGCATATCTGTTTCTTCTATGATGGAAGTACACTCTATTTCATTCATATTGTTTATTCTTTATTCTTTCATTCATATGTAAATATCATACACAAAAAAAATGGATTGTGTGAAAAAGAACCCAAAAAAGCAAAACAGGGTCAACATGCATTATTCATTGTCTTACTCATGTTTTTCTAAGTATGGATGTCATCATCAAATAGGGGGAGATTGTTGGGTCATCAAAGATTTGAAGATGAGCTCATGATTTCCTTACATACTTTGAAAAACATTTTCATATTTAGAGAAATTTTAGATGGTTCTTTGTAATGGCTTAGTCATACTGTCAAAGTTCGGTGAAGTAAAAGATCAGCCGAAATCAAGAAGAAGTATATCTACCAATGCGGATTGAAGATGAACTTCTCAACCCAAACTAAGTTGTCTCACCGATTGTCTCCATGAAAATCGGTGAGATCCCAAACAGGTGATTTTCCCCTTGTCTCCTTGCCAAGAAGATCTTCATCATAAGAGGTATGTTTGGCCATCCCACCGATTGTCCTCATGAAAATCGGTGGGATCCTCAAAATTGGAGGATTCTCTCACAACATCCTTCCTAAGAAGACTTCCACCTACTTTGTCCATGACAAGTCGGTGGGATCCTCAAATAGGAGGATCCTCCCATGTGTCTTTGCTAAAAGGTTTTCTCATCAAAGAAGGAATGTCTGGGTATGGAAGAAAAAGGTTCATTTGTCCTTTTTCCCATTCTTAGATATTTGTCTCCATCAAACCTTTCTAGTATTATAGGAAAAGACACATCAACTTTTGAGAGTCAAACCTGACCTTCAAATGACAAAGTGACAAGTGTCCCATGCATCACATGCTCATGGCACTATATAAAGATGAAGACTTCTCCATGCAGAACAACACTTACAACTCTTGATGATTACTCTGTGCTCAAGACACTCTACTCCTTTCTCTCTTTGAACTTTATAGCTTTCAATCTTTGCGTTTTAGAAGTTGTTTAGTTTTCAGTATTACTTTGTGAAGATTGTTAGGATAAATTTTATCTGTTCTTTCCGCAACAATCTAATTGTTCTATGTGTAATTGTTGATCCAAACCCTCAGTGATTTGATAATGACCGTTTAAAACACTTAGTGAAAATTGTAAGTAGACAATATGTATGAGAGTTTCACTATCGCTGATAAGTACTATGTCTTTATAGTACCGTTGATAGGAAACTCATGTTCTTTAGATTAAACGTTCAGCGAAACTGTTCATCAATAAAGCCCTGAGTCTGTTCAGTCTTGTTGATGATCGCTGATAGTTTTAGTTGTTTACTTATGATCCCTGAAGACAAGTTTCACGTCAACTAGGTTCTACGTTGAAGTCGAAGATCAAGCTCAAGAACAGCGACAAGTCTACTAATGAACTGATGCGGATATCAGCGAAGCCAAGATTTGTCCACTCAACGTGAAGTTACAAGTAGAAGACTTCAGTGAACGCTGATCATGAAGTCTTCCTCTACAAGTTACTTTTGTCTTTCCTCCCTTGCATGACTCCGTACGATAATGTCAGAAAGGACATCCCTTTTGTCCATGATCGTACTACCAACTCTGATTCTACACTGTAACATCATGCGGCTAATAAGGTTGTCTACAAAGGTCAAACCATGCAACCAATCAGTTGCTGCCACGTGTAAAGTTATACTGCTTTGCATTAAATGCATGCAGTATATAAGAAGAACCCTACTTCAAAATTGAAGTGTTCAGCCATCTTCTTCTTCTCTACTACTTTGTGTTAGAATTTTATTAGTAATATTCTTATCTCCTTTCTGTCTTAATTCTAGTGCAAGAAACTTAGTGTTTCTCATAACTTGTTTAGATTAGGTTTACTCCTTAATCTTGTTCC